>JABWDB010000021.1:2400000-3000000 GCA_019614645.1 Stratiolaelaps scimitus
ACACGCTGCTCAGTAAGTGATTATTTATTCCTCTATTATACATAATCGAACAAAATTGGGCAAATCGTTGCAATTGTCTCATACCCATCGGTTGCATTACACGTACCCACATAATTGTGTCCACAACAATCACAATGTTTGTATCCAATATGATAATCTGAGGGAGTCCCGGTGGTCGTCTTACTGTAAACTTTTGTACAGACTAATAATATTCTATACCGGAGCTCTAGTTCGTTTTACCTTTTCTAGTTGTAGCAGACTCAAACTATGCCCAAAACCTGCGTATTTAGCGTTACTGAGACCTGTTTCCGTTACAGATGCTTTGTACCGAATCTACTTCGTAGAATTCTATTAGTAAACGAGTAATCAAAAAAGTAACCTAATATCTATCGTGTTGTTCAGCTCGTACGTTTCAAAGAGCAGCCTCGTTGTTCATGCTGGTGACTCTTTGTCGAAAGAAGCTGAATGTCCTCTTGGTATTGCACAAGTCTCCCCTCTTGGGGTCAAATGGGTCTGATGCGTGTTCATCTTTTCTCAAAACTTAGGCGTAAACCTCAAGTCCTGCTGGGTTACCTAGAAAATCCATGCCGATGATCTTAAGCTAATTCCGGAGTTTCTAGAAATTAAACACAGAAGGCTGTCACTTTCGTTAGTGTAAAGCTAATAAATACACCGAAGACTCGAGTTTGAAAAAGCCTTGAAAAAACCCAGTGCAAAACTAAGTATTATAGCAAAATGACATCAATTGGCATTACAGGGGTACTATTGCATTGAGATTTCATAGAGAAATGCTTGCAAAACGGGCAATTTGCAGCTCGATTCATAATCGTTGAGATCTTCCAATTCCACAGATTGATAAAATAGAAGTGAGGACCTTGCTTACGAAGATCAGTTTTGGAAACGTGATTGGTTCATTCTGTTGGATCTAAGACCATCTTGTATTGACATCTTCATTGTATCGTTTGGTCTTTAGAAATCTAATTGATGTACTTAAAATTAGTCGAAGCAACTCAGTATCGTAAAAGGTGTGTGAAATGTAAGATATAATACTGCTATCTTACACGCATCAAAGTATTAGCTCAAGAATCACTGGAAGTATATTGATACCGATTGGCTCATACATTTAGTTATACCCAAAAGAACTGGGGATACCCGGTTTTTATCGAACCTCCTGCTCCAAGTGGCCAAGGAGAGGTTTGTAAAAAGAGTTTCTCGGCGAGACAATATATCTCGCAATAAAATTGTTCTTAGTGTTATTGCTGAATATTCGTATCAGCGCAGTGCTGATGTTCGGGTTTTGAATGAGCTAATTCAAGAGAACAACCTTTGTGGCTTTTTACTTTACCCTCCGGAGTAGAGATCACTGATGATTTAAATCATACTTTTGTCTAGTTTTTGTATAATCATCCAAGTTCTGTTACCTACGTTTTTGTTTTGTTGTTTGTAAAATAAGATCTACTTATTTATACTTCGGTGTAATTACATCATGACTATAGCCATAGCAACATTATAGATCTCGATTACGTCAGGTATTTGTCTCATTGCGTCTACAATGAGACAAAAAGGTGCAGGTTAATGTCTACAATAGGTACTTTACAAGCAAATGAAGGAAAACACTTATAAACAAAATCCACCCCCAAACAAGCGGGCCACTACAACCTTCTAATTGTTGTTACAGGACAGTGTCAAACAGTTCATCAGGTGAACAATAACAGCCACCGGAGCAACAGTCACAGCAATAACAACAACACCACTCACAACGGCAGTCATAACAACAATGGCCTATCAGCGATATCCTCCTCTCAAGTTGTCTAGCCCGCCTGTCCAGATATCGACTATTGGCCACGGTCAGTTCGCAGACGGTTACCAAAATGATGGGAACATAATGACGGCGGTTTGTAGCTGCTATTGCGCTCACGGACTCCCAAATAATGACAACTACAAACCACAGTCGTTCCACATCTCCCCTGTATATAAACTGTATAGTTAAATATTGACACACACACCCACACACACACACACACATATATATATATATATATATATATATATATATTGTAGTCAATTTATTTTGCTATGTAAGTGTAATAAACTTTGAACACATAGCCTGCTGTGAATAATAATAGTACTATTAATAGTCTCTAAAAGTACTTGTTCGGGGCATATATTTTAATGATATTATATATAATTATGATTCTTGTCTATGCTATCTATAAACATTGATATAGTTGTATCATACATGATGTGAACTTGACAAGAGAAAACAGTAGAGACAAATATATTTGCACATAATATATATATATATATATAAAGAAAGAGAGAAAAAGTGTGTGTGCTAGTGAATAAAGAGAGGGCATGATGTGCAAGACTATATACATAGTTGAGTTATCTCTCCTTTTTTATTAAATTTTTTTGTTAATATTATTATTATTATTATCTATATATAATTATTAGCATTATCTAGTTATCGCCATCTTCACAAATCTATTTCTGTGTTCATCCGTCTTCTGCAGTTGTCTTTTTTGTTTTGTTTATCTGTTAGATTCATTTTGCTTATTGTCCAGGTATTCTTTTTTATGATACAAAAGATGTGGACTTTTCTTCCCAGTCCGTTTACTATGTGCTCACAGCCTAAGGCTCGGTCAGCTCGAGTGAAACAATTTAGTTTGAAAGACATGGGCAAGCCGCGGATGTCTCTTGAGCATTCTGTTACTTGAGAACAACGGCCAAGTGCAAGGTACAGAATAAGTCGAAAAAAAGATACGTTTTTTTGGAGAACTTAGAGGTCAAGCGACAAACCTGTAACTATTGTTTGACTTGTGCATGAGTGCGGGAAAATGAAACAAAGATGCATCCCATACATCGCAACAGAAACGCGTAATAATATCACAAAATCTACGTTAACGACGGACGTCAACGTGTCAGAGTCAAACGAGGGGTATTTTATGAAAGCTAATCATTCTCTCGAGAAAGTTATGAGCTGAGCTGCTATAGAACAAGAGAAAACGCGAGTAGCTCGAGGATAACCGAACCATTTGCAACGACGCCATAATAAATGAATGGATGAGTCATCGTTTTTTTAACGACTTCAATATTTATCGTGGGAGAGTCGGATTCTTCTAATAATTGTAATGTTAAACAGTTTTGACGACGGCTATTCCATGATCATCATCCTTTTCGTAGTTAGTTGAGGTTACCCACTAGTGATTTTGGGCTCTTATGAACCGGGTGTTGAGAAAGCAGACGAGCAAGTTAAGTAACTAGAGACGAATGCAATCGACATAGAATTTACCTTAAGCTATTGATTTAACATATATCCAACTATCTAGAACACAACACAATTCATTCAGAAACTACAACCTGCATGAGTTGTTTTCACAGACTTGCTTTTGTTTATCTTATCGGCGGTAACCGCCAACCAACGGCTGAATAAACTAATATTTATCTATCGGTGTGAGTTGTTTGTGATATTCGTATCCTGAAGTCTCTCAAAGCACCTACGATCTGTCATCCTTTCCATACTGAGCCCCCTACATATCAATTCATGCGTATATCTAGCCTATCCTAATTGTAGTAATGTAATATAATAATAATATTAATAATATGTCTACTAAATTGTGCTTTAGGAATAACTCCAACATGTTTTACACCATCTGGCTTTCACAAGTAGTATAAAAACGTCATTGTTAGTTCATATCTTTTGTAGATCGTTATGTTGTACTCCCGTGTATGTGGACGCACAGGTGGACGACGATCTTGGACGACAGTTAGATATCCGTGCCTTATAGTTGATCACCTCAATTACTGTATTACATATTCACCTCCTCCCCCCTCCGTAATTTAGGGCGGAGCGAACAGGAAAAATCTGACACCAGACAACATAGTCGTGCGAAGTAGTTTGCATTACCTTATCTGATTCTGCTTACTCCAACTGACTATAATTGACTGCCATATCTATGAGTTAAGTCACAGCCCGTTGACAAACGAAATCAACACCAATAATGAACAAACATCCCTGGGCAAATTAGCACTGCTGTCTGACATATGGTGGAGACAGCGTTACCGGAATATGGAGCACAACGATGCCGGCAGACGCGGCATATTTGTCACTTAAATTTCACCATCCTCCATTCGAGCTGGAATCGAGCTTCG
This sequence comes from Stratiolaelaps scimitus, assembly GCA_019614645.1. Classification (NCBI taxonomy): domain Eukaryota; kingdom Metazoa; phylum Arthropoda; class Arachnida; order Mesostigmata; family Laelapidae; genus Stratiolaelaps; species Stratiolaelaps scimitus. Next base: position 2,404,153 of record JABWDB010000021.1, read on the forward strand.
TTTAACCATCTGTAATCTACACGCCTCGTATCTGTGTGTGTGTTTGTGGGACTACTCTTTTATCCCTTCGACCCTATCACGCAGAATCGCTTGCGAACGATCCTTCACCAGCTTTGGTATTCCATTCGTACATTACGTCAGGTCACTCTCAGTGGCGTTTCCACTTCTTTGATTTCTCCCACTTAACTGATTATTATTTTGCTTAAACGCAGTATTGCGTATATCGTTACATGCGGTGCAATCTATACCCATCAATGCTTTTTCCCACCCCCGACCTCACCCCAGTGTTCACGCCGATCTTCCACCATTTTCACAACACATCTACAAATATAGGGACCACAACGCCTTATTATTATTGTTGGTGTGCGGCTAGGTCCACCTGCGACAATCTTGCGAACCAATCATTATGCTAGCAGCAGATATGTTCATTTGACAGCAACCTATCTCGTTCTTTTAAACAACGACGACGACGACGAATCCAGCTGATTTAGTCCTAGCCATTGAGAGTCAGTGAGTGAAGTTAAGGTGCACATCCTGGAAGTGCCGTTTTGACGGGTCGGCCACCTGGGCCATTTGATGGTTGACATGCTTGACGAATTTGAGTACGCCATCCTCCCGATAGACCATTGATAGCGAGTTGGATTTCGGTACTACAGTCAACAGTTCTTCGTCGTCGGCAATGTAGGACGTAAATCCACCGCAATCTGCGCGCCACTGATCCGCATTGAAGAAGAGGCTGAGATCGAGGACGCAACGAGAGACGTCCTGCATATCATCGTGCACCAGCGTGTAGGCGCCGTGCCTCCAATCTCGAATCCTAAACCTAATGAAACACACAATTAATAATATCGAATTAAATCAGATATCCAATCCATTCGGCGTGGATGTCACTTCGGCCAAAGCAAAAAAGAGAAGTTGCTGTAAGATTGATCTGTCGCTGCTGTGGGTCCCTAGAGGGCTATACGAAATATGCCAAAAGACAAATGCTAATGTTCAAAGACACTGGAAGGTGCTTACCGATGCTTAGGATCTGCTTCCTCCTCGTCCTCTTCATCTTCGCGCTCAAACTTGCCCAACGGATGCAACGGCAGTCCGGTCATATTACTGAGAATTAGGTACATGGCCTCTGATCCGAGTACGGCCATCATCTCACGTACAACTTCTGGCATTGCGTCCTCTCTCATCACGTACGATTTACGTCGATTAGCCGGGCCAGTCTCTACCCATCCGTTGTACTCGTTAAATGCTTCGCACACAGCCAGATACCGGTCCTCAGTGAGGAAAAAGTCGAGCTGAGTTTGACTGTCGTCACAAAATCTCCGCTGCACTTCAGCCTCCAACTGCTCGGACAGATACAGCGGGTTGATCCACGACCGAAGCACCCTTTCATCGACAAACCCATGCGGCACAACCGCCATAGGTGGCTCCTCGTAGTGTGGAGGACGTTCGAACGGAGGACCATTAAACCATCCTACAAGCGAATGTCGGATCTTGTCCTCCGTTATCACCTCGGCCACTTGGTGGAAAGTTGCCGGGGTTACTTCAAAGAACACAAGGCGATTTCTTTTCGGCAATAGCGATTTCTCAATGTGCGCTGGCTCTCCTGTCTTCGGGTCGATGCCAAAAAGATCAAGAGCCCCACCGTCGGCCTCACACCATGTAGGTGATACCAAATAGTAAATATACGCTATTCTTCTCCCCTCGAGCTCATCGTCATGGCAAAGAAGAACGTCAGTGTAGGAATATTTAGAGTATGACATACTAATTTCGCTATTCAGCTCGATGCCAGTCACTTTCTTAAGCCAGGGCTGTAATTTTTCGCGAAACGCTTTTGTGATACCAAGGATGGCGGGTGTATCACAGTTGAACATGTCTCCACTTTGGTGAAACTTGTAGAGATCATTATTCTTCGCGTTGAGCTCAAGGTCGAAGAGCTCGTCGGCCAATTCCTCGATAAACGGCGCGTCTTGGAGAAATTTGTCCACAGTGACAACTTTGTACGGTGTTGTGACCACCTCGACGTCACCATCCTTCATTTCGCGACCATCCACACAGCATTGGCTAATCTTGGCAGTGAAAGGATCGTCCGGCAGGAGCAATGGATTTAGCTGTACATCCGGTATCGACGACGTCTTCGCTCTTTTGAGGCCATTACGGCCAGAGCTCTTTGTGCGCTTTGCTGCATTCATCTTAAGAGCAATTCTTCAGCATGGCCTGCAATCACTGTACATTAAAGTGGCAAAAACTAGTTAGAGATTATTCGGTATAAGTAAAAGGATAACACCCGCTTTGCCTGTCTCGTAATGACAATAACCCTTCCCGGATTTCCGTTCGAGTCTTCTAATTATTGCCGATAGTTAATGTATAAGACTCTGAAATACCCGAGAACCCTGCGCATTTCTCGTATATAGCAAAATAGCAACAATGTGCCACGGTTATCAAGACGGCGAATTCATTCGAACAAGGTCCCAGCACCGGTTATTCCACTGGTCGCTGCTGTCCAGTTTTCATTATTTATCCCTTATCAATCACACGAACCTATGTACATTAGCAGGGGTCTCATGTCTATAATCGGCTGCTTCGTGAGTGGTATGCCATTGACACATTGTCGTTGTAGGTGAGTGTCAATATTACACTCGTCTACTATAATAATAATATTTTACTCATCAAGAACGTAATGTTTTAGTTCTAAACAACAAATGGTCTAAAATTCGCGTTTTCCTTCAAATGATCACTGTCCCATGACGTTTGATAGATGATGCGTTTACGCACAAATTTTTAGTGTTAAACTTTAGTATTTCATTGCACTATTTAGTATTCCACTGAGAGCCATAAGAAAAGCACATACTTCATAATTGATACAAATTACAAACATATGTATGTCTGTATGACAGTCAACACAAGGTAACAGTTTCACTGGACAATTACCGCGTTAGCGTCAAATGGCAGCAGCAGCAGCGGCACATCACCTGAGCTCTATTGTATGCCTTATTATTATTATTGACCAAACCTCTCTGTGTCTGTCAACTTACGCCTTTTCGATAGACTCAACCACAACTAACACCTCTATTTTTTTTGCATACGAGGCCAATTCCACGGTTGCGAAACTCGTAAGTCAATCAATAGCAGTTCACACTACGCCGAGCGTCAACAACGAAACAAGAACGGCTCGCCCTCACAAGCGGCATCTGGCTCACACAGATGCACAGATGTGAAAGGAGCTCACAAAATGTCTCGCCGGTTCAGCACTGCCGCCGTGCCACACGTGTTCGAATAGAAGACACACACAAACTCACATATATTATTAACATACACACACATATAGAAGTGGAGACTCACAACAAGCGACTCGGTCATCGTGTGGTACGATGGTGAAAATGTGCCACATTTCTACATCAGCCAGAGCATTTTACGTTGTCAGTCTCAATGAAACGTGGACAATTGTCGTCGCCTGTATGGGCAATTTGCTCTAGCTATCAATATTATCGCACTTTTCGGTGGCAATCGCCAATTGACAAAGACAAATAATGTCAAAACGAAAACAAACTCGTATCGAGATTATGTGGTACGGTATCCGTAGGGCCAACGTCCTTTTTTCTCTCTCTCTCGCTTTCTCCCGCTCGCCGCCCTCTCTGCCGTCGACGAAACACAACAAACATGGCGCTGCCCATGAGTAGCCTACAGCACTCTGTTCGCTCGCCAAAATCGATCAACCTAACCCAGAACTAACAGGCCATTATTATTAGTAGTATTAGTGTCATCATCCTCTTTTTGTCGATCTCGTTGCGTATAAAGTTGCACTTCCATACAATACAGAACAGATTGCCTTCTATATTATAGGGACACAAAAATCATTCGTTGTGTCGACGCAGATTGAGCAAATCGAACGCCACTCTGGCTGTGCCTTCCGATGGGAAACTATTTTCCCGGAAACGGATGTAAGCAAAAGGTACAACAAAAAAATCGGAAGAAAACAGCCTGTGGTCAATTGAAAAGTAGTTCTTCCTCAAGATTTTCACACTGGAAGATACTGGTGCAGTTGGGGGGTAGTGAATAGACAACATATTGTAGAAAATTTTCAAACAACATCATACACTCGCGAAACCGAAAATGCCTCCGAAGTTAGTGCCGAGGAATGGAGATCGGAAGGCCGCTTCACTGAAGTGGGATAGCACTAGAAAAGGATCAACGGTGACTTCAAGCGGACGTAGACCACTTCCAGAGCCAATGACAGTGGGTAATACAATTCTCATGGTGATCCTGCATGTGTGTCGAAGGGCTGTCCTTATTGACGCCAAGTACAAGGTAGGCATCTACCTCGGATTTCTGTTCATTGGTTCGACGATCAGCGATATCGGCTTTCCCGTCCCGAGGACATACTTCTCGAATAAGTATAATGCCCTCAACGTCTACTTCGTAAAGCTAGCGTGGGGCTGGACCCTGACCCTTACTTCGCTCTATATTTATCTTACAACGAGTGTGTACTGTGCCGGTGATAAGCGTCGAATCTTGCATCACCTACTGCGAATGCTTGTCGGGACGGCCGTTTGGTTCTTGTTCACGAATTTTTTCGTCTACGTGGAATCCAAGACGGGGTCGTGTTCCGTTGGCAAGATAACCTCGCGCAGTACCTGCTTGAACAAAGGCCACAAATGGATTGGCTTCGACATCTCGGGGCACTGCTTCTTGTTGATTTTCTGCCATCTTCTTATTTCCGAAGAATTGCGTACCCTGTTTAATTGGGAACGAATTGCTGATATCATCCGCAATGAGCAGTTCGACGAGGATAGTCCCATGAACCATCTCAACGAGGAACAGAAACAGGCGCTCAGAGAAAACTATCCAAGGTGGGTTTTTTTTTATCAAAACCTACATAGGGGTAACATTCTGAAAGTATATGCAACGAAATATGGAAATTGGTGATATTCATGCAATTAATTCTTGTACATAAAACCACTAAACCATAAAATAGGTATAAGAATAGGTTAATCGGTATTAATAGGTTTTAAGAATAAGTTGTACCTACAAGGGAACAAACACTTCAGAATTGATTTGTGAAATACCAAATTTTTGGTCTCACCAGCTGTGAAACAACGAACTGATTCAGATGACGAAAAACAGGACTGAGTTAAAATGAGATTTGTCCTTCTAAGCATTCGTAGAACTTTATTTAATTCATATTCGGTGCTATATCCACTTTGATCATTTCAGGTATACTCCGTATATCCGGGCACTGTTTATCATATTGACAATGCTGGCAGTACTTTGGGACGTCATGTTGGTTAGCACCGTGCTATATTTCCACACCATGGTACAGAAAGTGGCTGGAGGAATCTTCGCCGTTATTTGTTGGTATTTTGTCTATCGATTTTGGTACCCGAGTTCAGTTCTACCTCCAATGCCTGGCGTAGGGCTCATTAGATACTCCGAAGGCTACCGTCGGGCTTAGCAAGTCACAGTTAGGCCGTGTTTGTTGTGAACTGTAATGGAACCAGACCCGAGTGTTGTTAAAAACCCGAGTGATAGGTAACAACTACAAAATGCGGCGGGTAAGAACGAATGAAAGAGATAGAGGCATTGAGGCATGAAAACTCATTTATATGATCGTTATTATACCTTATACCTAATATATTTAGTATGTTTAAAATATAGATATTTTTAATATGCACCAGCACTGTCTATTTATTCATGCAATCATTTATAAGAAGAGTGTTTTGCAAATGCAGCTGAACGTCGACGAAAAAGAGGAGGAAATAAATACTATGTTGTACAATTTCTAAAAAATATATGATGTCTTTTATTTCCGTCATTTAAAAAAAGTAGCTTCTACACAAGGTTGTCCGTTTATATTTTATGATGCCGCTTCGTGTATCGCTCTAGCTGTTGGCAAGAGTTGTATAGGCTTTCCTAAGTACAACGAAATACGAAGCTGCTGCCTAAATATACGGCGAAATAATAAATATTTAGACATGCAATGGTTGCACTACTGCACACAATCCTCAGTAATAGGGCAATCCTTCGCAATGTTCTTGAGAGCTCTTCTTCCTTGAAGTTGAGCCTCTTTGAGTGGGCACCATCCGCGGGGTTCTACGACCTTCACTTTGACATGTTCTTCGGTAAAGACTTCGCCTTGAGAAATGTCTTTCGAGGCGACAAGGCTTTTGCCCAACTTTGTAAAGCATGGACGCTCACAATCGAGGAACGTTTTTTTAACAGATCCTAGCGCAACTTCGAGCTCACGAATCTATGATTACAAAAAAAAACAAACGGTAATCGTATTGTGTAAGTCGTCGAGTGAATTTCATGTTTGCTGATATCTAAGTAATTTAATCTATACATTGTGCCAATTACGTCACAATTAAGTACATCACGGGTATTAGCTTTCATAGAAATGTAATTAATTTGAGAACCTACCTGTTTGACCATTTCGGTCATTTCTAGCGGGTCTAGCGAACACTGATGATCGCTTCCCTTAAGTTGTTTATCTAATGTGAAATGCCTTTCTACGATTTTTCCACCTCTGGCAACGGCGCCAAGTGTAGGAACGAACCCCTTCTCGTGACCCGAGTATCCTGAAAAGGATGGGGATCGCTCAGTCATCAAAAATATTGTTCTCGGTTAGTCTTGCAAATCAACTTACTCAGCAATGCCCCATTAAGATAAACAGAAACATAACGTAATATCAGCTATATGTTCTATGCCAAGGCGATTGTTTGTCACATGAAAGATGAACTGTTTATCATGGTCACCGCTGGCATGTACAATACAGTTGGATGACGATAACACCCAATCATATTAAGCTACATAGTAATGTTATATTTTTTTGGGTTGAATTATGCTAATATGAATGATTACATCACGGCTTAATTGTTATAATAATGTTCAGTATATGTGATGCAATCAATGCCACAAGATGGCCCATACACTTAGTCAAATATGTGATTATTATGTAAATGCCCACGGGTTTGTATCTAACTGATATTTGACTGGGGCACGAACCCGCATTGGCTATTGTGAACCATAAACGGCACTTCTAGCTGCAATCGCTGCTCACCGATGACAGCATCTTGAAAGCTCTCTGCATACGTGTCCATCACCCGGAGGTTGACATCAGCAGGTGAGGTAGGATAGGCAGATGTACACTGCAAAAGTCCGAGGGGCTTTGATGACGCCTCGTACAGACGCTTGACCGCTGAAAGGTTGCTCATTCCGGTTGATATTATCAGAGGTATCTGCATGAATGGGGAAAATGCTATTTGGTATAACTATCAGTCCGAGAAAGTGGATTGGTAAGAAGTTTATTTTTTGAAACATCGCTCAAGTCGTATGGCACGATAACCAATAACTTAAATGCCGCTGCCCTATGGCATAGCTTGTATATGTATTCATCTCACGTGTAAAGAGTACCGACTTATACTAACGATACATTAAAGACAAAGACCCAGTATGTGATCTTGTTCTATCATAAATAGTCAAAGAGGATGTGGGGCCTCCTTGTTCTAGATATTCTATTAAGAATATATATGGTGTTTTCAGATGTATTTCACGTTCAGTGGGTACAATTGTCGCTCCCACTTTTATAATTGAATAAATATTATTATTATTACATCATCCAAGCCTTAATAGTCAAAGGATCTATATCCAATACCTTGCAAGACTATATTGCGATTATATTAGAGCTAAGATGATTATCGGAGGGCAGCAGTTGTCTGTAAACATACTTCTGTTTTAGCAGCCTTCTGGATTAACCGTGGATTGTTCGAATCACCGGAGCCTATCTTGATGAAAGGCACACCCAGCCGGACGAGGAAATCAAGTGCAGTTTCATCCATTGCCGAGGCCGAAAACAAAAGACCATGGCTACTGGCTTTGTCCTTAAGCAGGTGATAAGCGTCTTCGCACAACTCTAGAAATGCTTTGTGTTCACCATATGTTCCCCCAAATGAGTTGGCTGAATCGTACCTGGTGCAAAAAAAACGATGTTGGAGTGTCTATTGTAAGTTTGGTTGGCTGGCAAAGCAAGGTGTCGCTTGTTTTTAAGACCCTTGGCCACTTCGTCTGTACTGTGCAATGGTACCTGTTATAGATTTACCTTATTCTTCGTGACACTACCAATTAAAGATTGAGTTAACGGTCAGTCCAAATTAAATGCTAATATTGTTTTCAGCAATTTGTTGTTTCGCAATCAAAAAAATATGATATTTCTTTTCTCGTATTGGATGAGGTGTCTGGTCTGATCCATTACACTACTACTACTACTCAGAATGTGCTAGTGAGAGGTATTTCTCCTCAAAGTTTCTCGCTATACAATAAGTGTTGCTATATTTGACATTACCTTCTAGTAAGGACGCTAGCGGCATATTTGTCGGGCAGACTACTCTTCTGGAACTTAACACAGTCGACTCCGGCGTTCGCGGCCTCTTCAATCATCCGTAGCGCTATGTCGACTCTACCTGTGGTGTAAATTGTGACCATTATAAATATTCTAGGTTTCTTACGCTTATGATTCTTATTCTTTTTCTTATGCTTTTGAATTCTTTCTTATGCTTTCTAATTCTTATGCTTATGATCCAGCATCTCTTATTTATAAGAGATGCTGAATCGCAGTTCGTAGGGCTTGACGTGCCTATTAAATTTCAGCTATGATTGAATGATTAGCAATGGAAACGAAATACTGTACTTAAACGATTGTCTGTGGGTCCACTAAGGTGTCGGACAGGAACTAGGTGAGATAACATCACATCAACAGATGAATCGTTGAAATGTCTACGGCATCTAACTCGATTAATATGAATGAATGACTTCTACATTTTAGATCGAATCGAATGGGCCAGATTCATAATTTCATGATCCATTACATTGCTGTCAATTCTAAGAACAAACCTTGATGATTCTGGCCAATCTCTGCGATCACGAAAACCGGCTGGAGGTCCCCCACGAGACGGGACTCTCCGAATTTCAATATCGGCATAATTTCCTTTTTATTTATTTCTTCTCCTTGATTCAAGCTCACGAGAGGTTTAAATTATTCTCGTGAGGATTTAGCACGGCGGCCGTGTAGCTACCTGTTGAAAGTTGCGAACAAATGCTGTAATAAATATTGTATTGTAATAAATATTGTATGGTTAATAAAGGACTATTTTAATTGAAGCGAGTAGAAATTAAGTTCGTTGATAAACTAAAATACTCAAATCAAATTGCGAGGCATGCCACCGATTACAGGTCAACTCTCTTTCGTTTTTCGCTGGACAGTTAGTCTCATAGGGTAGCCGGTTCAAATCCAGGACGACGCATGGGAAGCGATTCGATTGTGTACTTATAGATTTGTTATTTAGGCTATTTTAGCCTTTGATTGTTGTCATTATTCCACGGACTTGAATTGTCAAGAAAATTGGAAAACCACACTATTGAGAAGCTCATGGACTTGTGAAGCTCGACGTCACCTGTTTCGGCGATAGACGAACACCGAGATCCTTCAATTCGTTCTCTCTCAGAGGCGCGATGAATAGAGCAGATTGTACTTTCGAGTACAGTCGCAAACGAGAAGATAGCAGAAGAAAAAAAAGCAGATTTCGCTTGCGACTCACTAGGAGGCCTTTAACAAACTGCAATCGAGGAGTGGAAACTTTCAGCTATACATTTCATGTATAAAAATTGAATGAGTTACGTTTGTGCAACGTTTTAAGTTTCTGCAGAGATTATGGAAATCGCTTGGTAATATAGAGTTATATTAGGGCATTTAACTCTCCTTCTATGTTGTGTTCTTCTTTATCATCAATGGACCAAATGGCTTATCAAACGGACTATGGAGAGCCCATAGGGACGGGCTAGTTGGGACATTTTCTACATTCCCCCACAAATTTTGTATTTATTAAATATAGCTTCGATATGGCGTTATCTGTTAAGCCCTTCTAAGCCTTTCTATGTGTTGGTATTACTCAGTGCGTGGCAATGATATCAAAGTGTTGACCAAATTATTGTGATGTTCCTTACGTTCTTAGTTTACGAGCTTCCTTCATTTCAAGTCACCAATTAGGTAATTAAGGGATTCTACTAAATAAGAGAAGCCTACTATTAACTGCGTATTATTATTTATATTCATTATTGGTAGCAAATGAACCGTCTGTAAGTTCCTATCACAAAACATTAAGCAGAATGGCACACAACGAGCAGAAACGGCCTATGCCCATTCGACCGGCCGAGACAAGAACATTTAGTTCTGGTAACAAATCCCCTGAATAATCACTGTAATTACTGTACGTTTATTTTGGGTTTAGTTATCGCTTTTCTATATGAAGATAGTTCCAGTCTGTACGAGGATCCAGGCTGGAGTTTGAGGAGAATGATCTTGGCAGAGTATTTGTTACTTGCCTGACTTATCGATCGCTGATTCTTAAATTTGCTGAACTTTCCTCTGGTCCCGGAATGTTGTCTATGACGAGTGCGTTAGGGTCCTTGGTTTTCTTCTCCGGGTTGAATAGCTCTTCGTAGAACTTGCCTACGAATTTCTCCAGGTCTTCCATGGGCAGATTGGCTGTCTCGGGAACAAAATGTTGGATGAATACTATACCGAAGACAGCGATCGCAGCAAACGAGTAGAACGTTACCTTTGGACCTAGATTTGTGAAGAGTCCACTAAAAATTGGTGCCATGATGCAGTCAAAAGCCCAATTGCTTGATGTCGACGCGGCTGTAGTTAGCACCTTGGCTTGTCCTGGCAGCAACTCATTGGCCATAACCCATGGTATCGGTCCATTGCCGATGGAGTAGCCGACTACAAATAAACAGAAGCCAAGAATAACAAGCGAACTCTGTTGGGCGTCGACGACTGTCCCCGGACCTGTCATCACGGTTCCGAGGGTAGTGAGCCCGAGAGTTTGGATCGATCCAGAAACTTTAAGCATTTTCGTGCGTCCGAAACGATCTATAAGCAATGGCGCTACAAGAGAGGCAATCACATGGGAGCCTACGAAAGCAAGTGCCGTTGCTTTAGCTCGACCACCGGCGCTGACGATGTCGAAGTTCGCCAGAAGACCACCGATGCCAGTGACCTGTTGTATGAACATCATAATGATGACAGCGCCGAGCGGTTTGTAAACGGGTGGCTTACACATAGATTTTACGTCATGCGATAACAGCTTAGCTTTAGGTTTCCTTAGGTAAACCATTTGCTCATCGGCGAAGGCGGACCGACCGTGCAGCTTATGAAGGTTTTGTTGAATGCGTTCCTCATTGCTATATCCACATTCTGCTAACCATAGCGGGCTGGCGGGGGAATTCGCAAGAAGTACGGCACCTATCACAAAGGGTAATAGACAAACCGCTATCCAAAAGATGTTAAATGTACCATAGAGCCCTACCAGTATGCTGATCGAGAGACCTATAGCCATTGTGGCATATTGGCCAGACACAAAACCACCCCGTGCTTTGGGATGGCTACACTCATGAAGGTAACTGGGAGCAGTGTGGCTAACCAGTCCACAGGCGATACCCATCAGTAGTACGCCAACAAAAGGTTGCCAATGTCCGTACATATCGCGTTTCATTCCGAGGGCAACGAACGCGGCAATAGACGTTACAGCTCCCACGGCGATACTCTTGTTCCGGCCGAGGTATTTGTTGCTGAAGATACCAACTATTGTACCAAGGATGGCTCCAATTGGAAGCATTGCGTGGAACCACAATCTGGATTCGAGACCTCTCTCTTTCCAGTAGTTCCAGGAACCCAAAGGGTATCCCATGCAGAGGCCGACACCGAAATACGCACAATACGCGCCTAGCAAGGCAAGAATCAGCCCTGGCTGCAGCTCCACATCTTCCGGGGTCACTAATTATCAAAACGAAATTATCAACCAACAACCATCATTAATTAGTTAACTCCTGTCGAATGTATTTCATAGCTTCAGTAGAAAATGTAAATGAATAACAATAGTAATATTAACAAAAGGAAGAATAACAATAGCAACAACAATAGTGGCCAATGACACAACGCTACGAAGTTCAACCAAAGGTTTTCGGGCTGACTCTCAGCCAACATTTAACGTCCACGGTTGAACTGCTGCGCTTCTGAAGTTATACCAGAACCAACACAACATTTCCCACGATGAGTTTGTGGATTTTCAAGTTGATACGTGTCTTTTTTATCTATATTAGCGGTTTACAGATTGCTTGCTCCTGCACTTCTGGATGATAACACAGCGCAACTCTGTGTATCTGCTGTATACAAACATTGCATATCCTTATACTGTAGAGCTCGTTTCCTCTCTTGGTCATTTCGTTTGTATTGATTGGCGTTTATTGAAGCCGATACCTAGTAGTATAGCTACTCAATTATTCATATAATAATACATAAATATAGTTATTATAACATGATTAGTTGTACGCACCTCGCTCGAGTAGGTTTGCCAGAAAGGCCCTCATCGCCCGGATGCTATTCAGAAATTTTGGACGTAATCGTTATAGTTGCTTCAGGCAACAGCTGACCGTCCCTAGAAATGGCTGGTTGGATCGCAATCAACTTGCATGTGAATGTAATGGTATATTGATTATAGAGTTGTAATGAAGGGCGACGCTAACCTTCATTATCTTCGTTGTCCTGACATTTTAGTACAGCGGTCCTACAGGTATCGTTTATGTTTATCGCGATCCAATTTTACTGCCCTCGAGGCTCATTATAAATGTAAATATCTATATCTTTACATTACAGACACACACAGATACCCACACACATGAGTTAATGAGTAAAAAAGGGGAGTGGTGATAAGTATTGGTTGACCCCTTCGCAGATACGCTCTACCAGCACTGCACACAGTCCCAACAGCAGATTGGCAAAAGCAGGCCAACATTGATGCTGTCAGACAGCTGTTCGGTGTGCGGGCCATAAAACGTCGTTGATATACGGGTGTACAAATGGTGGGTGAATGTTCCTCTAAGGAGACATCGTGAGGTAGGTGGCAGAGTACCGTTTGAACCGTTAGAATACCGTTAGATGATTACCTTATGCTCTTGGACCTTTGGTGATCAGGCATCAATCATCCTGACATGGGACATTGGGCACGAGCAAAGGTTGTACGCTACCATGTAGGCTTTATCGGCATCTTGAATTCACTGCTCTGACCTCGAGACACAACCACCAAGGGTATATAACTTAAATGAAGTGAAGTTGAAATAGTCGTTATCTAGTCAGTGAACTAGTCCTTTTCAGCAGATAACGAAGGCGACCGGCATCGCTTTGGTCATGTTTTATAATCTCCTATCAACCCTCAAAGATCATAGTTTTTCTGAATCCAAATTTACCTGTAGAACCTAGCTATGTTACCTAACTTAAGCGCGTCAAGTGAGCTGACTGTCTAAAACAACATGATTGGAGATTAGATGAGGCTATCTAATTGCAGACAATAATACATATATATGCGTGTGTCGAATTTACTAAATTTATCGAAGTGATATAATATAGCTACTGAAAGTGGCCACTTAGTCCCACTGATGGTATTATCGATTTTAATAATTCGAGCCATTGGAATGTTGATCATGACGCATGCTGGTGACCTCAATACTTTAGTCCTACGAAGCCTCTCAGTCAGGATTAATCCTTGTTTGTGGTGGCTGATACAGACCGTGCAAACAACGACTAGCAAACATACGATTTAAAATATATCATTATAATCACTGTTATTGTAAAAAAAATATCATTATAATCACTATTATTGTAAAAAAATATATCATTTTAATCACTATTATCAATATACTTAAATCATCATCATTATTATTATTGAAATACATTATATCATTTTAATCACTATTATCAATATACTTAAATCATCATCATTATTATTATTGAAATACATTATATTATTACATTATATTATTGGAACATTGTCGTCCTCACCCCCCCCCCATAATCCCTAGAAATCCCGCCCTACTGTATGTTTGAATAAACAGTAATCATTTTTGTAATTTGAAATAATACTTGCAAATAAGTTGTTCCCTTGGACAATAACCACGAGAAATAATGGATGTGTTTTTATTTTACAAGCTTGAATAAAACTTGATATTATTACTATTTGAACCATGGTGGTTTGTACACCACTGATGAGTGATACAATTAATGAACACGATCACAATTATTCCATTGAAATGCATCTATATACAGACTCTTACATTTCACGGACATTTTTTTTGGATAATTGTAATTGCATAAAACTTTGCCGGATCGAACCTGTTCAGCGTTTAAACCTCTGTATAAGATTGTTTTCAAATCGGTGATACGTTAGCTTGATTGAATCTCAATCTAGTGTTTCAGATCGGCTGGGCCGACTATTGGCTTTCTCTTTTGGGTCTTCATCCTTTTTTCTGTCCGCGAGTTCAATTTCAACCGTCCCAGGATCGTTTCCTTGCTGCGATTGTTCCTGATGTTCAAAAACGGTGTCGTAGAGTTTGCGCAGGAGCTGCTCAAGCTCCTGTACTGATAGACCGGTTGTTTCGGGAACAAGGAAACTAGCGAATACCATACCCAGAACAATAAGTACGGCAAATACGAAGAATGTCACGGTCGAGCCCAACTGATGCAACATCACAGTGAAGATTTGCGTCATGACAGCGGCAAAGATCCAGTTGCTCGAAGTTGAGGCAGCGGTCGTCAGAACCTTCGCCTTTGACGGCAGCAGTTCGTTAATCATGACCCATGGGATCGGTCCGTGGCCAAGAGAGTACCCGATGATAAATATACAAAGGCCTACCGAGTTAACGATAGTTTGACCGCTTACGCTAAGCATTCCTGAATCCTTTCCAGCCCAGTTTGATCCGAGAATGCCGAGTCCAATTGTCTGAAGGGTGCCAGACACTTGCAGCATCTTCTTACGTCCGTAGCGATCAATAAGCAACGGCGCAACAAGGGAGGCGATTATATTGGAAAGCGCAAAAGCAAGTACGGCTCCATTATTCGTACCATGGTCGCCGAAGACTTCTAAGTTCGCCAGAAGGCCACCAATGCCGCTTGATTGTTGTATCAACATAAGAGCGACAGAGATTCCGAGCGGTTTGTAGACGGAGGGAGTTGACACATGGTTGGGATGGGCCGCAAAGAACAGTGCCTTAGGCTTTTTCTTTAGGTAAGCCAGATGCTGATGAGCGTATGGGGTTTGGCCATGTAGCAGATGCAGGTGGTGCTTCACTTGCTCTTCATCGCGGTTGCTTTCAGCTAGCCAGGTTGGACTAGCGGGCGACAGTGCAAGGAGTGCAGCACCCAACACAAAAGGAAGTAGACAGAGTGCTGCCCAGAACACGTTGAACGTTGTATATAATCCTACGACAATACTGATCGATTGACCCACACCTAGTGCGGCGTAATGACCAGCTACGAGAGAGCCGCGACGTTCGTGATGGCTGCATTCATGAAGATAACTTGGAGCTGTATGACTGACTACTCCACAGGCAACCCCCATGAGCGCCACGCCAGTGAAAGGTATCCAAGCTCCGCTAATTGCGTTTCCCAAGCTCAGAATAATGAACGAAATTATACCAGTTAACGCTCCACCAATAACACTCTTGTTCCGGCCGAGATATTTGTTACTGACAAAAGCGATCCCCGTACCTAGAATAGCACCCAGTGGGAGCACAGAATAGAACCATTCTTTGGCTACGATGCCTTTGTCGTGCCAGAACTTCCATGAGACATGCGGATACCCCATACTGAGACCGATGCTCAAAGAGGCCAAATATGTTCCCACCAGGGCCATGATGAGCCCTGGCTGGATAGCCGGCTTGCTCGTTTGTGCCGGCATCTGTTTGGACTGTCTATCGTATTTTACCAAGATTCACAATAATACTGTCCTGATTCTAACTCCGTTATTCACAACTAACGGCTTGAAGTTCGCTCTACAACAAGGCACTTGTAACAATTACGACTTCTTCGTGAACACTCGCAAACGTGGCACAAGTCATATACAGCTCGCTGTGTATGATATTACTGACGAACACGACACAGGATCGAATCTCTCCTCGTTCTGCCAATATACACTGGCATTGGCAGTCATACTTTGATCAATGGAGGGGGATTTTGGTGCTGTTGTTCCGCTCACAACGCCGCTACTAATCGGCTATAGACCTGCGAGCCATCCGCAAATCCACTCCACCCTCCTCCCCCCGTATTATGATATCATCTCAACATTTCATCACCGAAATGCTCAAACTGTTTAGTCTCTTGTGTTCAATGACATGACGGATGCGGTGCAATACACAAACAAACGAACGGCTAGTAGATGCTACATTGAAATCTTGATAGCCGGATTAGCCCATTGTACGAACATAGCTAATCACATTGCAGTAATGTCATTTGAAGAAATCCATAAAAGGCAAATATAATCAAGCTCTGTAGACAGCGGAGTTAAGCCACAGCAGACATTTTTGGCCCGTTACGAGAATCGTAGTTATGAAGTAAATAGGCTATATATGAAACACAATTATTATTGTATTTTTCTTTTGGCTTTTCTACAACATTATGGGCCCAAGCTCGCCGGCTAATTAACTTAATGAACTATTGTAGTTCACAATGGTATTGAGCTGCATATATCGAACATGTTACATTATGTGTCCATTGTATACATGCGCATACATTTGCGTTACTTCTTGGCAGGGATAACTCCATAGCGTCCCTTGGAGACGCTTTGCTCTCTCTGCAAGCAAACACTCAGCGATGACAGCAGCTGTTTAAATAGATAGATTCCCCTTTCCTCGTGGTCTCTCGTGGAGGGTGTCTTGTGATTTTTTGCTGATTGGGCACTTGATATATCTATGTATTGCTTCGATATATCTATCTATTTTTCTCATGGGAGTGAATTGACACTTGTCAGTGAGATTGGAATATTTATAATATGTGGTTTTTCAATCTCTGCGTGTTCGGTTACCCATCCTGGAGTAAAGACGTTACGATGGACGTAGGACCTAACCACTGAACCAGAGTATTCTATTCTATCTTCCAGTGAGAAAGCGACGTACCAAATAGGAGCTATAATAGCTGCACTGCTGATCTTATTCCAAGACCTCCTTCTTCAATGGCTCGGATCGGTCTTGACGATGTATTCTCTGTGAGTTGGATTGAAAGAACTTTGCCAAGATATTTTTATCACATTATCGTACCCCTGAAGTTCATCTGATGCTCAATGCGCAGCGCGGAGGTGAACCGCTCTAATTGAACGCAAGTTATAGGAGCAGATACACTGGCTGCTGCTTGTGGTGGATAGCTACCAAGCGCGGCCGTAACGAAGTAACGCAAATCGTTTATCATAAAAAACTGAGACATCCTTTGTGAACCACTGGGGCCTCCAATGAACCCCTGATGGTCCAGGCGAATACTTTTTACTGTTGATAGGACCAATTCTATGACGTTATGTGCATCCTTTATCTTGTGGGTGAGTCCACAAATAACTACAACCCCACACTTGTTAGTTTTAAGAGCTAAGATCCCCTCATTTCAAACTGAACTAAATACTTTTACTTTATCCTCGATGATAACATCAAATATCACCAATCTAGAGAGCCCCAAGCTGAACATAATAGGGTCGATAGGGTCATTTTGGTACACTCTATTGTTGACTAACGTAAGACGATCAGCCCTGATCTACGATAGCAGCCCAGGCTCTGTGTAAATCTGCCACATCATCTATTGGGAGAAGAGAGGTGTAACTTCTCGCCTTAGCTCCTCAAGTATCAATCCAGTTGATTTATTTTATTTCAAGATAATTTAATGATAAATAACCTGCGGAGCTATAAGGTAAGTAAGCCTTGCTCTTATTCAGCCGGGAGGACTCGTCAGGAACAATCCACCGTCGACCACTGATCGATGTATTTTTATTTTCTCGACAAAATCTACTTAAAATGTTTACCTTTTTTTCTTTGGGTTTCTTAATTATTGCGGGTTGTATTGCTAAATTGAATGTGATCTACTGCTAACTCAAGGGCTCATCTGTAAAACAACGAGACTATAATCCAGCGTTAATAAATTACTTGTCTTTATTATTGTTTATGTAATAAAGTTATTCGAAAATACCCTGTTTATCGTCTTAGCTTTCTTCTTTGCATCTTGCGTCATGAACGTTTTGCACTTTTGCTAAACGGCGAACTACTAGATCTATGCAACCGATCTATGCTCGACACCACCATCCAGGGTCGTTTTGTAGCATAGGCGATGATGATATCTGATACCGAACCAAATGATATGATACCAATGTAATTTGAAGAAAACCATTAAGAGCAAATGGAAAACGTTGTCGGTCGATGCAATAGACTTTCGAGATAGGCTGTAACAGATATTTTAGACCTCATGCGAGAATATTCATCTGCAATTCCAACAACCAAGGCTATTATGAAATAGATCTGCGATATATATATGAAACAGGATTATCTTAAGCAATTTTTGTGTATTGATCGTGCCCGGTTCAACATACGAAGTTACTTGTCTAATTCGATAGTTTATTCAACACTCTGACCTATATCCGAATTTTTGTGTCAAGTTTGATCAAGGAAAGGCTGGGACTAACAAAACGTATCCTGAGATCATTTTCATGCGCGATCGCCTCAAACCTCATTTTATAATTTGTTGCATAGAGAATGTTTATTTACACAGTTTGTCTTCTTTAACCAACAAACAGCTACGATCTCCACTTTGACTATGCACTTCGCTATGCACTCTGTGGATCTTCTACAAAATAGTATTGAGAAACATTTGTTGACTACAATTTACCTACTTTACTTGAGGTGTAAAAACTAGCCTTTTTGTTACAATTAGAGTAAAACGTACAGTGGCTCGAATGGAACTGGCTAAATGTCTTGCGTTGCCGAGCCTGTGTATAGTTATATCAATCGTGTAGATTTGCTTACTCTATCGTTTTTGCTCTCACAATTATTTTACTTCCACCCAACACTTCAATGGCAGCTGCGAATGTCCAGTTTTGGGACCTTAAAATTAGTGTATACATGGTAGTGCTAACCGTCTGCGCCATGCACGAGTTACAAGAGTTGAGCCCCCAAAACTGGACTGCACTCGACCAGCTACTCATATATATATATATATATATATATATGTATATCAACGAAGTCAATCTAGGATTGACATTTGTAATTACTCGAGGGGCGAGACATTTTTCGTTGAAGCAATTGTAATTCGTCACTTCGTAAATGATCCGCCGCTGTTTCCGGTGAATTTGGAGAACCGCCTTCGTTAGTGGATGCCTCAACGGCCGGATTCGTCTGGGCAGACGGGGTTTCCATTCCTGCTTGTATCAGATTCGCTGCCGTTTTCGCAAGACGTTCTCGTTTCTCCCGCGCTCGACGGTTTTGAAACCAGATCTTCACCTGGCGAAGTGGGCAAATTTGTGGCTTTTTTTAGCAAAGGTATCACTGATGAACACATGGACTCATATTATCAGATGAAATTTAGCATTGTTACTTTCTTAAAGGAAAACTCTTCAAGTAGGAGGGCGATACCCAATTATTTCGATGTAGAAATAACCTAAAAATAATTGTATGGAGGTCAAATGTGGTGACCACTGTTCTGTCCTGTTCTATAATGGGCTGAACATTAGCAAGGTTCAAGCTTTGCCGAGTTACAAGTTTAACTTTCAGCATAAGACACTTGCTTCGTATGCGCTATTGTCTAAAACAATGTTGAGTACCACGATTGTCTAGATCATCAGCCATTAACAGTCATTCAAGGTGCGCTTTAACTTTCCAGCATTAATTTTGGTAAAAAAAAATTTTTGATCATTTACTGAAACCAAACGTGTGTTCGATAAATAACCGTAAGTTGGTTGGTTGCATGACATAGGGATTATGGACTGCATAGCGCCAATAATACCACCCAGATCTAAGCTGTTCGTTTGCAGGTTGAAACGTTCTTCTAAGAACGAGACTATGCACAGCCTTTACACTGTGTTCATATCGTCAGCACCGATGAATATTTCAAATTTAATTTGACATTTTGTCATCCGTCGCACCACAGGTATATCATCAAATCATAAACAAGACATGTTATCCCCGTAGCCACCCCTGCCGGGTAAACGTCGATTGCCCAAACTTATTATGATGTATAATAATATTTATCTGTTGAATACGCCGAAATGCTTTGAACACTTATCTCCCCACGTATTTTTCATTCTGCGATGGCATTAATTGGGCACTCGGCACACATTCATATATATATATATATATATATATATATATATTTATATATATGACACTACGAAGGGAATAAGGATGCCTCGAAAAAAATGGAAATTTCGAAAGATTTCGTCGTTATCGATAGTAGTACGCTGCTGTTTGAGATCGGGTGATGCTGATGATTATGTACAAAGTCTGTCTGTGTTTGTCGGTGTGTGCGCATAGCCGTGTTTGCCTGCAGTTTGCTCAGACAGCAAACGACGACGTTCGTGCGTCCGTATGTCACTGGTTGTTGCTGTTGTATTTGTCGATTTCGTGGCGTTAACCGGTGGTGGTGGTGGTGTTGTCTCTGTGATGTCCACTGATGAGAAGAGATAATATCAGCCCGATGGACAAAATATGAATTTATTTAATACCACTAATGTCGCTTGCTGGCTCTGCTAAACAGAGAGAAAAAGAAGAAGAAGACCAAGATTATATGAAGTAGTCGAGGAGGATGGCGAAACCAAGGGAATCGTGAGGCCAGTGATGTTTCAGTTCAATCGGGAGCGGCAACAACTTCAGAATGGCCGATAGCTGGGCCTATCCCTCCTTCTTGGCCGGCCACTGATCAGAGCCGCCGAAAGGAGATGTTGGCTCTATAGAGTCAAATGCAATCCGAGTATAGTAGACTCCTCGAACTGAAATCCCTAGCCGTTCGACAGCTTGCTGCTGCTGCTGATACTAATACATAGTATAGTACAAACAAGACCCGAACATCAATTAAGTAAAAGGTACAAGAACAACCCTCCACATACTGCAGTCGTAACATGCGTAGTAGCTGGCATACACAACCGTTCGAGTTGAGCAAATTATCACCCTGATTTTAAGGTGTGTAATGTATTTATATGTGATATTGATGAGGCTACATCAGTTACCGTCACGATGCAGCATGGCCAACTGGTTTAACATGAATACATGAATCATTTCACCAATACATGGATGGATGGATGCAATAAATTTCTGCTGAGCCACACTATATTTAACGATGGTTGAGATTTATTTCGGTGTTACTAAAGAAGGAGAAGAAGATCGTACTAAACTGCACCGTTTACACGTATTTAACATTTAATTTTAATATGTGTGAAAAATCGTATCTTACCTATTACTATAGTATAACCATATCTACGTTAGACCATTATATAATATATGCGCAATAATTTTGTAGCCAGCTGTGCGTACTATTGAATCAGTGTCACAACCAAGTCGTTGCGTAGCCGTTTGTTGAAATAGGCTCACCCCCCTCATTATGGTCAATGTTTATTTTACACGAACGCTTGATACAGGGTGTATCATAGTAGAAATAATTTATGACTGATGACGATAACAAGTTGTGGCCCATTACTGATTTTATAACAACGGAGCAACAGCAGCAGCAGCAGCAAAACGACAGAAGAACGAGCGAAGATGAGAAACAAACAGCTCGTTGACTCTGAAAGCAAGCATTTGATTTACGACGTAATGTGCTAATGGCTTAATATGTATTATATATATATATATATTCTGAGCTGAGAAAAGGCAAATCTAGGTCATATAGTTGATGTGCGCGTTACGTATTTCATTCAAACTCAATTGCACTTTATCAAGATAACCAATCCCGTAGGAGACATAACGAATCAACTGTTACGAATGTGTAGCCAAAGAAAGCCAAATCGATAGATTAGATTATTATAATTGGCGGCCTTGATGTTTCCAACTTTTCCTCGTCCATTGCATCGGTATTGAGGTTAAAGCGGTGGCTGATATCGTTACGTTGTACCGAAAAGAACAAGGCAACTCTTCCACACCATGTGCGACAATATCAGTCATCTCTAATTGCATATGAATGAAATTAGGTTAAACGGTTCATGAAATTGATTAAAAGCTTTTCTATATAGGTCTCTATAATGTTCCGAAATCACTAATATTAGTCCATTCTCGTGACTACCAGCAAAAGGGGCTAGCAAGGGTTGCATGGGTTTTTGCGATTAACCAGAACCATGGTCCACTTGTTCTTCAATTGGACACTAGTGAATTCATCCGTAAGTCGATAAGTTGATTGAGCCGATGAATTCCGCGTCCACCTCGATGTTCAGCAGACCATATCATCCCTTCAAAGATTCCGTCAGTCGTTCAGACCCACATCTACTCTGGCATAAGCCGTCCCCACCACAAGCTTTCCATATACTATGTACTCGTATCGTACAGCAAGCGATCCTTACTCATAACCGCGAGCACAGCAAACGTATGATGTTGTAGACCAAATATGTATCTCCAACAATTTACGGGCCTTCAGTTGTACTGTGTGTGCATATGTAGATCTACCTTGGATATATCACTCGATATCGAAGCAGCGAACACCAGCAAGCAGCAATTACTGGACACACACAACCGAATGCTGATGATGATGAGAGAACTCACTTCGTTGTACGCAATGTACTTCTAGCATTGGGTGGCCAATGTACAGGAGAATCAATTAGAGCATTCGCGTGCGCGATACTGCGCCAACGCGAAAGCAGCCAATGAGGTAGTGGACCACAGACTACCCATTCGCGATTGTTTTGTAGCCTCCTCATGTGTTTGCTTGTGCTCTCCTCGTGCTCCTCGTCGTCTGAACATCTTCGTTGTAGTGGAAGCATCGAGTCGTAGCTAGTTAGGTCGTATTAAGGTCGCTTAGTCGCTCATACCTCGCTCGCTTCGATGGGGCTGCCTTTTCCGCAGCATTGCACCGGCCGCCGACAACTTGTGGGATTCAATTAATTGGCTGAATGGAGGACATCAACAGCAGCAGCAGCAGGAGCAACATAAGGGATTCACTCGAACGAAGAGTGAACAAGCGTCCTTGTAGGCATCCTCTAACTACAGGCGAACTTCTCCCTCCTCAATTTCTGTTTGACGAAACGGAGGGGTTTCGCCTGCTACCAGTTTGGATTTTACACTTGACGGCGAGTAGGCGATAGAATACAGGAAAGCGTGGCCCAATGAAGTCCCGATCGAGCGCGATCAGCGATCCTAGCCGATATCGCTTAGAGTCATTTGACGAAAGAGTAGGAGGCACACCGAGAATAGACCGACATCTCCCCTATAAGATACCGACCCAATGTGAAACTAGAGCGACTGGTGCTCCAAGCTATTACTGTAAAGGTAGATACACTGGGCTTTTTTGGTCTTAGTGAAGTCACTCTATCGACTTTGAGGGCTTCATGCGGTGACAGGCGATAGACGAACTGCGGTTCACTTCAATGACATCCATCGGCGGAATTAGCATAGGTTTGCGCTATTGAGCTCATCCCATGAAGCAACCAAGCTCTAAGCGAGGCTCATCGCATGAAGCTAACCATGAGGCCGGCTAAGCCATTTGATCGAAACTTGTGACTTTGTGATTCGGTACATCGGTGGTTGGTGGCACATGACATCGCACACACACACACACCACAGACGCACGCACATTCGTCGATGAACACGCGGCGCAAACGAGAAAGGACAGTACAGTGATTTGCGAGGGGTGAAGAGTCACTCCGACTTGGACGATCAGAAGATAGGCCTATCGCCCCCCTTGTCAATCGACCGTCATACAGCCTCCGTCATGAGCTTATCACATAGCACAGTAATATAGCTAGAGAGATAGACTAAGAGTGGGAAGTTCCCGACAGGGAGCGGCGGGAAGATGCAACTCGACCGAACGAGAAAATCTCTTTTCCGGCTCACTGCTTCCACAAAATGGGCCGCCATCGTCTTCGAGGCCGATTATCTTTTGGCATCTGACGTGGTTAGCGCTAAGAGATAGCTTGATCTGATCTGTGGGAAGCGGATGCAATTACACATGAGGTGAAGATGCTCCACCAGCGACAAATGAATAGGGAACCTTTGCGGTTACGTAAAAAAATACAACGTCACACGTCGATCGGGTGGATTGATTCAAGGCATTGATAGATGGCCAGACTTTGAAAGAGAGATGAGATCACCACCTAAAGACAGCCCAATATCTATATTAGGGCTGCAAGAATTGTTGGGCTGGTGTATCTGAAATATTTCCTGAGTCTTTTGATGTTAGGATGCCTGCAAATTCTGTTGTTCATCGTTGCATATATGGACAATAAAGGGAGGAAGCCCCTATTGAAAAGCGGATTCATTCTATGTAATTGAACTGATGTGAATTTCCCAGAGTGTATTTTTGCTAAACATAGAAGAAGGCTTGTGACATCTATGGGAGTATCAATGTAAAACAATTAACCTACAATATGAGCAAACGATGCATCCTTAGATCAAAAGCTAACTGTGCGCATCCCATTAGAGCGGCTCGAATTATCATGTTTATAAGGGAACAACAACATGGGATCTGTGTTCAGAGTTTTCATAAGTCATGGGTGCGACCACACGAGGCCGATATAACTAGGATTCAATAAATATACTGTTTTATAGGTTACAATCCCAATTAACTACTTAACAGGTTTCTGAAAAGAGTCGAATATAGATGTAGGCTGTAGAGACACACGTTTAACCTGGCGAATATCGAAGACAGAATGACGCTGCTGGACGTCAATCAGTTGAGGAAGATAAAATTAACCGGAAACTTTTTCGACAAGACCCTTAATATTAGAAACACATGCAGCAGAGCTGGTGTTGTGGTGCAACCCCCCACAAGAGTTCGCACAGAAATAAAAAATAATTTGTTCACATGGAGAGATCATACTACATAAACTCAAGATATTATGCATAAATATTCGTGTCTGGTCCTTTGACGAGACATCATCATTATGTTCAAAAACCATTAATAATACAATAAGGCTACCACTATTATCGATTTAAGTAACGAGACTTTGATGCGAATAAATGCAGATCGCATTAATAATCAGTTTCATCAGTTTCAAACCCAGGCCCTCCAGGAGGTCTCCAAGTCTATTAATGAGCACGAGACTCACACGTGGCGAATACCGGAGCTGTGAGTGTAGAGTGAACCACATTTCCACCACAAGTGTTGAACATAATCTCATGTGGTGGACAACACCGTGAGTGAGTTTATACTGTTCTCCATCTTGCTACATCAACATTAGCCTACGTTTCTTTCGTACAAACCTTTTTTTGGCTAGCGGCTGCCTTTCGACGAGTTCAACATTAAAAATATATTTGATGTACCTGACTCGTTTGATCTCCCTCTCTCTCTCTCTCTCTATCCCATTCTTCACGGATCCCGATCAACACCTATCTTGAAGTTCCGCCGTGAAGTCTACTCTATATCAGCTGCTCATTTCTATACCAGAGTGACAGCTATTTCTGCCTGCGACGAACCGCCTCAGTCAACCTTGATCGCTAAGTTTACTTGCTTAGTCTATCGGACATCGAGCGCCACCGTTGAAGTTCTTTCGTCAATCGTGAGACTGTCAGGTCATCTCAACTAGCGTCGTATCGTCGGAGATGACGGTAATAGTGGCAGTGATTGCAGCGGTTCCGACGGCAACGTCTTTCGTCACTGTAGTTCGCTACCGATCGTAGCTAACACAGCGCAGCTTAACATAACGTGGCACATCGCGTCTGCCTGACTGCCGTTCGTCATATCTCCGTGTCACTCTGCCATCGCGACGACTGCCAAAGTCCCCCCACCTCCGTCGTCGCCTGCTGCTGCTGCTGTCCGCTCTTGGACGTCTGCTTCGCTACCTCACTTATTGGCTGACTGGCTGCTTTCGTCAAATCTGTCACACGCTAATTAAATTCTTATCACCTGATCCTCCCCCTCCCCCATCGCGGAGGAGACATTTAGCTGCAAGCTGAGTAGCGGACAACAAGCGACTAAATACTGAAGTCCGAGTCGAACGAACGAACGAAAGTTTGACCTTATCCGATACCTTATTGCTGACATTATCGTATCTATCGCTAAGAAAAATTTCGCCCATCATCAGCATCATCGTGGCTTGTATCGCCTGAAAATTGCATCGACTTCCTTTTTCTTTTTCTCTGCCTGTATCACACTCTCATTGTATATATATATATATAACAGATAAATAAAAACATTTATGTGTTAATATATAAATATCTGTGAACATATCGGTAATATGATTCTTCCTCAGATCACGCGATTGTTATAGGTCGAAGCGTTGAGCGGCAAAGCTGATGAAAGCATATGGCGGATAATTAGATCGTATCTATCAACGACTAAATCAGGTGAATACAGCTCTGTATACGCTTACCGCCACAGATGATAGGAACTAGAGGCATGATTGATTGGCATGCGTCCATTAAATCCAAGTAACCAATTGAGCAGCTGTCGAATGTATAATACAACCATTTATGTATAATCTACAATATTTATGTTTGGTACGAGCTCTATCTCTACTATACAGCCGACCGTGGAAATCCGAGTGACCAGTATCCGAAGGATTGAAAATATCCTAAATACTCGAGTAGTTTATTTATAAACACGTGCATGTAGACACCATCCGAAACCAATTCAGTCTGAATCAAAAGTGGAATATCTATATTTGGAATAATGGAGACTATGTCAGCTATTACATATTATCAGCCGAAGTCGTCGACCAGTGTTTATCCATTGGTGACACCGGACAGTAATCATAACGGTAGCAGCTCACTGCTGAGTAATAGACACGGCGGTGTTCCGAGTCCCTCTGAAACCTCTAACCTTGCGTTGCCTTTATGGGAAGTCTGTTCTGGTTATGTTAACGCTCCAGGCAGATAATAATGAAGCTCTCCGCGTTTCGTAAATTATGATACAGTACACGGAAGACCAAGACTAGTCTTTTCATTGTGTATTTCACGAAACTCATCAGTCTCATCACTTTTTTCCGCCACCTTGACAATTTCGTGTAAGCGAAGGCAAAATACAATAGAGCTAATCAATTGAAAAGAACAACTGGTTATGACAATTCGAACTTTACAAATCTAGTTTTAAGGGAGTTTTCATTAAATACCGTCGTTGTCAAACTGTTCGTTTTTGTGAATGGATGAATGATAGATGGCGAATCGGTGAAATAATCTATATTGAACAGTCTATGTAATTGTAAATATAGTTTCCTCAAATAAATAAAAGAGTCGCATCGTATTGTAAAGCTTTTCTTGATCTGAGTGCAATGGCTACGCTGCATCGGAGGTCGTTCACTTATGATACTTAATGTTGAGCTAGGTTATATCAACAAGCAGACTTGATATGAGTCTATAAAATATTAACTTTACAATGATAAGTGGCCATAAGCCTGTCCTGAATCTGTATCTGTAAACAGAGTCTCATATAAACAAGTAGGCATCGAAATCGATCGATAATGAATTACCCCCAATGAAGTCATATCACTCGTTGTCGTGCGTGTAGCGTTGGTTCGATCGGTAAAATTATATTAATTATTAAAGGCGCAAAGCTTGTGTGCTGTCTTAAGGCATATTTGGAAACATTTTGCAAAAATTTGAAGATAAACCAAACTCACTTTTTGTGATTATCTGGGTTTTAGACTTCCGTGATTATCACTAAATTCTAAATATTTCGAGAATTAATTACTGCTTCATTTAAAAATAATTAACTTCCTATCAACAGAATAGCAGACACATTTTGCTATTCTAGAATGATTGGGGATTATCCCAGCGTCTTCTCGTTCTTAAAGAAGGAAAATAAGCAAACCACTATTTGAAAAGCTAATTAAGATATGTGCGTTTTTTATTGATTATACACGATATGAATGACGTTCATGTTACATAGAATACGACTTCGGGGAAAATTGAGCCTCTATTTCTACGTACGTTCAGGCGAGAAAAAGATTGCTGCTATTTTAGTATAAGCTACGTTGCAGATGAGCAGTCAGAGGGTGATCGAACATGCTGCTAATAAGCATTTTATTTTTCATAATTTGAATCATGGATAATAAATTAAATATAGTAGTAAAATTTTGGTAAATGTAGTAATTTTTCTGGGCTGACCCACAGCCAATGTTTAACGTCTACGGTTGAACTGCTTTCGGCATTGCTTCGTAAGCCGGACCCTTGAAATGTAAATGTGCAGCGGCGGGAATCAAACCCGCGTATCTACGTCCTTCTCCTCCGATTGCAAGTCACACACGAATGCACTACGCTACCGGACTCGACTAAATATAGTAGCACTAATGTATTAAGCATTATTATTATTATCATCGAAGTTCTTCTTTTATACCTATAAATATATATTACATTAAATATTCAACTCACCCTAACATCGCTCATGTCGAGTTCGTTGGCGAGTCGCTGCACCTCAGCTCCACTTAAGTATGGCGCTCGACGGAAGCGCTCCTCAAGGACTGACAACTGTGACGAGTTGAATGGAATTCGGGGCGAGCGTGATAAATATTTGCGCTTCTTTGGAGCGAGCTCATTTGGAGTACAGTTTCCAAGACTTGTTGTTGTTGATAGATCGCCTAGAAGAGGGTCTTGGTAGGTAATCACCTCTCTGGTAACCTTAATAGTCTCAGATATTGTACGGAGACAACGATCGTCTCTTGTCGTTTGGCCCGCCGTTCGACCAGATCTAAGCTATTAATATATTATATATACATATATACATCGTTTGTCACAACGCGATTCTGACCTGAGCTTACGAGTCATCGGCAAATGGAACGCTTTCATGGGGCAAACTGAATCAATAGTATCATTCAGATGAAGAGACTCCTTGTATCCCGCCGGTAGCATGACCTTTAGACACAAAAGTCACACCAATAATTTTTATTCTGGTTGAATACAGTAGGCAAATGCATGTAGGCATGATTCATCGGTTACACAACCTGGATGAATCTATAACATTAGAACCCAGACTTCAGCCGTACATAGCCACTTCTGTACTGGTATGAGCCACAAAACCTGCAACGACTTTCTGGCAAACACATTTCACTTTAATGACCATTCCTCGTTGCTGTCTTATCGGCATTGTCATATTGGGTATGAGATGAGTCTTGAGGTAATATGAAAAAAAAAGCATCTGTGGATTTCTCCAGTTTAGTTGCTACGTAACAGACAGGAGTCGCTGTCGGTTGCGATAACCCGATAGCAACTCGATGAGAGGAAAACGTCATCACTTCATACCACTTGTCGTCTTCGTTATACTTCAAATAGCTACTGCATATTTCTGTATTACCCGCAGACAGTTAAGCTTGAAACGGATCGGAGACAATTTTGATCAATCTTGACAGGTCTGGTCCGTGGTGTGTCCGCTAGAGTGGCATCTGACAAGTATATCACTTGTGGCAGTTCAGACAAACAGGGGCTGTTTGGCGTCAGCCAACGACTTTGACTAAATCCCTCTGTTGCCTAACCTCTGATATAATAGTCGCCGTCATAATATCATGTCGATGTTATTAGCTTAGATTATATTATTATAATCTGGGAGTCATGGCGGCAACGAGCGTTGGCTCTTATCTGCTCTGGCGGCCGTTATCTTAAAATTATTGCTGCTACTGTTTACGTGTGTGTGTGTGTGTGCCTACAATACACTGCTATACATGGACTTAGCACTATTCGAAATATAAACAAAACATTAGCTAAAAAAATGGTTGATTCTCGGGATTTAAAAATCGACCCCGAATCGGGATCTTTGAGTACAACCAAGGCAACGAGGATCTGAGCTAAACAGGTGATAATTACGTCCGCGGCCTATAATCGAATTTTGGACTTTCCATGTCGTGTATGTTACTAGTATATCTTTGGTTTCGCACGGAAAATATGCAGACGTTGATATAACATGGAAGAATAAACACAATGAATTAATTAAAGAGCCAGAAATATTAACAAACCATAAGATGTAGCATCCCAATTGAACATCATTTACTCAGTTGGGCTGTAGTCTTCATAATGGTAGCTAAACAGCTTTTCAATATAAATGTGAGTTATGCCATCAGCGGAAACTGCTACAAGAGACATCATGGAGACAGTGTTTACTATTTGTCTTTTTTAAGAGGTTAAAGGTAAATCCTGCATGGACACCCGGACTCACAACTAAGGTATTTGCCTGGTAGTGTTCGACTCTTACTGATTAAACCCAGAACCGATTTTGACGGAGACAGTGTTTAATCAGAGCCCGTTGCTGAACCTTGTTGGAAGTTCTAAGAGACGTGAAGATAATTCTACGTCAATAACTGTTTCGAGTTGAATGAGATGCGGTTCAAGTACGATACGTATTTGCGTTTCTTTTAAACGAACTCATGTTTAGTGTAGCTTTAAGGCTCGTTGTTGATAGATCGCCTAGAGTGTCTTCGTAGGTAATCACCTTTCTGGTAACCTTAATAGTCTCAGATATTGTACGGAGTCAACGATCAACTCTTGTCGTTTGGCCCGCTGTTCGACCAGATCTATAAGCTATTAATAGCTTATATATATATATATCGTTTGTCACAACGCGGTTCTGACCTGAACTTACGATGTTTCACGTTGTCTCGCGAGTCTGGGTTCTACTATTCTAGATTTATTCAGGCATTTATAACAGATAGGTCACGCCTACACGCCTTCAACACGAGAAATATATTTTATGTTTAGAAGTCATGTTACCCGCCATTTATAAAGCATCTCTTCATCTGAATGATATTGATTCAGTTTTCTTAATAAAACTTCTACAATATTAAAATGGTTGTCTTCAGTGAGCCATAATGCGAAAACATTAGTGCATCTTATTCACAAATGGCCCCATCCGACGAAGTCCTTTCTTAAGGTGATATGACAGGGAGTGCATAGATATTTTGGCTGCCTCGTTTGTCAGGCGAATGGTGTAGATTCACTATAACAAGTATGAAGTTTTCCAATTATTATTTAAATCGAATTTAATTTGAATTGGTTATCAACTTAATGCGCGTAGCATCTGAGCAGCGTAAATTCCGTAGCTTTCCTATACCGTAATATATATATATATTCAAAATTGATTCTCAGTGACCGGATCTCACGTTGTTAATTGCGTGGGTATTTGTCCTGAGAGGGTTCAGCACTTAATTACAAAATGACGGATATTTACTGTGCTACGTCAGTTATCCCATGCATACTCACGAGGAATTTTCGGTGGGTTGTATCGTGTACAGTTAATCCAATCAAAATGTTGTACGCGTTGTTGTTCCACAAGAGGCAATGTGAGGGGCAACCCAGGCACGAGGTAAGGATTATAATCGCTTGACGTAGGAGACGGCTGTATTCTGAAGTTATCCGTCATGAACGAAGATTCGAACGATCTTGTTTCGGCTTCATCCTGCACTTCACTGGAACTTCCACTTTGTCCCACAATTGCACCTACCTGTATGGAGCTGGCCCCAGCCCGGCTATCTTTTACACTACTTGATAAGTGACCTCCTAAGGAACTCTTCAATGGGTGTTTGAGTCTATCCCCTTGTAAAATTGATTCGATACTGAAGTTGCGCTTCTTGCCGTTAGGGTTGTGGCCGTTTCTTGGTTCAAGATCCGTCATGGCAGTAGTAATAATTGATGATCCTCTAGTTTGGAAAGACAAACTGAACGTATTGAACTGAATTGCATGGGGGTCGTGTCGGAATGGGCGAATAGTGTCACCCAGTCCTTTTGTATCTGGAACGTCTGGAATGGAGCTGAAATCCAAAATGTATACTGTGTGTAGGATTAAACTTCGAGATCAGTGAACAGCGATAGTAATTCGATTGAGTTCCTGCTCATTTTCCAAATGATGCTGTTAGCGGCAAACTGTCCGTTCTCATTCTGCCTACCGTATGGGGTGGGTCTTTGATTGCACCTAACTATAATGTACAGAGTACAAATTCAAACTCAGAACTCCGTTGGTGCTCGTTAGTGTTCATGTATCTTTGACTGAAATTGAGATCTAGATAGCTAATACTCACTTGACGAAACTGCATAAACTGATTCCGGTAGGCAGAAATTAAAAGATTTCACCGATGCACTAGATTACTAGTTCTACTGCTTATATATCTCTGAGACAATATTTATTCGACTGGCTTTTTACGTCACAGAATATTAATAGTCTTCCCGAGCTCAAGTTATCTAAATCGTACGCACGTGTCTTTTTGTTTGAACACATCGCCCGCTCATTTTATTAGGACACTGTCATGAGTTTATCTATCTACTATTCGAAGGATACGCTAGAAGAAAACTTTGGTTCAAGAATGTCCTCCGCAGTGATAAGTTACACTACAACCAGTTCTAATATTATCAGCTATAAAATCCACTTCACAAAATAGAAGGGCGTATGAAGGCTGGACATGAGCACAGCGGGAATGTTATTCTTTACATTTTTAAAATAGGTCGCTAAGGTCAATATAACTGACAATAGGACACGAACTATGGTGGCATAAACCTTCCATTGTATGGAAAACATTCACGTTCCATTTAACAAGGATACGCCATATCCGGCAATGTTTTGTACCGGGTTTTCTGTGGCAGTTGAGTTCCCGTAAGTTAACGAGGCCAATCAACAAGAAAAATTTTATAGATAGATAGATATATGTCCTCCATCCTCCATTTAGCTGTTTTTGAAGTAGAGGACCACGACAGAGCGGAACAAAATAGACTGGAAATTGAATATTTGGCTTAAAACGAAATCAGCCTAGACCCACTGAATATTTAATTGAAACAACTTGAAATGCAAAGGTAAAAGCGGCATCAGACTAAGATGGCATGTGATGAAATGAAATTATCTCTCTATTTGCCGTTTGATGACTAAATATATCGGTTAATTTCGCATCAGTCGAGGTTCTCGATCATTGTTCAGGATAACTACACAAAGGCCATAAATTTGACAGGCGGCTTTTTGACATTAACATAATCCACAAATAGAGGGTGAGTGGTTATAGACGACGTTATTTTAATTAGCGTCCCATTTGCGCAGTCTCTCGATGCAGTAAATGCCTAGAGTGACTGCCAAGATCAAATACAAATACTCAACGTTTGACGGCTTCCGTAAATTGCAAATAAGAGAAGGAATAAACTTCCATTGGTACCCGGAAGCTCTTTTTCTACGATACCTCGCTACACAGTAACTAGCTTGTGCTCGTAAGTAACGCAGGCCTCTGTTAGATAATCGAAAGGGTCAACAAATATATTAATTTTATGAGTGTGTGTGTGTGTGTGTGTGTGATTGAGGCCAATTTTAGTTTCATTAATATTGAATTTGAAACCTTTACGACTTGTCATAAATATTTTATGTTTAGCGCATATAGATATACTACATAACAATTTGTCAATTTAGCGGAATGTTTTTGGTATTCCATATTATACTATATAGTTATTGGGGTGAAGGAGATATGCGGAAGAATGCTAACCAACCTTTATCGGGATAAGTTCATGCGCGAATCGTTTTTGTCGTCGTTGTCGTGTTGAAGATTTCGATTGCCACATTGGTGCTGTATATTCTGATTTATATCAAGTATTTGTTGCTATTGTTCTGCAAAAGGAGAACAATTAGAGCAACAACGCCGTTACCACCAATGTCACAATGTGTGGTTTCCAAGTTCCTTTAGTCGCCACTATCCGATTACACTCATGAGAAGGCCATGTCACTTCCTTGGGTCACCAGCCTCATGTAAAATAATAATTGCTTTTAGCCAGCAATTTTAAAACATTATCCAATTTCAGCCAACATCTTGATTTTCTGAAGTCCACAGCAACCTCAACATGAACTCAGTAGAAGATACCGGTACGTTTCGTAACTGGAGAATATTCTTCGGATCAATCTTCGTGTAACTAGTTCACAAACTTCACTGCGACACAGTTGTCATTCATTTTGACTGAGTCGCTCGCACCATTAGGAGCAGCAGTAGCAGTTATACCAATTAGCTGTCGTACAGGTAGTATTCACATACAGTCGAACAAGGTACTTTTGGCTGAGGACATATCTTCGCGTACTACCGTTTACCTGCAAGAGACGACAAGCTTGAAATCGAATGTCGACGAGCCATCGGTTAGTCCTGCACAATCATCGATCGTCTGTCTGGGCGACTTCTGTCCCGGGAGGGAGGTGCTCGCCGGAGTGCTGAATGGGAGGAGCTCAAGATGCCGGTAGGCGGTGCCACGAGAAGATAACAGCAACAAATCCATGATATGATTTTGGGTCTGCTGACGGCCAGGATTTCGAGCATTGACGACCAGCAAAGGCGCTCTGCAAGAGATTGACAAAGTGGACGCGGAGGAGGATGAGGAGGAGTGATGAATGAATGAATTAATAATACCGGCTTCATCTTCAGGACCCTTGAACGATTAGCGCTTGCTGAGAAGAACGGTTGACGCTGTTGGCTAAAACAAAGTGAATGACTTTAAAGTGATTTCAATCGGAGAGACGAAGGCAGCTAATAATATGGAATTTTCTTGGCTAGCCCTGCATAGTATTCATAGGTGCAGCCTGCATATATATATATATTTGTATGAAGCTTTACTGTCCGTCACTTCGTGAAACACTTCGGAGCGAAAACGAAATGAAATTCCGTTTAGGTCGGTGAATATTTGCTATTTATTATCTGAGGTCAGTCAACGATCTGGCCAGTCAGCCAACAATCACCACTTTGTACGATGTTCCTCTCGTTTGTAACCTCAAATCGTCCAAAAGCAGCCGAAGTCGTTTGGAAACCTTCCTGGATTCCGTGTTAGATTGTACATCAAGCGTATGCATCCAATAATCCTTAATCCCGGGCGGGCGAAGATTCTAATATGCTAGCAAAGCATACGCCGATTTTCCAATGTTAAGTCATAGATTACACAAGTATGATATATATTCTGGGACAAATCGTACGTTAGGCAAAGAAATATATTACGATGTGGATGTATTCGGCTCATGATAGTGCAGATTAGGTGGCAGATATATTTTGCTAGTGACCTTGATTCTAAATTAGGAGCGAGTAAATGGCAACTTGTGTAAACAGAAAGGAGCCTTACCGAATTTTTATGACAGATATTATTTTACTACCAGCGAACGAACCTGGTATTTCTCGTTTATAGTTTTACAGCATTAGGTATTTTCCGTTTATATATAGATTCACCCAAAACAAACAAGTTGAACGATCCATTCTTCTTAAATTCAAAATGTATACTTCTTAAAGTGACTTATAGAACTAAAAATGGATCACGTCTTGCCGAATATGGGAACATACTTTTGAAAATACTACATCAAAGGACATCCATTGAGATTTGGGCCAGTCAATCTGCATACAATCTACACGAAATGACGACTAGGCATAAGACAACATTTGGTGAATATACAAAACGCAGTTTATTATCATCGAAACATTACTTCAATAGAATTCAATAATTGTATCAATGTGAATGTGTTTTGTTTTTGTTGTTGTTGTTGTCGTCGTCGGTGTTGTGATGTTATTTTTGTTGTTATTTATTATTATAATAATAATAGCAGTTAGATATGATAAACATTAGTAATTGTTGGGATATTTCTGGATCAATTAATGAACTTTCTCCATATAATCACACATATCAACCCTTCCACAAGCCAAACCATTTCGTGATCATATCATCATCATCATCGAACGGCTATCGTTTGAAATTCACAAAATGTAAAATGTATCTCACATTAAATTTTTCCCAGAATGTTTTATTGTTGTTTATCGTGCGCCATATTTTACCCCGTTAATTTTGGTTCATTTCATTCAGTGGCGAAAATCTTCATTTGATTCGAGTTTCTAACTTCTACTTTAACTCCTTTCTTATTTACAGTTTCATTGCGTGCAGCCTCTCTCTCTTTCTCTCTCTCTGTGTCATCATGTCTTTATGGGAAAAGAAGAAGCTCGCCCATATCCTTCTCGTGCTTACTTGGCACATATCGCCATCGGCCGTGCGATTTCACATTCGGCCGACAAGTCGCGGTTAATCAAACCAACTAGTTATTGTTAGTTCATCTATTATATTCATTCATTGTTAATTCATCATTCATTGTTATCATCATCAATATCCTTTTTATTCATAAGTTTTTCCTCTGTTTGTGTCTGTAGTATGAATCCAAGCCACGTTCACATCATAACAATATAATTAAGCCATCGTGTTAATAACTCTAATCAACTATATATATATATATATATATATAGTAATTGGTAGAATTGTAGTTCATTCCTCATTCAAAAAGGGTTTTACCATCGTCGTCATCAGTAGCATTTCATCATCAATATCATAGTAAATATGATGAGTTTCCTCTATCAATCATCAATTGTAGTTCACGTCATCCCTCTCTCTCTCTCTCTCTATCTCTCGGTCTCCTCGTGTTCTTTCTTTTTTGTATTGTCCATCAACAACTACACGCAGATGATCTAGGTCGACTCCGCCCCGTGTTCTCACAATCTTCCCCAACTAAGAAAGCCTTTTGATTCCTTTACATTATCTGTTATAGGGCCGCGTTATGCCACGTCCTGTCCTCAGCTTATTGGCGCGTTTTGCCCTACCACCATACACCACGTCTGGCTAGAGCAGATCGTTTTAGGTGAGGGCATTTAGTTTCTCCTTTTACTAAACAGTTTCTATAATCATACTAGTTGATCAAAGGCGATCGGTTAGTCCTGACGTTTTGAGCGAAGGAACACCCATTTGAATTTGGAACTGTCAAACGAAAAGAACAATGCGAATTGTGCGTGTTAATTTCCTGATGACTGCCACATCCTCTCACAACTACATACACCCACCCACCCACCCGGACACACACACGCACACGGATACGCAAAGCTTCACAAATCAACACTAATTGATTAGCTGTGACAAGATATTAGAAGGTAAACACTGATGAAGGAGAGTCCACGTGACCACAGAGCTCACGAGAGATTCTTCAAAGTCTAGAAGTCCACGACCATCAAAAAATACTACCATACACGTAGTACTGGAAAGTAGCGACTCTCACCGTAGGGCAGAGCTTATATATACATATATTACCTTGTTGCCTTTCTTGTTGTTGTTGTTTTATCAGCACTAATCTGCCTTTCGATGTTCCCAACGCATATTTCGAAGGTAAAAGAAGCTTGGTCTAACTAAATACCTCAATATTAGTGAAATATGAGGTCATCATCATGTCCTTTGTTAGAAGACCCTGTGATAGAAGAACCTAAAGCCAGCCTATGTTTTTGCCTGTGGTTGAGAAGAAGTTTGTTCAACTTGTCAGAATGACCTTGCTTCATCCCGTGTGCTCAAGCATAATTGCTACTCGGAATTTCAAACAATTTTCTTTTGCTATTATTGTAGTTTTCGTTGCCGTGTCACAGTTGCTGTTACGATTTGCACGCGTATCCAAGCCATGCAATCACAATATAACCTCGATTGAACCGCTTGGCAAGTGAATATACGCAACACGTGGAGGGATGCCTTTGTTATAATATATTTTATAGTCTTTAGTTGTGCTCATCATACGATAGTTGCGCAACACCAAGAACCTCCACTCATCTCCAACGTAGACGAGGGGGTTCGGAAAGGGGGGGGGGAACAAAAGCCGACGCATCAAGAGGTAGCGAAGGGCGACTAAACAAGCCGGCGATGCACCGTTGAAGATGAACAGGCACCGCTTGATGTCTCAATTTACATATAGACATTGCACATATAAAAATGCGTTAAGTCAAATATACGGCTGTGCTTATTTTCATTGCTCAGCTTTAAAATTGATCCCTGCAAATGATGGAAAATGAAAATTGATATTAATTTGTACACCTCATATGTTAGTTGGTTGAAGTTCTCCTGACGTTGATGCTGGGCTATCCGTAGCGCGTAGCGCATCTGTGACGAATGTTGTAATCCACAACGAAAATAAAACCTAATGTTCTAAATACCTGGGGTCTGTAATATCATGCTGAGTAGTCAACTGGGGTTGATTTCTACGAAATTTCTTTGAACGATTTTCTGGACTCATGACACCCTTAAGACACCTCCTTTCGACTTGAGTTCAATCTCGCTTAATCTAAAACAGTCCATGGGTTCGAGTCCGTCATTTTTCTTCCCCCTCTTCCGCTCTGTAACGCGTACGTATGAACGTCTGTCTGTCATTCAAAGAAAGCAACGACGTGATATCCTGTTGTCCATGGCACTCTGTAGCATGAGCAGACCCACAGCCTTGGGCGCAGTGGAACCGTCAGAAGAACATCACGATCAATCAGTGCCAACAGGGGAACCCAGACCGAATAGTGCTGGTCGTCTGGAAAATGGAGACAATATGGCGGCACAAATTTGTCGGAAATGGCTGGCGACATCTTGTTCGCTGTTTTGATAATTCCGCTGTATACACCGTATATATCATACATAGTCGAGAGTTGTGCTGAGTGTCCAGATTGTCGACTTGGTTATGGGCCATCTTCGCTGACGCTATTGCCACAGTCTGGGTCCCCAGAAGTCAACTGAACTAGGTTACCGTGGATGAGATGCACAAAACAACCTTGGTGTCCAAAGGTCACCTCAAGGTCAACGCAAAGTCGCCATCACTGTCATCATGAAGAACTTAGACTCTTGCTGTTGTTTATCTCTCGAGAACCAGGCCTAGACAACCAAGAATGTAGGACTAGAATAACCTGGGAGTAGGAGGTGAGTCGCGCCGCATCCCCGGCCCTCCAATGTTGTCCTTAGGCAAAGCATGGCAAGGCCCACTAACTGGGCAGGTAACTGCTACGCAAAAGGTCTCCTGAATGATTCAACTATTAATAATTCAAAGACGTTTCTTCTTTCTGGCGTTGCCTTAGTCTCTCTCTCTCTCCCTCTTTGTGTCCCTATTTACTAACGAATTTACATGGAACATGAACATGGAAACGAAGACCTGAAGAATAAAAGGGTCATCTACTTATTGTTATGTGACCGGGAGGCCTTTGTTGTGCAGTTACTGTTTGTTTCTATTGTA
Organism: Stratiolaelaps scimitus; assembly: GCA_019614645.1. Classification (NCBI taxonomy): domain Eukaryota; kingdom Metazoa; phylum Arthropoda; class Arachnida; order Mesostigmata; family Laelapidae; genus Stratiolaelaps; species Stratiolaelaps scimitus. The sequence goes on from JABWDB010000021.1 coordinate 2,443,109, forward strand.
CAATATAGCCGAGATGCTTGCTCGTACCATTGATCCTTGAGTAATGAACGGCGCCGAATATTTCGACATGGATCGGTACAACTAGACGTAGGAGGCGACGAGGATCGGCGCGCAACGCAAGGCAGCTCAAGGCCCAAGCCAGCCTTCCTACCATGCTTGAACGGGATGCCATACCCCTTTGCGGGGATGTCATACCATTTAGTGGGAAGAATGTCAGTCATCCCTCTCTATGTCAACAGCTTGACATGCGTGTGTGCGGGTGAGGCAGCGACAGTAGAGTAGGGCTGACTGACTCGGCGGCTAACCGGATTGGACTCTGGTTAGATGACTAGACTAGCGTTGAGTAAGGGGGCGGAGGCGTTCTTCTGTACACCGCGTCGTAAGGCGGAGGGTCGTGCACTTGGCCAGTGGCTTGCCCACCGGTCGCTTGTCCTGAGGCTCCACTAGAGGTCGCAGCTGTAGCTGATCCCGCTTGAGTTCCACCGAACGTAGTGAGAGTGCCAGTGTTGTTCGGGCCGTGGCTCGTAGCTGGAGTGTCAGCTGGGGGTGCGCTCGGGGCGTGGCTTCCCTGCGGCTGGGGACCGGCGGCGACGATGGCCAGCGTCGGTCCCTCACCGCCGATCGCCATCGATGGAGCCGCAGACTGAATAATACTCTGCTGTAGGATGCTCTCGTTGAAACGGTTTCGAAGGGTCTCACGGACCTACGTCAGGGGGTAAATCAGAAACACATGCATGTAGACACACATGTCAAGATCGGTGTCGGTATTCTAAAATATCATAATTAGTGAGCAAGCAAGTACGCATGCATGTATGTATAATCCTCAGAAAGTTGTAACCCCTAGAAAATGTATATATTTATCCTTTTATGCATACTTAATGAACACTACATTTGTGTTGTGATCATCAAAAGAGCCGCTTTGAATCTACGGTATCATTAATGTTCCGGCCATCGTCATCTACGCGGAAAGTAAGTAAATGATGGTTGATAAAAATATGATAAAGGTGAGTGCAATGTCTAAGGCCGATCTCGATTGAGATCAGGTTCGTGGTTCTATATCTAAATCTCTGTTTTCGACGGCTATTTTTCGCGTCACCTGGTTACGTCTTTCTCTCGAGAGGTCGTACGTGCTCTGGGTGGGGGAATCTTTTGCCAAAGATTCCTCCATCCCCATCTGGCCTCCCAATTAGATCGCCATTGGGGGCTTAGTCACGCGGCCGGGTGTTGGCTGGCTCTTTTCTCTTCTATTTCTCCGCAGATCCACCCCTCATTGGAGCCCATAGCCGGCCGTACTACGATCTGGTCCGGTGACTTGGGCTGCCTCGTATGCCTCGAGGGCCTCTCGGGTACAGTGTGTCACGCAGATATATCCCCTCCCAAACCCCTAAGAAGGCGGACCCCTTCAGGTTTTTCGGGACCCATTGCGACCGACAACGTGGCCATAGAGGGACTCCGGTAGCGCATAGAGTAGGATAGGATAGAATGAGGAAGGTAATAAAATAGTTGCTGTGAACGTGAACCAATAAAGGCAAGTGGCGTTCCCTGGTGGACAGTGCGGAGTCGACTGAATAGCGTGCTTTGCGAGACACCCACCGATCCAGTGCAGTGCTCGTTGGATGCCTTAGCTTTCGTCATTTCTTACAATAGATAGCTCGACGCACATATTATTATTGCATCCGGAGATGGCTACTGCCCCGCTCTTAAAAAAAACCATTGAAATCACGTAAAGTAACAGAAAATACATGGAATGCATCATGTGGCTACAGCTCTATGCGCACAACGAATATATTTCACTGATGTTGGCCGTCTTTCAGAAATAGGGAGACAACGAAAATAATTTAAGAGAATAAGCTGCATGTTACCGATTTGTGTATTTATTCAATTATAAGGAAGTTAACAACGCATCTTATCAGAAATATAGAGTGTCCAAATCTGTAAAAAATCACTATTTGCTAACCAAACTGTAAATAACTAATAAATGCTAATCATTGCAGTACGAGTGCTTCTGTGTCCTGGTCAAGGCACACTGTTTACTTGTGTGACATCATTACTAGGATATATATTTATTCAAACATATAATAATTAGGGAAACTTGGAATTTGGAATTACTTGGATATTGATACACAGTTTCAAAACATAGTCAGCGCGCTCTGAATCATAGTTGGCAGATTAACTCTTTAGATGCCATAGCCAAAAGTGGGAGTGAAAGAGACAAAATGCTCACAGAGACTCAGTCAGAGGAAACCCAGCCCAACTCACCTGTGTATTTACATGGTGGAAATCTGTCTCAAACTCTTCTGGGTCGGCACTGCCGCGTCTTTTTCCTCCGGATCTCCGTTTGCTGCTCAGCTGCTGTTGCTGTTGTTCGAGGCGTGCCTGGGCCTTCTTTTGTGCGCAGATCCTCCGCCGGTGACAACAACACCGCAGGCACATGATCTTCCAGAGAGCGAGCCAGAATACCGCAAGGAAGGCAGCAAGAGCCACGAGAATGCCTTTGCCCTCCGATCCGCCCTCACTGATCAGGTACACCACCCAGCAAATCTCGCCTGAGCACATAAACAGATCATAGACACAGACGAAAATGTATGTAAATGTTTGTATGCACTATACGCTAGTTAGATTCGTTTATGAGAAAAATAGTTTGTTCTAAATAGACTGATGTCGGTACACTGACATCATTTTTCTTGTTTGGGTGATTTTTCTGCAGAATATGTCGCAGATGCAATATCACCAGTTTTGCTGGCGCGGGATCAGTCTAGTATTTATTCCGTGGGCATGATTCGCCTTCAATTACTTAGCTGAATCAAAAATAGTCTGTTTTGATCGCTTCCTATTGTACTTGTACGACGTGGAACACGAATTCTAATTCAGAGGAAACTCATATCGCCGATACCTTTTATTCCGCGTCCATCCATTATTTATTTAAGTTCCCCAGAGGCGTGGAACCACTTATTCAGTATATCTTCATAGCCCTCCAGGGGGGATGCCTTTACTTAACCTTAGTCCTCTACAACCGGTCCGATTCCAGAAGAAGCCAAGGTATCGCCGATACGTCCCGAGAGGAGACACCTCTTAATTAGTTAGTACACCAAATATATGAGGAATTGGAAATTCATCATTTAATAAACCTAATAGCTCCTTGGTAAAAAATAGATAGGGCTCCTTCCTATGAAGCAATGCCGAACGTAGTTCTGTGAACGTCAAATGTTGGGCGCGAGTCAGCCCGTAAAATTTACTTTCGCCGCTTATAGAAAGCTCCTAAATAGACCATCTTCCCTTATCTTAAAAACATACCTACATTTTCTTACTTAGGTGAGGCAGTCTCCAGTGCAAAAGCAACGTGCACTCAGTATCTGGTAGTCAAGACCAAGTAGTAGTAAGTTGTGAACTCGAGAAACCTGTTTCACTATATCATTTACTGGAAGACGCGATAACGTAGTGCGGTTCATTGCTCACACGCGTAGCAAAAGCTGCGTTCTAGTGAGTGTTCAGCCCGACCAAGCAGGTTGTCTCAAGCGACGTGAACTCCTCTATAAGAGAGAAAGCGAATGAGGGGTATTGGTGGGTGGGTGGGCGTGTAGTAGAGAGAGAGAAATATGGAGTTCGTTGCAGTGATGTCGATGGACATAGTACCGCAGCTGATATTTTGCCGTGAAGAAGCAGAATGTCCTTAGTGTCGCAAGGAATGTCGAGGTAAAAGAAGTGCCTTCCGCAAAGGGGAGAGATGACGATGAGAAAAGGGACAACTTCCTGTTTCTTCGAAGCAGCACTGCTACACTCTCAATAGGAGAACCAAAGAGAAGGAATGGGTGTTACTTTGCCTAGCGTACGTCACCGCTATATAGTTTCCTCTGGCACAGTCGTGCAATTCTCGATTTTTGCCAAGTCAGCCTGGGACACTCTGCAACGCTGTCAGCTTACCAAGGTAGCATCGCTACATTCGATGTTTGTGGCCGGACACACATGTAGCCTACATTAGGTTTAATAATCTCTCCGAGAAGCTGATACAAAACACTGGCGCAGAGAACACTATTGAGATGACGTTTATTTCTCACGAATAGTTGTATAAGTTCTGGCGATAAAGACTAGCAAACTATAATTTGTTTAAAATGTGATAAAGCTAGTGTACCAAACTATTCTTCCAAAAAATTGTACGATTGGACACTGACGTTCTGTATTAAGGTTTAAACGATGGAGACTATTATTATAAAATGAATACCTCAACACGTTACAACAGCATCAAAACGTAAGACATTGTAAAAGCACACTTCACATGTGCTCATCGGCTGAACATTTCCCGAATATCAAACTGGAGGTGGAGAGACGGAGGTGAATGTGTTCAATTCAGACTCACCAGATGCGATGACTGTGAGTAGGAAAGGTAGGCATTGACGATGCACGGGCATCTTGTTAGCGTATTTGCTGGACGCTGGCAGAAACAGGAACGTTGATAGAAATAGCAGGACACTAACCGATAACAGCACGAATCCCAACGTCTTCGTAACAATAAAACACCGAAGAAAAACACATCCGAACATTTGCATTGTTTAATTCAGTCTAATGGATATGCACGACTCATATATGGGATGACAGTGCCTGGGAACTACAGTCTATAGTATTTCCTTTGCAAGCCGTTCCGTTTTTAACGAACAAATTAATGACAATAGGTTCACTATTAATAAAAAAGTAGGCTTACAGTTGAAGCTCTTTCCTTACAGTCAGTAAATAATAGGCATTCAAGTAAACCCACTTATTTCCTGACGGAAAACCTACTTCTTGTCCTACCGTAAACCTACTTTTGTCATCGAAAAGTGTGTCTAAACGGAGCATTCCAAAGTATGTTAATTGTTTTTAAAAAGGTTATTTTCGTAATAACATTTTCGACGTCTTCTCCGTGGAAGCTGTGGCATCCCATCTATATACATCCTGGTTAACGCATAGAAGTGATGGTCCGTCCACGCTGGCTTGACTGTGAGAAAAGCTCGTTGATCCTCCGTCCAGCCATTGTTATCAAACATTGGACGCCGCTTGACCATAATCTAACTCTATCGAGTTACCCCAACCTTTCGTAGGTAATATTTGCTCTTATTTCCCTCGCCTTCAACGCCCTCGAACAGCCCTTAACGGACGCGCACGACACCTGCCACACACAGCACAGAACCACAGGCGGGTCCCTGCAGCTTCTCTGCCTTCAAGCCCACTTGCGGGGGGCTATATCGTGCTTTATACTACCCATCCATCCGCCAACCCGCCCTTGCTTTGGCATACCTAAGTTGTCAGGCGAGCCTTAACGTAAATGACACGAGCAGGCTGTAAGCAGCAAATCCCTCATTTAGACTCTGCCGAATGGCTGAAATAGTGGGGTGTCTCGTCCCAGGACCATTCCACAGCCTTATCGCGCTTCTTGAGGTGGAGACTTGAGGTCGGGGAGCAAAGGTACGGAGCGGCAAGAGGTGGACGAACGTAAGCAAATAATGAGAGAAAGCTGAATTATAGTGGTGGTGGAAGCGAAACCTGACACACACTATCAGCATGGATCTGAGGGAGGGTAACCAGCCGCCAGCACTCGCACGTTCCTGGTGTGCGGCTGGGACAGACGTATGTAGACAATTTGCTAGACTAGGAGACGACGACGCAGACGTCCCTCTTTAACCATGATTTCACCTCGCAAGCATCTGAGGAGAATAATTTTTACCTTAAACGAGACGGTGTGTCCCTGCTGCACGAATAGGACACCAGCGGCGCCTGTTAGACCGCAGAGGAACGCGAAACCCCAAGCGGCAATGCAGAGTGAACAACGATGGTCATACTGGTCGTCGAACGGGTCATCTTGGACGCCTGGCTGTGGGCCTTGATGGTGTCCAGGCGCAGACTGTGGTCGCTCGGAGTCAACTGCGGAAGGGGGACGTGGTGTTGGGGCTCCAGATCCCGATTGCGACGAGGGCGGTGCCACCTGCGTCGAGGGAGGTGCCAGCTGCTGGCTACCGACGCCGGGGGCAGTTTGACTCTGCGGCGTCAGTGGTGGCGGGGCGATGCCGGGCTGAAAGGGAGCCGCCATTTGCTGCAAAGCGAAAGAAAAAGGCACAAAGCGAAAGTGAGTAAGGCTTAGTAAGCCCATCCAAGGTATGCCCAGTATCAGCGTGATGGACATTCGACCAACAGTACAAACAACAATAACACCAAGACGAGTTGGAACAACTCGGCCACAGCAGTACTCGCGGAGGCAAGTATCCGTGTGGAATGTAGAGAAACTGATTGTGGTGGCAGTTGGGATCTCGAGATCGGAATAAGCGGGGCAGCGGCCCCACACTTACGGGCTGACAAACAGCTTATTGCGCTATCCAGACTTTTAGTAGCTGTACCTCGAAGTTGTGGCTGGCGTGACAAGACAAGGCAACACTAGGATATCATCACGGGCGAGTCACATATAACAATGGGGTACAATTACACTATATAGTTGGAAATACGACTACAAACCTGGATGGGCGCCGGTATCTGAGTGGGTGTGGCGGCCTGCGAAACGGCGTGTGGCTGCATCGGAGGGAATTGCGATGCCAGCACGTTGGGCTGCATGAATTGTTGTGGCGGAGGCATTGTCGACGGATAGTATGGGTAGCCTGCAGTGATTTGCCGAAGCGGAGAGAGAGAGAGAGTGAGAAAGAAATTGAAAATTCAGAGAGAACGCGAAGAGAGAATTGTATGACAGAAGACAGTTCCGAGCGTCACATATTTGATAGTGACACAAGGCACCATAGAAAAGAACATAAGTGGCGCATGCGATTGCCTTTAAGAAAACCGGATTACGACACCACGCTCTGCAGGAGAAAACTCTTGTGAGCTTGACAAAAATGATTGTTTAGAATACACGGTTGTTTAGGTGTTGGGTTTCTCCCTGAGTGCATCATAATGCTTAACAGTGATTATCAGAGATGAATTGGAGCAACTCGGAGCAAAACAGCGTAAATGCGATTGCTACACTGGTAGTCTAGATAGAGAGCGTGACACGAAAGCTCAGTTAGTTAATTCACTACGTTTTTAACGGTCCGGAAAGCCTATGACTGGTGGTGTCTCAGGTCTCGTCTTTGAACCTATTTTTAAATTACTGGTGACAAGCCTATCCTGGAATTATGCCGTGGGAAATCATCTTGGGATTGTGTTTAACCTTTTGGGAGGGGCATGCTGCTGCATAATAACACCGTAACTGTCCCACCCCGTTCTGGAACTGTTGACGATTTTCAACAGCACCACGGCCCTTCCCACCGCCGTCCCTTCAGTAAGGGCGGCGGTGAGATGTGTACAGGCCCAGCCACGAGCACCACACATCCTCCTTGCGGACAAATTTTATTTGACCTATAAACGATTATGTGATTAAGCTATTCGGTTACACTAATTTATCCATTTTGTTAAGTACGTCATTTATGTGTAGGTACAGCAGCATCGGTCTCGTTCATGGTCAATACTATATTCAATTCAGTACCAACACACTCGTAAAGACAGTACGTAAACGTATGAGGGTACTGAATACTTTATTTTATATTATAATTTTATGCTTTAAGGAATGTTTCAGTTAGGAGTGTCAAATTCGTTGTTAAAGAAATGTTTCAGTTAATTTTTGAACAAATAACAACGTACGAGAATCCTGTGCTTATCTATTTCACTTGTATTTACTATGCTTGCCTGGATATCCCGTTGTAGGAATGGGTCCTGCGGCCATGTGCAGTTGTGGTGCCGTTGAACCTAGCACTTGTACCTGGTATGGGTACTGCGCCGTCATCATTGGCGCAATCGATTTCATCTCGCTACGGCAGTTAGCGACGGCCAGCGCATCTGCAAACAACGACATCCGGCAACACATACACATACAGAGAGAGAGAGAGAGAGAGAGAAACGCCTGTTACTGCACAGCATATATTTTGGCTCAAAACTTAAGCTCCTCCAGCGTTTGAGTGACAGCCTCAATATTAAAACCTCAGCAACCTGGCCAAGAAGAAGGTCTATGAAGGTTTATTTTTAGCAAGCGCTGCGCTTGATGCTTGTCACTTCCACGGGATGGAATAGAGATACACTCTTATTCAGGTACACGATGAGGTAGCTACATCCGAGACGCTCACGTAAGCTTTGCTATTCACATACTACGACGTTGGATAGGAATCGCTGGTAAAATACGGTTCTCAATTATGCCACACACTCAGCTTACTAATATACTCATACTCACAATAAAAAAAAATATATATATATAACATCTACTTACTTATTATAATATATACTAATTCAATAATAATGATAATAATATTATCTAATACCATATTGTAACGAGGTCAGTGAGACAGACGTACCACCACACAGAGATCACAGTGGCACGCCATGTGCACGGTGCTCGTTGTTTGTGCCATGTTTGTCCCACCTGACTCGCACATTGCGCGGTGATATGCTACGTGCACGGTGGTCGTTGTGTGGCGGTACGTCTGTCTTACTGACCTCGTTACAATATTACTATTATAATAACATACGTATTTTAGTTCACTTAAGTACATACATCGATGGCAAGCAGCATTTTAGGTGCTAATCAACAATAATTTGCTGTGCATCAAAAACCTCATCATCTCATTAAGGATTGGCTCTGCTGAGCCCTTAATGGGTCAGCACAAACAACACTTGGCATTACGAAGATAACAGCCTGGACATAATAGGTGGAATAAGTATCGTATAATCATACCGCTTTTTTTTATGAATCTTGACACCGAAATCCCAGCCTCTGAGTCATGCATTTTTTTCGTGTTTTGAAAACATTTTGCTTCTATTGGATACGAAACATCTATAACTTCAAATATCTCCACTGTCTACGGTAGAGACCCCACCAGCCTGACATAACCTGTCGTCTCCATCTTCCTAATCAATGGGGTCTTAGCCAAATTGCTTGCTTGGCACATGTAATAATATCTCACAACCTTGGCTGTTCACGCCAGCCGCGCGGTTGCCCAGCGGTTACCTAACCTGTCAGCGTGGAAGGTTAGGAGACCATCTGCAACAGGCTTCCCTTTGAGTCCAATCTTGCAGTGGCACTCACTCCGTTTCCCTATCTAACCGAATCCACCACTACCACCACCATGCAACTCCCTCAGCATCGGCGTAGAATTCTTCCACCTCAGTGGCGCACCCGGCCTTCTGACATAGCTTTGGCGACAGCGGCGCCGCTACCGCTGACGCCGCCGCCGCCGCCGTTGCCGCACACCCAGCTGGCGGCGGTGAACCAACCGCCGCCACCAGATCATACGACAGTTTCACCGTTGTGTGTACTGCTGCTGCTACTGTGTGTGATGTGCCTTAGCAGAGGAGGAAAGGGGAAGGGCTAGAAGCACTCACTGGCAGATCCGTTTCGCCGCCAGCTCTGGTTGACCTAACGCCATGTGGCGGCGCCTACGTTGCCACCCTAGCAGGGTGGCAACTACCCGACTTTAAGTCAAGCACGGAAAACACCGGGGGAGAACGACTCTCGGTCGTGGCTTGACAGAAAGGCGTAGAGTAGGTCGCTACTGCTTCCACGGTGGTAACACGGCCCGAAGCTTTCTGCGAGCAGTCTCCACCGAAAAAAGGCCGCTGGCGTTGATTAGGCCCGTGGGGAGACGGAGTCTCGACAGCCACAGTGACAGTGAAAGCAGCCCGGAGCAGTAGCGGCAGCAAAACCAGCAGCAGCAGCTCACACAGTGGTCCCAGACAAGGGCGCACGCCACGAGACTGGGACTCTAGGCTAACACAGCGGTAGCATGTAGACAGACGATCGGAGAAACGGTTGGATGTTGACGCGAACAGAGTACGTTCACAGTGTAGCAACGCCTGAAGCAACGCCTTCTGTGATCTCAGCCACCGACGACCCTAACCAGTTGTATCATAGTACTTCTACGACTATTTGCTGTTCCCATTGACTAATCATTTCGGATAAAGTCACAACAATGCAACGCACACCAAGTTTGCGCGCACAGGAAAATCGCCAATCTCGTAGCATTGGTAAAGATCAATGCATCATACACTGGCATATATATGTTATTATTATTATTATTAATACGTAGTCATCCTTTTCTTTTTTCTACATGAGGGAATTTTCTTCAAACGCGCGGGACACCACCAGAGACATTTTAATCTCCATAGAAAATGGGCCGCTACAGTGCAGGGTTGACGTAGATCACAAAACGTCTGTGCCTGCTAAAACCACCATTCTCTGCTGAGAGTCAATCTCTTCCCTAGATTCGGCTTTATACTTGGCATCACCTCGATATCTAGGGACGGGGTGTGACTGCTCCGGCTAATGTCCATAGTGGGGTGCTTTAGTCTCCTACGACTTGTTTGCATTTCCCTGGTGGCGTCCTATCACGGGACGCTTGACCATTCGGTACAGCATAGCTGCAAATTTACCCATTATTTAGATAGAATAACATAAGTACTATTTTATAAAAAATATGAAAGCAATTCGGGAAGATATCGATGACACCAATGACAAATAATATGACATCATATTGTATGAAGATATCCTCTATATACGTCAAAAGCTCTTAGGTCTACATTATACCAGCACTAGGACACAAACCCGAAAGCAAGCCAACACGTGGCATGATTTGACTAAACACGAGTTGACTATATAAATTTATACTATTATACTATACACGGATTCACTTCAGGGATTAGGTTTGGAAAAATGGAGGCACATAATTTTATTGCTTGCGTATTGCTTACGCTTGTACGTAACTCCTCCTTTATTCAAGAGGTAATAAATCGATTTAAATAGGATTGCATTGAGAAATAACTGCTTCTAGGTTGATACCAACCAAGGAGGTTTTAGCCAATTCGCTGATTTGGAAATTCTTACCAACCTAATAGAATTTCATGTTTAAATGTTGTACCTCCACTCCAAGTAAGGGAAGTAGTTTGACTTTGCAATAGGTGCCTTTTCGAGCATGCGCTTTAATTGACTGAACTGGTGATGTCAGATTGGCTATCGGGATGCGTTTGCTCATATTTAGTGTGTAGTGATAAGTTATAGAAAGATAAAAATCGCACCATTTCATTACTACTTGGGAAACTTTAACAAGGTTGCGTGCAAGTATCTTTCCTGATTGGTTTCTGAAGTCATAAGGGGAGTTGAAACCAAAAACGTTTCAAATTGTGAGGATTGCTAAGGGTCAGCTCTGAAAGTTTACTTTTTTTAGGTGTGCAAGGCTGCTTCTTTTTATTAACAATGTGTTGAAAGTACTTTTTGCCATTGCAACGAGGCACTACTTTATCTTCTAGACAATTAGCTGGAATCATTTTCTTAGGGACCTTTAGGTTCGGCATGTACCTATCCTCATGCAATGTGCAGGTTTTTTTAGGTCGCAATGACCAGATGTGACAAGAAACACAACTGTACACTCGATCGTGTATACGAGAGCGTCAATGGCGGCAAGCTTTTATTAAGAATACCGAATTGTTATAACAAAAACCACTGAGCCTTAGCTGGGAATCAAAAACCGTACTTCATGGTATTTGATATGCGGGGACTTGTCTAGTTTGTACTTTGATGCGAGGAGATAGACGGTTGTTTAAAATCGCAAAACAATAGAGCGTCTTCCGTTAACATCACAGGGTGCAGTATGCTTCATACATCTGTTCTTCTTTCGCCTGTGGTGATTGATAGCGTTGTCAAACGCAACTAAGCTCTAAGACACGACGAAAGGAAGCCAGCAAGTTTTTCGGACTTATCCGTCACTACCAGACACTGTCGATTGATTTGCCATTAGCAGACGGAACATCAGCAGCAAACGAACGAAGCGACACAGTCAGTCAGTCAGCCGTCATCAGACATCGAGGCCCTGAAAAGGCGAAACCGAGAATGAGGGTGAACAGGCAAAAAGGCTCGCTCCGAAGCCTCTGGGCCCTTTCAAGCGAGTGCCGGACGGTAAGGGCCGTCCCGTCTTTCTTTTATTGCCATTTACGACAGCGAGTAAGTCCCGACGGGCATCAATTAAGAAGCAATCACATGATCAACTGTTTCCTTGGCAGTTAGACAGAGAGGAGAAAGAGAGAGAGAGAGAGAGAGAGAGAGAGAGAGAGAGAGAGAGAGAAATAAAGAGAAAGAGAAGTCGGTTGTAGTGTGTGCGACTATCCCACTGAAAACGCCACGTGAAGTTACTGGGGCACAGACGACTGCTAGCCTTTGTTGGGCATTTTCCCTAACACTGAATTTTGTCACCGAATGGAAATATATATGCCATCTTTGTTTTGTTTATCTTCTATTATCCATATCTTAGATTACATCTGATCCAGCTATGTGTGTGCAAAGAGAGGCTTGAGCGACCTCCGGGTGATACTTCACAATCGTCTCATTCGATTAGGCACCTAGTACAACGACAACAACTTGCGACGCGTACGGTGACAATGATCGCTACAAACTTAATTCCTCTTTAGTCAAATCGTGCCGATATCGAGATGGAAGTTACGTGCGCGCTTATTTGTGGGTATACAGATTAGCTGGCCGTCGCTCTTGGCCTTGTCCGCATTCCCCAATCCTCTGTCCCCAGCGACCCGTCGACGGGTCCCCAGGCCCGTCCCTGTTGGCCCGTTCTGCTCGTACCGCATCTCTCATCCCCAAATCGCCATGAAGTGTTCGCCGGGAGAGACTCACACAGAGACACGGCTGTCGCCGACTCCGCATTGTTTTTGCGTCTGTTCCCCTGAGGGTGTAGCGGTTGGTGGTGGAGGTGGAGCACAGGCGTCTATGCGAGAGCTGATTCGAATGAGAGAATGCGAGAAAGAATGAGGAAGGGAGCTGCAAAGCCGGCCGTTTCGCTATGGACGTTCCGTGACTTGGGTCCCCCAAGAGAGCAACTTGTCCCACAGCTTCACCTGCAGAAATAGCAGGCGCATCAGCAGCAGTAGCTGCCGCTATCAAATTGCTCATTAAACAGACGACGTTCCTCGGGAGCGACTCTTCGTGAGTTGAGAATGGATGCCCGGATGACACTCGACGAAGGCGTGCACCTTATTGGAATAAATGCTACAGTATAACTTTGTACCTTAAACTAATAATAAAACAAAGCTTGCCCCAGTAATCTATATTAAAGACGAGATCACTTGTATGTTTTCTGCAAGGATCTACATTCCCCTTTGTACTGTTGAACATGATTAATGTTTTACCGCTTCAATGGCCAATGTCAGTCCGCAGTCGTTTATTTTTATTGGCCTGTTTTTAGGTCAACACATCGCGTTAACAAACGCTAAATGATGTCTACAGACGGATTTCTTAGGGACGACTGTGCCGAGTAAAGTATGCACTGCCCACTTTGGGTAAAGATGACTCCGCTTGTCTGGTACGCACAGCTTAGGAAATTGGTCTCTGTGAAGGTTTGACGTGGGGATGAAGAATACAAGGGGGAGAAGGATATCGTATGGATTTGCGCTACCCTGGTACACAATCATACCGAGATGCGACAGTGCGGAAGACACCTAAGCTTCTCTCTTCACTGCGAGGCGAACCCGCATGAAATTCACATGTATGTAAAGGCTAATGCGGTCTTGTATTGTTATCCTTCGGGTGTTACAGTGACGCCACAGGAACCGAAAAAGTAGCAGGACGCTTATAGAACCCGGCTAAGGAGCTTATAAAAGGGAACCTGCTCAGAATGGCTAGGATGTAGAAATATTTGAATATCTTGTCCGTCAAATCAAGGGTTCAGCTCTACATTTTATTAGGTGGATTCTTCGGTAGTTCTACACCTCTAAAGGTTGTTGATATTAAGCGCAGCCTAAAAATATATACGACACCATTATCATTGTACTTAGTAACTGCAAAGATCACCCAGGCCGAAGCATAATTTGTGATACGTATTGTGAATTAATTTATTCACGGAGGAACGATTTGAGTACCGGGATCACGTTAGCGGTTTGACTACATATAATTTCACATTGTGCTGATGTAATGAACTTAATATAATATAAATGTCATCGGCTTTGTAGCTCTCAACGGGAGTGTACGGTCATGCTTAACGAATCTTTACGTCTGCGCCTGTCATTGAACCTATTTGTTTCAGCTCGTTTGATCGACTACATATGGCTCTGCCTTCCCCAATACTTTCTCCTACATCGATGTCAGGGGATCATATGAGTGCAGCATAGAATTATACAATGCCATGTCCCCTGGGATATCTGTTTGACTATCTTTGTTTCGCACGCAGACCCTGTATTGATGATGGGGCTCCAACCATCTCGGGCTAGTATATATCTATATATATACATACATAGCCTTGAAGATCACGTCCCCACCTATCAGTGATCTACCTGATACGTGGGTTTACCTCTATGTGAGCGTTGCCGCCTATATGATATATTAGTATTGCACTCATAGCGTGTTTCGCGATAGTTAATAACGATAAAAATAATCGTCGTCATTTGCAGCAAATATCTAATATTCATAATTGAAACAACATTCGATTGGAAAAGCACTGTCAAGATTGGCGGTAAGATAACACTCACTGATTTTTGGACAAGTAATAGTAGTATGGAATTGACCACAGAGGCTATACACGGTGGGTTGGCCTCTTCTTTGCCGGCCTGTCAGGAGAGAAGAGTCTGCGCTCACGTTCAACAGTGGTCGTCATTCGTGGCGGCCAAGGGCCTCGGGTAACAACCCCAGCTAGAGTTCGGTGGGTGATAAGCCTGGGACAAAGAAATGCTCCTCTTCCTCGTCCACCAGAGTCGCTCTCTTTGAGGAGACCATCTCTAACCGAATGGATGGGTCACCGTTGTCGGTTGATGAGTACATCCTTGCAGGGACTAAGTTCTTCGCCGCGATAAGATTTTTGTTCCTGTCTCTTTTTCCCTGCGTGCCACCGGTCAAAAGATTGCTCCTATGATATAATAGATCATATGAGAGTCCTCTGCTTAGATGGCGCGCCCTCACCCATTTATCACCACGGCCCGTTAGTTCCGAAAAAAAGAAGACACTAAACACGAATAGGCTACGTCTCTACGCTAATATTACCACGGCATGGCATGACGCCCCTGAGCGCTACTGATGTTTCGTATGCCGGCCATTTTGGCGAGATATATACGATGCAAAACGTCAAATAAGACAGCTGAAAGTTTAGCAACTATGGAATTAAAATAAAAGGCGTGTTACTTGCGCAAACATCGCCACAATGCTCGAACAATCCTCAATATTTAAAGTCCTGAATCAGTGTATCGTACCCGAACGTTGTCGAAACGGCCGGAACAAAGGCTTTAGAAAAGCCTCAGGTTAGTAGTGCGTACTTATTACTGATTTAATAATCAGATTATAATATTCCCATTGTGAGATATACGTATTCATTACCGCTGGCATGAGCTGTATGATTCGTCTATTAGGGAGAGGTTAGTGATTATTGTTAAAATTGGAAAATTATGTTAATTAAATGATTTGATCATTGTTAAAATTGAATCTTTTTTTTGAGAGGAGGACATTTTCTTCAAACGCACGGACACCACCAGAGACGTCTCAATCTCCATGAAAGTGGGCCGATCCAGTGCAGGGTTAACATTGGATTAATGCAAACATATTGGCCCTATTTTCCGCTCCATATTTGTATATATATTCTACATATGCCTGTTTCTCTCTCTCTCTCCCCCTCTTATTCTGTGATATAGACATTAACACAGAAAAACATTTTTTTGCACACATGGAATACTTAGATATCGAACCCAAGGCTCCGGTTTCGATCCAGTAGTGACATATTAAAGCGGAGAAACTAAGTTGCACCCCGTTCCAGTGACAAGGTAAGAACCGTAACGAACACGTTTGACTTTGGTATAGGCACACACGAGTTTCTGTCTCTCTCTGCCAAGAACGTCGCATTAAGTGGGTCTGTGGTAACGAACCCTGGTTGCGCCTGTGCGATCATGCAGGCTAGACAGAGAATCGGCTCAGCCACGAGCCATACTCACAATAAGGAAGACCGGCTGGGCAACAAAGCGAAACAAGGCCGCCCCCTCAGGTCCAAACAGGTTAGCCTGCTTAGCTGTGGGCAGATCGTCTGCCTCGTGCCGTGTATGAATTTGCTGAGGCGTGTGTGTGTGTGATTGTAGCCGGACTATGTGGGTCCCGCTTTTAAGGTCACAACAACATGATGGATTGGATTGTTGTGCATAGGGTCGACCGTACGAGCTTCGAACTCAGACAGTTTCTGCAGCGTCGCTGTCCCGACAGGCCGTGCACGCTAAGAAAAAAAAACATCGAAGGTCGGGTCGGGGCCGAGCTATCCGGGCGTAGCACCAGGTCCACTCTCGCTGCCCTAAGAGCTCCGGTGGGCATTCATGACCAACATGAACGGAGGCGTGCATGGGCGGCCCGGAGCGACATAGCGGGCAGGCATACTGTACGCTACGGCCTGTCAATTAGGCACCTACTCGATTCTAACTTAGGACCATGGACTGCGCGTGGCGTTTCGGCCGAAATGACACTCATCATTTGGATTCTTGGACGAGAATACATATGTGATACTCGCTACACGCTGTCAACGCTACATTTACTCAGCTCCATGGGTTAACGATCATTTAATGAGAGCAGTTAATATGGCATGCAACATTGTCGAATCACTTCTATTGGACAAATCATCCAAAATACTTAGCGATAATTGAATTGAAGCTAGGCAAGAGAGAATCACAACGACAATTGTAAGTCGTCCTCATGGTCGTTTGCATCTCAAAAATCACTCGCCTCGATTCTCAGTTCTGGTTTACAATAATAATAAAAATGAAGAAATACGGTTAGAAAGGTGGGCGGCAATTGTACTCGATGAACGTGAAATACATCTAAAAACACCTTCCTCTATATATTCTTAATAGAATATCTCGAACAAGAAGCCCCTTCCCGAATCCTCAATCGTAAAAATACCGTAGAAATACGGTTCATTCAAGCTTCGCGTCTGAGAAACCCAATTAAAGTGTCCAAAATAAAAGGCCAAAAAATAACTTAGTTTTTGCCTCAATTAAGTAAGAAATGGGGCCCCTCCTGCGACGGATTAAATTCTATTTCTGGTCGAACTTTTATGGGCTGCAGGAAATTGTAAGGAGAGTGTTGCGAGAAGATTGTAATCGAACTGGGGGCTGTTGACTTCGAGCTCTATGTAGTTACCTGGAGACAATATTGGATTTAAGGAAAACAAATTCAAGGATTCGGATATCCCATTTGCCGTTCCACAGCTAAATCTGTCTCACAGCAAGAAATTCTAGGTTAAGTTGTACACGGAAACGGATTTGCTGGTGGAACTCGAGGGGAGAGTTTTTTTTCCGCAAGTTCAGCGGAGAGTAAAGCAGAGCGGAGTGGCATTCCCAGTCCGAAATATAAATTAGGTATTACAACTCAAATCGAAGTTAATGTTACTCGTACATTTCGAAATGATCAATCTTGTATTAATTACCGTTTTGCTTATTTCATTTAAGCTGTGCTCGGCTACGCATGCAAGTGTAACGTTTGTTGGGCCTAGCTCGCAATTAGACATGGCTTCCATACTGGGTCACGGTACCAGCGTAAATATGTAATTGAAAACTCGTTTGCATTCGGGGCGTATAATTGAATCAATAACCTTATACGGAAATCGCGAAGATAAATAAATTCATTCTCATTGCATACCCATGTCTGCATCAGTTCGTTGGTGAAGGTCGACGAACAAAAGTAATACTCTTGTACTTAATGTGACTTGCGTCCGTCGAGTATCACGTTCTAATCAAACTGAACCCAAACGACCGCTGTCATATTATACACTCAACCAACCACTCTCCTCTAAAAGGACTGAAGGGAAAAAACATTCAGTCAAGGAAAGCGAGCGACCCTTTACGTTCGCTACAACGGGACGAAGGTTTCCCATTCCCGTACCCGCGTTTTCTTATGAATAGTAGGACGGCCCACAGAGGAAAACGGACGCCATTATAGGCACAATGTCAGGTTGTTCTCCTTTTCTAAGAAATAGCACTTATAGCAAAACTATACTTAAGGGAAAGCCTCTTGAACAGCATCACCGGTGTTACGCTCACCCTTGTGAGTCATTCCTCACAATAAATACTGTGTCGGTCCGAAGAAACTGGAGGACCGGTCCGTAGATGCAATTTCCACTCATTATTTCGAGCAATAAACATAACTTGGTTGCTCAAGAAGTTAAGTATGCTAAGGATGCTAAGTCATGCAATGTGAAACATTTGAGCATTGATCTATTTTTAAGGATTTATAAAGTACATATAAATTCATGTTCTTCCTTGCTTAGAATTTAGTCTACCCTGGCGCATTTTGGTCAACTCTTAGAAATATCAGTTGCTTTGTAAGGTTTCCATTAGAAATTACATGTATATTACAAGGTTTCCATTAGAAATTACACCAACTAAATATTTGGTCATAATTTAACTCTTCGAACTATACAATAACGTTACGTGTCACCAGCTATTACTTCACAGTATAATGCACAAGTATATCCTCTTTCTCCTATCTGAATGGCAGCAGCACCAATTCGCCGATTAACTCGAACCCAACCACACTGCTATCAACAGCAACATCAACCTTCTTTCTATATTACCTTGTCTTTTTATCCTTCCATCTAGCATACGGGCTAGCCGGCGTCGGGCCATCACTGAAAGCAGGTTTACTCTCTTGCCCAGGACTATCGGGGCCTCCCCGCTTAGTCCCCCAGAATGATGTACCCCTTCTTCCGCATTGGACGAGAATCTCCCCAGGGGCAGTCGGCGGATCGCCCATAAAATCTCCGAGCAGGCACCAACCAGCGATCCTAGTGATCCCAGCGATCGAAAAGGAAGCGCCAAGCAACCACACGGCCACAACCACCCTCGTCCTTCGGCCCCATAGCTGCTTCCACTATCGACCGGAACGAACTTCCCACTATCGAACAGCCGGACGGGCGGGCAGGCCAGCAGGCAGAAGAGAAAAGAAGAGTGAGGAGGGGTAAGTCTAAGAAGGATGACGAGGCCGAACCGAACTCCGCTCCAGCTCAAGCGGATTCCGGAGCAGCGGGAAGCGAGCTACCGCCGCTGGCTACGGGGACCACTCGTTGCAGTAGCAATGTTATCCGACCGAATGTTACCGACACGGCGGACAGTGGCAGTGTAGCAAAAAATGCCATTCCCAAATCCATTGCGCGCAACACAATTCATTCGTTTTTCTATCATTGCGAGGCGGCGAACCGCGCAAATGTTCATTGAAATCCTAATTGAAGACGGCGACGACAGCCGGATGGGAAGGAGACCTTTACAGACGACGGCAGCATCGTCGTCGTATGGGAAAATGCTCAATCCTGTCTCAAATCTGCCAAACGACTGACGACTGTTCGTCGCCGGCAGTCGACATTTATAGGGGAAGTAGGGGCAAATTTCGTGGAAAGGAACGGGTTGTGTGTAAGGGCCTTGGTTTCGCGGGATTACTACTACTACTACTACTAAGGTTTCGGGCTGACTCTCAGCCAACA
Organism: Stratiolaelaps scimitus; assembly: GCA_019614645.1. Taxonomy (NCBI): domain Eukaryota; kingdom Metazoa; phylum Arthropoda; class Arachnida; order Mesostigmata; family Laelapidae; genus Stratiolaelaps; species Stratiolaelaps scimitus. The sequence goes on from JABWDB010000021.1 coordinate 2,462,581, forward strand.
TTTAACGTCCACGGTACTGCTTTTTTTACTACTACTACTACTACTATTACTATCACTGCTACTACTATTCGGTATTCCGCGGTCCGTCGCTCCCTGGAACTATGTGTCACACTGGGTGTGGCTTGAACGTTTCTGCCTCTGCTATTTCATGCTTCTCTGATTGCCGCCAGACAATGCTGCTTGCCTTCTTCCAGATGATTCTTGCGACCACAGTTTGTTGTGGGGGATTGGGGGAACGGGGGTTCATGAGGGAGACAGAGAGAGAGAGAGAAAGCGAACACTATTTCGTTGGACGATGGATGGTAGCTCAAGGAAAACTCTTTCATAAATTTCTTCTGCGACCAAACTTGCGGGGCGGCCTTGCACTGCTTAGCATTTCTTGCCATCACTTTCCCTATGAAGATAACGGAAGGTGTAGGATTTAAGGGCGCAGTAGTAGGTGGCACTGCGCACGCTTTACGCCTCAAGCAACGCTTAGTGTTGACGGTAGCTCAAAGTGGTATTCCGAAGACACTGCGCAGGTTGCTCGAAGGAGAAAAAGGCGAAGAAGAGCAATCTCGATCCCCTGCTAAGACGTAATAGTTGTAATATGCGTGGGTGCTCTATGAAGGGATGGGCGGGACGCAAAGCGCATGGGGACGCTCGCAGAACGCCACCAGACACAGCGATACAATGTCACAGTAAGCGAATGAGCAGAAATAAACGTGTAGCTAGCTGGCTAGGCTGAGAACAAGGGGCCTTTGCGGCTCGCTTGCTTCGCCAATTCCTTGCCCGGGAAGAAAATCGCTCGTCGTGGATTCTCTAGGTCGTTAGGAATGATCAAGAGGTCGACGAAGAAACAGTGACGGTGGCAGGCTAGAGCTCTTCGTCTGCACGGCCAGCGGCGTCGAAAGATAGAAGCGAAAAGAACACGCAGAGCAAAGCCGGCTAGAGAACTAAAAAGAAAAATAGTAGTGGGTAGGAGGAGGCGGAAGCAGTGGCGTAAACGCCTGGGCCTGCCTGCCTGCCGGCCGGCAGACCGACCAGTCCGTCGGACAGACGCACCGACGGACGGATGGGCAAACGGGGTCCAGGCACCGTCTCTCGTGGAGCCCGTGATGGCCCTATGCCACGACCCCCGACAACCCTAGGCACACAGAGCAAAAAAAACAGAGCTGGGCCCACGGCAGGACGCTGTTTCTCCCTCGCCACGCGCGCTGTCGAAAAGGAGAACGCCGAGTCAAGCAAATGATACTTCAGAAAACGGAAGGAGAACGAATGGTGCTTGCGAGGCCCTCGCGACGCGTATAGAGAGAGCTAGGAGACACCGGGTACACACTTATACCACTCATCGACCGCCTTCTTCCTAGCCTTCACGCACAGTCTCATACGAAGTTGTCAGACCTTAGAGAGAAGATGTACTCCTTTTCCTGCTGCGACCACACACTTCGTCCGCTACCATCACCACTATCCCAGTAGCAGCAGCATGCCCAGCGCTGTCGCAGAGAACCATCAGATCAACAACGCTTCTTTCCTCTTTCGGCGCTGTCTTTTTGCCGCTCCGTGGAACGATGACCACAAATAGAAAACGCTACGGTCGTCTTCATCTTTATCATCGTCACCAACAGAATCATCATCGCCGCTGCCGTCATCCAACGACGTTGTCATGGTGACGGGAGCCGAGCCACTAGGACGGATGATAAGGACGGGACAGCAGCCCCCGCCGCCGCCGCAGCCGCCACTTGACCCTGCGGCTGTAAATGGAACCGTCGCTCCGTCTCCAGCCTGGGCCTGTCTGCCTGTCCAACTTCTATCGACGACGATGGAGGGTGCGCCAGCATCGAGGGTGTGATAAATTTAAATCCTGTGGCGATCCTAATCGCCTCTGTGTGCGCAATCGCGATGCTGAAGAGCGAGGCTAGTAATAGTAGTTGTATTAACGAGGGAGGGCCTGTAACGTACAGCGATGATATCGTCTTGATCACCATGATGATAGTGCGGGAGGACGACGACAGGCGAGCACAAATAGAGAGACAATAGGTGACATTTGATGCGCGCAGAACGTCTCACTTTCTAGAAAAAGGATCACCGATCCGATAAATCTGCCCCGCCGCTGGCAACGAACAATAAAAGAGGCACATTGAGAAGAGCTGAGATCAATGCCAGCCAAGGATGAGCTAATCATCTTCAGAGAAGAAAACGACAGACAGATGGCGCTAGACCACACGAGTTCCTTGACGATTTTATATCGTGCAAGGGGATAGCCTATATGGGTAACGGTCGTTTAAGGTGAATTTCGCTAGCATTGCGTCATAATGAAGGCCGACATTATATACGGCGACCAAAACAACACTCTTATATAGATTTATTCATACATCTGCGGTTTTATGAAACGTGTCTAGGTTACAGCGTAAGCCTTTTGAACATTTTACTTTAGCGGTTCACTAACCAGTTAATAAATACTGGAGTTGAAATAGCAAGGCACTTAGCGAGTTGTTCCTGAACTACGTACGTATGGTAACAGGTTGCTTTTCTACTTGGCTAATAACAACTATGAGCTTGCCACACAGAGCGTTAGGGGCTACGTCCCACGCAATAGGTAGCGTGACGAGATACAGTTATAGTCGAAAGGGTGGATCAGTCAAATAGCGACAGCCACGTCTTCGAAATGTTTGCCTCCTCCTTCATCTCTGTTCTTTCCGCCGTCTATGTTTGCTATTCCTTGAAAGAGCTCGCCTCCTTCAAAAGGATTTCGATATGTTTGCTTCGATTCCGATCGTTGTAAGTTGTGAGCTCGACCACCGCTCGTTCCACTGGCCCTGTACGCCTCCGCCGAGCCGCAATATCAGCCAACATCAATAGCAGTAACGCAACAGGATAACACGACAGATGCGCAAAAAGGGAACAACAGCCCGGCTGAGCTCGCACGAAGAGACGGACGACCAGAACAGAGAAAAAAAAACGTAGAAGAGAAGACGACAACGGATCGCGGATCGGAGAGGGCGCCAAATCGACGTTTCCCGTTGACGTCCGCGCAATTGTTTCTGCTGATTGCCCCCCGAGTGCGAGTCCCCAACACAAGTACTCCCCGGCTAGCCCCGCCCTGTCCGAGTCTATCCGTTCCCGTTTTGTGGGAACGATGGATAGTTTCGTTTCGGTGGATCGCGCTGCCGTACGCTATTGTTTCATCTTGCGGAAGAGGGGATTTGAGTCGGGCAGACAGACAGAGATGCGGGAGCATTGGAAAAATACAGCAGATCGCGGAGTTCTGATGACAGACGACACTAAAAGGTGACTCGCTAAAGAGTTAAGCATTGTGGGCGAATACAGCCGGAAGTGACAGGAGCGCTATCCTAGCGAGTAGTAGTTCGCAATATTCCTCCAAGAGTGAAAACGAAGAAACGATTGTGTGTGAAAAATCATCCACCGCTGCCCTAGCCCGACTGGTTCCCGTTTTCCCATCATACAGCGTTACTATAACTGCTCGACTACTCGATGTTGGCCAAAGACCTCCAGGACTCGTAGGACAAGTGGACCACCGACCAAGTAGCGAGACCAACTGATGAAAGACCAGCGGCAGGCCTCTCTCACTTGGGCGTCCGTCAACAAAATTAGATTAGGAGAGAGCCCGCTCAGTTGTTTTACATATAGCTATTCTCTGCGTCTACGCAATCAATAAGAAGGGGGAAATGGAGAAGAAGATGGAGACTCCTCGATGAGGTCAGGACCGCGATCGAGGCGAGTTTGATCTGCCAGCGATAATTATCACAGAATAAAGCCGGAAAGGCAATCACCAATGAGATCATATCTGTTGAAATGTGACTCATAGTAGGAAAGACATGATCATCATCATAACAATATGATGAGAAAAAAGCTGATCTTCGTCATCCTCACCATCACCATTATAATCACCATTATGGTCTATCCATTTTCCTCCCATTGGCTGAATATTATTAATAGTTTTATTATCCTCTTATTCTTCTGCTTCATATCTACGCCTTTTTCTCCTACCTCAAGGACCTCAAAGCAGGACTTGGTCCGATAGTCGGTGTATCCGTTAGCTTCGGTCGAAGTGAGGTGAGCCTTGCAAAGCTCAAGCCATCGGGGGCCACTCCCGTGTTGTTCCGAAACTATCGTCGTATATCCGTGTATATCCTCCAACGTATCCCTCCTCCCTTGGACTCCGTCGCCTGACTCCGTCGTTGGGCGCAGCACCACCAGCGACCTAGCTACCACTCGGCCAGCCTCGCCACCGCTACGGCGATGACTCTACCGTCCGATCCACATCATCGTTGCACACAGAAAACAACACCCGCCGCCAAATAACTGCAATCCGTGGCTGTTGGGCACGTTTCACCAAGAGCATAGACACAAAACCGAAAAACCAAACCGGGACACATATACTAGGTACTGTTGTAATTGTAGTTGGGTTTACAGTCGTTGTAGTTGAGCAAGCAGCACACAAGCTCGACTCTACCGTCGTCCGTGCGTCGTATTACACGGACGCTACCCACACGAATACAGGTACAAGTGGAGAATACGATAAAAGATAGATAGATAGATGCAATAACAATTAGAGTATGATAACAGTAGTGGTCGTAGTCGTCGTAGTATTTGTTGTAAGTAGCAGTATTAGCCGAAGTCGTCACTCTGCTTCTTGCCGATCCCTCGAAGCGCTATAGTCATTCCATGGTGGCGCTTGGAAGGGCGGGTACGCTCTTTGGCTGGCTAGCTCGCTAGCTGGCTCCCGACCGAGCCCCGGGCTGTGCTGCTGAGGCCGGCGAAGGACTCCATATTGGGCGAGGGAGGAAGTCTGAGGAGGAGGGACCCGTCTGCGAGGCAAAACTCCTGAGTGGAGGAGAGAGAATGGGACACAGCCAGTCAGCCAACCAGCCAGCGTACACAGGAGAACAACGAGTCGTCGTCCACCAAAACGACGACGACGAACATAGCTAGCTGTTAGAGGGATCCCAGAGGGGACAACTACCGAGATCAAGGGGAGCTGGCACTGTAGGTGTTGCAGCAGGAAGTAGTCGTAGTAGTAAACAGTACGCACTGATCTTGAGGATGGCTGGCTGAGGTTTCCCTACGGTTGCGAGAAGATCTAAGGTGAATTTAGTCGTTTGCCAACGGTATATATGGCGTCGAACTGAGTTATGGTTGTTGCCATAACCTATTCGGTGTCACTTGTTCCGATCTATTTCCTGAAATCGACAACGACTTAGTGAGGCGATTTGGGACCAGGAAAGCATTCGTGCACTACAAGAGCGTCAGTTGAAAATATGGCATTACAATAGGATATTATTATGTACATCTCTAGCTCCATCTCTTCGTCTCCCGAAAGCGAGACAGATATATTACTATACAATTGCAAGCTGAGGTGAATTCGCCCCGAACTCATTTGTCTTGACCTAGCCGTTATTGCTGCCGACTTTTGCAGTCATTAACCAGAGCTCGACATTGTCGGTCGATCCCTAATCATTTGCCTTAGTGCCTGTTACTGTCTAAGGCGCAGTTAGTGGCTATAACCACATCTGATTTCGAAATCTGGACACTCTCATTCGTCTGACAAAGTTGCCAGTCTTTCTCGAACACTGCTTTCGGACAATCCGCTCATTTTCATACAACTACGAATACACGTTAGCAATTAACTGCATTTTCTTATATAATATACATTAGGACAACAGACAATTTCACATAGAATAATTTGAGCAAACAGTCGAAACACATTCGCGCGTGGCTACATACTACTGTACATAATGTGATTTACCCTGACAGTAGATATTCCGGGCTGACTCACAGCCAACATTTAACGTCCACGGTACTGCAGTAGGGGATGTGATACTGTAATTTATGATAGTTATCTCGTAATGATTTTTCAATAGTTTTTATAGGAAAACCGAGCCATTAAGCCAGTTTATGTTCACTCGAGCATCATGGCCAGTCGTTAAACGGATTTTGGGGGCGGAAGTGTATTCTCTATATCAAAAGAGCGTTGCCGAATCTGACACAATAATAATGTCCTTCAGTCAAAGTGATCTTCTCCCAACTTTTCTATGACTTCCTTAAAGAAATAATGTGATCGTCAGCCAGGAAGTCATGGATGTCTATTTTCTGCCTCTTTCGAACCACTGAAAATTTCGCTCTGTGGATACAGCTTCACATGAAGATACAAGTGGTACTCTGAACAGGCAATATCTGTGCTGTTCGGTGGTCGTATCGGCAGATCCCATTCCAACTGTCAGCGCGGTGCCTTGGACGGCGAAGTCTGTGGCTGTAAAAACCGAAGGTCACAAATTCGAGTCTAGCGACGTGACATATAAGAAAACTTAAGCATTGTAAAACTACAGTTCCTTTAATAATCCAACACAACCTTTACCTGCTCTTTAGGCACTCCTCGTTATAAATGATATCGCGACAATACCACCAGGTGCTAATATTTTTTTTTGGTAAGTGTCCTTCTTTCTCTCTCCCGATCTTGCTCTCCGGCTGCCCAGTCTCAGGTCATTCGCCTTTCCAATCATTTTTCAGATCATTACCTAATCGAAGACTGGTCGTTTTCGGTGCTCATCCAGTAGATGTTAGCAGGCGGCCGCGGGGTTTGAACCTGCGGCGTCAGGTTTCTTACAGCCAGACTCTTAGAGACAACTACAGTAAATGTTCCACGGCTCGTAGCACCCAAACGAAATTTGTCATATCAAATGTTAACAGTTCGAACCTGTGTTCGAATGTTAACAGTTCGAGTGCCTAACGCACGACCTATGTCACGTTGACATTCTGTCGCCCCAGTCTGTGTGAGTACTCATAGAACACTAGCGCTCGAATGTGATCATACAATAGCTCCATTTTGAATTGCTTGTGGAGTCGAGGACACTTGAACCGTTTAAAATGATTGTCCTTGCACAATGTTTGTTCTCAGCTACTGTTCGTTTGCAACAGCTGAATGAACAAATACGCTTCAAAATATCATTTCCTTTACATTAATTTAGTTGACTCAGTTAATGTACTCCTTGTGTACAATACTATTAGTATTATGATGTATTACTATTATTATTATTATGATATTATTTATTTCTCATTCAAGTTGGTGTTCCACTCGAAGGATCCGTGACAATCTCCAGGGGTACATATTGTTTATCCGCTCAGTTCTTGAAACTGCCTCAGAACGTAGTGTTAGGCCGCCGCGTAGGAACGGGCGAACGTCTATCAAGTGCCCGTTTCCTTGGAGCCTCTTCTACAGGCTTATGTTTGTAACGTCATGTAATTTTGATTGCAAGTATTGAATTTATTCAAACATACAATAATTAGGAATTATTTGCGGGGGATCAGTTGGAGACCGGCCGAGGCCGATATTGTCCCGAGGAAGCCGATGGTATTGCCTCTCTGCACAGTGAGGGACAGGCGTTGCAGAAGGAAAGATCCTGCGCGCTTGTCCCCGGTGTCGCGGATCAGCCTATGGTAGACCCCTTCGAGGAAGTTTGCAGTGAGGGCGCCGTGCCTGCCTAAGGTTATACCAAGACCATTATACCAAGATCACAGATAGAAATATTGCGTTTATGGTTTCGCCATTCAAAGTATAATCAATTTTATGGTAAGTAAGGCACATTTCGGAGTAGATATTAGCATTTTTATTTGTGCTACAACAGCATCGATATCCGGCTGTATAAGTAGCATCGACGGACAGGCTACGAATTGGCATATGTAACTTGAAGTCGTCGGCATGAAACTACGGGTGATTCAGGGAAAAACGCTGGGTATCCAAACTGATGCACGTACGCTGTCTGATTTTGGCGATCATTTGTAGCGTTGGGAACTTGGCGAAGCAATATATATATATATATATATATATATATGGCTAATAGATGTGGGAAACGCATGCAGTACAGTATGAGGTTAGAATAGAGCTAAAAAAATTAATTAACTTCAGTTTACTACCTGTGTCAGAATGTAAAAACCAGTTTTTCTAACTAAACGCGTTCTTTTCGTGGCTAGAACTTTACTTACAACCCTACGGTCTAAGCCAACCTGGGCTCGCTTCCCGTTAACTATTTTATCAGCCCTAATTTGCTGTTAACTTGTGAATATTTGCTCAAATTGAGTCAAACGCGTGTCAAAATGAATATGTTCCCACCTGTATTTAACACTGCCGATTAAAATATGTGTATTACTATAGACAGTTCACTTCCAAGCCTGGCATTGGAACGCGCGAATTGATTTGAATGGTGGTTAGTGCAATAACTCCCATCTGTGGCCGGCGCTGGCCCAATTCTCATTTGACTAAACGTGGGTTCCTTCTAATGGGCTGTTCAAACTGACCCCACATTTCATCTTCTCCACCATTATGTTGTCACGAAGCTCTCGGCCGAACACCTGAATTAGAATCATTTGTCCTTCTAATTGATCACGGGTGCTTGCATTCCCAATTCACACTGGCAGAGATTAAAGTCTGCCGAGTTGTTCGATGGCAGAGGACACATTGAAATTCATAGCCCACATAAATGAACTGTATACATTTGAAGATAAAAATTGCACGAGTGCCAATAAGCAGTTGAATACAGTTCACAGCTCATAGTATGCGAAAAGCAAAGATGACTGTATCGGGCCATGAGAAGTGTGTGAACAACGATGGCGCGCTATAGATTATAACTTTGATACAGACAACGATTTTTTTGGTAATTGTCGGAATTTCTACTTACTGACAAGAGATCTGATTTCTTGTTGTTGTTGAGTGCTGCCGTTGAAGGGAGACAGCTCTGGATACAGTTTTGATAGTCAGAAAGAACGAAGTAGTGTACTCAATCAACCAAAGCCGTGATGTGCGATTAATTGGAGATGGAGCTATTTTGACATTGCTCGAGGAGGCATTTTAGAAAGTTCAGCATTCATTCCTTCAGGATTCAAACCAACTTAGAACAACTTCATGTACATTTTTTTTCGAAGATTTCCCAGTGCATAGCTAAACTACCAACAAAAAGCATCGACGAAGATGCTCTCCACAATTCAATGGCTTGATACAACAATGAGGATAATTTTCTCATTATATTTGAGGATAATTTTCTTAACTTTAATTCATTCAGATATACTCTCGTGACCTTTGACAAATATTTGAACTGGTCGTCTTGCATATGCATTATATAATATGGAATATACAAATCTATGTATTTCCGAGAAACTATTTGATCACGTAGCAGCGTTGACAGAACATATGTTGATTCATTTCAGGTATTTGGAGTGAAGTCCGTGCGACCCAAACGCCGTCAAGGGCCCACCAGATCTCATAGTCAAAGGTTCCGCGTAATTTGAGATAAGAAGACCCTAGTCTTACAATAAGCGGAAATTAGAATAGACTTAACCGGAAATGAGCGGGCCAAAATGCCGCCGCCAGCTTGCGATATACTTACACCGTATACACATATATACCGTGCAACTACGCTATGAAGACGACTAAAGATGCCCAGTGTTAGTCAATTTGCACCAAGAATTCAGGTAGACTGAAATAACCTCCAGCAGTAGTAGCACTAACTGTAAATGCTGTACGGCTTAGATAAATAGACCGATAGTACGTAGGATACGTTATGCATTATTTCCCGACGATTCTTGTAGGTATGCCATACAATACAAAGTTTTGGTTTATTAGCTTTTTTACAGCGCCTAGCGCTGTAACAGCGGATAACCACCGTCAAGATATCTGATGCGAAAAGGGCAGGGGGCCAGCCGCAAACGAAAGTCTACCGTTGTAAATTAAGTGGATAACAATATCCGTTCTGACGAACATAAGACCCGTTGACCGGTACAATGACCTCTACTTCCAAATTGCTCAATGCACCACTTTTATCCGCATTTATAGACAAATCGGCGTTAGTAACACTTGAGATACGCTGGATCCCACTATTTACACTTTTTGAACCTCAATAATCTGCCTGTACTCAGGTAAACCAGATAGCGCTTGCACAGTTAATATCCAAGAGAGAGAGAGAGAGAGAGTATCGAATCTAGCCTAATGAGAATTCAGATGTACAACGATTTCACAGTGCTATGCTATCTAGCCGCGCATTACTCAGTCACATTTAGGCCCAATAAGGTTAATGACAATTTTGTGAATATTTAATAAATTCGATCTGAGCAAATGTAAAACATGAATTAATTAGTAGCTCAAACTCGTATTCATTTATTGACATCTATGATTTTCCTAACAAGCCCACATAGCGTTTCATACCTAATATAACATATATAGATATAGGGGTGTGCTTAAAGCAACCAGTTTATCTATATATAGCACAACTCTAGATCATATCTCTGTATGAAACGTATGATGTATTCTGTATGTGTGTGTGTATCCCGTTGTGTCAGCAGTGGCATGACAATTTCTTAAAAGTCGGACACCCTTCCTTTCCGCTCCCAGTCGCCGTAACGCGTGGGCTCGGGCCCTTTTGGTCCTCCAATTTCACCAGTGATCGGATTGATGTGGTCATCAACTTCAGTCTCCGCTTCAGACCCTTTCTCCTTGGCATTGGACTCCTCTTTTGGCACAGATTGAGCCTTCTGTGGAGTTGTGGAACTCGTTTTCGGTTTGTCGCTCAATGACCGAATCGCTCTGCGGCAAAGTGGTGCAAGACGTTGACCAGTCAGCATGATGAAGCCTTGACGGTTCGGACGAGCTAACTAGATTCTTTCCTGTGGCAGATTGTATTTTCACAGGGCAAAAGCACTATCGTGTTGGTCCCTTACAATATTTTTGGTAAAGTCAAATGCCTCTCCAGTCGGCTAGGCAACTGTTCACGGCAGTCGAACGATCACGTGGGTCTTATGGGCCACCTTTCGCGATGGTTCCTTTAGACAGATGTTTTTTCCACTTGTTCACTGTCGGTCGATGCCTTCTGCTCTTTGAATCCAAGTCTATCCCACTCCTCTTTGGCCATAAGTTCGTTTTCCATACGACAGCGCAAATAGTCCTGAGCCAAATCGCGGCACGGGGTTGAATTACCGTCGTTCTCTTTCAGGCAAAGAAGATAGCGCAGAACGCCGCGTTTGCAATCTCCGTCATGATCGAGTGGAAAGCTACCCTTGTCCGGCGGTTTGGCTGTGAATGTTTTCTGGCCAAATGTATATGAGCTCATCTCCACATTACTTCCAGCACTGCTCTAAACACTGATTCTAGTTCCACACATCTACATTCGATGGACGCGCAGGCCAATTCTCGGAACCTGCACCGGTCAGCCAATAGCAATAGAACGAACACTGTGACGAACTTCGAACACCCAAAGCGGATGAACGCATATAGAAGGCAAACCCGCTCAACCGGGCGCTCTGCAATTGAGGAGTTGGAAGGTTAAGGATTCGCAGAATTATTGCACAGATCAGTTTCTTTTGGTGGTGTGAAGAAAGGAACAGTTAAATTCTACTTAGCACGATTCGCTGCATTTAGCCATCGGTCATCGAAAACGTTAGTTAGTCATTGGAACAAAGACGGAAGATATTTAAGAGGAGTATTCTCTTCAAGATATCATCAGAGGAGTACCATCATCAATATATGATTTAAAAATAGGAAACACGGATTCCAACTTCTTCAGAAATATTCAAAATTCTCCGGAGTGAACTTCGTGTGAGTTAACAGACGCAAATGGAGCTAGATAGGTTTCAGTCTCCAGAGCTTTATCTGTTACAGTTATGACACATGCGTGTCCTATACGAATCTGTAGAAGTAAGAGTTGGTGTTCCGAAAGAGATCGTTGAAACCACAATTGAGACTACAATGCGGGAGTAATGCCGAAAAATCTTCAAACGTGAATAATGAGAACATTGAAGGGACACTCTATACATAGTATTTCACGTGTTTCTGTCAAAATCGTCAATCGGGCGTTAAAAGAAGGTACAATCTCAAACAAATCGATGGACATATTACAGCCGATCGAGTATTAAAAAAACAATATATATATATGTGATCGAGTATTAGTAGTAAAAAACATTATATATATATATATATATATATATATTTGCACTATTTATATACTGCAAATTTATGTTAGTGTGTGTGTGTAGTACTACTGTTGAGCAAAGGAGGTCTCAATACACTTTGATTCGGATCACGTCGCTGTCTCCCAGGAAATCGGAGTTTGTGAGGTCTTTCCGACAGTTCCGCTCGATTCGTGGCACTCTCGACCTATCATAGATCCACATCCAGCATTGACGCTCTCCGAACAACTCTAATTCCCCATTCGGCTGGCCTTACAATACAAAAACACCTTTTATTTCAAAGGGGTATGTCCTTCAAGATGTTCGAATCTGGGGCCTCCGGCATTTTCAGCCAGGTCCTCCTTTTTCCCTCCACACTTTCAGCAATGGAGAACGAAGCTGACGGTCATTGTGTCATAGGATAGAAAAATCACTTGGGGCATCGTCTCTTCCCATTTTCACTGGGATATCAAAATAGCATCATCGAGGACCGTGATAGAACCACTGCAAAAATGAGTGTCTACAATTACTTAGTCGTTTAAAATCGATGCTTGTCACATTTGAAAGGATTGAAGGGCCTCGAGCAGCGTTGCATTGAAATAACAAACACAGAGATATGTCACTTACTGCCGTTGATCTCGCTTTCATGTGCCAGTACTATAAAACAATAATTTTCTAATACAAAAGATCATGATTCAAGATTTATATTTTTTAAAAAGCTTGCACGAATAAATTGTATAGATACAACCACACGGAAATAATGTTCTCCATTCTTCACAACATAGAAGGGCAAAACATAAAACACCATTAGTATTATATTTCACTATATTACGAGTGACTGGTGCCGAGTGTCGGGATAGCCGGAAAGCATAGGAATCCAAATAATGGTATACTTGATCTGCAAATGGTGCCAGCATGATCAAGAAGAACAGGCACTGAAAGAGGACAACGAGACGTCTATAATATATATATAAGCGCTATAGGTCTTCGAAGGAGGCATCGATCGTTGTGGTCCCTTCCGGTGGCTGAGTAGCTACAGCTAGTGCTTTTGATGCCGAGTCTACAATGGCCGCTCGAACAAACGGTGCAAACGCCCTCCGTGTTCCATGCCTTCACCATCCTGATGAAGGAGATGGCGGTGGGGTGAAGATAGCCGATCAAGCAGGGCAAGACGAAGGAACAACTAATTGAAGGGTATCGCACCGGCACCGAGCAAACGGGATGTAGCTGTAAGCCGATCGCTTGCTTGTCTGCGAGCTGCGCTTTTTCCGCAGGGCAGGCAGCGTTTCAGCCTCATGCGAAAGGGCGAGAGAAACACAAGAAACAAGAAACGCGTATATTCCCTTAGCTGAGCCGTGTACCCTTAGCCCTTTGGGGGTTGCCAATGTGAGTGTTTACCAGGCGGAGAAGTGCTGAGTGAAGGCCTGATTGCCGAAAGCATCTCTCTCAGCCTTTTGCTGTGTGCGAATGAACGTTCGACTGGAGCCTTTTTTTCTTTGCTTAGTTTGTTGCAATACTGTTTATTTATTTATAAATAGCTAGCATTAGGAGGGAACTCATAAAATACAATAATCTTAAAATACAACTTAAGTGGAGATTGACAAAGGGTCGAGTCCCATTCCGGCTTAGGTGCCTACATTAACACCATTGGAACGCGCTTTTTAATTGGTCCGCTACCTCAACTTCGGGTCGGAAGCTCGTGCGAGCTTCCAAATAGCCATTATGCAAAACGAAATGAGGAGGGTACTGAAAAGAACAATTATCCCCCAGACAGTGGCAGTCTCTTGACTTTTTAGTGAAATTCACTTCGTGAGTTGAATACAGTGAAATTCGAAGTGGAAAATACTAGTTGGAAATCTTGCAACAATAATTCGAAAATCAAATCGATGACACTTGCTATGCAGCTAGTAGAATTCAATCGGACCCAACAGACGTCAATGACCTTGACTTTGGAATACGAGCCACGCATCGGCTGGCAGGGGAGTGTTTTCAGGGATATTCCGATGGAACTGCCTAGACCGCAAACATGTAATATGCAAAATTTCGTTAAAGCGCGCGTTTGCTCTGGGTCCACTTAAAATGAAAGCGCAATTACGAAGTTGAGCCGAGACTAACATTAACTGATAAAGTAGATTCAAGGTAAATATAACTGTGCAGCACACAGACGTAAGAGCGTCGGCTTGTTTCTCCTGAAATCGAAGGCATCCCTAGCATTTTCTTGCATTTTTCCTTCCTAGGTAAGATCATCGGTCCTCATCGGCATTTCACAGTGATGAAAAATTGTGACCGGACAGTTATGCGGATCAGCTTGATACTTCTTTGCATTGAGCTCTATGGAACCTACGGTGAAACCTGGTCAATATGTGGTCAGTAAACTAATTTATTATTATGGTGTATGAGCAAACGATTGGCTGGCCAACATTCTAAAGTTGTTAGAGACTCATTTATATTGTAGATGCCTCTGGGCGCAGTGGGTATAGTGGAGATGCACACAAATATAATAAAATAAGAACAGTCCATTTGGAACTGCCACTCGTGAACAAACATCGTAAGTGCAAACCTTTTCGTACATCATGTTAGAGCACTTGGGTTCCACTCTACCCGTATCACATATACAAGGGAGATCATTTGGGGTATAACAAAACAAAGTGCTTTGTAGACTGTCAACTCTTTGTGTCAATGTAGTCAAAGTCGTCGCACAAGCTTTAGCTAATCGTATACCGTTAACAACGTTGTTTGTAGCTGGTATCACTTGAGCCACGTTCAATCGTTTTGGGTGTTTACGTGTCTTGTTGTAACTCTTGCTGATTGCTTGTCGATTTATCCATTTTGGGAACACTACGTTTTGGTTAAAAATCCAGTCCAAGTTAAGTTCATTGCCTTATTCATATAAGCGCAGCCAAGTAGCAGAATGCGGAATGTCTAAAGCAAGGTAAAGCCAGCCCATGTCTATTTCTCTCCTATTTGGTGGATTCTCTTCTCTCCGATGGGAAGTCAGCAGTTCTTCCCCCCCAGCGGACCTCTCCGGAGGGCGAAACTCCACTTGCTACTTCCTTTACTTCGTTCCTTCTCTTTTCCCCAGCTGTGAAATCTTGAACCCGCTCGATGCTGGCGGCGGAGATGTCAGATTGACGCAGACAGGAGTCCGGGAAACACTGGATTCCGTCCGGAGGAATTGGAAAGATTTGCGTTTCTTTCACGCGTCAAAGCGTCCTTCTTTAAAGTCTTACCAACCAATCTCTATTCTTCCCTTAGCTTTACTCTCCCTGAGAGAACATCAAAGTGGCTGGTAACACCTTGGCATTCTTTCTCTACGCTTACAAACTTACTTGCGGGCTAAGGCATAGGAAATCTATACTGCTCGGATAAATGAACCGGTATTAGGATATGTCGAACAGGTTGCAAGTTTAAATCCTGTCGTGGCACCAGGGAGGTGTGGATTTTGCTCCTGACATTTTCTTGCAGTAATGCCATACGTATAAATACCAAGTGATGTCTGATAGGAAAAGGACTGGGGCCCACAACAAACAAAAGTGCTTACGAAACACATCGAGGTCATCAGGAACGACCAAAATCGTATTATTAAACTGGTTATCAAGGCGTTGCAATTTTAAGCGAGTGGATGTTGCCATCCCAAAATTGTGTAATCTTTTTGAAACTGCAGATTTAGGAATATTTTGTAAGGTTCTGAAATAAACGTGAACAATTATTTTTTACATACAATCTAGCCTTGATTTTTGAAGGGGGGAGCAAACAATTTTATTTTCTTTTGCAAGAACTAATAGAAAAAAATCGCATATTTTCATGACAAGTATCACGTTGGATGAGGGTTTAATATAGTATACTGAGATAATTATAACATAAAGTGTCAATGTTAATACTTGAGCTGATTTTATTCAACATCAGACGTAACGATCTACTGCTCAGTGTTTCAGGAAGGAGTCGTATTTGTTTTTCAACTTTCAACTTATCACTTCCTCATTTTATGATATCTTTTCTGAACGCCAAGCAACATTATCTCACATGAGGAGGGTAAACCTCGGTTGTACTATTTTTGAGCGAGTTCAACAATACATACACGTACGAGCTTCGAAGGTTCTGAAGTGAGTGTATTTTTATTAAGTAAACTCCACATTAATAACTGAAGGTTTTGTACTCAAAGGAAACTTAGCAAAATCTGTATCCTTTTTAGATGTGAAGAAAGAACACCGTGTACTCTTTTACAAATGCATGACACAGTTTGAGCCAGCAATTGCAAAGAAGACCTATGCCCTCGCGAAATCCTTCGCTGAGGCAAGGGGTACAACTGTCGAAGCGTTAGTCCAGGACCTTTGTGATGAAAAATCCGGCATGATTAAGAACATGGTATGGGCTGTTTTAGCGAATAAAGCTGTAACAGTGGTTTCCATTATTTTGTTTTCATCTATATTGTTCATCCACAAAGTTCATTATCCATTCACGCAAAGTTCTACAAAGTTCAACTAGGGCTCAAACCTCTAGTAACTGTGGTTCATCCATCCTTCTATATTAAGCTAATAATTGTGTGTACGTACGCCTGTGCCATATGGGTTGCGCATATGGTTAAATGGAACCAAATCGAACCTATCTGTTGGCACCAAAATATTGGCATGTCCACCACTATTATTTGTATTAAAGTGTAGATTGAGGTCGGGGTTGCGATTTGTGATCATAGTGCCACAGCATTTTCTTTTCGTTTCCTAATATTTAACTTCTTTCGACTTTTCTAACGGTTTGGCCCGTTTGTGTGACTCCGCAGAGAAGTCGAGCTCTCAGATTTGGACCGGTGAGTAAGAAGAATTGGCTGATCTTGAATCCTCATTCCTCCTTACCTATATTAAATTATAATAGCTATGCTCACAAATGCTGTTCGTCGCCAGGCGGCGCTCGTGTCGTTCTTTGCCGATATCTATCGCAAAGGCGAAGAACTCGTTGGAGAAGTTCTTCATTCCCATAACGATTCGTACCGACAATGCTAAACTGTCGACCTCGTCATTTGATTTTGTTGTCTTTGACGTCTACATTTCACTTATTTCACTGGGTGGAGAATAATGTCAGTGAGCACTTGTGTATTTCACATATTTTACCTTTAGCGACTGGCAAGAAGTCCGCTATGTGGCTATATAGCAAGAATGCCCGCATTTTAAGATTAGGCTGCTACAGACTAAGAACGACTTTTTCTCCCTTTTAACCTCGCCGAAGAAATGCACTGGGAAATGGGTTGGCTTGGTCGATTTACTTTCTTCGAAGGTACCACCTCCAGCGCCCCCTACGAGAGCAAGCAGGATTCGATCTAGGTAACGGCCACATACACAGACTGACACAGTCAGTGGGGCAGGCACACACTCACATGGTAGAAGCGAATGTCGATCGCAGCCTCTTCTTTGTTGCTCCCTCTGTTCTTTTCTTCTATGTTTCGTTTTTTCTATCTCTTTCCCTCTCTCTCCCAATTTCCCCGGGATGATCCGCTTATTTCCCTTCGAACCGCGCGGAGCAGCGCGCCCTGCGGCGTAGATGCGGGTCTAGTGCATTCGGAAGTCGGATTCAGGAGGAAGACCAGGACGAATGGGCATAGAACGAATGGCAGAAATGTGGGGGGACGGGTGTAGCGAGGCGAGGAACAGAGGAAACCGATTGGGAATGGAGACACCGCGCGGGACATAGAGGAAGAGGAGGAAAGGGCACATAAATTAAAAAGAAAGATACTTGACAATCGAATCCCCGGTGTGTGACCCTCGCAGCCGAAACCACTCGGGGATGGGGCTGTATCTGGAAGCAATAGGGCACCCTATTGGATGTGTAACGGTGCCTACGGCTATTCACGTGCATGTATGTGCATTTCTGCAGCGAGAGCTGAACAATGTCTAACAATGTGTTGCATTGCCTTAGGGTGAGAGGCCGCAAGTGACCTTAGTGATTGTAGCATTCTATTTATTTAGGGCTGAAGTACACAGGCATGGGCATTGCAGCATGGCGGAACACTTACGCACGATCATCTACAGACAGGCCAGCTCATGGCGCCATCTGCGCCATCACGCCAATTCGAAGTCCCTGTGCTTATCACTTGGCTCGTGGATCAATCTCGATTTGGATCGTCGTATGGCCTCTTACTTAACATTGACCTTAAAGACAACTCAAATGTTGACATTTCCAAAGCATTTAAACTTTGTTTGAACACGATACCCCCTCGACGCTTCATTTAATGATACATCGTTGAATTGAATTTCAGTCGCGCGGTCGCCCCCGAGAAGGTTGATTCGGCGCTATATTTTACAATGTACAAATTTTTTTTATGCAGTAGATAGGTTTACCGAAGAAATCATATGCTAATAATGAGACGTGTTATTAATTGAACTACATATAAGAGAGCTTAAGCATTGCGAAATTGCACCTCCTTTAATAAACCAATAAACCTTTACCCTACCTTTGTAGCGCAGTGGGCCGCAACTAGAATACAACAACGTTTTCCCAAACCATTTGCGGTGACACTGAACCATGTATAAGCTACTCAAATCTTTTCATTATGCATTTCCAGGACGAGGACCAGGACCGCGTTGGATTCGTTTTTGACGTTTGTATGAATACATCGTATGCGCAGACCTGCGCTTAGGGATTGTTTCAACCTTCGCGTTGATTACAACGAACACATATTATCTCTTATACTAGAGTGATGATGCATTAGTTCCGTGCAAATAAATGCATCATTAAAAGAAACGACGAAGGCGAAAGAAAGAGCTTTGAAATAAATAAAAGACGACATGCAAGCTTAGTTTCAGTCATAGATGTTACGGTAGCTGGAATAGGACGATGTCCTCTCTTACTATATATAGCACCCAGGGCGGTTACAGAAGCGAGGGAAATAATGACATCCTAAGGGAATGACAGTAGGAAGATAGGAACGATCTAATAGTTCGTCACCCAGACTATACTTATACTTAGAATGATTATCGAGCTATATCTATAATAAATACATACACATGGACATGTTCGGGAGACTCAACAGCTGGCATATAATAATATGTATTAATTTATGTGCAGTAAAAAGCTTTAAATTGAGTAAATATTGGAGAAAGCGTATACAAGTCGTAGGGAAGCGTTGTAGATATGCAGACCTCATCCGCCAACTTGGTAGCGGATGTAAGTAAATTCGAACGAACTCTGAATGCAAAAAAAGCAAAGCCAGCGTTTGAAATGAACGAAAATGTTTTTGGCCGTCGACACCTGTCAGCCATTTTGAAGCATAACTGGATAGGTTTCCATCCTGCAACCCTTTTGGATAAAGACAAGTCAAGTGCAGATTTAATTTGAGGGCTAAGAGTAATGAAAGACTATAAAATACACCAAATGGCGATGAAACAATGCCAAAGCTTTGTTGATCCATAGGGTTCGTGTGGTTTTTCTCGTGCGGAATTACAAGCTGGAAGGACTAACAGAAAGTGGTTAGACAGTCAAGCAAATGGAGTTCTTGATGCGCCTAACGGTTTTTCTGCTTAGCACCTATAGTTGCTAGCTGTAATAGATATGACTAATTAATGGAGATAATCGAGAAATGCACGATTTGGACCACATCGGTTACTTTAAATAATTAGCAATTCACAGCTGGTTCGCTGAAAGCGTAGTGTTAATAAAATGTATTTCACAGGAACATATGTTGGTTTATGCACACCAACACGGAGTACATCAATACCAATAAATACTTTAATACTCTCTATCTTACCCCTGAATTAAGAGGGATACTTTTGCATATCTCTATGTTCATATTTCACATTTCATAGCTTTACAAGGAGTTCTATAATACATTCATAGGATAGCTGCCGTAGCGACTGAACAGCATATAATTATATATATATATATATATAAGTTGATTTCGATGCTAATAATGAATGAATAAAAATAAAGCACATGTCTATAGCTCGCTGCGAGCACTGGGTGAAACGTCGCTACCGATTGCGGCTGAAATATAGTCGATCCGGTTCTTCCATTCGAGGAGAACGTCGAGTACATGTTTCCAGTATAACCGCATAGCGGTGCCGATCTGCTTGATCTCCACGTGATGTTTGTCTTGCATAAAAGAGTGGATCGCAAGCCGCATTTCGGGTCCTGTCCGAGCTTGCTCCACGACACCGCTGATGTTGATGTAGTCACCAGCCTTCATGACCCGAATCAGACTTAGCGCGTCATCGTCAAATACAACAGAAGCAGAAATGTACTCAATCGTGAGTTTGACTTCAACTTTGACTTTCTCAAAGGAGTCCACTCCGATCTCGACGAAGCCGTCATTGAGCTTCCAATGCTTGACTCCGATACTTTCCAGTATGTTACTTCTGGAAACTAGACCAACAGATTCGACGTATGCACTAACGTCAGTTAAGGCACGACCTTCAAGCTGACTACAGGCAACCATTGTGTTTAGTGAGGGTGTATAATGGCATATCTCGTAGATTTCCTTTGGATTCGTATCCCTGGGGTGGAACAAAATGCCGGATGGCAGAGAGTGCAGTGCGTACATTGCGAGTAGAATAAGAATAAAAGCCTTTACGTTTCGAGGCACACCGAAGAACAGCTGACGAATGACAATAAAGATCAGCGTCTTGATCACTGATAGGCCCTGTAAGATGATCGAGTACTCGCTTGTCAGGAAGGTGAATGTGAACACAGAACAACTATCAGACAGGAAGAGTATGCTGCAGGCGACGAGGGTCATTGACAGCGTAATGATCGTATCTTGCAGCTCGGCCTTGGTGAACGAGAAGAGACAAAACACGCAGACGGCTGAGATCAACTTGAGGAGGAGTGGAAATCGCCCAATGTATCGCTCCGGCACTCGATGGCTGGTTTGCCACCAGTGCAGATGCTTGACGAGGTCGACAAGTGTGATCAGGTACGTCGTGCAGCTGAACACTGTCAATGAAACTTTTCCGAAGGCCAGCACCGATAGAGCAATCATCGACGTGACGCAGAACAATGATAACAGGTACAATTTGAGCCGTGTCCAAAACATCCGAAGTCGGTACGGCAACGGACGATCGCGGTATTTCGCATCGAGGCGCATCACCTTCGAGTACATGCCGCACGTGAATAAAGCGCAGTATGCTCGCATGCTAACAATGAGGAGCACCGTGCAGAGGAAGGCAAAAAACGCGTCCATGGCCGGAGCCAATTTGTGACTGAGTAGATGATCGAACGATGACATGTATCGATGTCCGATAAAGCCTCCGATGGCGAGCGTCACCCCGAGCGCGAACAAATCACCGAACGTGTGCCGAAATCGTTGAGCGAACAACGATTCGCAGGTGGGGGTCTCGCCCGAGATTAACTTGAGAATCTGAACGGCCACACCCTTCTCATCAGCGTCGGTGTAAATTTTCTTGAACCGCGATGCAATTCGCCCTGCGTACGTTGCCGCTAACTCCCGTTCGCAGTAGCCGCTTTCGAGAATGTTGTCAACGAACGGAGTCAACAAGGGTGGGCAATATTTTCTCTTTGACAGGAGCATTGCTGTGGCCGCTTCGTCACCTTGCCGTGCCGCCTTGAGCAACCAGCGAAACGCAACCTCCATTGAGATGCCGTCACTTGTCGGGTGATCGTCGAAAATCTTTCTGGCGAGACACACCATACTGTATGTGCATCCATCCTGGGCGAGCTGTAGCCTTAACTTGCTTTTTGGATCGAGGAAAAACTGTTTCCTGTCGTTGGATACCCCGTTTGGGTAGAGATCAAAAAGAACTTCGTCCAAGTCCTCCGGCTTCGGCGAATCATCCGGCACTGACCACGGTTTACGGAACATCTTACTAGTATGGTATACTTGCAATAGTAAACGGCGCTATGTTGTCCTCTATTTTCTTCTTCTTCTTCTTATCCTGTGATACCCGTTAGTACAACAAACGATTTACAGTCAAGAGTAATAGTCTCTGATGGACGATTACTAGTCGTCGTTGTCGTCGTGGTTTTTTGGAACTACACAAACAGATGTGCTTCGTGTTTGTGTTTCCAGCTTAAAGATCACCTCTGCTTATTTCAACTCCACAGCAAATAGCACATTCGCTCACTGACGTTCGAATTTAGTTGCTGTTGTTGTTGTTGTCGTCGGCGCCGCTACTGCCGCTACCGCCGACACCGCCACCATCGCCACAAAGCGCCTATCATTGCGGTTGTCCAAACGAAACACTTTGTAGTCGAGGTAGTTGTACTATAGTTGTTGTATTAGTAATAGCTGTTGTAATGAATAGAGAGAACAATTGTATGGCCCGGTCATCAGATGCTCGTCCGTCCTTCGCCACTCACCATCCGACACTTGTCATTTCGCTACGTAATCAACACAATTGATTAACTACACTGAGTATACTTTATCTCGTATCCTCTCTACGCTGTCTCGAGACACTGCCACGGGCGTCAACGGAGTTTGTTTCATTCGTGTCGTCCCAAATGATCACATTCAAAACAAATCGAGCAACTGCTGTTAACAGCAGAGCCTGCCGGTGAACAACATCAGCCAGCGCATGCGCACGACTCAAAACACCACAGCGCAGTAGCAGCAGAAGAAGTACGACTACCAACAGCAGCAGCAGCCAAACTATTGGTGGGATATTCAGTCACTACCGAGCAGTTGAGCGTCCTTCTGCGCGTCCGTTTTTCTTTCTCTATGAAAATGCGTTGCTAAATATACCGGCACTGGTACTTTTGCACTATAAATAATTTCGATACAGTTCCAAGTTCAATAACAATAAGAAATATCACTGCCCTGTCGAATCCTGCCGTGCTGCTGTTGCTGCTAAGGAAGACGCATGCTACGCAGCTCAGTCACCACCACTGCCACCACAATGCCGGTTGGTCGTGAATTATAGGTTGCTCGGCGCTGTGTGGTTTATTCGGGTGATACGCCCGCAATATGATGATGCTTATGGTTCTGTCTGGCTGATGATGCTGTTTGTGTCTCGCTGGTTAACCAGATCGCAGCAGAGCAGGGATAGAGAAGAAGCTAGTCACCAGTTGAGCGTTTGTTCTATCTGGACTCGTCGTCTTCTCTTGTTAAGGAGAGGCACCCACATGGCGACGAGTAACAACAACAACTGCAGTAGTAGTCGTAGTAGCCTGGGTTTTTGCTGCCGCTACAGCCGGTACCCAATCTGCTGTGCTGTCTACGTTAGCTGCCTGCTTGCTTCGCTGGTTGGCTTCGAGAGCTAGCTCAATGTCTGTCTATTCATGTGTCTGTGGAAAGGGAACCTCATACTTGGTAGCTGCTGTTCGTCCAGATAGTAGAATGGTGTTCGTCTCTTTGACGACTACTACTACTGGTGGTACTACTGCTGTGGCTTCTACTTCGATAGAGTTGAAATGCGCGCTTTGGAAGTGTTTTCGCTGGTAGAGCGAACTCCTCTCCGGCGTTTCTACCGATAGCAATCTGCGTAGTGTTGTTCAAAGGAGCGCGAAGGAACTGGATAGGTCGAAGCGAACCCTGGAAAGAAGACGGGTTCGCCGGGCCTCGACGAAGAGGAGAGTCTGGGTACAACTACCACTATGAAGGCAACCACAGCAGCAGCAGTTGAGGCCGCACAGTAGGCCGCTGCCTGCTGCCCCATGCTAAAACTATTGGACTCCTGTTGCTACGCTCTCATGCAGCAGCCTGATCTGCGGTAGCGACCTGCCAGCGGGCCCCCTCATCGATGAGCTAATTGTTTCTTATTGGTACAACAACAGCAGCAGCAGCAGCAGGACTGGTCAAACAACTCCACAATTAATTGTGTACCTCTTTCCTTGCAATTCAATGGACTTTTCTATAATGTTAGTCATGTAAGAAATTGATGGAATATAAAAGAGGTCTTTCTTCTGATCCGCAACTGTTTGAATGGTAGAATCATAAAGCTTACGTAGAACCTTTACTATAACAACTGTTCCTATTTCACAATTTGATAGTGAACTAAGACCAAGTGAAGTGACATCTTTTCTGACCAATCTTTCTAAGATTCCTCTTGAAGGCTGACATCCTTCATATGTGCACAAACATAGAAACGTTTTTGATTCTCTTGAATAAATGTGTATCCCACACATGTAGTACACAGCCATACATACACACAGAAATATATATATATATATATATATGATTGAGCACTACTCTAATAGTTGATTATAGTTCATCAATGGTCTCGCATCACAGAGACACATCCATCTATCCACAGAATCTCGTTTAGTACGTCTATATTTAATAGTCGCTTGCAACTACTGTTGCGCTGCCGTCGTCATCTCCATCCACCAACCGACTGAGATCGACCAAGCGAGCGAGCGAGCGTCAGCTGCAGCGACAGCCCACTCAGTAGTGGTTACCCTCAACCAGCAGAGTACCTTCAGCCTTCAGTGATCGAGTGAGCGAGCGAACTCGTTTCGTGTCTCTCCATCCGCTGCTGTCTGCCCACCGCCAACCAACCGTGTGTATATTCTTGCGCGATGTGGGGTCTCGCGCCAGCGCCACCGAGGGCGCTGTCGGCGTTATCTCCTTCCAAACTTGGTGTGCTCAATGGTCTTGTTTAGCGGCGATGGTGGCCCGGTGTGTTTAGACGACGTCTGGCCCGAACCGGTGAAGGCTGTGTGGCGATCGGTGTGGCGATTGCTGCGGTAGCGACGACCGCCCAACCGAACGCAGGCAGCAAGACACCGTCTCGATCACGTCTCTCCCTCCCGACAACGCTCACTCGCTCTGCACTCACGGTCTTTTCTGCAGCAGCAGCAGCAACAGCAGCAGCTTTCCTCACAACACAACGCCACAACCCAGTCCCCCTCGATGATTTGCACTTGCAACTTGCAAGTATAATACAAGTCAGTATATATATATATATATACACACACACAGAGACACAGACAGACAGCCAGCACACATGCACGCGCAGAGTTCCACTAGTGGAGTGGCTGTGCAGTAGTTGCTACGAGCGTTTGTCTTCTAATACGTTTCTATCGGCGATATTATTTGTGCTGTTGTGTTCAGTTTGCGCATCCTCGTTGGTCGCGAGTTCACTTCCGACACCTGGATCTACAGGCGCTGCGCTCACCGTCGATATCGTTATTATTATTATTATTAATATTATCGCTTGCATTGTTGTCGTTGTGCGTGTAACTAAAGGAAACGAATCTATTAAGGTCGTGTTTGTGTGAACGGACGAGATTGTGTCTGTCTCGTAAAATTGATTTGTTTGGACACCTGATCGACCCCACAGGAGTTCTAGAGGATAGAGCATCGGCTACGACGATTAGCTTTAGAGGAGGCAGGGAGGCCATCGCATCAAGATGCCTGTGTTTCACACAAAAACGATAGCCAGTATACTGGAGCCGGTATCGGCACAGGTAAGTTGGCCCTATATTCCTCAGGTTTCTGTGGTCACTAATTCTATTATAAGTTTCACTCAGCGGAAAACACACACATGGTGACGCTTTTGAACTCTTCGGCTAACAAACTTTTGGACTTTTCAAATCAGCTGATTGGGCGCCAACTTTCACTAAACATAAGAGAAGTTTTGGTAGCTGTTCGTTCGGCGGCGGATTTGTCTTTGTTATGGGTCCTTGCGGCATTCGTTGACAGGAATAAATCTAAAAGCTGACACTGAAATTAGAAGAAAAATGTAACAGTCTAATTCGAATAATGTAGGTAATGGTACATAAGATATTGTCAACTACTGTGGTGAATGCACGACTTGAGTCCCGTATACAAAATATATTCAACCATGAGTCCACTTGTATGGGCATATTGTAGTACTGTATCAGATTATATATGTATATGTATACGCTTTGGAATTTCGTCATTCGGTCGTCGCTCGGGCTGGGGGCCTCCCCGTAGTCTGCATCTGTCGGGCGAACGAAGTCGACGACGGTTGGCCTCTGCTCTGCGCTTGTGCTGTTGGTTAATGGTGGTCAATGTCGCCCAATCTCGTGTCTACGGAAGTAGTGGCCTTGCTATTTTTTTTTGTTGTGTTTCACGAGCCCCGCGTTCAATGTTCTGTTGGATACTCTTTCTGCTTGGCGTTGCTGTTGTTGCTGTTGTTGTTGTTGCTGGGGACGACGAAGCCGCACCACGCTGGCCAGAACGTGGTACCAGCAGCAGCAGCAGCGGCAGCAGTAATAGTGGTGATAGCCACAATCTCGGTGTCTCAGCGGTGGTGGTGGTGCTGCTGCTGCTGTCGCTTTCTGCTGGCGCGACTTTTATAGACTTGGCTTGTGGGTGGGTGGGTGTTTGGATGGCGGGCGGCCAGATCTTCCTTCCTGCCACTGGCTACGGCCGAAGGAAAATAAGAAACGGAACCGTCAACTATTTTGTACATACGATAGCAAATGATGACCAACGCTGTGCTGACAATCGCTCAATGTAAACATCGTCGTCAGCCGTTTGTAGCAAAAAAATTAAAAACTACAAATTATATCACCTGGACGAAAAGTTTCGCCATCAGCTCGAACTTCCTGACCTATCAAAAAGCAGCCTCATAAAAGCGATGCACTCGAAAACGTTGCACGTATTGACCCAGAGCTGAGATAGCGTGAATAGCACAATACAACACGGGTGATGATGGTGGTGGCTGCGGCGGTTATCTTTTAACTGCCGATATCTGGTGGCGTTATTATTGACTCTGAATGCTACGACCGGCTGTAGGATTTGATGCATACGTATGCCTAGAAAGTTTCTAAAGTTTGTGTTTTTCTCGTCGAAAGGGTTCTAGCCACGTTCATTTCGATCGGCTTGGGGAAGATGATAACTGAATATGACTCGAGCAAACTTTCAATCGACTAGTACTTACAACGATAATAAATACAATGGCCTATTCTGTGAAAGAGAATTCTTTATAAAGGATATGTAATAATGGATGACCACACTACAAGTCGCTGGCGGCACACAGACATACATTCACTCAGTGATACGTCATCTAGAGTAGTAGCTACTATAGAGGACTGACTAAGATAATTGTTCTACTCATAGACAAAGAATGATGTTCATTACTCTCCTGGATTAGATACAGCAAGTTGTTGTTGTTGTTGTTCCCGTTGGTAGTAATATCTGTTGTTAGTCGTTGTTAACCTGGTCTGGTATTGTATTCACGCTATTATATGAAACGTTTCATGAGCTGAGGAGAGCAGGCACACACCACTTTTCCCTATGAAAGAGAATAAATGACCGAAACGCTTTACGTTGGCGAGGGCGATTTAACGCGACGATGATGAAGAAGAGGTCAAAACATCAGAAGGAAAAATCGAGTCAACAACAACAACAACAGGAGAACTCAACAGAGAGAGAGAGAGAGAGCCCGTGATAAGTGGTCACACTGATAGTGAAAGATGAATAGAATGAATGGAGGGGGGGGGGGGAGGCTCGACGGAGGAACGAATGTGATGTTGAAGGGATCGGCGGTCGTTCAGTCGCACCTCCATCGGTACAATGAGTAATGTTCGTGGTAGTCCAACGGGGTCGTCATTCTGCTATTGGTGTACCATGTCGCGATATTGTTGACAATGATGGTGGTGATGAATCTCAATGTGTGGCCTCCTATTGCAGAATGAGTCGGTGATATAGGCGGTGGACGGCATTGCTCTGATGCTGATGACGGTCGTGGTATGCTGTAGGCGATTGTGGCTGTTTATAGAGGGTGGTGTTTCTGGATCGGTCAAAGCTCCCTGCCGTCACCCGGATAAAAGACTACCCTCTGCATTTCTTTGAAAATGCGTTTATGTCACATTTGTAATCTGGCTAGAGCGCTAGGGCTGGAGGTTGACTCTAAAATGTTATGGCTTTGGTTCGTGGCCACCGTTGGGCTTGTATCGTCTGTTGCGGTGTTTGACGATATAAAGAGGTAATTGTTTATTAGGGAAGTCAGCAAGATCAGCAAACAATGAAAATCATTATGCAGCCAAAATTCTTCTGGATCCTCAAACGACCTTTTTTCCCAGGTTCCCGACTGGCCCCATTTCCTCTATAGTCGTTGTTCACGCATGACCATCATCAGGGGGCAATTGAGGTCGTTGAGGGGATAGGCTTTCGTGAGGTCACAAAGCGGCAAGGCTATATTGGCTTTTGTCATTAAGAGCCGGGCCGTCAGGGACGCCTCCGCTATGTACGACCTAGGCGTATCCTCACTGAGTAGCTCAGTTGCCATTGGAGAACGAACGGAAGGTGGGGTAGTCGGAAAAGGAAGTGGGTGGCGCACGGTGTCCAAGTTCGAATCAGTCGAGTCAACGTATAACGGACGGATGGGGGTCGAATCTCTCTGTTGACTCTAACTTTTCTGCAACACCATTGCGACACTGCGGTCAGTGACAGACACCATGTTGTTTTCGTCGCTGCTGTCTATTTCTATTTGTCAAAATGGAACTAGATGACAATCGCAGGTTTCTATTGTTGTAGACGTCTCTCCTTATGGAAAGTTTGGTTAAGCGTTGATCTCTACTTTAGTGTTGAAGAGTTCGGTAGACCGGACTAACGTTCATTGATGAGGATAAACAACATTACCTACCATTATTACATTTAATTTATTTTAATCGATGCATGAAATCGCAGCGGAACAACCGTCGTCGGCTTATCTGACGTACGACACATTGTAATGGACCCCCATGTGCAATTCTGTGATTTTTATGCCCAAAATGTTTATTACCTTAAAAGCGTTTTATGTTCCAACAAAGAACTCACATGGTACAGCCTACACCACGCCCTAATGTGTATGCCCTAACGCAGATGGGAGCCTTGAAGCCCTCAAATGTCTGAAGCTTCAAGCTCCTCTGAGAGGCAAACCTGCGTCTAGATCGAAGCCAGTATGTGTATTATTTCCATATTTAAGTGGCGGTTCCAGGCATTTTTATTTGTTTATAAGTATTCCTTCGGCTAAACGGTGTCTCCCTTTGTGGTCGATTATGACGCCATGTTGGCCTGTTTGCACGATATGAATGTATACCGAATAAACCGCAAACGTTGTGGTTCATCTATTTTTCGAGAGGGTTTGTATTGTAAACAAATCTATCACTGGACAGGGGTGACAATGCACCATATCTACGTTAATAATTTGAGGACTAAACTCCTTACAGTTACGTTGGCTCTTTTATCAACCAGCAGCCTGGCGTGACTGTCCTCATATATGAATGAATATGGAAAATTTTAATATATAATTTTTTTTGTTGTAATGTATTGTCGCCCCGTGACTTTACAAAGAGAAAAAAAACAAGTTGCAACCAAAGTATCCTCTTTCCGTCAGAGTTGCGTTTTTGCCCAGAGTGTATCTATTATAGCAATTGAGCTAGCGTATAAGGAAGGCTAAGGGGGTTAAACGTTTAGCACAACTTGACACTGACACACCCAATATGACTGAGAGCCATCTCAAGCATGTCGCGTCACGTAAGCCAGTGATTCTCTGTAGAAGTGCAGTACCGAGAAGAAACGGTTGACTCGAATCTAGTTTATCTTTAGACAGTTCATTTTATTTTATCGAAATGGAGCTTTGATGTCAGTCTGACGGCGGGTGGCGATAGCTCTTTTAGACATTTCGTCGAAGCGCACTGGCTCATTCATTGCCTATGCCAAAAAGGAGGAAAGTGCCTATCAAAAAAGGATCGAACATGGGACGCTTATTATCTAGCCAAACAAGTTACTCTAAGCAATAATTACCATAGAGCATTAGACTAATTTTGCAGTGACTCTTTCAAGTGCGTTACATATTGATTGAATTACGTACAATACTTGAACAAGTATATTGATACAATCGAATAGGTACGTGCGATTTGAGTAACATTATAACCTTTGCTTGCTTACGCTAGTTATCGCTGGCAGTATTGACGTTAGCTCAGTGGTGATGGTGGTAATATGCCGAATCCATAATACTCGTAGCACTGGTTGTAGTGGCCGTTATAGTGGTATGAGGTGTCGTATCACGGTCCGACAACTTTGATGGGACAGGTTTCCCAGCGTGCGTCGCCGTTGTCGGATCTGTCTCCTCTGTCCTGTGGTACATCCCGAGCATAATACCATCCACGACGAGTCGACCACCATAACGCGAATTGACGGGCGTCAAGCTCATGCTTGACGATAGGTGAAATAGTGTTCCTTCATTGTAACTGGCTAACTCGTGTAGTACTAATGTTTTCCATATATTAAAACTGCGTCTGAATAGCATGCGTGAGGGAACTCATTGCATTGAATACGTTAAACAAGTTCGCATAGTATTTGGTATATATAATTTTTATTTTATATATACTTTATAATTTAGATGTATTTAAAAAGATATCTCCTGAAATCCGCTGTTGTGTGTATTGTGGGTAACAATTTGAAAACCGAGTTTTTGTTTTTATCTGAACACCACTTTTGCTTCTCAAATATCTAATATGCTTCTTGCTATGAATATTCTGGTGCTTCGTTTATTAATATCGCAGCCGTGAATAAGGAGATGGCCTTTAATGGAAATCGACAATTGCGTTTTTGACCATTTTGGAAGGAGACGTACCGGTGTTTTGGGTTGGCTTCGTTGACATGAATGAATTGAACCTATACGGTTTCCAATAGAATGATTTTTGTTCTATTATTAGCATTTCTATTGTTATTATGTAGTATATTCTATTTTTGTTTTATATTATCACATTCCATTATTAATATTATTGTTGTGATTAATTTAGCAGTGATTCACTTGAGAGCAAATTTTGTTTGTGATAAAGGTGGATTCTCATCAATTCTTATCACGTATCTTCGGATCAGCATCGATTTATTCCTTTTCAAATCTCAGTTAATGATGGTTTATGAGTAGTCAGCGAAGTATCACTCATAAAAAGCACTTCGCATAAGAATTGAATAAGCGAATGGTCCAAACTGCAACGTGTGGAGAAGAATCCAATAGTTGACTTTTAATTCTTGTCACAACAACACTTGTTTTTACTAAGCTCTGCAGGCAACCAAGTACCACAGGGTTAACCATATCAACAGCTATTTGAAGAAGTGACTCACGTAAGTCATCCACTGTCATATTATTCAGTTTATAAACAGTTGGGCGCACGCCCAATGCAAACATCACACAGAGAATACGGAAATTTGGTAGAAAATCACGTTTACGTCTGTGAGTAACACGTGGCTGTTTTCGAATGGCAACTAGAGTATCGGTCGAATTAGGGTCACCACAAAATGAAAACCCAGAATATGAAGCACTTGGGAGCCCTCTCTTTGTTGCGGTGGCATCTACGATAGATGTCCACATGGACATCTGTCTCTTATGTCAAAGACAGGCATTGTGCAAGTTGGTGTGCAAATGGTGCGTGATTTCCCACGTCATGAACAACTTTTTTTCCGTATTTTTTTGGGTATGCTATCACAAATATATATGTACGTCGAAACCTGGATTTTTATGAAGATAATCTATTAGACTATATGCATAACATCTCGTTGGCGTAATTCACGATAAAACTCACTGACCAATTGCGCATCATTTTAGTCTTTTTCCCTAACGTATACAGGCTCATGAAGGTTGAATATAGTCTGTACCTCTTGACTTTAGTAGGCACGCTCTCGAAGGAGCGGTGGTGGTGGTGGCACTGGTACTGTGGTACCAGTGCCTTGCTTTGCTAATCGTGCTATATGGGTAGGCACGAGGCTGCATGGTTGGGACGGAACAGGATGACAACAACAACAACATTCGTAGCATCTATGAGATGGACAACTACTGAGTTCAGGACATCTACTCGAGTAGCCGCCGTCGTTGCCGTCGCCTTTTCTCGTACAAGCTACTGCCATTACGATCGATGGCCTACGACCGAAAAAGTGAACCCGAGAAAGTCCTAGCGCACTACTACCATCACCTGGCTGCTGCAACGTTGTAGTACCTGGCCGGTGACCTGGCCGACTGCCTCCTGGCTCATTTCCTGGAGAGGACCTTTCCCGTCGTCGTCGTCTGTTGCCAATGTGTGTAGGTATTACCTAACGACAAGAGCAAGCGCCCGGCTGCCCGCTGATTCTATCGAGATAGGGAGGGTCGTGTAGGGTAGCAACAACCGCCGTTTGGTCAACGAACAAAACTCGGCTAAAGCCAGCAGCAGCCACAGTAGGCCAATGTAGGTACTGAAGTACAGCAGCAGCACCAGCGGCTACAGTTGTAGTGGTTGTGGTGGCAGAAACAGCTTCATGGGCTTCATCATGTTGGTGGCTTTGTGGTTATCCTATGCCGCAGCAGTGCTTGGCTCTTCTTCTGGCCGTATCCGAGGTCAAAATATCGATGGTGGCGGCAGCGTACGTGTACGAGTGGGCGCACTATGGCCGCGATGGAAAAGAAACAACAACGACCACAATGACAACAACAGCACTGATCACTACAAGAACTATAGCAGCAACAGCAAGTACGTTAACGCAGGCAGAACATCATAGACTGGCCAAGAAGGCCTTGGGGGCCGCCTTCTTTGGAGTGGACCTTTTTTGCCTTAGGGCGAACAAAAAAAATATTCTTAGCAAATCTGCAATAACTACCACTAGGGAAATACTGTAAATCCAGGGGGAGGGGGTGATATCGAACGAGAACGAGACGCATTTTGCGGGTCACACATCTCTATGCAAAGAAGCGAAGTCAACTGTGCCCAGCTCCGCCAACAATTGCTTGCGCATATGGTTTGCCACGATTACCTTAAAAATGACGCGTCTAGGTAATATGACGTTATTAACTGTTTTTCGAGCTGACCCTCAGCTGTAATATGACGTTACTGTTACTACCACCGTTACTCTACATAACCGCCGGTTTGGTGGAAACAATAAATTTACTCAATGAGCTGATCCTGTCGCGTTTCTGTCCATTGACACCACAGGCGAACGTCAGCCATCCCCTCAAAATGCATCTGTTTTAATTTCATCCAGCTATGTGTGTGTAGGCAGGTGTACTCGTCGGTTACTTTGGAGCAGCTGCATTCGCGCTCTAGATGCTATTATTTACGTAACATTGATCCAGCGTATTGCAGACAGTGGGGGAAAAGATACAGACTTGACTTGGTGATAATGATGACGTTAGCTTTGCCTTCGGCTCAAGCAGTTTTCTGTCCCTCATTTTGCTGTCACCTTTATCGGCCGTTGGCTCCGTTAACTACAGCATGACCGAGGTGCGGTGGCTATACGCTGTTCGTATCTACAGTACTGGCGCAACACAGATGAGGCTGCACGGATCAGAATCGTACACCAGTGTGTAGACGAAGGTGCTTTGATTCAGAGAAGCGATGACTCATACGAGTCCCCAATCGATGAGCCACGATGGTGTTGGTTCATGTCACCGTAACTGTTTAGTCAAACGGTTGCTGTGAGAACAGTTATTTATTATTACGAGGGACAAATGTTTGAGAAAATGTATTGCATTGTCACTGCATTGTCACTGTGTATTAAGAGAATAATTAGCAAGTTAGTGACAACGCCCTCGGACAAAATCAATGTGATTTTCAGTCAGTAGCCACTTGACACCCCTGCCCGCTGATAGACATTACGTACTCGCGTGTGAGTCATTCTGGTCGGGGTGAGGTTGGGGAGCTGGCCAACTTGAAGGATGCAGAGCACAATGTCTTCCACATAAATAGTAGAGAGTACCCGACTCAAGAGAATAATAAGATACAAGTTCACCTCCTATTGCAGCATGCTTGTATTTAGCTTCTTCTTCAACTATTATTTATTTATTGTAATAGTATATGATAACTAATAATATACTTGTGAATAAATGTATATATACAATCTTTGCTTTTTATATTTACTAGAAATTTGTGTCGATGCTAAATTTGAGTAATATATTATATTATAGTATCGTATTACGACCTTAGCTAGCTGTCGAGGGTAGCAATGATTGGGCTGACGACGAGTTGATAATAACCAAGCGAGGCTTGTGCTTCTATATAAATATATGTTGCCTCGAATGTCGTGCTTTATTGCCGTAGACGTCGCCGCCGAACGAACGTCGTGAGAACTGTCAGATGTTACGAACTCTGGTATCTATCTCTCTATCAGATATAGCAGGAATAGTGACATCATTTCATTGCTTGTTAGTCGATACGCATTTTGATTCCATTGAATATGCTAAACTATGCGTATACATGTGTTTATGCATAAAAGATAGTTCAAATAAAAATACAATCTGGCAGTTGACCTCCCGATCGACTGTTTAATCATCGTTGTGGCTAACTGCGAATACAACAGGCCTATTTCTATCGCTGATTGTAAGAAACCCTAGTGTGTTCCAATCACAGTAGTAGCATGTCGACTACGCGCCGCCCGAAGTTAATCTCCGACTGGCTAAGTTGGATGTTATTGGAATACCCAGCATATTCGAACGCGGATATGTGTGCGCGTGACACCCACTTATACATATATATATACGTTTTCTCATTTCATTATCTTGTGCACCTGCTTCTTTGAGTCCGGTAGTATCCATACCCGTCCAGAATATGACCTTATTTCAAGTTAACGAAGTTAAAACGTAACAATGTGTTGGAGTAAGACGTGCCGCATAATTCTACCGCCTGCAAACTAAGGTGTAAATATTCCGGGCTGACTCACAGCAAACGTTTAACGTCCACAGGACTGCTTTCGGCATTGCCTTATAAGACCGACGTAAAATAATAATAATCACAACAAGCACTTTGTTTCAAAGGTGTATCTGTCTGTATCTCATTCGGTATACATTCAAGTGGGACACAGTTGATATGGATATTAACTATGACCGCATCGAAGGTCTTAGCAGAGTCATAGTATCAGTGTGTGCGTGTCTATGCGTCACCAGGTTTGCGGCGTCCGTCGAAAAACGTACGTCATGGGTTACTCCGAAAGCGCCTTCCCTGACCTGAGCAAGTTGTTGAAATCCCTATGACGGCAATCGGCAGCAGCCAACGTCACAGCTGATGCGGCCATAAGCTTGCCATACGACAGGCCGTATTATTAACCTCTGGACACACACCAATTAGGTCTTTCGCTATGTCCTATTATTAAGATTGAAGTTATGATCCTTAGTATGTGGTGTGGTGATCGCAGGTCAATGATTGTAATCTAACGTATCTATCCTTAAGATAACGACATTTAATAATCGAGCTGAATTATGACCACAGCAGTCAGAAGTAGAAGAGTGAACGGGTGGACGAACTGGACTTGCGAACGTTATGTCAGAAAACGAAGTCGAATTAACGAAGTGCTACGATAAATAATATACTTTTAATACAATTGTAGTAATCAGAATTTTGTATGAAATAAATGCATAACAATGAAATAATAATAGAGAGGAGATAGTCATAATTATGCAATTGTTTATTTAGTCATCATTATATAATGTCAGTGATCGAAAGAAGTATGGTGACGCTATTATAATATTGATGTACGTCTTTTAGCGCCGTGTTATCGCTGTTGATGCTAACGCCCATTCGTCGTCTGTGTGAGATCTGATGTGCCACCTTGACATCGAAGTGTGCTGTTGTTCAACCTAAGCGGTGGCGGTGGTGGCGGCGGCTATGGTGTTCGGGGTCTGAGTCTCTTAGGTCTCGAAGAGTTGCGCTCTCAGTAAAACAAAGGGACTCTGAGGTGGTCTTTCTCTCAAGCGAACGCCGTGGGCAGACAGACATATAGGCGGCGTTTTGGCGCGTTGGTTGAGCCTTTGCTTCACGACGGCTGCATCAAGCTGTAGCCCGGAGTAGTCTCAGTCTACTGAGTTGCAGCGACGATTCACTGTTGCCTCACCATCTTGATCTGTGACCTCACCGCTGGTTATTGCTTGCCGACGGAGGCGTTGCAACGGAGGCGGCTGATGGGTCATGGACAGGCTACCTTGTCCAGATTACTTACGGACGATTTTCGCCATGTTCTCTTCGTTTGCTGGCGCAGCGCGGGCGTAACACTCTACCCGAAGGGCCAAGCACCGTTCAACCAAAGGGTGTGCAGTGAGCCCTCTCGAACGGATCTCAACCTGAAATAAGACCTCTTCTGCTACATCAACCAACTTCCCGTGCGCTAGAGGCCACGGTATTGTATTATTGCGCTGATCGAATGCGCGCTTGTGGTAAAAGACAACGCCACGATGGCCGTACTGAGAGACTACCAGTAAATGGCAAACAAGCCCTCGTGTTATTCCTAGTCCGAGGTCGGCACACGCCTTAGTGTGGTCCAGTAGGAGGAGAGTGAGAAAACCAATTGCTCGGTAAACCCACCAACCAGTGAAGTGGAGGGCAGCCTCATGGCCAGCAAGAGATCAAGTGCGTAGGCGGATCAGTCAACTGTAATGAAATTGTCAATGAAAGACAGACTTACCTGGCAGCTGAAGAAGCTGACCAGCCATTTCTTTCTATGAGCGTGTACTTTACATCATGATATCACACAGCTATGTAGAAGGAGACCTCCGCATGAGGACTCACTCTAAGTTATCAATGGTCGCCATGTCGATGACTAGATCAACTATCATCATTAGGTAGCCTCGGCCGTAATCACCCAATTTTTTTTTAAATAAAGCAGTTTGCTTAAACTGCTATTGGCTTTAACCCTTCAACTTCGGGTGTTGAACGAGCGCGGTTGAATAATGCTAATAAACGTTAAGCACTGCCTTGACCTGACCTAATCTACAATTAACTAAGTATCGTTGATTAGTAAAAGTAGTGTAATGATTGTAATATAGAACAAGTACTCGTTGTGTGATATAATAGGTACGCCCGATAGCTGTTCATAACCCGACTAACCTTCCGAGTTGGCCGATTGGTTGACAATGTCGTCATCCATTGTGTTACAAAAACGCTGTGATTAATTTTCACGCCACCCTTGAGATAAAAGGTCTTCTGGCAAGAGTGGAAGTTGATTCGCCCACCAACCGTCCGGGCATATATACACTGCTGGGCCAATCTCTACGAATCTAAGTAGGTTAGAACGTGTTTACACA
The DNA here is from genome assembly GCA_019614645.1 of Stratiolaelaps scimitus. Lineage (NCBI taxonomy): Eukaryota > Metazoa > Arthropoda > Arachnida > Mesostigmata > Laelapidae > Stratiolaelaps > Stratiolaelaps scimitus. The sequence goes on from JABWDB010000021.1 coordinate 2,499,393, forward strand.
ACCTAGAGATGTCGGGGACCGGGTCGAGGGCCAGAGAAAGATTAGACTTCTCGAACAGCCTTGCGGTTCGTCCATGAGGGCATATGATGCCCGCGAATTCACCGGGCAACTCTGCGTTTGGTATCGGGGATAGCATAACCAAGACTGTTCGGTTAATGCTTTGACATGTTTTGATGATCAACACGCAGACTGTGCAGAGAAACATGATGCCCAGTTTAAACTCCGTTTTTCTTTTAAAATAAAACTTTTGGTGACATTTGTAGAAAATCCCAATTGTACTTATCAAGATACTTGTTGGATATGGCCAATTACAATATCCAATAACAGTTCTAAACGGACGAGGTATGTACGAACAGGTCAATTATGAACAGGTTTGGTATATGGAGAATAAGCGCATACCTCGTTTCGAAGTTTTGTGACGAAAATCTTCAAATTAATTTGGTTATATATGACGGTCTTCCTGTTTGAAGAGCCACTATATTCGCATAATAAGACCTTGTTTGTGAACTTTTAGTACATATGCCGTAAAGATCACTGTGCAAAATGACAAAAGGAAGAGATTCTCTATTTTATTTCTGTTTTTTTAGCGATTAAGCGTTTAAGACACCTTAGACTTTTACACTTACATCTGACCAGAAATAGTTAAAACGATTGTCCATTTTGTCGGCCGCGACAGTGTGCCTCCAGCGCTTAACTCACGTTAGCCACCAACAACCAGCGTAAACAACAAACATACTCGTCTACTTGCCCACTGAAGATCGTATCCGGACTTCGCTTTGCTAAGGACTTCCTACTGCGCTGATGGCTCGAAAGGGTAGACGTCTGTAAACAATATCGCTTGTGAACTAGAATACGGAGATGGGACGATATTGTGTTGAGTCTACTGTCCTGATGAGAAGGCTAGTTTAGCCGAAATGGTGATTTTTTATTGTGGTGTTTTGACCGACTAATAGTAATGAAACCATGAGTAGCCGTTACAATGTCATGAGGACATAGCAAACATATATAGCCTTGGATTCGCCATTAGGCTGTGAGTTCTATTTAAGCCTGGGCTCGTTACACAGTAAACAAAGATGATTTAATAGTTAACTTTAGGTACTTCCTATATCGCGGCGTTGTAACGGAATTGCTCACATATTGTATTTCTAGATAACTTAGCTTAGTTCTTATGACTCCTGGGACCCAGTGGTGTCAGCTAGGCGACCAGCGAATAGCACCACACATGAGCAGCTTCGTCCATTTCAACCTTTGTGGAAACCTATGTTCAATCACTTCTAGTCTTGTTTGCACTTGAAGGGGTCCGTCTTACGAAGCATTGCTATAAGCAGTATCGTGGACGTTAAACGTTGGCTGAATGTTAGCCCGAAAACCATTTTTTAGTCTTGTTATCCATGTCTTTATAATGTCGTACTCCATAGCAGAAAGGTGCGCCGAACGGTATTAAACACTGTCCAGCTACTTTTAGCAGTATAGCCTAAACTAAGTCTGGATCTTATCTATATTTAAACTCTTATAACTTCGTTGTCCCATTACCCTATTACACAGTCCCGTTATCCTCCTGTTCTTCTCATCGCTGTCATCTTGCAATCATCTCGTTGTTCTCTCATTATCATATTTCTATTAACTCACTATATAATTATCCTTATCCTTAGCAGAGTGCGCAAATACCTTATTCCACCCATACTGTTGCAGCAGTTATTCCAACATGCGTAACAGCGCCGATGGTGATCACGTTGATTGAATACATATGCACATAATGCCATATTGACTTTCCCATAAGCTATGTCGGGACTCACTTTTAGCCATTAATATACTGTTGACTCTAAAAACTAAGTCAGGACACGCGGGATATATTATAATATAATATATTAATAAGATCACAATTTATTGTGGCCATTTGTTTGTTGCTATAAGTGAAATAAAGTTAAATAAATTACACTGTCTCGTTCGGCGGTTTTGCGCATGTTCACGTGCTTCTAGCATTATTCCTATTGATTTCATCTGCGCATTTTTTACTCTAGTCGTCGTAGGAATGCCATTCAAACTCTCCTTCATCACTTTGCTATTGCAGTATCTAATACAGACATTTATTAAATCAGTCAGCTAGCTCACGGTGGCTTCATTAAATGCAACTGGTTTCTTCACGTTTTGCCCATTCACACACACACACATACATATAGACATACAGCTCCCAAACAAACACATGTTATCCTTGAAATTATTCTCATATTCACATTTGTATGACAGTTAACAAGTGGTTATGAGCCTATTGTGGACGGACATTGATCTGTCCTCTTTTAGAGGCAGAAAGATGCGTCATGTTAATTTATCATCTACTGGCTACGTATCAGTGGTATTTATATACACAAAGTTACCACGTTCTGCGTTTTTTCTTTTATAAAGATTACATAACGTTAGCAGCCTTCTAGCTTGCGTAGCCGTTCGAAGACTTGAACTTGTACTTTGATCTTCATGGTCAAAATTGTAAACATATATACGTATATATATATGTATATATTACACATAGGCATCTCAGCTATCTCGTGACAATCTCGTAGGTACTGACGATCCACTATAGCCCGCTGTTAGTCATTTGAATATAGAGTAGCGAGACAAGCGAGTGCTCAACGAAAGGAGAAGCATTCACTCGAGTCATAATTTAAATCACTATGTTGCTAGTTTGCACTGCAAGTGCCGTTGGTATGGTATACATCCAGCCCGATTGCTCTGAGCATTATCCATCTACCAACACGAATAGAATACGGGCGGAGTGAAATTGTGCTGTGTAACTAAACGGCGATTACAGACGTTGGGGCGAATGCTCAAGTTCAGCGCGGAGCGATCAGACGGAATGTTAAGCTCGTCCTGTGGCGGCTATCCCACCTTATCTGTTTCATTTTAGGCTGAATTTCGGCTTGGCTCAAAGTGAGTTTCTCACATCATGAAAATATTAACAATAATAGTAAACAATTATTACATCGTTCCTTTTGAATATTAGCTAATGTTGTTCAGGCTTTCTTGAAATTTGTCAGTACCGCTTCCCTTCTCGATTGGGGTGAGGCGACAGACAACATTTTTCGACAGCCATAATTGTGATGAAGGAACCCACCCATGGACGTTCGCGCTGGCTCGGTGCCAACAGATCTTAGATACACCTATATATATATATATATATATATAGTTTACATTTTGCTTGTACTGTTCGGCGTCCCTACATTGTATTTGCTTGAACGGGGGATAGTTAGAATCGATGATGTGATGCTGCTCCCAGATGTGACATCACGTGTTGTTCATATTCGGCTTGTGTCGTTCCTTGAGGTAAAATTTCTTCGCACATTGGACATTGTTTACCACTTTCACTCTTCTTCGTGTTGCTGCTGAGCTGCTGGGTGAAGAACATTCGGAAGGAGTCATCCGATGCTGGTCGCTGCTGAAATTTTGGAGCACTCTTCTCCTTGACGGCGTTCTGAAGCAGTGTTTTCTGAAGTAGAAGCCGCTCCTTGATTGCACCGAGTTGAGTTTTCATTTCCGTAACCATCTGTAGTGCTTCACGGTCATCGTGCACGCTAGCAGTTTTCGAAGCCAACGGCGAAGTGGGTGAAAGATCTTCAGAGGCTGCCAAAGGAGGTTCACGGTCGCGGACCTTCTCACCGAGGTCATGCAGATCGTTGATATCACGCTCCATCTGTTCGAGGAGCTTCATGCTTAGATCTTCCCAACTTTCAGAGCCGAGGGTGTCAACTTGGTGTTTAAATGGCTTCCGTACAATCTGACCTCCCTGTCTTAGCGGAGTTCGCTGCTGTCTATTTTCCTTCCGTAATCGGTCGTTCTCTTCGCCAAGTGTACGAACCTTCTCCTGCAGCTCGGAGTTCATCCGCTCGAGCTGTTGAATACTGTGCTGCAATTGCCGGGTGGTTAGATTCTTGTTCTCGAGCATCAACAGCAGCTGATCCTTCTGCTTTTTCAAATTCTCACCCTCCTCCTTGCATTTACGCATGTGGAAATGCAGGTCCTCTATGGCAACATGGATTGACGAATCCACGTCCTTTTTAGCCTTGGCCTGCATTAACGTCGAATGCATGGTTGGTTGCTGGTTGCGGTTGACTGGTGTCGTTTAATAGGTCGTTTGGTCGGTGGGCGGTCAGGGCGTAGCGCTTCTGCCGCCTTACGACAAATAATAAGTAGAACTTCCCAATAAGGAACTCCCACCACTGTACAACAACAGCAGCTATTCCTCACATCTATCTGGATCTCTGGCCCCTCGATCTGTCAGCCAGCAAAGTCCGTCCGGCAGAGTCACACAAAGCACAGTCGACATCCACTTTTCATCACAGCTGATTCTGACAAAATGAGCAGGTAGTCAACGACCATAATCGACACTGCGGTATGTTACGCTAGTTGCTAGTTGCGTTGTGTTCATTCGTTCGCAAAACGAACGATACGGCAACCAAGTGAACCAGACAGACAGCGGTCTAGCTCTCTGACAGGGCTGGTTACACCGCCTAGACAAAACGAAATCAGAGATACTAAAAAGTGACTTTACTTAAAGTTTGCATGAAACCCCTTCTACTGTTAATCGTCGTGGTCGTCTTGGTGGTGGTGGTTGTTGTTGAACTTATCATCACTGATGGAAGCAGCTTCGTAGATCCTGTTACGAACGCTAACGTTGGCGGATGATGGCCGGCGCCATCTTGCTGTGTGCTCCCCATATGAGAACACAAATAGAGAAGAGGTGTCGTGGCGCCGCGGCGGAACGGACGGACACCACCGAACACACAAGGGGTGGGAGAGGGCTGATGACGTTGGCATGGAAACGTGAACGTTCGTTTGGCCGCTCGGTTGACGGTTCTTGAACGCTGGTGACTGCTCTGTGTTGAGTGTACATGGCTAGTGGATGATGACCCGTCGTCATCCAGCGATTCAATTGTGGGATGAATCTAGCTCTATGTAATAGTTGTAGGACTGGCAGTGGTTTTGATGGCTCTTTGTTGTTGCTGCTGCTACTAGGCTCTTCTCATCAGACGCCTCCATCCTTCGTTTCCTCTTAAGAATAATCAGCTAAAACTACTGTTTGTTTAACTAATAATAAGAAATATTCCATAGCACCCATAGTTGTGCGAGCATAACATAGCTTAGCCTACCTCCATTTCTGTGAGGGCGGGTGACCTTCCTTGACCTTGGAATTTCTTTTAAGGCCAGTCGGAGCTGTGCTATTATAACGGCAATGGTCAGAGGTAAGAATTCTTAATCGAGATGTCTGATATCTCTACCTGTATCTGCCTAAACTTAACAGTCGAGGTATTTTACAAAGTCATTGCTCATAGATATTCCATGTATTATAATAACACTGCACATACACAATATACACAATCATTGTATCTCTTTCATGCGAATAGTGCGTTTTATACGTACAATTAGACTGGATGTTCTAATGTTATTAGAAATGTAGCTTTTATTTTAAAGATGTTTTTTTCCAAAGCAAAAGCTGATTTGTTTTGGTTTTGGGTAGTGAAATCAGGCGACGAGAAGCTTTTCAAAGCTCACTTGATTGCAAATTCGGTAAATTAGCAGTAAGTGTTTGTCCATATATTAGTTACGTTAAATTTCAAAGGCCAAAGTCGAACGTGAAAAATAAAATGAGATACATAAAGCTTATAACGGCAATAAAAGCCCACTTTAAACTGTTCCGAGTTTGACCTTTGTCCAAAAGTATGGGCATTTGGCGGTAATGATGATAAAACAATACCTAGGTAACAAGACAGGCTCTTCGCTCTGAAACGGAATCCCATTATGTTAATGGGATTTTGTTTATATAACGTTTATATAACGCCGTTGATTACAAAGTCACCAGAAATCTCAGTAGGTAACTATTGTTAGTGGCCAGTGACTGATGTCCATGTTCGTATGATGCTACGTTATTTAGGTTGAACGCTTAGTGATCCTTCACGAGGAAGCGGAAGATGGAAACGCTATGCCGGACTTGTCGCGACCGGTGCAGGCGGTCTCACGCGCTGTCACCAATCTCGTCAAGGTGGGCCGCGAAACCATCGCCTCTTCAGATGACTCCATCCTCCGACAGGATATGCCGCAGTCCCTACAGCGGGTCGAACGGTCCTCAAAGCTATTGGAGGATGCGTGCGAGATGCTTCTTCGAGATCCGTATTCACAGCCAGCGAGGAAGAAACTCATCGAAGGCTCAAGAGGTAAGCACTATCCTATGGAAAACCCTTGATCTAAAACTGGAGCTTGGTCATTGGCGACTTTGTCGGCTAAAATTGGCGCGCCTCGTGAAAGGTGTCGTCGAACTATTAAAAATAATCTAAGGATGCAGAAAAAAAAGTGCAAAATGGGTCCCTCACGTACTCGGTCCTGGCCAACTGAAAATGCGTAGGGAGTGTTCGCGAGACAAATTGAAGATATATAGGCAGAAAAAGAGTCGCTTAGAGAATACTGTTGAAGTGGACGACACATGGGTCAGAATGTATAGGGCACCGTAAAAAGATCAAGTGAAACAGTGGCTATGACCAGGTGAAGCGGCGGTAGTGGTACCAAATAGATTCGAGCCTAAAGTAATGGTAGCACTTGCCATGGACTACGGATGCTTTCATCGATTAAAGAGGGCTATAGGTGGGCCAAGGTATGCAAACATCGATTTATTCCGAGAGGCCTTTAATAACGAAGTTATAAATGGTAATATAAATGGCGCATTCCTAGCCATGAAAAGGCCGTCAGAACTCCGGGACCAGTGTATAAATAAAAGAGGTGCATACCTCTAGCTCATACCAAAAGATCTTTGTTTTAACTTACTTAGTTTAGCCGATATTGAAATTTATATGTGCCTCATTATTTTTGCGTCAACCTAATATATATGGAATGAAAACGAGAACGCGCCGACTTGTTGTTGTCTCGCCGGCAATGGTGTGAGTGGACTTATTTATTTTTTATACAACATCGCTAACTGAAATGAGCCGAGAAACTTCATTTCTTGTTGATCGGTTCCGACGAGAGCGGTCGACAGCCCACACCTGATCGAATGGTGGATTGGCGAGACAACCTGATCATCTGGGTGTGGCATCTTGTATTGCCTCAGTCACGTTCCAATATATATATATTGTGAATCATCAATCACCATTGTTAGCTAATATCATTGGATAGGCTAGTTGATTGCTTGATTTCACCGGATTATCGGTGCAGTAGCATACGCTGTCGCACCGATCCTTCTTTTACCATTACGCCTGTCCGACAGTTAATACTTAAACTGGCGGCGCTTATTATAGGTTCGTTGTGTACACATTGATTTTATACCTTGTGTGTGGCCCTATTGTCTTGTAACTATTGCTATACATTAATAATTTTACACAATATTCCACAACCATTGTGTGTCGAATGTCGCCGTATTCGCAGGTATTCTTCAAGGCACATCATCATTACTGTTGGTTTTCGATGAATCGGAAGTCCGTAAGATCGTTCGCGAATGCCGAAAAGTCCTCGACTATTTGGCGGTGGCAGAGGTTATCGAATCCATTGATGACCTCGTACAGTTCGTCAAGGACATGTCACCCTGCCTTGCCAAGGTGTCACGTGACGTCGATGCACGTCAAGAGGAGCTCACACACCAGGTTCACAGGGACATCCTCATTAGGTACAGTATCATGTCTGCCTCTGATATGATAAGAAAATTACATTGAAATAATATGCAATAATAATAATCAATGAATTATTTAAACGAGCGCTTTTAATAAACTATCAGTGTTCATTTTCCATCTCCTAGAGCATACTATATGCAATGATGACCACCAAAAGTTTGTATTGGTTGTGACAGAGGGTCGAAGAATCGGATACGTTATCAATTGTGTAATCGCAGTGAAATCAAGGTACCTGCTAGATAATATTATTCTAATGATTTCAGGTGTCTTGACTCGGTGAAGATGCTTGCCCCGGTACTGGTGTGCTCGATGAAAATCTATGTGCAGATTCAGGCTCAAGGTGGCAAGGGCGTTGAGGAGGCAGCTGAAAACCGCAACTATTTGACCCACCGAATGTCTGAAGAGATTAATGAGATCATTCGCGTACTCCAACTCACGACGTACGATGAGGACGAATGGGAGAGCGATAACTTGACTGGCATGAAACGTCTACAGAACGCAATTCAAGGTCGTATCCAATACGCCCATGACTGGCTGGACGATCCCTCAGCTATGCCAGGTGGCGTTGGTGAGAAGTCCCTTCGCTACATTTTGGACTATGCACGTCGCATTGCCGAGAGGGCGCTGCCCGTCGATCGTAACGCCATCCTAAAAGCATGTGGTGACATCGAATCAATGCTTAACGCCCTCTGCGAACTGCGTACATCTGGCCAGGGCAACAGCCCTCAAGCAGTCAGCCTCTCGCGGAATATTGGCATTAAGCTGCGCGAGCTAAACCAGCTCATCAATCAAGCAATCCTCAACGTCGAGCGAGGCGGACTTCGTGGAGCGCAGAACATTGCTGCTAAAATTGAACAAGCTCTCTCCTGGTGCTTTAATCCGGGGCTCGACGATGGTGGTGCCGGTGAACGCGCCGTCAGAGCGTTGCTGGATGAGGGCCGCCGTATCGCCGAAACGATGCCGCCGGCTGAACGTGCTCAGATTCATGCCCTCTGCAATGAGATCGAGAGCATGACCAACCAACTTAAGGACCTCTGCCGCAAGGGACTCGGTCATACTCCTGAGGCTCTAGCGCTAGGCAGGGCGCTGGCTGGCAGGCTCAATGATCTCAAGGGCAAGATCCAGAAGGGTCTGGTGGATCGTGTAGTTGATGACTTCATCGATGTGCACACGCCACTCAAGCAATTCGTCGAGGCCGTACACGCACCGGAAAGCATGCCTGGTCGCGAGGGCAACTTCCAGGATAAGGCCCGTCGCCTTGGAGACGTCTCGCGCAGGACGGCAGGTACAGCTCGCAATGTCGCTATGGGCGCAACCAACAACAAGCGATTGGCAGAGGCCCTTATGAACACTGCCAATAACGTTGAGTCCCTAACCCCGCAGCTTATCAGTGCCGGAAAGATTCGTATGACCTATCCGGACAACAAGGCAGCTGACGATCATTTTGAAAATTTGCGAGGCCAATACGAGGACCAAGTGAACAGAATGAGAAACCTCGCTGATGAGGCCACCGACATTGGCGCCTTCGTTAAAGCTACTGAGGAGGCTATCAAGAGGTAAATTACGGTTTCACATTTGTATTTGCAATGCCAATGGGTAATTTGTGTTCGTATTTAGTATGCGTTTGACAATGACTTTGACTAACAAGTGGGCGGATTAATCGAGTACAAAATAATGCTCATTCTCTGTGAAGTCTCTCCGTAGCTTAGCTGGCGATTTATGACGATGAAGTTTCATTATTTATGAATAGCTATGCACTTCTCTGTGCCATTACAATCCGCTGCAGTATCTGATTCTTATATTATAAAGAAATATTATTCTTCTATAACTATCATTGGTAGTATGAGTATTAGCTACCTCCTGATAACACACCGGCCAAGTCAATAATGGGAATGAATAGCCATACAGCCTGTGGCTACGCTTCGCTTGAGAATGCATATGTTCCATACGAATGATGTCACCTGTTGTTCACTCGCGCTAACTTATCGACTACTCTGATTATTTGCAGACACACGGACATGTGCGAAGATTCCGTCTCGAGACAGAAACCTCAGGACATGGTGGACAATGCATCTGCTATTGCTCGATTAGGCAACCGGGTGCTGATGCGCTGCAAACAGGAATGCGATAACTCGGAGGATCCCCACTATGTAGCTAGACTGCAACAGGCCTCACGCCAGCTCGAAGCCGCTATCGCACCGATGATTCAGAATGCCAAACAGGTCGCTCAGAGGATCCATGACCCGGACGCAGCTGCCAGATGGAGAACTGCCAACAACTCTGTGCGTAAATGGAAATGCCCGACTGAACTAGATACAGTGCTACTAGATAATGTCTTTAACACCGAAATGGAACAATACATGTAGAAGAGTATACTGCTATTATATTCTTAGCTAAAAGAGCTCATTGACATGAAAATAAGGGATACGTCTCATTAGAAATATAACAATTCTCGTCGTTTTGCCTCTATGTTTGGTCTCACAGTTGCTCAAAGCTGTCCAGGGAGTCCGCAATGCCGTGTCGCCGTTCGATGAACAGATGAACAACTTGACCCTCAATGGTGAGAGGACAATCAGTATATCATATATGAAAGCATTGATTAGATCTAAGAAAATTGTATCCAAGAGTACCAGGATGGGTCAATTCGTACATGAAAACTATTGCGTCTTAGAACCGCAGGAATAACATTAGCTTTCAGATTAGGTTAAATAGAGACTTTTTATTAGAAGAATTGCAATATGTTTAGCCTCTCAAAGAAGTGTAAATGAAAAATGAGAGAAGCGATTTAATAATACAATCCTTGTCATTGTAATAATAATGTAATTATACAATCTTGACCATCAAACCTATAGTCTGATGTTAAATGTATTAACTATTTAGTTTTTAAATGTCCGCCGAACAAGAAGAAATATTTAAATGTTGTATTTATCCGTCGTTCGAGGTTAGACCTGGACAGTATCCTGCGCAATGAAATGGCACCTCTGGCTCAGACCGGACTGCACAGAGGTACACAACCCGCAACGCGGGTGACATAGGCTGGTGCTTTAAAGCATTAGTCTGCTTGCTGCTGCCGTGCTATTAACGGCCGATGTCATTCTGTTTTCGTGATTGCAGTGGTTGTCGTTGTGCTTGAGAAACAAAATAGTGTGTTTATTTGTGCATCTCTGAACGAGTCCTTTTCCTGTGATCGATTGCCCTTCTGATAGAATGTTCGTTCGTGTTTATGTGATGTTTGTAGAGTTAGTCTACTTCGAAACGCAATTTCTCGGGAAACCAATTGCATATCCCCGAAATTGAATCGTTCTCGCCCTAGTCATCTTATTCACCTTTTTGTCTAAATACACACGTTCCATCACTAATAACTTTCTAGTTACAGGAGGAAAGCCATTTGTTGGCATCAACCATTATAAAGCTATGCGTAATGACACGTGTTTGTTAAAATTAATGGTTGGCCTTAATACGCCTGTATGTATGTGTGTGTGTGTTTGCGTAACGTTGTCGTTTCCTACACCCTCCGATCCACCTGTACCAAAAAATCAACTGATATTTATGACCGCTTCTAATGAAAGGTACCTCCTGCTCTTCCGATATTTATTGTATATTCCCACCCGGTCGGCGACACTTCAGACTACGCTCCGCCGCGGCCCCCGATGCCAGCGGGCGACCGTGTGCCCCCACGTCCACCGCCGCCCGAGTACGAGGATGACGACTCCTTCCCAACGCCTCAGCCTAACCAGCCCATCTTGGCCGCGGCGCACGGGTTGCACCAGGAGGTCCGGCAGTGGTCGTCCAAGGACAATGAGATCATCGCTGCCGCCAAAAGGATGGCACTGCTTATGGCCCGGCTGTCGCAGGTTAGTCGGAGCTGCTGTACCACCGATCGACAAATTCGGCAAATTCGACTTCTAGGTCGAGGTGATAATAGTACCTTTTGCTAAAACAATTATAAAGGAAATTGTGAAAGGTCGCTGACAATTTTAATAGTAATCAATCATTGATTAACTCATTTTATCGTTCTCGTGAAATACAGCTTGTCCGCGGTGAGGGTGGTTCGAAGAAGGAACTAATCGCGTGCGCAAAAGCAATTGCGGAAGCTTCGGAAGAGGTAACGCGTCTGGCTAAGGAGCACGCTCGTCTCTGCACGGACCGGCGCATGCGGATGGCTATTCTGCAGGTGTGCGAAAGAATTCCCACCATTGGGGGTCAGCTCAAGATCCTCTCGACGGTTAAGGCCACCATGCTTGGCGCGCAGGGTGAGTTAACTCTTTTAAGACAATAGAGATAATTTTCTACATAACGATATCTGCGGCAGATCTTATAATGCTTTATAAATGTCCTCATAGCCCTCCAAAATATTCGAAGAACTCTGTGTAAACATACTTAAAGATTCACCTATTTTAGCTCCCATCCCGACGCCCGATGGCAGCGAAATCATCTGCGGTAACTATCTCTTAAGAACGGTGTGCCGTGGACCCATGAATCATGACTAACAGTCATCCATTGAAGCTGAATGATTCAATTAAAGCAATTTCTGTTCAAGAATGTTCGTTGTCTCTAACCAATTCCAACAGAAAGAGTACGACATTCTCGTAATGAGGTCGCCGTCATGAAAGTAGAGGATTTGTAATACTGTACTTATCAGAAATTCAGTTGTCTAAATTTTGTTATATAATAACAGTCACTTGTGTGTATGTGTTCGTGAGTGTGATAGAAACCCGTTTATTTATATTATATTTTAATTTCCCCGCCCTTTTCAATTTTACCAAATTGTGTAAACGGTTCCATCATACAGTCTTGCCTTTTGGAATTGCTCATCTTCGTGGCATGTTTAATAAATGAGCACCGTTTTATTTATTGAGCAGCGGCTGCAGAAGAGCTATTTCCAAAGAGGGTGTCGTGGTTATATTATAATGATATTTTCTTTTGATCTCTAATTGTCCTCCAGGCTCAGACGAGGACCGTGAGGCAACGGAGATGTTGGTAGGCAACGCGCAGAACCTTATGCAGTCGGTTAAGGAAACTGTGCGCGCTTGTGAAGCTGCATCGATTAAGATCCGAACGGATGCCGGGATGAAGCTGCGTTGGGTCCGCAAAAATCCGTGGTACCAGTGAGCTACTCGTTGCAGCCTCTATACTCAGGCCACTCAATATTGACATCGAAAGGGAGGGAAGAGGATTGAACGTGCTATTTTTTGTTACCCAAAATAATACGGTGAATGAGATCTAGCAGCTTTGAAGAAGGCCAACTCCGTTGTGAGAGCAGCGGCGGGCTGCGTGTCATTCAACGACATCACTATAAATAACAAGAACAAGAATCATGACGACACCGAGTGTAGAGGAGTCGATTCTTCCCTACCGGAAATATCGATCCAATACTCCGTAAAAACAAATGTCATTTAATTCTCGACGAGATCGCCGACTATTAAGAAACTCCTTGATAGCTATTCTGCTGCAATGCCACGTAACGTAATAACATGTAATGATGAAGAAGCTAAAAAAGCGCGGCCTAAGTACGTGACCACAGTATAACTACTCATAAAATCACCAACCACCCAAAACGCCACCACCAGTTAATCGTAGATAGGAACCAAGATGAAGGGAGATATCATCGCAAGACCCAATTCATTGAGCGAACACAGATGGATACAACACGCAATACAATTTCGCGACAAAAATGGAACGAATGCTGGATGCCGTTATTGGCAGTAAATAAGGCAAAGATGTCCAGCCCCCACCTCGCTCCCTTGGATGGGAAAAATAATAACAAAAGAGCGCATTTAATAAAGCAGCTATTGAATATATACAGATATATAGAGAGAGAGAGAGAGAGAGAGAGAGAGAGAGAGAGAAAAATTTGTATTGCTGTTGTTGTAATCGACGTGCCTTAATCGTTGCTAAGATCGTTAGAGTGTTAGCGGTTGTGCTATCACAACTCCAACCAACCATGGCCGGGTTGTTGTTGCCGTAATTTATTATATTCTCGCAGATGTCCTTCTTATCTGGCCAACCTGTAGCGAAACATATCCGAGTTGTAGAACAAAAAGGTCAAGTTCGCCGAGTGATTGTGGGAGTGGTTACAAGTAGGCCACTGTGTGAAGTGTGAGAACATATAAATCAAAGTAAAAAGAGGCGTATCCTTTCCGACAGGTCGGACAAATTGAAGGCACAACAATTAACACATATCCATTCATATGTATGATGAACGCATATCATGCAACTAAGAATAATAATTAAAATGCAACAAGAAACTGCTCGCCAAACAACTACTGCCCATATATAACATAAGTACATCAACTTACTGTCAATCGCAGGAAATCACTCGTTGAAGTTTAGTTCTAATGACCCCAGAAGAGTAGCTTTACAAACCACTTAACTTATTACTATGAATGGAAATTACCCGACGGTAATTAGGACGACGATAACATCACAATAAAGAGAACAATGACTAATATTAAATAAATATTGACAAGGATAATAATAATACGCTATATATACATATATAAATATTAACGTATATTGACATAGCTATAGGCGGGAGAAGAGAACAGTAGATATATTAATATGATTAATTTACTTATTAATTAATAATAATTACATTATTCATTAATAATGAATGATGGCGATATCGTGTTTGATTTTGTCACTGTTGTCCGTTGGTGAGGTGTACGGAAATTGTGAGAAAAGTGAAATATTATAATTGTTAAAGAAAGAGGCACGTAATTATGATAACAATAGTAATCATAATGTCTATCAATAAAATTACAATGGCCGATCGTAGCCGGGAAGAGGGATAAAATGAAATTATTGAAATAAATGACAACCACTGCAAGTGTCATTATAATACAATATTTAAATGAAAATATGATCGGAACGTGCGACTTTATTAAAATCAGTGAAAAACAATTAGAAGAGGACTGTGCTAGTGGTACTGCGAGTAACGACTAATAACTGATGATTTATTAACATTATTTCATTTATTATTTATATTGATTACGGCGTTTGGTTATTGCCGCCCGCTTATCGTAGCGTCAACAGAAGCAAACGCCATGAGCGAGATATACAAGAAGCCCTTGCATTTCTTGAAGCGCAGACATTTTGCACGTGTTGCTTGGCGTCGTGTGATTATGCACGAACGCGATGCTGTACGTGGAAGCACAAAACAAAATAAAAAAAAAAGCAGTTCGTCCACATTTAACAACAACATTAACATAAATATAATGATGAACGGTTGTTTTATGTGTGAGAATGAAAACGAAATGATGACAAACATTATGTGATGATGATTAATCGATTTACTGTTACTTCACAGCTTTTTGTGAATAAATGAGGACCGTAACCCAGCCGATCGTATATTTTTCTTTCTCAATAGTAATTATGCAATATCGCTACAATGGCAACGCCCAGTCGAAAATTTTGTTCGATCAGAGAAAAGCCGCTGAGTAGTTTTCTCCATTTAGGCATTAAGTGCATTCGTGTGCGCCTTGCAATCTCAGGTGCACGGGTTCGACCCCTATCGTTGTGCATCTGCATTTAAAGGGGTTGTCCGTCTTATGAAGCAACGTCGAAAGCTATAAAGTGTGTCAATTTTATGCTATTACATTGCGTCATAATGGATATATTATATCAGACTTGTACAAGTTTGTACAAGTGTGTTTTCTCCTTCTTCGAGACAGAAAACGAAATGTAATCTCGTTTCGACATCAATGTTGGCAGCGATGTCAGTCACTGCCAACGGCGGATATAATAGTCTCGCTATCAAATTTACACTATACCACTACATGCTAACTTTAAAGTGACGGACGATTATCTAATCAAAGTAAGAGTATATTGCTATCGATTAAATCATAGAAGAGGTACCGCAAAATTTTATAATTAGCATTGCATATATTAATAATCATAATATTTCATCCTCCAGTATTCTTTGTTTTAAATCATTCATATAATTTGGACAACGACAGTTGCAGCCCGTGAACATGTGCTAATAATTAAGACTGGCATCACATTTACGAAAATTGAATACCCATTGTAAAGATCACTCCATTGCCCCAGTCTCTTCCAGTGGGCCAAAATGGGCCATTGCCATGGCCCACTAGATAAAACTGTAATGACTCCCTCTGCTACCTTGACCGACGTGACTTTCACGAGCGACAAATTTTAGTTACAATATCATTGAACTCAGGTGTTGTCTCAACTAGACACTTGTAGAATCCCTTCCGAACCGGAATAAACTACTAATCGTTTGTAACGATCCAAAAAATAATTGCCGCCAAGAAAGCGGTCGCTTATTGTAGCTTAACGCACTACGACCCGAATGAATGGACCCACGAGATTGATTCGCTGAATGATCGTCATCGTGATTCATGTTGGACATGCAGTTTCTGGACAGCTATTTTCTGGATCGCTACTCAGAGACTCAATAACGTTACTGTGATAATGTCTATTCGTTCCGGAATACATTTTGTTTGTTTGTTTGCCAACCGTTTGTGCCCTTCTGCGTAACGACTCAGTAGCGGCGTTGGCCAAAGACTACGCATGTCCACTGGACTGGAGTGGAGACACGCGATGCTGAGAATCCGCCCCCATCAAAAGCGACGTAACACAAGGCAGCATAGGAGGAACAGCCGGTCAGTTAGGCAGCGCCTATGGCAACTTAAGAGAGACATGTCCAGCGAAACGGGCTTAGCCAACGCGAGCTTTAGCGGCGTTATGTTGCTGTTAATTGGTGGTCCGCCAACCAATCGGCGTCTCTGACGAAGGGTGGCAGTGCACGATATCTCACGCTAATCCAAGATGGCTTGAGAGAAATGATATCCTCACATCGGCCGAGAGATGAGCCTGAAGAAATGGGTATTAACTCCACTAAGTCGTGAGCATTTCCATTAGATTTTCCACCGGTGTCTCCAGCGTAACAGTTGGCACAGAATCGAACGGTGGCCAAACAGCTTGGCCTGAAGTTGGACAAGATTTAGAGCGAGAACGTCAAACGGACCAGCAAAAACGGTGTCGTCGTTCCTGTGACAGAGGAGTCCGATCAGGTCATCATCGGTTGTGTGTTTTGTGAGATAGAAGTGCCATCGCAACGGTGCAAACATGCCAGAATACTTGGACGAGAGATCGGCTAAACAGCGCTATGTGTACGCTTCACTGGCCGCTTACCTCGCCTCACTATCGATAGGCCTTGCTCTAGGCTACTCGTCACCCGTCAAAAAAGCGTTTCTCGACGATTACGCGGATCTTGACTACTCGTTGTTTGGCAGCATTCTGCCGATCGGCGCCCTGATCGGTGGACTTCTGGCGAGTATTCTCGGCGAACGAATTGGCCGCAAGGGCACGATCATTGCGACTACGGTGTTATTTGCTCTCGGTTGGGTGCTCATGTTGGCCAACAAGAACCCACTTATGCTGTACAGTGCCCGCTTTTTTCAGGGACTAGCATGTGGCGTAGACTGCATGATAGTGCCTGTCTACCTGAGCGAGGTGAGCACGCCGGAGCGCCGTGGCGTCTTGGGTACCGGCCATCAATTTAGCATCGTTTTCGGTATCTTGCTCGCTTACAGTCTGGGAGCTTTTATGAAACCTATACCTTTAGGTCTAGCCTGTTTCATACCTGTTGTAGTTACGGCCGTTGTGATGCTTTTCATGCCCGAATCTCCAACCTGGCTGGTCAAAACGGGCAGACCTAATGCCGACGTAATGAACTCCTTATACTTTCTCTTCGGTCGAACAATGTACGCGGAAGCGCAACGCGAACTTCTGACGGACGCAAAGGATGCAGAAGTCAACGACTTCTCGATCGCGAGTATAGCCAACCCTTCCGTTCTGAAACCACTCGGTCTATCGCTGTCGCTCATGTTCCTCCAGCAGTTGTCGGGCATCAACGCTGTGATTTTCTACGTGAAGGACATTTTCGACTCGGCTCAAACACAGATGGACCCAAACGTCGAATCGATCATTATCGGTAGCATTCAGGTCATCTTCACCATTCCAGCTGCCATCGTCATTGACCGCGCTGGCCGGCGTCTCCTGCTACACGTTTCCGGCATCGTTGAACTCATTGGATTAGCACTTCTCATAACGTTCTACATTATCAAGCGTCAGGATCCTGAGATGGCCAGCCACATAGGATTTCTGCCGGTGACTGCCCTCTCGCTTTACGTTGCCGGCTTTTCGGTGGGCTACGGTCCGATTCCTTGGTTGATGATGGGCGAATTGCTACCAGTTCGAGCTCGTGGCATGGGCACAGGCTTGGCTACAGCGTTTAACTGGTTCTGTGCCTTCCTCGTTACAAAATTCTTCCCAGGTATAATGAAAGATAACGAACCAGCGGCTTACTCAATCTTCCTGGCTGTTGTGGCGTTCGGGATTATCTACGTGTTCTTCTGCCTACCCGAAACAAAAGGCAAGAGTCTCGAGGAGATTGAGGCGATGTTCCAAAGATCACACCTGGACGAATCGGTTGCCACGGTCGAGAGCAGTGACCATGATCATATGCGTATACAGTAGAAAGTGCAAAGAAAATCTATAATGAAGTGATCATGGAACCTAGTATCCGAGCTCTGAAATCCTTCTTTGCCAATGCAGACCTCGACACGTTAATTTCATGTATGCAAAACGATAGCTATGTTGCCAAAGCAGATGTCAACAGATGCGTTAATAAGATCATAAATACTAACGTGTTATTATTACGAGAATTATTTAACTCTGGGCAACTGTGAGCACTGTACAAACACACGATGTTAATATAAACCAACAATTTAATAAATGAACAAATTAGAAAGTGGAGGCAAATTCGCTTTGGTTCGTGTTGTAACTTGTGGACAGACCGACTGAGTTTGTTGTCAAGCCCGGTGGCCTGGTGGTGCATTCGTGTGTGCCTTGCAATTTAGGAGACATGTAGGTGTACGGGTAAGAGCGTATTGAGGTGAGACAATACTTTGCCTCTAAATTCTCTCGACACCGTTGGCGATGCACTCAATCGAATGCAGACTAACCGTCTACCCAGACGTTGAGAAATTGTCACGAACAATAGGAGCCTAACACCCCCCGGGGTACGTCTCTAGATGACTTCGCATTTTGCTTTTGCTGGAATTTTGCACGATCCAGCAACTTCAGCTAAACCATATTGTGGCCCATCAGAAAAATCAGCTTTTCGCCTATATACGTTTCTAACGTCCTCTCTTTGTAGTAGTTTAGTGCCTGCCGATGTAGGTAGAAGTCAAAAGGCATATACACAATGGTCTACCTGGTAATGAGAATAACACCTCATGGAGAGAATTGAGCCAGTTTCCGCCATCTGTGACATGAAGTGAAGTTCAAGTAGGGCACTTTGCTTCGCACCGCTGGATATTGCACCCGAAACAACAATGAGCATAGCAGGCGGCGGCATGTGTCGATCAAGCGCCAGTAGACATCTGGTTGTTCGCCATTTTGCCGATAAAATCAAGCCATTTCTCTTGAGCTCAGAGGGGCGGTTCGCTTTTCTGGACTTAGGGAAGCATTTATGGAAGAACCGCTAGCACCCCCAAAACTCTACGAGCGCTTAGGAGACCATTGCGAGATATGTAGGCCCTGTTTGGTAACAGATGGAGCCTGGGGACACGCAGAAACCCCAAAGTTGGATCAGAGAATTGACGTGGCAAAGTCGAGATAGGCAAAGCCCAATCTTCATTTTCATAGTTCGGTGCTTGTGAGCGACTACGATGGGGGCAGAAAACCGGTGTTAACTTTCACGAGGACCAACGCCGCACATCGCCAGAAAGTGAAAGATGCCCGCTGACTTCTTCATTGTGCCTCCCGTCCACGGTTATGGACATAGATATTTCCACCCGGTGTTTATACAATATAATACAAGGCTTGGCTTATTAATGGAACTGCAGTCTTATCCGTAAAACATGCGCATTAGACAACGGTACTTTTTGAAAAGATTAGCAGTTCGATTTCCGGATTACCTCACACCTTTGGAAGTATTCAGAACACCGGCCACGCTTCTCTCGTAGACTGGGCGACTCGATGAAATTTTGTTCCTTTGACTTGAATTAAAAGACTTGAAATAAAGACTGGTATGTCTCCGTTGTTCGCCTTCACCTAGTTCCACAGTGTTATATTAAATTCTATAATGGTCGAAGCCACGGCGAATAGTAAAGAGCATATTCCCTTAACCACTAAAATACTAACACTTGAACTGATGTGATCATTGTTGTAACGAGACTGCGTCATCGACCGTCCCGTTGGCGAAATGGATAAGCATGATAGAGATTAATCATGCCACGGGTAGGCCAGATAATGGGCCAATAGTTGTCAGAGGTCCTGAGTCTTGTAAAAAGATAAAATTTCCTTTGAATCACTGGCATGTTCATTTACGACTATGCTTCAGCTTTACATCCACAGAATGAGCGAAACGGTGGTGTTGCCCAGGAACATGTGCACACAGAATACTTCGGGTACTTTTCAAGTAGCGCATCGTCGATTTCCCACCCTAATAGACCACCCTGCCGAGCATCTCATCTTGCCACTGATATTTAATAGTGTGACAATCTGTGGAGGAGGAGGCGTTTTGTATTCGTTTCGATGGTAAACGAATCTACCACGATTCAGCAATATGAATCTATCAATGGACAGATAAAACCAGGCAAGGTATAATACATTCATCCTTCAAGGCGTTGAAAGTTCTTTAGAGGATAGAGGCTGGTGCGTTACCGGTCTTTTAACATAATTATGATACTTTTACCGACGGAAGGCGGATTAAAAGATTTTCGAATTATACGTAGAGATTAGTTTCTTTCTCCAATCCCTATTTAATCAGCAAACATGTTTTTCTAGTTGGCTCTTCAGCTAGACGTCCTTCCTACATTATCAGAAACTAGAAATATTGTTAAATTATCTATGCGATTTAGGTTGTGGCTCTTTCGAGTGTTCGACCACGACATGCGTCAATCTGCGCCATTGTCCGTGTCGCGGCGTGTGACGCTGTTCATCGTGCAAAGATAATTCTTGTCGGCGAGAAGCAATTGTAACACCACGTTGTGACTAATATATAATTCAGTGGAAGTCGGCAGGCAGCTGATGTAATCTCAATGCGTACAGTCGATTAAGTAAAAGATTAATCATTGCATCAATCTGTAGCGGAAATAATTACAGTCATTAATGCCGCCTTCTATATAAATGAATGTATATGGTCAGCCATACAAAGACGCGTGTATAATATAAACGAATGGGAAAATTATTTTTGTTCGCAAGGGCTCAAGCCGTGTCAAATTTACACGACCTAAAAACCAAATGACAGGGGAACCAATTCGCAGAGCTTACGAGAAGTGCCGCGACATTAACGTTGGTCAAAGTGCGTGGTGAATTGATTTTAGTAGAACTCAAATAATGCAGAAATATCACACAGTCTCAGGTGGAAGTGGAATTCTGGACCTCATGGTTGCACATTTCTGGGTCGTAAGCCACCGCGATGGTTGAAGGTAATCCTCATTTTGACAAAAGCTGTTACTTTCCTAATACCTGAATTTAATTGACATATGGGACATTAGGTATTAACAATGCGTTAACAATTAATCTCTAGCTGAGAGTCAATAACTTTTCCCACTCAAAGCTACCAATGATGACTTCCCTCACACGAATCATTCTCATTCGAGGAAAGTTTGATATTCTTTCTTCGACATGCATTCGATGGCACACGCAGATATTGCTGTATGTTTGGGGTCTGCCAAAGGCCATACCACACTTACCTACAGCGTAACAAGTAGATAGCAGTTTAGCATCGCTGAGTTGTTATAAATGAGATTCAGCTGACCCTAATCGAAGTCGATAATCTACGTATAACGACAGAAGCAAACTGTCATTGTTGCTAAATAGATCTGGGAAAAAGCAACTCATTGTGGCGATTTTGGGTTTCATGCTACGAAGTGCTAGTCAGCTTCGATATCGCTGGAGTCTCTGGGAGCATCTTACACGATGAGAATTAATTGCTTCAACCACCCACGACAATAAAGGCCTCGCCTAGGGGCAAGATATTGTGGACCTAGTAATATGTCTACAAATGTACGAGGCTGTCGTAATTCAAAGCATAGTCGTTCAATCGAACACTGAACAGCAACAAGGCCAATTCCGCTACTAAACAATACGATCCTTCTATGTGTCACGTAACAGACCCCGTAGAAGTAGGATGGGCGCGGCTAGAGTTGCGGAAGAAGCCTCGAGACCACCTGGCCAACCATCCAGGGTAGCCAGTCCCCCGTGCGACTTCCACGGATGACGTCCAGTGGCTCCTCGTCGCGAAGCAGCGGAATAGGACAAGGGCTGATGGAAGGGAACGATAAGGTTGAGCGGCGCACAAAAGCGTACAACTCGACAATTGATGCCCCCATTGGAAATCGACAGAGCGTCAGACGTTACAAAGCGAAATCGGTATAAAGGGCTCCACCTTTGATTTCACGGCAGCCTTCCCTCCCATCTCCGCTCTACTTGCCCAATGGCATTTTCGGGAAATTGATTCCTTCGAAGCGTGACAGTCGCTCCGATTCCTGACATGCTGGACCGATCTAACGATGCTGCTGCTGCCGCCGTCGTCGAAACCACCACTATCCCCTACACACAACAAGCGTCCATGTCAGTCAGCAGCATTTGTCGTCTTTGAACAGACGGGCAGACGAGACAGGCAGGACAGGGGTTGGTTGGCGTCGCTTGCTGTGGTTTGAACGTCAGATTGAAATTGAGAACGCAAGCGACATGGGATGGTCACTCTCGTTCTTAGCATTTCATTTATTGTTGTATCGTCTGATGTAATGAAATTTTACTGGGAGACCATAAAGTTGCATGTAGCTATGATAATTATCATCTCATTGGGGTGGACGAGGAGAGAGCGTTTATAAATTTTAGGCTTGTATGTAAATTCAGATATCATATTGAACAATATCATATTGTATGTTGTGTCTTGTTATCACGGTAAAAACGTCTGAGCGATGTTGAGGTCGTACCATAGTTGAAATCAATAGTACCTCACCGACTATTTCATCGATATGCAAACTGTTTATTTTTTGAGATGAGGAAATTTTCTTGAAACGCACGAACACACCAGAGACATCCCAATTTCCGTAAAAATGTATATGCAAACTAACAGATTTAAACGGTCCAATAAACCTCTGTGAGTCACAAGCCGCAGTTATCACAATACGGGTTTTTTCGTGTTTAATATGAAGGACTATGTGAAGAAATTTGACAGCACACTGGAGTGGCTCTATTGAAATCTCGTTGCACCTCGATGTTGTCGATATTCAAATCAAACTCCACCCACAAACTGCGAGCTCGCTCTTTAATTCCAGTGATAGCAGCAGCTGTATATGATCGTGAGTTGATCCGTCTGACGGCATGACCCAACAGCGAAAGCTGACCCAACATAAAACCTAATCAATCATAGCATTACGCCTCATTAAGCACAATTCGGTATGCCGTCTATGTGCTACCAAAATGAGCTGTAATTTATATCGGTGGAGATTGGTTACTCCAGTTTGTCTGATGATGATGATCATATGACGTCAGCATGTCAAGTCATACGAGGCTGCGTGTCGACAAAATGACCGGCTTCAATACAACGTACAACAAGAAAATTGCGAGAATTTTGTTCGATAAACAATTACAGAAATATTGTACTAATACAAAATTTTAAATATCATTTATAGTGAATCTTTGAAAAATCGTATGGAATCAGAAAATGCAGGGAAACATTACTAATATTAGTCAAAGTAATAATTAATATTGTAATAATATAGTAATAATACAATGAATAATATTTATCCGCAAGGATTACCTACCCAGGGGGTAATGCCGGGGACTTGAAACTACAGGGTCTTCAGTTCAAATACCGCAGAGCACATACGAATCTAATTAGTTCACTTGCAGGTTTGTCAGTAAAATTATGAAGTAGTTGTATTCGCATCAGCATTCGTTCGTTGAGTCGATGCAGTTAAGTAAGTAATATTTTCTCTTTATCGTTCTTGAAGGCTGGCATAGCTCGACTTAATCGTTCGCTGTCGGCTTGCACTGCCGCAATGTTTTGTTTACCTTAGTATAGACCGAACGGGAATGTGTGTGCTTTATGAACGGCCATAGTCAATATTGTGCTAGCGATGGTCGCTTATAGCTTGTTAGCTTTTGTTCCAACTGTCGTCGACGGGCTTGCCACGATTATTACCAGGACTATCCAACATTTGCTGACAAGATTCAAGCCAAAGTTGGCGATTGATGTTTCACTTGGGGTGTAGTGGGTCTATAATTGGGCAGGCTAACAGCCCTGTTATATGTTGATCTTCGATCTTCTGTTGACTCTGCACACAACGAGGTCGAAGCAAACCCTATATGCCTAACTATCACGCATACTTAACCTAAATCGTCGACTAGACTTCGACCACATGAGATTGATTGACTCCTTCAATGTCAAAGCTTTTATCTAGCGCCTGTCAGTGATCGATGCGACAAAAAAGAACTAACGAGGAGTGTCGATTAAGGTCTCGAAAAAATAAAAAATATATTTTTATGTAAAATATAAAAGATATTGTCAGCCTATGTTCTAATAGATATGCCGGTTGATTTGCCAGTCGACGCTTATACCCGCACATTTTATTCTTACATCCGTGTGTAAGTATTTTTTTATCCGTCCCTGCAGTACAGTAAATAGCGCATTACACTTATAACCCAAGGGTTGCGAGTTCGCGCTTCGAACCTTTTGAAACCTACGTTGGAATAATGTTAGAACGCTCGTCGTGGTCAGAATTTTGCAAGAGAAACTGCATGATATGCCTCGTAATAGGTATTCTAACACATATGATCCAATGTACATGCAATCTATTTTCATTAGAGATCTAGAAAACGTACATCCGGGAAGACGTTGAACTCGTCCATCGTTGGATCGCGCGCGATCGATCTATCGTTGGAACGACGACAATGACAGCAATAGGACCATGACAAATCATAAATTAGAACGTGTCAATTGAGTTAGTTGCGAAACTTGTCCGCTGCGCTACAGGGGTATAAAATCATATTTTCTCTAAAAACTCTCCGTCTATTGTGGACGAAGACTCATAACAGTAATAACTCATTTTACAAGTGACAATTCTTTTTAAACTTGGGGTAGATCGTTACCAATTTTCAAAGCTATACTTTCATCATTCACATGATGGTGCCATCATCACAAATCTCGTTTTTTTTTTGTTTTCGCTGCTACCTATGCTTATTCATTCAGGGCGTCCACTTTATTTCACAGAGGTAAATGTTTCACCGCTATATGGCTATATATATCAAGGGTTCAGTGCCATTTTCTTGTATAATAATTCAGATGTTACACTTTGTATATCGATGCCCTATCCACTACGAATGCGGTAGATAAATGTATACAAGTATTCTCACATCTTTATATAATACTCAACCCGCAGCGTTACAGCGTAATAACTCTAACTGCCAGTTTACTTCAGTAAATTTAGCCAAAATGCTGGGGAGTATATATAGTCCAAGTGGCCATTGACTTTCCAGATCGTTCCGGAGTTCAACAGATCGTAGATCAAATCGGGAGCCAATATGGTCGTTGCTTATTTTGCACGTCGTCCATTCACTTATTGCTATATCATATAAAAAAAAGAAAGCGCCCTCTAGAAGACCAAGACTTCGGCCTTATTGTCTTCCTTAGTATAGGTATCGTATATATGGGTTATCCAGCATATATATATATACTCTCCTTGTTGATAGCTGTCATTTCCATTTCCGAGCTCGTTCCTTGCGGCTTGCCCACTGTGTCGTTCTCTCCATCGAACGGGGAACGTCCGGCCATTTAGAGTCCCTCGAGGGACATTGTTCACAATAGAGAGTCTGGGGGTGCCCGGCTCAGCGTCTTCACGTCTTTACGCTCCTCGTCGTTCGAGGAGCGAGGATCTACTGTCTCGGATGGATGGATTATCCATTGTGAGTTGGTAGAACCACCTGCGACCACCCTTTATTGAGGAGGCTATCCTGATACCTCCGGTTCGTCTCTAACCTCAATTCTACGATAGCGAACATTGCCACTTCAGACACACCATATAATGCTCCAATTGATTCATATTCGTGTGCTTGTGAACAATATCTATCCAAAAACATGTGCTGTATTCTGCATTTGGTCTGTTTTCAAATCTTACGAGGACCAGAATAATACAACGCGCAGTCGTTATTCAGTTGATCGTCGGGTTTGAGTAAATCTACTAAAATGTTATCTTTGTTTTAGAATAAAAATCGCCTACAAATGGTTTGTTGAGAATAGTCTCAACCGATTCCACCACAGGAACTATACCTATGCTTAAACTATACGATTAACAACCTTAGTCGTTTAAACTGTATAGCTTATTATGCATGCCAATACGACTATTTAATTCATATCTCTTAAAAAACAGTGCGGCAATTTTTTGCAATGATTGCGATTATATTAGTTTCTACTTATCCCTACGTATGCCAATTTGGCATAATAGGAAAACAGTTAGTTATTAATGTTCGTGCAATTTAGTCGGTGTGAGGTAGATGAATAAACTTATGTCGCACTTATGTCAGATTTTTGACAGATTTTCCCACACTTTTTACAATTGTATTATATATGGAAAGCATCGTGTTTGAGGTTCGTCACGACTGGGAAGTGTTCTACCTCTCTACTTAAATATGATCTATGAGATGAAACATGAGGACCTGTCAATCGCTAACTTCAATTGGAAAATGCTTAGTTAAACGCGCATCAGTTTGACTCAAGAGCGAAATAAGACGAGAGAGAGATCACTATTGTTGAATTCTATCTGTTATCTATCCTTGATTTTGCTGTTCCAATCATTTTAAACAAGCCACAACGTGAAAGAAACATGACTATCCAGTACACTCATAGAGGACTTGACATTCTCGGCACCTCATCAATTTCGAGACAAGCGCCGACTAACAACTCCGACTAGATCGACCTGTGTAAACGTCATAGTCTGCGCAACTCCCTACTATAATATAACAGTTAGCGTTCTTGGCCGCTAGGGGATGACGCAGTTGGCCGAAACTCCATTTGGTTGTAGCAGCAGCACAACCTTTTCTAAACTCGATCGTCCGTTCATCTCCGTTATAGCTGCACAAGCACTAGGCTCCATACGCACATCCATTCACACTTATACATGTCGACAGACATTCGCCAGTGGTGCAAGTAGTAAAGACGAATCACAAGTCATCGATCAATGGCGGCAACAAGAAAGCAGTGCTACTGATGCCACTGTCGCCTCCAGGAGAACTCGAGGCAGGCAACGTGGGCAATTCCGCTCGTGTGTGTCCACTGAATCGACACCGATACTCACCCACCCAGTTGGAGCAGAATCGTACTTTGCCATTAGCAGTCACCGGCCTTGGTGACAAGGTGTCAGGGTTGTGTCATTTGATCAGCGTCGATTGTGCAGTCGTCCGAAGTTGATGTCCGGTATCGACTCTATTGTCCTAAGTCGGTTTCTCCTTGAAGCGTTCAGTTGTATAGTCTCGTACCGATGCTAAATACGTTAACCCACAGTAGAGTCATAAGCAGATATACTATGGGGAGATTGTTAAATTAAATGGTGTCAAGGTTTGCACAGAATAGCAGATTAGGGCTGTCATATTATTTCCTTTCGTTCATTTTATTCCCGTTTTTAAAACTGGTTATATTTCAATTATTATAGTTTTGGTCCCGAAGGATAAGTTAAATGAAATATTTATACATTTAATGTATGTGTGACAGCTCAATATTACTAACTGTGTGTCAGTAATTGGCCTAATAATCCATAATCATAAAGGTACCAACTGCATGTGGACGTGCTCATGGGCAACGAGCTCGCATATATAATAGTTTAATTAACAATAAATTTAAACATCGATATTACGGCGGCCATTGTGGATGTTTCAGATCCGTTGAATATATTCGACCTGATCCAGTCTCATGATAGACTTTGAGGACATTAGTATCGTTCGCAGGCACAATAGAAAATTACGATAAGGACGGATATGCGATGTCATTTTTGGCTTAAAATGGTATAACAGCAGAATTGTGCTGACATGTTTTACAAGGAAGTCCAATTAGAATGAACAGATACACAGCGAAAATGCAAATTTCGAGTTACGCCAATCAATACACGGGTACGGTATTCATCAATGAACCCCCCCGAAACATTACGTATGTATAGGAAATACTCCGAATGAAGACTCTGTATTAGCTAGATTGTATGGCAACGATAAGGGTGGAGAGATATCGTTTTATCCAGTTCGTTGATCTCTCTTACATTGGATGAGTATTATGTGCTGCCATTATTACGAGTCACGCATTTCAGTCGATGGATCTCGTATGATACGGGAGTAGTAAATACAAATGGAAAATTGATTTTACGAGCTAAGACGCCTATACGTACACAACCATTAGATCATTTATATATATAGACATAGGGAGGGAGAGAGAGAGAGAGCTATTCCTTATACACCACGCGGACGATGGCACAATCTGCTTTCGTAATTGTATTGAATAGCATTATGATCCATTAAGCCACAGTCGAAAAACACTCGAAAGCGAGCTCGTCGTATCAAGAAAATCTTACAGGTGATGTGCGGACATACGTTGACTTCAAGTTGTCAGAGGGATCCAGCCACCGGGAAGCGTTAATTGGCATTCGGCTTGGTCGAATGTTGTGTCAGTCAAGCAGTATGTCATACACTTGCCGACATTTAACATTAGACACTATAACCTGTTCGTATTACGAAGAGGGAACATTTTGAGAGCAAACCGTTGAGCTGTGATGCAGATGTCCTAATTGCCGAGCACAACCCACGTAATATTGATCCACAACCGGACGAATTCGATCATATTGGCACAACAATTACTAACGAAGAAGTTATGAAGTGAATATCATAATTCCATTTACGTTCTTATGAATAAATTGACTGTTGCAAGGGAATGTGTCTTCAAAGGCGAAATAATCAGTTGAAATTAATTACCAAGTGTAATTAGTGACTTAATTGGCGACAGGGCGGATAATATCTTTGAATTCACTAGACAATTCGAGGAAGGAGAGAGAGAAAGGAGAGAGTGTGTGTATGGGTAATGGTGATAATTTCAGTGAGTGTTAGCTGGAGCATTATTTTTTATTCATAGCCGATTTTCATAGAGAGACACCTTGAGGTAGCTTGAAATCTAGCAGGAAAAACACTTCTCTGACAAAATAACAAATGTTTTAGCATGATCTTGAGTAATTGTAGGATTAGAATATTACTTAGAACACTACTCGAACGAATAAAACGAATTAATAATATATTTGTCTTTAGTGTATCAAGACAAATAAGGGCAAGTAGAGGATACTTTTACGTGAATACCTATATGTGTACCTCAGTCGCCTGAAAGCTCATCCATCAGCAGGAAAAAAGTTAACAAAAATTGCATCTTTCAAATTTCCAAGATTACTAATAACAAATTAATTTAATCACCATGAAATTACTTAGTCAGTTTCTACGCATATTATATATTGGGATATTAACATTTAATCCAAGGTCAACTGGAATATACTGTTAAGATTGGTTTAAGGTTGTCGAATGTGTTTGATTTGAAGCAAGTGCGGCCTATGTAAGCACGCTTATGATTTCCAGAGTTTGCAAGCCAGTGAATTAAAAAAAAACCCTCTGACCGTAGTAGTATAATAAATAATAGTGTTGAGATCTTTTCAAATTATGCCTGCTTCAGTACGAAGAATTATATATCGGAGTTATAACAGTGCGCGCTCTTTGTAGATAATGTTATTATCTATTTCAGAGTTTTCTATCCTTTCGGTATAATGACTGTAAACAGTATTGGAGCAACAAATATGTGAGATATGACATACAGAAGTCACTCTCACAAAATATCCCCGTCTTATATTGACTTTGCTTAGAGTTCAAGGCTTTGTTTTGTTTTGTAAAAGCGATTTTAGATACATGTTGTTGTCGTTGTTCCTGTTATTGATATCGCTGTTGTTATTACTGTTGCTTTTACGTAGGAGCCCAATTGAAAATTGCGGCTGAAAGAGAAGGCGCCAGTGAAGAAGAATGATGACCTCTATCATCACCAGTGTACATAGACCACCAGATGGGCAAAATGGCCGCCCAGTTTTGGGAGGAATATGCTGCTACCAATTACGGCTGTCTATCAACAACAAGCGACCGCGTGAAAAAGCATCGCCGAAGAGTTTTCTTGTGGCCATCCATAAATTGACCACCCACATGTACGGAGCCTGAAGAGAATACACAGATATGAAAATACACTTGATAAAAAATAGACAGGTCTGACGCCAGAATATATATATATATAAACATTTTATTATTCTCATTTAGCTCAACTTAGATGGATAGGGATTGCTGCATGGCGTGTAAGCGTTGACAACTTTGGACACTGCAGGGGGCTGCAATCAACTTTGAGGCAACGAAGTCAACGTGTGGGCCAATTTTTACCCACTTCTATTCACGATTTGATACAAGGTGTGCACACAGGAATGAAGCCATTTTGAGATAATATTAAGAATCCAAACGGAGGTATACATGAATGAAAGAAACGTCCGCTCATTTTGCTTCTATCTATAACACGGACCTTCGAAAGTATCCACATAGAAAATGGAAACTTGCCAGTTTGTGCCGCTAAAACAAATAGGCGCTCGATGTCTCATGAGACGCCATATTACATACATACTTCGCAACTGGTAGCTCTGCAACATGATCACTTTCCGTAAGAATTCACGACACAAGACTTGTCCTGTACTTTTTGTATCCAGCAGAATGGCACTCTCAGCACTGATATAAAAGAGAATATATATATATATATATATATATATATATATATGGGTTGTTCAGTAAACCAGATGCGATCTCAGACCTGGCAAATAATTATCTACACCCTAATATAGTGAATATACGTACAATATTTACCAGGTTGGACGACCATTGATGAGGATGCCTATTTATTTCATATTATTATTGTTTATTTTATGTACAGCATAATCATAGCAAAATATGTGATGGAAAACAAGAATTGGTATTCACTTCGATAATTACCTTGGGATTAGGTACAAGCTATACAGATTGGCTACTTCATGGCCATGCCCAGGGACGAATTAATATATGATTACTTCGAAGATCGTGAAATGCACTGTATTGTTTGAGAAGCAGAAGCAAAACGTATCTGATCTTACAGCTCGATGTGCTTCGCAATGTCACAATACCACGATATTATTGCATACGTCATGCTGGCTGATCAGCAGGCCGCGAATGCGACAGTAACATCATCAGTAATAGGACATATACATATAATAACTAATATACTATAATTTATCAAACTTGTACATTAGCCGAAAAAGACAGTGATAATTTTGGAAATGTGTTATTATTCTCGTAATGCTTCTTGCCATATAATAGAAATGGGAAACAAACTCAGAATATTTGACGTAAACATTACTTACCGAATTTGTAAAAAAATATATTATTACGATTAGCGACTACACCGTAATCTCTAAGGTATACCAGTACCTAAGAAAACTGGCTTCTAAAAATAGCCTACAGCGTTGTAAACTACTTCGAGCCTGTGGTGCCGACTGACTTTTAATGGTCTCAACAAGCAGAGAAGCTAATGGTCGGTCGTTATCGTAACATCTTGCTGCCGGTATAGTCCACTCCCCTCTCGGGGTGGCGTAGAAATACTTTTGTTTCGTCATCGAATGAGAGAGTGAATAGCCCCTGATGCTGGACACATTCACACACACACAAACATTAGCGTTTTACATTTGTCCTCAAAGCGAATGAAGCCGTCCACAGATCCGTTTGCGGGGTGTTAGGCCGAGAGGCTAACCTCTGAAAGAACCTAATTGGGTTTGAGGCGAAGGACAGACGTTGTCATTGCGACAACGCGGAGTTAAAACGCTCATTTCAGTGTTAATGGCTAACGTCCACGTTCAAGGAGTGCAGAGCGGCACAATAACGATATTCACATATAAGCAGTGAGCTTAACTGACGGACCTATGCCGTAAAGTCATTAGTGAAGATGCCCACTGATTTATCCAATTGAATTATAGTTTTAAGAAAATCAGAAACACGGGGTTGGGCTATCCTTTCGACGCGGTGTGTTGTCTGGAACCCATTCTCTAACCTCCTGGACTTTCAAGAGCCACTTTCAAACCGATAGGTTTTGCGTCGATAACAGTTTGCCTTCCAAAGGCTAGGCAAATACTTTTTAACAGTTAAAACGCCGTTAATTATCTAATTTTTTTCTTTCAGACTACGCGAGCAACTAGTAGAATCGAGGCAATCTGCTTCTATATTTTTAGTTGAATCTTCTTTCATATTAGTTTGCGTTCACCAGACGGGTTTCTTAGGTTCATACGGTTTTAACGGTAGCAAGCGACAAAGCACGAATCATGCGGTTCCGTCAGCAAAGTTCGATAATAAACAAACAAATAAATACACACTTAACGTTACCCATCGCTGCCATTGGCGTTAAGCTAAGCTAGCAAAAGCAAACGTTCAAGAACCTCCTTGGCCTTTACTGTGGAAAGGAAAGGTAGCTCTGATTTGCTCGCCACGCTCAGGTGTCCTTAGCTAGACCTCACCAAGGAAGTCCTACGAGTAAATATATACACACAGAGGAGGAAAAGGCAGTCGGGAGAACGAGGCTATAGTTTCTTGATTGCGTCTCATAATCAGCAGAGATTCGAAAGGTATGTAGACGAAGGTGTGGCGGTAGTTGTAGTAATAGTATGTATGCGATTCATGTGACGGTCATACATAGAGCGTGGGCGGCTGCCAATCGAGGAGCCTAATTTTGGTGTACGCGTCCTTATACGCGAAGGTATCCTCTAAACGATTCGGTGAATAAGTTGATCTGTGTGAGAGAGAGAAAGAGAAATACTCTTGTGCTGGAAGGTAGAGCTGAAATTGCACCTATTACAGGAATGATTTTTTTCATTTGGGTGTCCCCCAGCACGGATGCGTAAAAGGCGAAACGCATATTCGTCTATGCTGGGAGACCTGAGCGATAGATCAGCCATTTCTACCACTTCGTATATTTGAAATCATTTCATAGGTGTCGTTTTGAAACACTTGTATTATTATGTGTATAACAGACGATCCAAAAGATAGTGGATCATTCGACTTAAGTCATATGAGTCACCCACTGACGATAACTAGCAATAGAGGATTTCGTAGAATTTTATATATAAACGGTTACATTAATGTCCCAAGGATAAACACCGCCATAAGCGAATAATTGATAGAATGCGAAAAAGAAATGCGTCAATTTCTCACACTTTGTTAAATATCTGATCCAGGGAATTTCCAGATGCAACAAAAAGTGTCATGATACACAAATGGATGTCGACAAATTCTATTTTGGAAGTGTTACCCTTGAAACTTGAGTGCTTTCAAAAAACGCATTAAAACAAATTGTTTTGTATAATCTGAAACTTAGCTATATTTTCATATAAAGAACTTCACACAGAGCTCTGTTGCTGGTCTTACACTTGTAACCGTCGGTCCGCAAGTAACGATTACATTATCTAAACGCCAGCTGTTTGAGTTCCTTGTAGACCACTTATTCGTCAGGTAAGTCTCGATAATTCTCAGCCTTTAATATCTTGGCGTCGTTTAAGGCCAACTGACAATGAGATTCAAACATTCACTATCCATCCATCCAAATGACTTGTAGCTACGATTCGGATAAACATCGTTGGCGGTTAGACACGAAAGAGCTGGATATTTATCACGTGATTATCCAATGTCAATTTTGTTTAGATTTAAGCTCGCTTCTCAATCTAGCAGGGTGGCATGTTCCCTTCGGGAAAAGTTGAGGATACTGTTCCCGAACTAAAACCGCTTCTTCGATGAAGTCCCGCAGCTTCTTGAAACGAGCTGAAGATAGCTTTGGCACACCGATCGCCTCCATTCGTAAAGAAACAAATTCTGATTTATTCAGACCGACGCGAGGTTCGTGTTTTTTTTGTTCGCAAAGGAATCGTATCGACATTTTCTCCGGAATAGTCCGTAACAGAAGTGGATACATTGACGTGCAGAAATAGTCTTTATCACATTTGATCAAATCGAAAGTAGATATACTACGGTCCACTCGCATCAACAGATCGCGAAGAGCTTCTCTGTTGGACTCCTTTACAATTTTCGGTGATGCCAACATATCGTTGAATATACAATGGACGATCATTTCGCAATTCCCATAATGATTAATTAGACCACTGAGTGCTTTCTGATAGCTAGTCTCTGATAACGGAACATCCCTGATAACTCTCGCTGCGTCACCATCCACTAAATTCCTCAGTAGGAAATGCTTCTGCAGGTTAGTGAATTCAGATCTTTCGTGAACCAAACCTCGAAATTCAGTGATGAAAAATGGAAAGTCGATGTAATCCCCCGAAAAACGAGTCATTGTCGCAGCTAAACGCTGTACCTCGCGGATGGCATACTCGTCCTTCAGAGAAATCAAACAGTTTAACAAAATTTCTTCAGTATTACTTAGGCTTCTCTCAGGTACCCCAACAGCACTGGAACCGCGCTGATTCGACCGAAAAGCTACCTGACTGGATGTGCCAAAATTCTGCAGCGGTGATATTTGTAACTGCTCTGACGAACTGCCCTCTTCTATGCACGATGCTATTGTGCCCGTGCCACTTGTCGTTGGTGCCGGCAACTTTGAGAAGCCCTTGCGATACTCATTAAGCTTGCTCCTTATGCGTTCAATGACCTTCGTGGAGCTCCCTTTGTGCCGACGAACATCTTCAGTCGTCGAATCATCTCCGTTGCTCAGAATTACTTCTAGTACTTTGTTGTGAAGTGTGTCAAGCCTTGCCTTGTAGCTGTTCACTTGAGAAAGACATTTTGATATTTGTTGATCGATTTCTTCTGAGTAATTGCTGTTCTGTGTAATCGCTGATGCGCCGTAGTACTCGTTCACCTTTTTTTCCATCTTTGCCAATTCTTCGTAAAGGTATCCATGTTCAAAGGTGGCCATATTGGCATGCACTGGACACTCGACTCGAGAGACACCCAGTTGCCTGGAGACCATTAAATCATAGGAATAGTTACCGTGCAGGTCCTCACGAACAAACACGGCCAATTAGCAGGAGCATATATATATATATATATGCCTAGAATTATTTGATTGGACCTTTTTCATATCTTCATGTTTGAAGCAGTTTCGTACCGAATTAATGGATAATTACGTGTCAGAGAGTATGGGTATTCGCATGCAGTTTTAGTCGTACGCAAGGGTTCGGGAACGCAATCAATGAACATAGAATCACAAATGAATCCTCAACTAGTTTAAGGAGACCCACCTTTATAAGCGATTGAGTTAGGTTAAGTCTTAAACCTGCAGAATATAACCGCGCCCACTCGACGTTTCACCGAGAGATCTATGAAAGGGCAGCTAAGAAAAGATGCTCCTTACAGATTGAGTATTCAAATTAACCTTTGCTTCCTTGTAACTAACTTCGGAATTGAATAGGCCTCACCAGCGCCAGACAAGAACGGGTGATTTAGAAGCGATGAGTTGCCTATGGAATTAGCCGCGACCTCATTAGGCTTCACCAACAATAGTGTTTGACAATAACTGTCGTCTGCTCTTAAAAAACTCGAGCGACTGTTCCCGGCGTTGCTTATCCAGTTGCGGCTG
Organism: Stratiolaelaps scimitus; assembly: GCA_019614645.1. Lineage (NCBI taxonomy): Eukaryota > Metazoa > Arthropoda > Arachnida > Mesostigmata > Laelapidae > Stratiolaelaps > Stratiolaelaps scimitus. The sequence continues at coordinate 2,534,733 of JABWDB010000021.1, forward strand.
TGAATTACAAAAAAAGTCGAACGCAATAGTTAGCTAATATGAGCAATATATAGCTAATATGTAGGGATACAGTGAGTAGTGTTTTTTGTACTATTGAATGACGGCACAGCCACATAAGCTGTCCAAATAGTGAATGGTGTACTAATAATATATCTACATACTTTATGTAGTAATGGGTTGACTATGGGTTTATTGATGGTATCCGTTTTGCACCTAACTATATATTGCCAGATAACGCATCAGCTGGTCTATTAGAATACACATTATAAGATATCGGCCTTAGATACGGCTATCAAGGTGACGTATGATTCGGTGTGTCCGGAGTCTTATCGTTTAAAGAAACGATAAGACTCCGGACACACCGAATGTGAAGGGGGCGTATCGTCTAGATCATTCTGTATTGTCCTTGTAAGTCGAGGTCACGATGCACTAGCTGATAGTACATCGTGTGTACAGTGATCAGAATACTGTAAGACAAAGATAGATCATTTGTACAATCTAGGCTTGGAGACATGTAATCCCTGCACGAAGCTCAGCCAATGCTACTTCCAGTGATGTTTCAGTTCGTCCATCGTTTTATCATGTCTGACAATTTTCACACAGAATCAACATTCGGTCAAAGTTGAAACAGATGTGTGTAGCATACTGTATTTTCGGCTAAAAACCTTCAGTAAAAGAAGCAAGATACAAAATTTTTCTTTCATGAGTGTATTTAAATAAACTACCTAATTGAAACATATTTACGTTCCTGCAGTTCCATGATTTCAAGAGGATAATTATTCTGTCAGTTATTGAGTGCAAACATGTAAAGTATAGCAAGCCCATGCAGTATGTCCGAACCCTCATTAAACCTGATGAGCAATTTCCGGACACGTACAGCGCGCCCAATCTCTATTCTCAGAGGGACAGCGTTCTAATCATGATCTCTACGAATAACACGGCATACAAAGAATAGGAATACATTTGATCGTTTGTGACATTCAGAGTTTAAATCGTTCCCCCGCTTCCGACCACCGTAGCATTGTCGGTCTTTATACCCCATTCAGAAACAGAACACAATCCATCATGTGGGTCACTGCCTACTTCTCATCAAATATATGACTTGTTATATGTTTAACGGATTTTGCTATTTGAGTACCTTTCGTTACCTTTATCATTGTTGCCTTCAGATAGATCATTCTCTTTATGCGACACGTTTTAGTTAGCGCGGACTGACATGGTTCACTGGTATGAGTTGGGCAGCCTGTCTAAGCTGTTTATGACGGCGTCACTTGTATTTATAACAACATCATTTATGTTTATGGAGTAGCCAGGTCAAACACAGTTCTTCGCTGCAACTGCTGCTGCTGCTGTCCGTCGACAAGGCAGCAGTAAACTGCTCGTTTGGCACGTTTATTGCATACAGAAGAGCGCAGCTGTGTCGTAAAGTCAAGCCTATCACCATAAAAATCTATCCCGTACAATATACGCCCATAAACATTGCTACTTGCTAATTCTCCATCTCGCCCTAATAGTCAATTTATACATCCTAATATATACGTAGATAGATATCTGGAATTATATTAGGTTTTGCTATTCTCAAGGTGTGCCCCTACTCACCGATACGACGAAATTATGTATGCATATTTATGTGCGACCAGGTGAAATTTATTTGTAGCATAATGACTAACAATTCTAATCTATCTGTATTTGTAACGTGCTACGCATTTTCATTGAGTTATACAATAAGAAATGAGCCTTGGTGTCCACTACGTGCATCCCTTAGATAATCCAATTATATATTATATGCTCCAACCGCAATTAACGCCGTACATATCACCCTTAGAGCAATTTTGAGCATGCTCGGCTATCACTTCATTGCAATTCGCTTACTCGGTCTGAGCAGACAGCTTGCTTTGTACATGGACGGGGGCTATGTAAGGGACCCCAACAACCTTTTCTCGTCTTTCCTTCTTAGCCCATCTGGATCGCGCCTTAAGCCCTTTTTATTCTTTTGGCTCTTTGAACCGCCCCCTTTCGTTTCTGTATGCCTAAGCGCGCCCTCGCAACGATGGCTTCAATCGTCATTTTTTCCTTCTCAATCGCTCTCTCTCCCCTTCCGAACATTTTTATTTATCGGTCTCGTTCGTCTCGCGCTGTTCTATCATCTGCTCTGTCTTTCTCGTTTTCACCCGTACTCTCATGCCGGCCGTGCCATGCCATTGCGCTGTACCATTTCACTGCACTCGTTCAGTCAGTAGCACTCGAACCCATCTACGACCCGCTTCATTCGAGACTGCAACGGACCCATCGCCCGGTTTTTGATTCCCTGAGGGCAAATATCGACCTCGACCGGCTGCCTTTCCGTCCACTTCATTCCTTGCTGGCACGCACCAGCTGTACGTTGGTGGTCGGAGGGGTCGAGCCAGGACCGTGCAGACCGAGGTCCTGCTCCTATCTCTCCTGCTTGGGTTTGTTCGGCAGGCTCCCTCAGAAACCTTTTTCCTGTTCGTTCTCGGCCGTAAACGTAAGAAGCGTAGAACGTTGGCAGGGGGCTCGTTGGAGTGTGGAAAATGAGCGATGAACACCTTCGTTTATTCTGTTTTAAAGAATCAGAAGTGGGAAGGACAAGGAGGAATGACGAGGACTGTATTGAACAGCCGGTGACACAAAGACCCGGTAAAAATATCGAAGAAAGAAAATAAGCATAGTGCAGTGTATACTGTATATATATATATATATATATATAAATTTGCGTATAATTAAAAAATATCGTAGTCAAGCCCCTCCCGAAGTGGAGTCCATCATTACGAAGGATTGGCCTTTGCAGATTACAGCAGTTAGCCTACTCAATCAGTAGAATTGTGAGGGACTGTTTTGCAATGCTTGCCGATCCCCGACTGAATTCAACTTGCGAAACAACACTTGCCCAATCTAAGGAGTCAGAGGTGCCAGACTGGTAAAGCCTTATAAATCTCCCTCTTCGAGGCGCGCCCAGTGAAACCCTAATCTCGTGCAGACCCACAGGCAGATGGGCACATCCTGTGACATGCAATAGTCTCTGAAAACTTCAGTGGTTTCGTTGAGGAAGCAGTCGGTTTGTACAGCAAGTACCTGAGGGCCACCCCAAATAAACAAGGAACACCGGGGAAATTTTAGGCCGAACGCGAAGGCATAAACGTGTTCTCCTGTGAAACGGGCGAACGGATCAACGGGTGTCCCGCCGCCTTGGATGCAATGGGGAATTGCTAGGAAATTTCATGTCTAAGTTTCGTCACTTGATAACAGATGGAAGTTTAAAGCACAGATGAGAAAAAACGTAGTTTTTGACAATATCCGTGAACACAATACACACCATCCGTGTTAAATATTTAACAACCGGAATTAGACAGCGAATTACATTCGTTGATCGACTGAATGTTTGCGAAGTCTCATCCTGCTATCCTAGGGTTTTCGACCAATTTTCACATCTTTGGCAAACTTTTTTCTGCCAAAAGATTTGAGGTTCCCTAGATAGAGACTTACTCGCCTGAGCTGCGGAACACGTCGATTGTGTATTTATTATATATATATATATATATATATATATATATATATATATATAGTCGTATGAAATAAACTCTTGACTCTCGTTTACAGAAACCAAAGGTAAACGAACCCGTACTTCATAATATAATGTAGAAACAGATATAGTATAGATCAATATGGAATATAGAAACATATATGGGGACACAATAGAAAGAAAGTGCAGTAACGACTTCATCTTGTAGCTGATAATTACCATGATCCTTCTGAGCTAACTTTCTTCTAACGTTTCACGTTGGAAGGACCCTTATCTGCAGCAAAGAGAGAATTGGTTGGTAGCTATTCTCGGTGTACCAAAGAATCGCCTGCTTTTCTTACTACCGTTGCTACTGTACTTTGATTCTTAGGCAAGTCTTCATTCGTGCCACTATTTAAACGTCGCGAAGCCTTATCCTAAACTTTTACAGTCCTCACTATCTGATATCAACTGAAGCTACAGCGATTTCATAATGGCTACACACACACACACAAGGGTACACATGCCTGCCAGTCGTATAGCTTCAATGCGCCACTCCATCTCACTAACTGTGTGTACAGACGTGGATTTTTAGGAAAGCTCCTTGAGCTTTCATGTTCAACAGAAACGACGACCTATTTTTACAGGTAGAACCAGGACGAATCGCATGGGTTGAGCTACTTTGACAACTAAACATGCAGCTAAAGGAAATATTATCAAGGCATCAAACAAGAATAGTAAGGATAGATCCGCTAAGTCGAAACCCTTACTATATATTTCGTTATTTGGTATTATGCCAAAACAATACACATAGTCCCCCAATGAATTTAATCCATTCACTTGTAAATGTCTCACGTTATTCAGATCGGCAAGTTGAAGGAGGATCTAATTAATTATTTTTGAAAAATGTAACTGACAATGAATAGTAAACGTCATCAGATATGAAATACACATCAAGACCTTTAATTCAACAGTTCAATTGCTGCCCTTTTGTGGCTTCTAAAACACAGACTCTATTTTTATTCTGTAAAAAACAAACTAATATTTATATCTTAGCCAAAAAGTGAGCTCACAATTAATGGAGAACTGTGGAGATAGTACTATTATACATCCAGACGAGCCGACATCATCGGACCTATTTTTCTTCTATTATATAATATCATCATCAAGCAATTAAGCCTAAACACCCTAACATTTAGAACAATAAAAGATAAATATAGGCAATAACTGCTTAGAAGATCAACTCGCTAGCGACGTTAAAAAGACGACAAATAATACATTGAAAAAGCAAACAATATCAAATCACTGGCCTCCTGTGTCTAATAGACTATATACGATTTCAGAATGGCGCCGTCATTTCTGTATCTGTTCACAGCGATCTACACGAATGGTAATTATAGCAATGATAATAATAGATTAATTAACGAGCCGTTTAGTCGAGTCATTTCCACTGCTGTGACATTCTTGTCCACCGCTGTGGCAGATGCTAGCACATATGGGACCAGGCGGAATCTACTAGTGCTTGCAGGGCTTTGTTCTCCGCCATTATTTCACGAGGAAACGTGTTCTCCATATCCCGTCTCGTTCGAACGTACGGCGGCCTGTCTGTCACGAGAGGAAGGTTGGAGGGTCAGTCAAATAGCTGCCGCCGTAGTAAGATTCCTTTCTGTCTAACATTGCCAGCTCTTCCCGCTTTCACGTGTCTCGTCTTGGTCCCTCTTAGCTGGCTGTGCCCCATCAGAAAGCTCGTTTGCGGTCCCCACAGCAGCCCGTATCTGTGCGTATCAGCCCCTTCCGCCTTGCGCGCTCGACCGGGTTTCTTCGTTCGGGCGGGGCGGGGCTTCCGTTTAGAAATATACGACACACTGAAAGTAGAAACATACGTAAGGAGACGTCGCGCACACGAGTCGTCGTCGAATAGCATGCAGGGGCAATTTTTCGATACGGGGCAGAGAGGGATGAGCGACAACGAACTCCGATTGTGAACTTGAGTTTATTCCAAAAGTTTATTCCATGCGTTAGGGTATACTGATAATTCTAGATTCTGCAGGGTCTATGGAGAGCTACCTATGGAAACAAAGTGAGATATATGGCGTCTTATGCCATCAGGAGCATTTTGATTAACCTTTAAAATTGCGTGTGCCTTTGGTTCTTGGAGGACGTGGTTCATAGTTCGAATAATCGTACGAACTTGTGTACATTTATTTTCGTATATCGAATCCAGAAAGTGTTGTAGGTCCCTCTTGAACGAACCCTATAGTATAACTGGCAAGCGACGGAAGATCTGCGTGAGTCAATCCAAGGGAGAGGAGACTGAGGGTCAATCAGGGGTTACAAGAGAATTTTGGGTCAAATTAAATTAGCATAACGTGATTATTATTTTTACACACTATAAACAGCAGAGTTAAAGTTCTTACATAATTCTTCTGATGACGAATTAAGACTTTCACAGCTGTCTAATTATTATCATCAAGAGGCAATACGTGAAGATGATTACCTGTTACTTCTTTGTTTATGTAGCATATTGATTTAATAAAATATATTAATATATGCACGCGTAAAGTGGTAGGTAATTGCTATACTATGTATATACGTACACATTGCTCTCGAGCATTAATAATAATTTTACTGTCGAGGCACAACGAGGAGTAAGTCGTGTTTGAATAAAAACTCATTTCTGTCCACCTCTTTCGATTGTAACGCGCACATCGTTGATAAAGGAAGAGGGTCTACGGCTGTGTTTCTGGATACGATTCTGCGAATAAAATTGCAAATGGGAAAGCTGACAGGAAAGCTGGCGCCTGTTCTCTCTGTGGCGCCGGCGTCCTCTCTACGATCCCGAGGGCGGAGAAGGCCATTTCCGCTTTGCGATCTCGGATGTAGGTTTTTCGTGTCTCTCATATGCTGTCAACTCTCACGGACCGAATGACAATGACTACTATACACATCCGGCTGGCGGGCAAAGCTTTCGGTCCGATCTAACACATGATCAGTCGCCCTCTGCTTTTCTGTAACTATGCATTGACAACTTGTCGACCCGAGACGTTTTTGGATATGTGAGTCGCTCATGACTTCGCTTGCGTCGAAATGAAGATATACACTCAAAGAGTATTTTGAAGATAACGTTTTTTTCCAGATTCCAGTAGTTATGGTGATTAGAATGCTTCGGGTCAGTTCAATAGAGATTTGTGGATAGAAATGCCATAAAAATAATAATAATAATACGGCGGGTTCAACGAAACTTGCTTTGTTCCTCCGGAGGAAATATCACTTTCCGGATGGCATGATATACATTTCAAGGTTAGATTCCAATCGATACAGCGTAGAGCTATATGCACTTTTTGAAAGAAACTCACAGCTCGTTAAAGCATTACTCAACAACTCGTCCAAATGAGTCGAAATACTGATAAAAAAAGACATGTTGCTTAGACGATCCCGGCGAATTCTTGTAAGCCTCCTGTAAAAAATTCTGAAGCGCCGTGATAATAGCCCAGGCCTTGCCCTATCGGATTACTACATATTCATAGCAATGCAGCACGGCCCGAACAGTGAGCTATTTAAAACTGAGTCACATGTCAGAAAATGGGTCTCTGAACGGACCGCTTCTATGGGCGTCTCCTTTCACCCATGAATCGCGAACAGCGGTTGAAGGTCATAGAAAGGTAAGGAAACTATTTTTATGTATACCTTGAAGTTACTTATTAGAGCTTCCTGTAATGCCATTCCGTGTGTTCTCAGCGTTTCGTTATTAGATCGTATTTTTTTCTAGTTAGCTCATCGACGTGCATTAGAGATGATTGGGTTCCAGCCGGCCCAAATCAACACTTGGGCTGAATTACTATCGATCGGCAGTAACCTACCACCGCAGGTCCTTCCAATACATCAGAAGACGAACGAGGCCTCAGTGACGAGTAGGCGCCGCTTGGACAGCGTCTAGGGCACAGTCGTTACACCCCACAGTACCGAATGTACCAACAGAACCCCCAGCAATACAAAGCAGAGGTGATGTAAGGCACATTTCAATTTAGCTGTACAACAGCCAATCATAGAAAACAAACAACCGCTTATTTTGGCACACCCTTGTGACAACGTGCAGTGGATAAATAACAGTGTTTGTGCTGATTACGATCTAAATATGCTGTGAATATTAACGTCCCATCGAACACATCTTTGATATGGTAAATAACAAGCCCCAGTTGATATTCCCTATTCGACCCTTTACAGATGCGTTGACTCCTGAGCAATTTGCCATCTTGAGCAATAATTGACATTTCTGAAGGGCATCCTCCTTGCATAATAATATGGTGACGTCTGTTACCACAGAAATTTCCTCGGCCAGGTAATGTTCAGACATTCCCTGAGTTCTTCTTTGAATACGAAATCTTGCACTGTCAAGGTCATATCAAGTTGGCTAGTCGACCACTGAGAGTGTGGCAATACACCTGAGTGACTTCACATCACTTCAGAGCATTTAGCAATAGTTGCATAAACGGAGAGAGAGAGAATATGCCAGGTATCAGTGGGTGCGACTCAGTGTTGGTTAGACAGGAACCATATCCGTGCAAACAATATTTAAATTTTAGATAAGTTATCCAGCACATTTAGTTAGATGGTTCGTACATAAAAATGGCCGCTCAGAACAAATTTCCATACGGCAAAGCCGACAATGTCTGTGCTGACAAAGCACTCCCTGACTTCAGACTGTCCCAAGGTCGAACTTAGGCCCGGTTGAGCGCTGTCTCTACGCTGAACAGGTGAATATGTTGTGTACAGAAGAGCCGCAGGAATAAGATGCGGGCCCTTGTCCCCATCTGGCGAATCTTGAGAAAAAAAGGAACAGGCGAGGCGGAACGTATGCGGGTGACGCAGTCCACGGCTTCGAGCAAAACTGAGCTAACCTAATAAACGAACTATATCATTGTTAGCTTCATTGAAATAAATGAACTATTGCATTTCGATAATGCGACGCTAGTAAATAAATAGTATTTGCTTAGTTAAATAACTATTATAACGAAAAAAGAGGAGATAGAGAGTTACGCGGTGGTTAAGCGATGGGTGCTTAAAGTGTGACTTGGTGACCGCTCAACTCCACTTACGCTTCCTAAGGTGACTTAGCACTACTCAACTATAGGAACGACAAAGGGATGTAGCGGGTCTCTCGACGCCGGTGCTGTCTACTCGCAAGACGTGCGACTAGCGTCCAACATTCAAACGTACGACTGTACGAGACCTGCCCCGTGCGGAGGTTTTATTTGTTTCACTCTGGCTGAACAGGGGGCGTTTCGCCCTCTAATCGCATCGACCAATCATACAACAATCTGCTGCCCGTAATTCCGCTGGCCACTCACATATCGCGTATGCAACACCAGCGGCCGGCAGCTACTCTCATCATCATCAGTATCATCAACATAAACTCCGTATTTGTGGTTCAGGAGTAGTCTTTACTATGTTCACTACAGTAACTTCCATCGGCGGCGGTGTCGGCAGCCGCGTCGGCGGCAGCAGCATTACGACCAGTCACAGCGTCACATGCCTGTGGAGAGATGTCCCCCGCATCTCAGTCCACATTCAACAGTGGCACGCCATGTGCACGGTGTTCGTCGTTTGTGCCATGTTTGTCTCACCTGAACAGCACATTGCGCGGTGATATGCCACGTGCACGGTGATCGGTGCTTCCTTTGAAATCGTCTGTCCATAATGATCTGACCACATTTATGTAAGCACACGATTGGCCCAGTAACGTCGCAGGCGGTAACGGCCGTGATAATACTAGAGACAAAAAACCTTAACCCTTTCGTTGAAGCAGTAAAGGATATTTTTCTATGCACAGGAAACAGTATGCAAGCATTATGGGTAGGTCCTGGGTACGACGCATTGACTGGTGGATATACAGAATTCCTTAAGGCTTTCAGAGTACACTTTGCTGCTACATATTAAGTAATGCGTTTCGGAGAAGGCAAATTTGATTTTAATATGGCGTATGTTCTTTCTTGGAAATACTGAGTAGCCTACGAAGCCCTACAAAGCTCTGAGTTATTTATTATCTGGTTGAACGCACAGATGAAGTTAGTCGCCAATATTTCCAACCTGTTGTAGGAACCACTGTATCTGTGTATTTCCCTCTGTCACTTTCATTCTCATTGCGTAAATGAAGGAGACCACTCGGTGCTCCCCATCTTCTCGGTTCACTTTGGTCAGCAACGTAGCAGAAGCCTTTACCTTACGCGGCGGATAGCGAATGGTCCGCCAGGAGGAGGAAAGAGGACTCTCGGTAGCAGGCGACTTCCCTTTCATAAGCTTTTCCATCGTTTCGTTGTGGCCACACACCATCACAGGAGGTCGAACGAAGCCGCATCTCTCAGCTAATGCTGCCCTGGGAGCTACACTGGGAAGCGTTGAACGTAATGACGTGTTGCCACCCTGCCACGTGAACGGCTACGTAGGAGCTCGGACTAACGCTGAAGCGATGGGAAAATCAGAGACGTCCACCGTAATGACAGTGCGTTACCTGATTTACTGACTACTCGCAAATTGCCAAGATCGACTACGGCAAATTGAGAGCAAGCCTGCCTCTATGGCCAGCTTGCTGCCAACTCACACAACAGAGGCGACCGAGTGTCAGCAATCCACGGGAGATGGAGCACCTGGAGCACCGTGGTCAGGCCGAAGTTGTCCGACGCAAAACTCCTTGCGAGCTTGCTCGAAGGGTATGAGCGCAATAGTGCAAATAAGAACAACGAAAAAGCGAAGAAGCCCTGCGGCGAATAACCGAACATTCTCCCAAGAAAAAAAGAGAAATGTGTACATACATCCATTCATTCATTCGTTCATATATACGTAGATGCACCAATGCAGATACACAAATGGATGAACGGATGGACAGAATTTGGAAAATCATTTTCCAAATTCTGTTCAGTGAACAAACATTCGACTGAACACTGCAGGGTCACTTGTGATGGTGGTTGTGTTATGGCTTTGTGTAGCCTAAGTGCTCTTACTGCGGCTCTATCAAAGAAAATAGCATTGCCCAATCTGCCCAGTGAGTGCATATCGGAACTCTAGCTAGCCGTACTAGCAGGACTGCTGCCACTGTTACCTCTACCAGTAGTACTTGTACTAGTCGTCTTAATTAACTACGCTACTTTGATGCCACGCTTTATACGGAAAAGGCAGAGAGGGATAGGTGCGGGCGAGTAGTTTGGGGCGAGGGTATAACTAACGTAGACGCAGGCTATGACCAGAAGGTGCAGATTTCTACTCGGCGCACGCTCAGCAGCTATCGCGGCCAAAAGAACGCTGTTAATTACACACGACCTGACGGGGTTGAGAAAGAAACCTAACGGACGAAGAAGGTTGCCCTTCGTGATAGAGAACCCCTCGAGCCGCGGTTCGGGCCAAGTTGGATGGGGACTGGCTGGCGGCTTCTCCTACCCCATCTTCACTTCTTATAGGTTTCCAATCAATGACGGAATCGTTTTTGTTTAGCTTAGCACTATTAGCATCTATCTTGGCCTTTTTACCGTTGGCGGCACATGAGGTGTGTGGGAATGTGGGATGACAGCAAGAAGGTAGAGGAACTTTTACGAGGCTGGGAAGGATCCCTGACGAATGTCTGTTCGCGTGAAAAGAAGTGAACTGTTTGCGAAGGGAACGAGAGCAATGGGAAAGGTCAATCAAGAATTAACGCTTCAATAGTGATTCTACATCGGATGGAGACGATAGTCAGATAATACTTTAGAACATATTTAGGTATGTGCATGTGCGCATGGGTATATATATATATATATATATATATGTAGTGTGAACTGTAGATACAATTCTCTTTATAAGTGACAACTTCAGGTAGTGATGAGGTGTCTTTTCTCCCATTGTGATTTATTTTGGGCGCCTCCGAGCAAGTCATTTATCCGGTACATTTCGCACGTCGCGATCTCGCATACCCGTGATATATCATATACGATATTCCACGAGATGCTCAAATGGAAAGATTACTGGGCATTTCTTTTTTAGTTTTATGCTGTAATCTCATCAATCCGTCAACTCAGGGATCTGGGGAAGCCCACGGAGGGCAAACCTTTTGTCTGGGGAGGCGGATATAAAAGCGTTCCTCGTTGAACGGAAATTGTGCACAACGACGCTGTAAGGGCCGTCTTTGGCTTGCGTCAAATAGGTTCAAACGTGCATATATTCGAGAAGTTCGAACCCCTTCCGCTTGGCAACTTGTGCGTGACGCACACCACATTTCTTGCCTTCAAGATGTTTGAAGGAACTATTCCGAGAGACATTGTCTCCCCAATCTCTGCCGTCGCGAGTCGTATATCCCTATGAGCTACTAGGTTTGCGATGCCCTCCGCTCTCAAAGAGTCTAGTCTCTACGCTCGTTCACAGCATCTACCGCCTGCCGGCTGCCTGTAGTTCGTTTCTTTGTGAGATTCGTTAGTTTACCACAGAAAACTGTTTATCAAGGAAGCAACTAAAAACATTAGGAATCACTTGTAGAGAAGTGAGTCTTTCTATTCCAGCAGTTATGCAGGTTCCGGTTATGTAATTATGATTGTATGTATTAGCATTAAAGTAATAGTCTGCGGCAACTGTCAGACCCGTCGTTCTTGACCTCCTTGTAATAATCGAAAACATTTACTTCTACCATCTTCGAAGGCTTATGCTTCATTTGACGAGGGTAGATGTACTGCTATCTCTGTCGTTTCGTATATTCGTGAGCTTAAATGTCGTTGAGGGTACAGCTCCGATAGTAAACTCAACTTGAATGAATGAAAATGTCTCTGGAAAGTTACACAACCCTATGGACTTAATAGCTTTGACGGCTTCGAAAGTAACCTTTTCAGCATGTTTACATATAAACATGTAATAAGATGAGAAAGCATACAGGTGTAGTGGGTGTCTTTTCGCGGCGGCGAGTACAAAGGAAATATATCTCTCACAGTTGAACCTCACAAGTGTTTGCCACACTTTTCCAACCCACTACAAACTGTTTCGTCGGCAGAAGCCTTCAAAGAAAAGAGTTTGTTCTGGTTCAGGAGCATTTGACACACTTGCATATTTATGTGCAACTTCAACAATTGTGTACGTCTGATTGTTGCATGTGGCCTGATTTACGAACTTTGAGACAAAGAAAATGTACCTGACAGCAACTATTCTCCATGGCCGTCGCTCGTCGTAAGCCAGGAAGCATTCATACGAGAAATAGGACATATTTTATTGTCGCTAGAAGGTGTATGAGATTTTTGATGTGAAATCCTCGTAAATTGTGAGCGGCTGTCCCTGCAACCTCTGACGTCTCAGTAGACCAGCCGAGCGTGCCAAGACTCAAAAAGAATCGAGAATGTCTTGAATCTTGTGGATTTTTAGGAAAATTGCAAAAAATTGCTCGAAATACTCGTTTAGACATGCAGGGTCTTCTCGCACCTTTTATAGATATTAAAGTGTGTGTTAGCAGTAAGAGTTAATCAATATATCAGGTAAAGAACTAGAAAGATGCAATACAAGAGCAACACACTCTTCAACTAGCCTGCATAGTACGTCATTTGTCTGAGACGTCCGTTTCATTTTCCAATGCTTATAAACATTGCCGTATATTATTCTTATTTCAATAAAAGTAATGATAATAATAACAACAACAAGATAATATTTGCTTCATGTGCGGATAGCTGGTTAGAGTAAACAGTTACCGCTAGTAACAACACTAATGACTCAAGCACTATCTCATCACTGTATAAGCTCTATAAAGGCTTACACATGCGCATGCCAACGGCAGTGGTATAGTGCAGTCCCCAGGAAGACACTGGAGAAAATTCATAATGGAGAAATTCGTGATAGAGATCGCATCAAGGCTAAATGGCCTAACAACACGTATAGACCAGGCATGACAAGGGAATAACCGTATTGGCAACCAACACTACATCAAAGCAACCCTCTACAGAAGCACAATTGCATACCGTAAGTAAATGGATAACTATTTACTGGAAGCACCGCCACAACATTGGCGTGGAAGGATAATAACGCCATTGACAACAATCGCATAGCATCAGCGGCAGCAGCGGTCTATAGCGACAACGCTCGCATACTGAACGATTCTGCTTCATTGGTAGACTGGAGGAGGGGTTGATAGATAGATCACTCGAAGTGGGAACACTAAACACACACAGTTACACTCTACAGTCTCATTCTTAGTCTGCTTACTAGCCGGTCAAACAATACTGCTACTCCTGTTGGTATTATACAAAGACTTACTAAGCATCCCTGTTAAGGGGAACAATACCAGTCAATGTGGAAAAAGCACTATTACGTGAATTCGATTGAGGTTTAGCTAGCCAATTATGTGTACCAGCTCATAATAGAGCCGCTTATTGGAACGTACACGTGTTGCACGGGCGTTGAACACTCCACGGTCAGAGTATCGTAGCTACGATGCAGTTCCAAGGTTTGCCCGATGAGTGGACAGTGGGTACCTTGTCCTTGCGCCCGTGCTCACCCTGCCCCCAGCTGAAGCCTTGCACCGGCTGTCATTTTGTGAAGCTCAACTACTTTTTGTGCGAGAAGAGTGGCCATGTCACATGTAGTGAATGCAGCTTGCCACATACGGATGGGCACTCCCGCTGGTGCTCTCTGTGTGACCAGTTCATGTCAGTTGAAGGAAGACAAGTCTCGATCGAGTTTCTTAGTGGTGTCAAGTTCGAGTGTGGCTGCGGTATCAGAGGCACCTTAAGCGAAATCAGGAAACATCTTAGAAAGGATGGACCTCACAGACTTACCATTACGAAGAATGACGATACGATGAGACCTGTGCCACCAGCCCCCACTCGGGATTACATACAGCCATTTGACTTAGAATTGGGTTTACTGAGAAAGGACGCTGCAAGGCTTCAAAACTGTAGAGGCCATTGTGAAGTGTTCTTCAATTACGACACCCTGTATAGTCTATTCGTGGAGCAACGGTGTACAGTTAGAAGTAATAGGTGCACTGTGGTAATTGGTAATCTGCCCTTCGAAACACAGCTAGTATTAGACGAAGCTCTTGGCATGCAATTTCTTACGGTCATTACAATGGTGTCCGCAGACGTCCAGGATGACGTCCCTCTACCACTACGTGGAGAAGTTTCTCTCAAGCTTCTCGACAATCATCGTTTTCCCTTACCCGGCAACAGCTATATCCAGCGGCCAGCACCACTTGATAGCCACTTAGGAATACTGTTAACGGCCCAATTTGCCGTTGTTGCAGTGGACATCGCTAAAAGGAAGCTCGTCTCACCGAAAACAGGAGAAATCTGTGTGGCCATTAAGTTGAATCCTTTATCGTTGTAGCTCGTCTATTAATGAAAATTACTTATCAACTGTTCTTTATTCGTTTGTTGAGGAATGGCGCATAGTAAATGCGTTCGTATATTTGAATAGTCTGCTCAATCAAAATAGTTTCGATTGTTCCCTTTATGGCACACTATGTCTTGGAGCATAGATTTGACTAGAAGTCACTGATGGCGAATTTATGTTAGATCGATGAATGATCACAACAGAATCATCCGACATATGATACAATACGAGTGGCATAATCGTGGTTTTAATCTCTATACTTTGTTAGTGCTTATGCGTATCAGTTTACCTATTAGGACTGACAAGCTCACTTATCATTCTGAATGCATCTGAGACAAATGTAATCATAATAATAATGACGAAGGTGGACAGGGTTGAAGCAAAGACTTTGCGGAAGACAATTATCTGTTTTGCAGCGACACACCGTGACAAAATGATAGCCCCATTTTTCTGACTTTTTTTTTCAATCGTTGGTAAAGGTAAACCTTTATTGGTTTACTTAAAGAACTGCAATTTTATAATGCTTAAGTTCTCTGATATGTCTTATGGTAGCAATGCAGTTCCGTCTCCAGTCATTCGAACTCATCGCATTTCGAGAACATTCTACGAATATTCGGCTATCTAAGTCAGGTGTAGACATTTGGTATAGCAAATTGTCGCTTTGAGGGTGTGACAAAATGATAGCCCAACTTGTATTTGCCGAATACAACTGAGTTCTAGCATCGTTATCCTACACATTTAGCATTTTGTCGGGCCGCCGCCGTTATCCAGAACAGAAATTAATCGATCGGGTATAAATTCACAAAATTTACGTATGGGGTTTTGATCAGCAACCTTCCATTCGGCTACCAAAGCTTTTTTTTAGCTCATGTAGTGTTTGATACTGCTTGCCACCACTAAAAACAGCTCTAGATAAGACGCCCAACAGGTCTTTTATAATATTCAAGTCAGGAGAGCGTGCGGGCCAGCGCAGTCACTGTATGTCTTGAGTTCCGAAGAACTCCTTGACGATCTTCGCCGTATGAACTGCGGCGTTATCCTACTGGAAGATGAATCTTCCAGTTCAGATCTTCTCGCCGTGATTCCTAAGTTGATCCTCCAACATAGAAACGTAGGCGCGACTATTCATGCACCCCTGTACGAAGACCAAATCGGTCTTGCCGGTGCAGCCAATACCGGCCCAAAACATCATACCACCACCTCCCTCTTGTCGTCGACTCTGCCTTCTTCCCTTATGTCGTGCAAATAACAAGAATGTCCATCAGGACCGTGGAGACTAAACACCATTCATCGGCAAACAGCAAACGTTGCCACTCCTCTGTCCACCAAATGTGCTCACGAGTCAACCTCAATCTTGGATCTGTGTTTCAACGTTAATGGAGGGTTTCCTTTGAATTTTCTATGAACAAGATTTTCTGATGCCTGAAAATATTTTTCCACGTTTCGGTCGTTTGTTTGGATTCCAGTTTCGGCTGAAATTTTTTGCGTCAAGTAAAAAAGCTGTCGGAGGCTCTTCGGAGGAGGAAGCGTTTTTCACGCGCACTTACTGCCTCGGGTCGTCTTGGCGCCTCCTTGGTCCTGTACTGTTTAGGATCTTTAAGAAAATTTGAAATCACCTCCCTGCTTCTTTGCAAAATTCGCGCGATTTCCGATTTTAACTTGTTTTCTTCATTGAGGTTTAAAATATTTTTTTTCTCATCTTTACTAAGCTGGCTGCCTCGGCCCAGCGTAGTTTTCGCTAACAAAGGGCCCAGAAAATTTGTAGGAGAACGATCTAAGAACTCAGGTGCGTTTTAGCTGTAGTCCCACTCGACAAACACCAACTCTGCCATAATTTTGTCGCACACTCAAAACGACAATTCCCGATATCAAATGTCCACATCTGAGCTGGATAGCCGAATATTCGTAGAATATAATCGAAATGTGATGACTTTGAATGACTGAAAGCGAAACTGCATTGCTACCAACGGTTGAGAAAAGTCAGGAAAATGGGGGGGAGGGTTATAATTTTGCCGCGGGGTGTATGTTTCTTACGAAAAACAGATTAAGTGTCTCCAATAACCCGGCAAGATCTGCGAGAAAAACTAATTAATAACAAATAAACTGACACAAAAGAACAAACACGGATGTTCATTGACAGCATCACACCTTGCTGTTGTTAAAAGTAACTCTATTTATGCTTAACGTGGAGGTACTGAACGCCCTCCAACCGCAGGTTCCCGTGGATTAAAGTGATTACGCACATTGAGATGTAGCATTTTAACTTGACTGATATGCTATTTTGCCATCAGATCCAAGAGTGCTAGTTTCATTATATTGGCTCTCAAGGAAGTTAATATTGGCATAGCTGCGAGGTTCCATCGGTATAAATCCGACAAAGCAGCGGGATAGTGCCATTGGGATTTCAGTCTCCTTCTTGATCTGCGTGAGCGTATGTGAATCACCCTCGTCCTGTTATCCACTATGTAGCTACAGTGCGGTCAGTGGCCAGGGATCAACGGAACACCAGGTTGAGCACACACAGACACGTATAAAAGCCCTCCTGAATATTGAACGTCTTAATGTCACCTACCTGTTGCCTGCTCACCGCGCGGAGATTTACAGCTCTTGCTGGGGGAGAGGGAGGGGGCTGATCTTTAGAGCAAACCTTATCAAGCAGGGCGTATACGGCATGGATTATGCACGCAGAGCTGACAGTAATGCTTAATTAATTTTAGTGACTTAATCATTGCTCTGGCTTGTTTCGCTAAGCGAGTAAGGTGTTCTAGATAGAACGCACATATGCCCTGAAAATATTCGTTGGAATGGATTACCACGTATAGTAGTATCTTCCTCTCACGTTAAACTACCCCTTGTGGCAGCATTAACAATTAATGTGTTTGTGTCATTGTCGTTGTTCTATATGGCTAGCGATTGATCCCATCAGCAGTAGAACAGCGCCTTTTCTTAGGACTCAATCGTCTCTTGTCACTCGAACGATGAGAACGTAAACACTGCGTCGCCAGCCATATGGCCATGTAACGAAGATTGCGATCCCGATTGTTATCTGGCCAGCTTGATCGTATTTGTGTATGCTATGTTTTGAATTGGATTCTTTCACTTTTAAATTTGTCATAATGAAGTTTAGAGGATTCAGTGATGAGTGCTTGAATATTAATACAGCCTATATTCAGGTAGCCGCAGGAGAAGGCGAGGCGTTCAGCGTTCTTTCCTGTGCGTGTTGCGGTTTTACGTGTCCGCGAATGTTTTGCTCAGAATGTTCACATGTGACCTGTGACAGCTGTCTTCAAACGGACGATGACGGTATCAACGAAAATGCGGCCGGAGCTGCAGTTCATCCCACCACCCGTCGAGTGGTTTGCGCCTCCTGTCAAAATGCTACGACCTCGATGTTAGTCGAAATGCACAAAGCTTTCATCGCTCATCTGCGATGTGTCTGTTTACAATGCAACACCAACTTATTGCTAAAGGACGTCAAAGATCATCTGACCGGCAATTGTATTGTCACTTCGTTGGTTGAGACAACTTGTGCAGAAGACGAGTTAATAAACAGTTATGAAACGATCGCCGTATCCGAGCAGTCCGAATTAGTCGAGCAGAAATCGATGGCTGTTACCCGATCACGATGGACCCTCAGTAAGATTAGGCAAGAACTCATTGACATGCTGGCTTCTGATCGAAGTGACATTACCAACGATATCGCCGATCTCAAGCGTGAAATGGACACTCTCAAGGCGTTGCTGGCTAGCCGCGAAGTGAATGAAAAGCCCAATCCTTGTGCAGGATCCGGCGAATATCGTGTGATCCTCGAGAAACGGATCAGACTTGAGCATACGTACTCGTATATATCATCGATAGTCAGCATTGCCGGAGTGACGTTTTATTTCGTTTTGTGTGACGGCTACTTGGATATGGTTGTGAAAAGTATCGAGACACCTCGCCCGCTAAAGGGACGCGTAACTGCTATCGGTTACCGCTGTCCAAGTCAACGCAATCTCAGTGAAATCGCCACAGACGCTGCGGGAGTGCCAGCGATTGGCGCGTCCATAACGATCGGTTACTCAGAGAAGGATAAAATTCTGCACTCGTTTAGGCTTTGGATACAGTTGGAGCCTGGAAGTTGAGATCATAGGCATAGCTAGCTAGCCAAGGCTATATCTATATTTTCTAAATGTGATTGAACAATAATACTAATCTTGTGGACATGATGTGAAACAGATAACCTTCTATTGTGCTAACAAGCTGTACCATCCATGGGACAAATGAAACTAATAAATGGAAGATATTAACCCCGTACAACTTTCGACTCAGCCACTGAAGTCTGTGCTATTGATCTATAATGCACTGATAATCTACGGCTATATAATATATTGTGTTCTATTAAAATCTATAATTGAGTATCTCCCTTCAGTACGTGCAATTAGGTAGCCGACTATAACTGGCCTATAACGTGTAGTGGCCCATTGCTGATCTTCAGAGTGGCAGAAATGGGTCTAAATGGGTAATTCAAAGTCGTCACACATTAGTTTCTATACCAAGAATTTATGGACTACATTATATACTACCGCTCTGAATTTTGTTGGATTCATAAACTCCACGAAAGCTGTTGACGTCGGTCAAGTCCGGTACTTTCATCAAAGTTAGTTAGTACGTTAATAAATGAATGAGGCATATTTTAGTTGCGTGCAAGTATCACGGTTTCAAAGCATCAGAATAAGTCGCGCGTACCCGAGT
The DNA here is from genome assembly GCA_019614645.1 of Stratiolaelaps scimitus. Classification (NCBI taxonomy): domain Eukaryota; kingdom Metazoa; phylum Arthropoda; class Arachnida; order Mesostigmata; family Laelapidae; genus Stratiolaelaps; species Stratiolaelaps scimitus. The sequence continues at coordinate 2,554,315 of JABWDB010000021.1, forward strand.
TTTAAATGCTAACCTATTGGCAATATCTAACAGATCCTGTCGTTGATCGAGTTTCGGTAGCATGCACGTCATTTGCGTAAATAGGTTCAGTCTGAACTGTGATATGCGTACTTGGTTTACCTGTACTGAACGACATTCATCAGTTATCAACAAGTGTTAACATGCTGAGCTTCCCCGCCTGTTTCAGACGTCCAACATTTTTAGGCGAACTTGCGTAGTATCACAATAATATGCCAATCGCACACTTATGTATAGATCAGTAAGCCGAAACGAACATGAACAGCATTTGTATAATTCTAACATATGGACATAGCAATAAATAGTACTTTTACTTTCGAGCTCAAAGACATGCATGGTCATTGAAAAATGTTATTACTGCCAATACTATATATAAAAGTGTTCGTCAAGCAGAAAGAATCAGGACTTGTTCTACTTGGAAACACCAAATGCACCACATTGCGTTAAGATTGAATGAATTGATTGTCATTGGAACCAAATTAATGGAACTAACAACTTTTTGTATGATTTTGAACTTGTTGCCCCCTTTAACTGGCAGAAGCGACCAAAATTTCATTCTTCAGTCCGGAGAATACGGGGGTTATTTAAGGAAACAGTTTGGCGAGTTCCTGCTTATGGGATCTACACATGCCGTTTGGTCCTCGTTCAGAACAGAAATTCATCTGGAAGACGACTTTTCTGTTAATTGCGCTAGGTAGAGGTATAGTTAACCATATATATTTCCACCTGAAGCGTAGTGAAATTACGAGGCATGCAATTTTTACTGAATTGCTTAATACACAGAGTTTTTGGTAATCATTATTTTATCCGGGCTCTGGAAACTGCGAAATTTAGCTAACGAATACCTGAAAGTTGTAGATTTCAGTTACTTTTAGTTTTTGGCTGTAAACTCCATGAACCGAAATACAGTTGTGTAGTGAAAGCCAACTGAACGCCAACGGATTGCACAATCTGTATATTAAATCTGTATAGTTTGATCGTGGCCTCTGCTCCCGAAGTTATGGCGATTAACAGTCAAAAGGCTCTTGTTGAGACATCACATATGTTTGCATAGTTTTCAGTTGAGGAATTAGGGCAGGTTGTTTTGCAAAATCCATCATTAAATATGAGTTTGAGTTCAAACGCTACTTTGGAATATATTTAATTACAAGTTAAATCCTCTAATCAAAACTAATGACATTGAAGGTTATTGCGCAGTTTGTTTTGTCTGAGATTGATTTGAAAAATGTTGGTAATACAGTGTTGAATTTAAACAACCTTTAGTGCTTTCTGTTTGTCGTCCAACTCATATTCCATCATAACTATTGGTCTATATGTGTTCCGTCTATTCTGAAATTTTCTAGTCATTTCACAAGGAATCGTATTTGCTCCCATATGTGAGATACTGCTTGATGGTAGAGGTAGATGATGCTTTTGATAAAACATACGCATCAGAGTCGCTGCGTGACACACAAGAGAGCTTAAGCATTGTGAAATTGCAGCTCCTTTAATAAACCAATAAAGCTTCACCTTTACCTTTACCAAGAGACAATCTGTATATTACTATTACTCATGTCCGGTGTCAGTCGTAGTGATTTTTTTCGTTTTTCTCAATCTTTGTATTGTAAATGGGTAATTAATATCCATATCACAAAACAGCATGAAATACGCCTTCAAACTCCATTATTTAGATCAAATTATTTCATGACGTAAATTTGTAACGACATATACGCAAGTATTATGGGGCAGTTAGGTTGACGTGACTGACTTGTACAACAAGTCGATTCGAGGCGAGATTGAAGCTCTAATGGTGGGGTAAGCGTGCTTGCATGCTCGGCTTGGCATGGTAGCGCCACTGAGCTGCTACAGGTGATGAGGAAGGAGCCAAGGGGATTGGTGATTGAGAAGGAAGCGTCCGTCGGAAAGCGACAGCTAGCGAACTTCAGTCGGAGCTAAATGAACGGTCGCTTGGGAAAGTGATAGCTGTGTCGTGCAAGCTCCATTTGATCTGCAACCGATTGCCGGCTAGCATATGCCCTAGGTGCATTCGAATGAGAGCGCAATTAACTGTGTGCAGTACTATCGTAGTGCCTTACCCCAGTGGACAAACTGAGCCTCTCAAATTTGTCCCAAACACTAGAATATAAACCAGATAGCTGAAGCTCGAACGCAGGAATTTACTTTCTCGCCATATGAATTACAGATAGGGGAGCTTCGTACAAATACGAGTGTGTATTAGGTCATTTGCAGAGTAACGGACAGAACTGTATCAGATGATACAATGTAAGTGAACAATAAACAAATGGTAAGTCTATACCCTTAATAAAATGTGTTTTATTATTAAGCTCTTGTATCACAGCACGATTTCGAAGCTATGTATCGTCAATATTTCGCGATGGTACAGTCAAAACGTTTGGCGTTGACATGAAGATATTTTCTGCAGAAAAACACTTCTGATTCGCGACTCAGCAAGCGGCTATGAGGCATCAGTGCATCAACAGTCACTGATAAATATTATTGCATACATAATAATTTCATTAATTACTCACATTATTCTGTACCATCCCCGTTTGGTAGAAAAAGGCATCTTTGAGTTTTATATTAAGAAAACAAACGCAATTTCCATGGTAGCTGTTATAGATCGCTCAGGTCAACAGTGTCAACATAACAAAGGCCAACATTTGCATCTACTTCACGTGTCCACTTCATAGGCACCGTCAGTCAGCCAGTCAAATAATAATCCAGAGTCTATTGTATGTTGATAGAAAATAGCGGAAACTGTGTTTTATGTGCGTGTGTAAATGGGTAATGTAATGTGTGTGTTTATAAACAATACACTCGAGCACTTGATTCGTCTGGTGCTATCTTGTTCCACTGTTTATTTATATTTCTAATTAGACCGCTCCCCCATCTCGATTACGTTGGCACACCAGTGAGAACGTGAATGTTGACCTATTGATGATTTCTTTTTAGTCTGCAAGTCGTGGCGTAGCCTCCTACGCAACCAAAGCTTCGTTCATCTATCTCTTTCTCTGTCCCTGTCTCCGATTCTCTAGCTTTGTTCGGCTGGGAATGGCTGAGGAGCACTCAGTTTGTGGAGCACCTCCACGGCCGCAACCCCTGAGGCAAGTTTAGTGGCCTTTTTGCAACCAAAAGAGAAATCGAACACGAGCATGAAGAGACAGGGACAAGGAAACGGCCCGAGGGAAAAAGGGAAGAGTGTTGATATCCTCAGTGGGAGAGCAACGGCTCCTCCGGGTACAGAGGCCTATGTACACGCAGACGTGTTGACTCGACAGAACGATAGACCCCGTATAGAAGATAGAAAGGACATCGGACAGCCGCTGCAAGGCGGACGAGACAGCAGACGTGGAGCAACGTGAACCAACCGCCCAGAGCAGACACCGGTGCCTTCCTCTGTGCCTTCTATCTATATGTTGGCGTGTGGTCGGCTTGAGTGACGACTGCTGCTCAACTAAGCAAGGTCTCTTTCATGCAGCAGCGTTTCCAGCAACAATAGAGTAACGGGGCACGGTAAAGGCTCCATGGAGGTAGGGAAGTGCAGAAGAAAATAGTATGCAGGCAAAAGAGGTGAGTGATGCAGTATTGTAAGTCAGGCGGCAGCTATACAAGGTAAAACAAGGCGCGCCAGAGAGCGAACCTGAAGGGCTAGTGAAAATTGCGATTCTGTTCGCAACTTAGCTAAGGTTTGTATATTGATTTATACAATAATTCAACCCGTTCGTGTGTACACAACAGCACTATCGGGGGAAGATTATAGCAATCAACATTACTGGATATTCATTGCACGAGAACAGTATGCAGAGGTAGCCAGCATTTGCTTTCAATGACTCAAACATCTGGACTTGAGGTGACAGGATTACCTTGACTTAGATTGTTGAGAATTATTACGCACCACAGATTAAAAGATCATATTGCTTGGCCCAGTAACGAACCGCTCCAGTTCAGTTAAAATTTTTTAGCGCACCATGAATGGAAATATTAAAATTGTCGCGTTCAGCAATCCTTAAATTCGTTTTGCGTTCGGGTCAACCAGATATACAAAGGAGCGTACACAAAAAGGGTAAATTTTTCCTTCGAATATCTTCTGTTAGAAGATCCGTTATGTCGAATATCTAATGTTCAGCTTTTACTAAAATATGTTAATGGCCTGCTTGCTCTAACTGCTCTAATGTGGAGCATTTGGAAAAACTTGTGGTGCAGTTCAACACCAGCGGTGCACTTCGTACCGAGCACTTCGTAAATAAACACAGCTTGACTTCAGGGCATAAGGCTGTGGGAAGAGACAGACCACTGTACGTGGTTCACTTTTGCGCAGCCAGGGAACGGGTCGTCCCAGAACATGATAATTTATTAACTAAAAGTTAATTATATTCATTCATCTTACCATATCCGGTATTGTCTGTAGGTCATCATGAAGTGTTTTACACTAATTACAAATAAATAAGTCCTTAAGATATGAACTATTCTATGTCGCTCTGTGCACGTAACAACATTATGTGATCCATAACGCGAAACATCTGCGTCGTTTTGAAGTGTTTTGTCTGTTCTCATCTGAAACTGCTACGAGATATCGTGTTTCCAAAGCTTTCAACCTAAGAGACGAACGCGCTAGAAACAGACCCTTTCTTCTACGTCGCATGAAAGTTTATCACGTCTAGTCCTGTGAGGACGACAAATCCGTCAAAGTGTACTTTGACATACTGGACTTCATTCTCTGTTAGCTCGACCGCAATCTACTGATGTCTTTGGTACTTTTTCAGCTAAACGGACAGCGCCAAAATTGCACAATTCACAATAGTATTACTATTAAAGGTACTCCCATTATTTTTGGAACAATGGAACATGCATCTTTGAAATCCTCTGGGCCTCAATGGTGCCCCGAACCTCCTAGCTACACGAGGCATATAAACATTATGAGAGGATTTTTTTTCGTGATGCCCATCAACGTGATGTTTCCGCTCTGCGTGGGGCGCTATTGTTCTTAGGAGCAGCGCCACTCCCTCAAGAGTTGCTGGGAACTTTTCTTAGAGTACTTCCCTAGCCGTGACTGATTAGGCCCGTACTAAGATGTCGGCAGGGGACACCATGCTCCCATGCCCTTCATGTTGTGATCGGACCTTATGTCCTTGTGGGCAGCGTCTTCTAAGAGCGCGTCGTATCTGGGGAAAGCGGACAAACTCAATGCTCACAGCGTCTTCCCTATTTTGCAGGGCAACGCAAAAGTTGTTCGACAAACTGGGCGTCATTCTTTGTTTAATTTAATCTGTACGGAGCCGAGCACACATAGACCGTATAGCGGTGGCTCCCTAACATTAACACAGGACAATGAAAACCAAATGTAACTCTTCTCAGTGACTCTAGTCACGTTGAAACGTACACTAAAACCGGTTTGGGATTTTGAGCATTTATAATATATATATATATGCTATTATGGTATTTACAACAATTGGTGCCTGATAATTTGGTTCTATAGCCGGCCACTGGCTGTAGCAAATATTGACATCGCTTACATTAAAAAGGAAAATAAGTGAGTTTGGTTAAGTTGTATGATCTCTGACGGTGATTTCTCTCTCGCTTTTAAATCGTGAAACCCACTTCAGAGTGACGAGTTTTGGGCTCAGCGGGGCTAGCTGACACCATCATAGTCACATTCAAAGTATTCACCTGTATTTTAGCCGTTTGCAAGGTAACAACTACAAGAGGTAGAAAGTACGAAGTAAACGAGTGACTCAATTAATTCTATCGTAGTTAACAGATTTTGTTGCACTAGCGGCAAGGCAAACAATGCTGTTGGCACAATTAACGCTTTCATCTACATTCTTCCTGAGCAGGCCTCTTCAGGGCCGGCGCTTCACATAGGTATATCTATTAGATAGAACCTGCATCGGCATGCAGGTTCACACCTCATGGATTCAATTAATTTGATTTGTTGTTCCAAAGCCGATATGACGAGAGTCGATGCAGACGTTGATGCGTTGCATCAACTGAGTATTAACAGACAGATACTGATAAGTTGTTGTTATTGTTATTTCGTGATTTGCTGTTGCTGCTGTTATTACTCAGCGTATTTTGTACGTGACTCGTTGCCGTTCGCTTCATAGCCATTATCGTAGTGAGGACTGAAGCACTCTTTGCCTATCCGCTGTTGCCGCTGTTCCTGCCACTACCGTAGGGTATGCCTACCATGCAGAGTTGATGAGGCGGAAAGGCAAAAGAGGAGGCCCACGATGATATGGACGTCGAATTGCTTCGCCACGTCGGAGTTTCGGTTGCCTTCGAGTATCTATTGAGTCAGCTCATAGCGTCATCATTGGAACCAGCTAGCCTGTATCGGGGGCAGCTGGTGCAGCGGCTGCGTTCCGATAAAAACGGTTGCCTCCTCTTCGCTCCCCGTTAAGGTTGGGGACTAGGTGGGGTATAGCAATGTGTGTGAAGGCCTGGCCTAGAGACGCGAACCTAGCTAGACAGCAAGCATGCATGTATGCTGGTAAGACGGGTTCAGTTCCTGTCAGCCTTTCGTTTGGCCATAGCAGTCCCGTGCGCTTGCTATTTCTCCACCCGTCCGAGCTTCGGGCGTGTCCGCCGCCGACGCCACAGCCGCCGACGCCACAGCCACCGCTATAGCCGTGTCGTCTAATTATAAGTGCAAAGTTGCAACTCGCACGAAATTGATCCCTTGGGTCATCCATTGACTCACTGTCGTGTTCCCTGTCCTCCTCCTCCTCTCTCTCTCTCTCTCTCTCTCTCTCTCTTTCCTACAGGGCTTCGTTCGTACCATATGGGACACAAGAACGGGGATAGGACACGCGACGCTATTATCCGTCGAACGCTGGCGAGAGTGGCGAACCAACTCGCATACGCACGGAAACAGGAAAACACATCCGAAACACAGGCCGCCTCCGCCAGCGAGGAAGTGGTTCGCGGTCCCCGATGGAGCATCCCCAATACGTGTGACAAAGGCGGCGCGAGCGGAGACCGGGCGCGGCCAGCCCCCACAAACAACCCCCCTAGGTCTCATTGCATCCCCGACAGCACCCGCAGCAGAAACGACACTCAGACGCATCGACAACTAGCTGTCGGTGTCGCGAGCATCGCGGCACGGGAAAAAACCTACACGCGTATACGGACGCATATAGGCTATGCTAGGTGTGCGCTACGATTTCTGTCGAACTGTCACTGTAGGATACTAGGCCCATAGGGCAAGACAAGAAGGTAAGGCGAACTTATACTTCGGGGTATCGCCCTACCAAAATGTTTTTAGACTAATTCCCTTTGACATATAGTTGTTCTGTTATTGACAGTTTGCATATTATGCAGTATTATGATGGGGATAGATTAGGATGTGGTCTAGCTAAAGATCGAAATACATGTATAGATCTTGTTCTGAGGATAGGCTAGAACGGGCACGGATAGCAGAGCTGGTCCGAAGGGAAAATACCCCGAACCCACCCGCTGCAACTGGTTGGGAGGGTTCGCCCCAGAGGAGAAACTGAGGGATAGGACATGGTTCGAATCAACTGCTGGTGCCTGCAAGGTACTGACTGAAGTAATACTTTGACAGTCCCGGTAAGCGCCCCAAGTCAAAATCGATTCTGGTTTAGTCAGTAAGAGCCGGACACTACCAGGCAAATACCTTAGTGTGAGGCCTGGTGTCCATGCAGGATTTACCTTTAACCACTTAAAAAAAAGATCTTGTTCTGAGACTTTTTGTGCCAGTTGGTGTCTATTCGCTTATTTGAAAACGCGACTGACACAAATTCGTTATCAGTCTCAGCCGTGAAGGTGCAGACTAGATAGAACGGACGATTTTTAATGCGCCCAATTAATCTTCTTGTCATTCTATATTTCAGTAGCTGGCCGCAACCACACGAATGTCGAAAAGTTGTTTCTTTTAGGTGGTCGGGCTATATAAATTTTATATATTAAACACATGCCCACCCACATGGGATATTTTGAGCAAAATCTTGAAGGACGTAACGTTTTGTTAATATGTTCGAATGGAGTCACATGATAATAACGGTACTTAATGCCTAATAGTCATATTTTGATTCTTATTGCAAAGCTAAAGGTTTCAGTCTCAGCCTTAAACATTTATCGTTTGCTTGCTTTTGCATTGCCTCGTAAGACGGACCCCTTTTAAATGCAAATGCGCAACGGTGGGGATCGAACCCGAGCACCGACGTCCGTCTCCTCCGGTTGCAAACCTTCGGGCTCGACTTACTGCAAAGCTAACTATAATAGCATTAAGCAATAGCAATCGGCTTATAGCGGTCGGCAATAGCGGTCGGCTCTTCTCTCATATAGTATGGCTCTATAGAATGCAACTATACATATAGGCAGCCATGCGTAGGCTAAACCAGCCGAATAAACTGATCGCACACGATGCTAGTGCACCTCGAGTTTAAAATCATATATGTAGCCCATAGACAAAAGTCCGAATGTCCCGAATAGCCTAACCATGGTTTTCAGCCATACACACACACGATACATACTGATGGGCAAGGCTCGTAATGAGAAACGCCGAACGGAATCGAGCGCACGCTGGGTCAATAAGCGGTTATCGGAGTAATTTATCGGAAATTGTCCCACATCCATGCCCCGTCCTTCGTATTCTCTCTCTCTCCCTTTCTCTCCAAATGCTCTCGCGGCCACCTGATATGGGCAACGTTTAAAAGCGGTCGAGGCATCTGATCGACAGAGTGGATGAAACAGGCCAGCCCTGATGAAACAGGCTTATTTTCCCTGCGTGTTCGCGTTACTGCAGTGTCAATGTTAGTGTCAGTATCATGCATGCTGCATCTCCTCGACAAGCAGTCGGATAGGCGCTACCTTCGCATCTACTATTTGAAAGTGTCGGCGTTCGAGAAATGAACCCTGGGAGGGAAGCCCATTGACCAGCTGCGCCCCTCGTTTCTCAAGGCCAAGTTATAGTGACATGGTGTAGGGCAGATATTGGAGCCTTCCCGCGGGACCGAACAGGCTTTTCGCTATCAAGTGTAGTAGATTTCTGCTTGTTTCAGTTCGAGAAAATTTCATCTATTGAAAACTGTTGAGAATATTCATTTTCCGAGTAAATGCGATTATATAATGTAAGCATGCAATAATTACTGCATTGCCGTATATTTTCTGCTGCACTTTATTCGGACTTGTAATTTTTTTGAAGAATTGCCAATGTATAAGAATAATAATAGAAATAGAGTACCACACGCATAAAGTTCTGGATAACTTATTGTCAGCTGTCTACAATGAGGTCGACTGATACCATGACAGAATCATTTTACGATGATGAATAACACGCTAAGGCCCTGCGACCGACTTCATCTGTCTCCCCTCTAACAACGTCGATTCATTACGAGTTTGGAACCCCACCCAACTAATCAATCATTAAGCTCCATGAGACCTCCTCGTTTACCTTCCAGATTCTAGAGTTTCCATTTTTCTGTACTCCTCTTATGCTCACTGCCCATTTGACGGCCGCTCCTACCGAGACCATATCGACCCTTCGAACCTACACACGTGCACATGATATGGGCAGATCAATGCGTACTCCATCTATGTACATTCATACATCGTCCGTCCGTCCTTCCGTACATCGAACTCGATACACGAGAATTGCTTTTTTCCATGTGGATGAGAAATTCCAGGATGAGAGCTCGGATGTAGGAGTACGAGGATGAAACGCGGCGCGGATAGGAGGATGGGAGTTTGTTCATCATTCACTGGAGAGAGAGAGAGAGAGAGAACTTCGCGAGACGGCCTCTCGTTGCCGCGAAAAGATCTGCCCTTGCCGCAGCCAGCTGCCCCCGGGATCGCCCACTGCGTCGACGAACCGACGGCGACTATTCAATTCCCTTGACCCCCCCCCCTTTCCCACTACCCGAATCCGTTCCAGAATCCTACAGAACCTCCCCTGGATCTCCATGCATCGTCTTGCCTGCTTCCGGAAATAAAATAAGTCCGCTTCGAGGCACCCCTAGGCCAACCCTAGCCCCATAGCGTACGAGGCAGACAAACAGACAGACTCACGGGAAAGGCAAGCAGGCAGGAAGAAGAGAGCAACATCGAATACTCTGCGAAGTAGAAGCGACTACCATGAACTGGTGGTACACACAAGTTCGTGCCGTACGCTTGCCCCGTCGCTCGTCCTCGAACTAACTCCAACGGGCCCTAAATTGCTCCCTCCCCAAATGGTGTGGGGTATGATGATTCCACTCCACCTTTTTAGGGCACCCTACGATTGGCAGGGGTGGAGACGATGAGAGAGCCAATCGTCGATGCTTCCAAATGATTCATCCATGCGCTGCGGGCGGGAGGAGGTGGTCGGCTCCGACCAGAGCGTCGTCCGCCTCTCAATACGGCTTGCCGGCAGCCGCTAGCCCTGACGATCGGTCTCCTCATACTGAAAACCAATCTCAGTTCACGCAGACCTCTCAATTCAGCAAACATCTATTTCCTTTTTCAAAATGCGCACTCATTCAGTTACCTACTTCTGCTGTTGCTGTTGCTGCTGCTGCTTGTGGCGGTGGCTGTGAGTCAAGCTGGTTTGTATGTAGCCACCATATGTATAAACTGAGCCATCTGTCTGTTTATGAGGACATATACTTCAAATACCGGCCATACGCCGGTGGGTAACTGGCTAGCTTTCTTTTGAATCTATTTTCCAATATATAATAGTTATGTCGGCATACATGTACAAGTCAAGGAGCATTGGAAATCTTTGTTCGCTGTAGAAATATCTGTGAGCCTACAGATACACCCAGGCTTACGTTTGAGTCTGTGATTGTGCATGCGTGCACGAGGAATAAATGAACTGGTATATTGATCTTACGAGCCTCGGATACATTGGATATGTGTCTAAGTCCAAAGAACTAAAATTTGAGTTCGCATCAATTACTATTTTCTCAATATAAATAATCTTCGAAGCTGCAGCAGAAGCCTATTAGTCAATTGAATCAGTTTCTGTTAGAGACTCATAAGCATAGACTAATTTACAGTCAGGACCACTTGGTATTGACGATCCTATTATCGCTAACCTGGCTACCTTGCAAGGGGCACATTTTTGACCCGCTGCAAGCAAACAGCGATTGTTGACTCGGCACACATGGGGCGGGACCATGTTGCTCATACGCTTACATACATGTGTTACGCATTCTGTTATTGTATTTAGCGCTATAGCGAGTGAGTCGTCGGTCCTTCAGAGAATCAGTGTCATTGTGGGCAACTTTAGCACCAGCAGCTCGACAATGTTGTCGTTGTTGTTGCTGATGGTGATGGGCTGTGCAGCTGTCACGACCACCACAGGCCATTACGAGAGCCAGCGAGACGTGTGGGGGTGAGCCTAGGGAGGGCATGGCAACGAACCGAAAGCCTAGAAGTGGCAGCAGTTCCTGTGTCGTTTCATCTGCTAACTGCCCAGCTTTCAGCGGAACTGTCCCTCCTATCAGTCGTAGGGCCTCTGATAAAAGGCCTGCGGGAGCAGAACCTGTACGGCAGAGTGCAAGTGGAAAGGCTGTACAGAGGGAATGGAAAGGGTGGAATCAGCAGGCGCGAACACGTGCAAGACCCGCCAGCATCTTGTACGGGTCCTTGTCGAGGAGAGAGCATACGGAGACCGGAACGGAGCCAACCAAACGCCTAAATGCCAGACGGCTGGTATAACAGTGCCATCTGGGTGACATCGTGCAGATGTCAACACTGCTATGTCTGGCATTGCTAGAACAGGGGCGAAAAAGGCGGACATACGTACGTACGCACGTACGTGCTTCGCTCTAGGACAGGCTTTCCTATCTCTTAGATCACTCTCATCTTTATCATTTTCGTTTGTTATATCCTGTGAAGAGACTCCAGAAGGTCAAATGATGGAAGGAAAACGGATTACACAAAAGGGATGTTCGATCCCACACTGTTGTGTTAGTACCTTAACATTTTTCATCTCGTGGTCAGCGTGAAGGTCTCTGCCAATGATTGGGCTGAAACACTCTATTTGGCCGTAATGACAACTCCATCGATATCCATCAGGAACGACTGATGATGTCATCAAGCGACCTCGGTGGCGTGGTCTACTCGCATGCACCTTATAACCGGAAGAGACACGTAGGTGCATGGGCTCGATCCCCGTCGTTGCATATTTGCATTTCAGGGGCCGTCGTATGAAATAATGCTGTCAGATACTACTTCACCTGAGTGGGGCTAACCAACAGGCTCATCGTGACAACAACAGGAGATTCGTTCGCCAGAGCACAACGGGGAGAGAGTCAGAAAGGCGATAGTTACGACAGGTACAATGGATTAGCTGCGGAGTTACCGATGACAACTCCCAGCAAAGTGTTTGACTTAAAGATCCCGCCAACTGCTTCCTACGGAATCCCAATTCTCTGGGAAAGACTAACCCTCCGAGAGGCAGAATCCCTGGATAAGATCAAAACAGCCTTGTTAAAGTGCGTCTATGGCCTCCACAAAACAGCACGAAACCGTCTTGTGTACCTATCTCTCAGCCGATACTCCGACGTTCAACGAGGATCTCCGTAAGGGATTTGACCTCCCCAAAACCTCAGCCTATTACGTATTCAGTGATATGCAGGAAATTAAGATGGCGGAAGCAGATCCCTTATTTTTCTCCACCCCAGCGGAGACGAGCAACGAGTGGAAGCGACAAAGCAGACTTAACCACCACCACACACTGACTTCACTCGCAGGTCATGGATTCTAGTCTGCGAGACGCCAGGATATCTTAAACCAGGAGGCACCTGCATCTCTGAATTTTATAAAACTGTCTGTTGTAAAGATCGCTCCATAAGTGCAACCATTTTATCCGAGGGAAGTGCATGCCGTCATCCGTAATCAAAATAAATTGGCAATTTGAGTTACTATATTGAAGCTGGTTTTTCTGAATCTATAGGCACTGGTGATAACTGTAGATAGTTCAGTTCAAACTTTCATATAACCGAAAACATTATCATTTTCTTATATCTATATCTTTAAAAGACGCCACATTAATGTTCACCATTGTTTGATCATGCCTTCAAACACTCGCACCTGTAATAGCCCAGCTGATATTGCAATTATTAATTATAATTAATTCATCTTCCCATCCATTTTTACCACCCGAATTGGTGGGTAAGTGCAGCTGCCTCAGAAAAGCCTTGCCAAGCCTTCCGATCATTAGTGACCGAAACTCATGGCTCCGAGAGTTGCTGGAGCGTCGCTCTGCTGGACGGTTTGAACATCTAGATTGCTGCAATCCTGTTCTACGTATGTCCCGGTCCCCCTGGCCTTACTCCGGCGAACACAAAGATTCTAATTTTCCATCTCTGTCTCCCATGTGCCATTTTGAATTAATGCCCATACCGACGTAATCGTAGCCATTTAGCTGGCAACGTAAACGGACGAATCCTAGGCCTTGCTTGCCCAATCGTCACTAACCATTGTTGTGTAACTAGTGTATTTGAGTAGTTAACTCAAGAATACCCGAATCGGGTATGCCGTCGAAGTAAATTGCTACATAGTTTAGTTATAAACAAATTATCAAACTTATATCTTGAGGTAGAGGATTATAGGAAAACTACGACACTTTATTTCATCTCGATATAATATTAATAAGAACATTTATGGAATACCGTGCTAATTGGCTAGCTTATCCAGCAATCATAATTGCAGCTGATATAGCGCACAGTGCTGATTAATACATATGCATATGACATGAAAGGAAATTATAATTATGTATAATTACATTCTCTACCCATTTCCCCTGGACGGGAGTTGTAGACTGCGTTAAGCGTCAAGCACGGCACAGTGAACACTAGTGAACGAACGGCCCGAGAAAGCTTCGCATCACGAACTGCAAATCCCGGGAGCATCTGTGGAAGTCCTTATGATTACTCATTAGAGTACTCTGCAGCCAGCAACATCAACAAACAAATGACCCTATAGTCAAGCATTGTGTAGCATCGTCTCGTTCGCAATTCTAATCAATAAAAATGTAATGTGCACGATATCGTCTATTCTCCGTACTACACGCAGTTACCACATTTTCAAGGGAACTGGCAAGCCGAGCCGCAGATGTCCTAAGCGCACCGGATGCGGGGCATTACAGCCTCATGTAGGCTTCGTGTAGTGACTTCCTGCTAGGGAAGCTTGGGCGAATTTCCCCTTACGTTTGCATAAATATAGATGGATTAACTATACCAAACGAATAGTTTGGGCAGACCCTGTTTGAACTACATCAGAGGATTATCTTTCTAGGAACAATCATTTCTTTCATTATATGTTGAACTAATGTCAACCTTTTACTGACAGAGCCTTGCTTTGTTTTAAATGGACATCCAATATATTTCCAGTATGAATTTATTGCGGCAACATTCAGGTTGGGTTATCGATTACAATCCAACCCTGGAGTCGAGGTCATTCAGTGATCCACATAACCAGTGTACATCTATTTTTCGGCCGCGTTCTCTCAAATTTATTTTTTGCAAGTTATATAACTAAGCCATTCGTTTATCTATTCATGACTTATCGCCTGTTATTCCGTTTAACGTCCACCGTTCTCATCAAAAGACAGACATACATATGCAGAACGTGTTTAACTCCGTCTACCCCTCAATAAAAAGTAAGTAAGCTGCAAGTATCTTCCAGTGAGCCTAATCTGTCGTGGAAGGTGATGATATCAGCAGCCCTGACGCCGCCGCGTTTTTTACAATTAAACTCCAGTGTCCTCACAGTTTGACGTCGCCCGAGCCAACAGGGGCGATTGGTTGGCAAATATTTTTGCACAGACAGCTGACCCTTGGCAGATTCTATGCTGATGATTACCGACATGCCAATATACACAGCATATCGAACTGCGACCGATGACGCCGATATCATATATCAGCACCGACGTTTTCTGCCTGTATGATTTTGCGAGGGACAGAGAGGGTAGCGAATCCTCGTAGGCCGCTGACGTATGGCCTGCGATCTGTGTTTTGTTGATATAATGCGCCTCGTTCATATTCCAACAAGCATTAAATAGCAATAAATACATTTCAAACATGGTAAGAAGTGAGGACAGGGTTCATAGTGTAATAATAGTAGTATAATAAATCTTAGATTATCCTAATGGAATACACAGAAGTGGTAGCTTTGCGGGGAGAAGGGCCGCAACAAATTGAGCAGTTAAGAAGGATAATAATAGTACAGACGATGTCTATATACGTTCGATAAGATCACCACGAATCTTTCTAAGGAAAAAACACAAAGTACAAAGGTAGGCGTACGGGGTTTCAGGATAATCCCATAGACAGCTAGGTGCAGGCAGGCCTTAAAAGCAACAAGAAGGCAATTTGAACATCCGCTCTATGAAAGCACTCAGGAAAATATTATTATTATCCTCTTATCGTCGTTCTTTGGTGGCAACTTCACAACGACGTCCCCAATCTGTCGGGGTCACCCCCTCCCTCATGGACAGAAACGAACTCGGTCTGACAACCAATCGAAAGAACGTCTAAGTATTGTGAATCAAGCCAATATACTGCTCATAATACAAGGGAGAAGCACACTGAAATCCCTTCATATATGACGTCTATATATTAACAATAACTCCATCTGCTTCAAATTATAGCTTATCGTGTTAGCGTGGATATCACTAAAGTGCAGAATATTCGTAAAGAATTACAACTATTTATTTAATATTGATATGTAAAATAAAATCAATGAGTTATAGTATGTTTTCAAACGGCCTCGATACTCAATATATCCTAAAGGATATATATGCATTGGTCTCTATATACGCAAAGTAGAGCAATCCAATGGGACTCTGCAATTCATCTATGGCCACGAGGTCCGGTCCCGTGTTTGTACGATTGGCGACTGTACCCGATGGGACACTTACACACAAAAAGAACACACTAAACCGCAAACCATTAACGTTGACGGTTTAAATAGTTACTTGTTTAAATATATGACACCATCTATCTATGAATGTGTCAACAGAAACAGCCAAACAGTAGAGAATAGCGCAGGAAAACTTTGGTGGATCGCTTATATGTAGCTTTAGGTTACGTGTTGAACACCCTGTAAATATAAAGACTAGAGAATACCTACAGGGTGTAGACCGATTGAATTGAAATAGGTTACTGATTATTTCATATTACGGTCTACACCGTAATATGAAATAATAAGTAACATATTTCAATTTGTTTATATCGAAAAAATTCGTTACATGTCCTGTGGGAGATATCCATATATGTCTCATTGGAAGCCTTTTCTCTGTGCCATCACGATACAACAAGAGACAAGCCTGTATGACGCAGGCCGACAGTTCGAAATATTTGCACCGATGCTTGTTCTGTTGTCATATTGACAGATTGACAATGCACATTTTGCCGGAGTAAATCACCCACGTTGTAATCTATATCACTTTTCAACAAGTAATTTGAAGGATACAATCGGGGACCGAAAAAATATTTCATCGTAATTAGACGGAACATCATCCGAAGTATGCTTACACTTGAGCTTGGTAAGGAATCTAACTTTGTTCGTGATCACGGAATCCACAACATTCACCAGCGACGTGTGTGCACAAGCAGATTTCACTGCTGCCCCCTATATCTGCTATGCGAGTTCAGCTTTTTACACGGCGCGAGTAGCTTTCATAGTCTTCCTGCGTTGTTTCTTTTCAAAGGCGCATGCTGGCTAGTATACGACACACTATACTATATCAAGGGATTCTATGCAGACTCCGATCCTGACACGGGAGAGGCTCACCGCGGGTTGTTTCAGCTAAAGATTCTCGGTGATTCGCACGCCTGGGTTGTTTTCGCCTCTATAGCTTAGTATCTTTTTGTCTTTCCTTAAAAGCGCCCATTGTTCTCTCTGTCATCTCGTGTCAGGTCTTGTGAGTTTTCTCTCAAGACTTTTCGTCGCTATTTCTGGACTCGTTTTAGGTAGACGATGTTGAAAGCCCTATAGTATGACTATGCGAAATTTTAAATTTCCAGAATCGTTCCCCTTCCGTCTGCGGCCCGCAGCATCGTTTTGCATGCCGTTGACAGCTCGCGGCATGTACGTGTAAATGGAGTGGCCTATTGGCTCACATTTTGTGTGACCCCCTCCCGAGGAATGCTTTCCACCAAGACCATTCATGATTCGTCTATGAGTTTCCTCAGTAGACGGTGTTTCCACAAGACACCTTCGAGTAATTACACTAGTGAAATTGTTTTGATAGCTGGTTCTAGCCGAAATAGACGTGCTGTACTTCCTTCATGTCTAGGATATTTGGGTTACGAAAGAGTGCCAAATCTTTTGGGCCACTATTGGTGCCCGCATGTGTAATCGGCGACAGTCTGACAGGCAATCGATCACTGATCAAATAACATGTTTATTTCTCAAATAAGATTTGTTACTTTTAAATCGATGTGGTGCTCACTGATTGAATGATATTGGTTGAATTGATCGACCCTTGTGATTCAAGAGTTCTCAATACATTTTCAGCAAACGTCCGACTTGGTTGGTAAAGTGAAACTGCGATGGTTCACTTCGCTGTCGAAATTGAGGATTATCGAATGATACCTGACACACAAACTCCGCCGTGGGGCCACGTTTTTCAAAATTGTCAAGACCTCGGCCGGATTTGTAGATTCACTGTTCGAAACCAGCGAAATCTAGCTATTAGGTAGTCCCCAGCAAACTGTCGCCTCTTTAAATGCCAATAACTTTTGAACTAAATGAGTTAGAACAAAGATCTTTTGGTATGAGTTAGAGGTACTCTCCAGCTTTATTGACACACCGATCCAGCGCTCTGGGAGTTTTGAAATAGCCAAATATTTACCATTTGCGTTTCCATATATAATTTCATTATCCATTGCTTTTGCGAGTAAGTCGACGGTTGCATATGGAACCCCACCTATTGCCCTTTTTAATGCATGGAAACAACCATTATCACATGGGCTTAAATCAGGAGAATATGGGGGTTGATGCCATCGTTCAATATTGTTCCCCTCCATCCAGGCCGTAATTTCAGCAGTGCGGTGAGGTCTTGCGTTGTCATCGAGTAACCACACTCGGTGCTGTCGATCCCCACGCCATTTGTTCATCAATGTCTTCAAAAAGTCGAGATATCGGGGAGCACTGAGTTTTTCGTTTGCCGCTAATATTTCGTAATAGCAAACACCCTTGCTATCCAGAGCGAGTATAATCAACACCTTTCGTCCGAATCTATCTGGCACTGCCACAGACGCCGCCACTTCACCTTGTCGGAGCCACTGTTTTGCTTGGTCCTTCTCAGGGGGTCTATGCAGGCTAACCCATGTCTCGTCTATCGACACGGTGTGCTCTAAGCGACTGGTTTGTTGCGTATAAGTATTCAAATTAGATGTCGAACACTCCACACGCATTTTCATTTGGTCAGCACTCAGTTTATGGGAAACCCATTTTTCATTGATTTTCTTCTTCTTCAGTATATTGGTGATAATTCTATAACACGTCGTCCGAAGAATCAAAGTTTCAGCCGACAGAGACTCCATGGACCAAGCTCTAGTTTGCTCAAAAGCTGCCTTGATTCTGTCAATCCGATCGTCCCTTGTCGCACCTGATTTGTGGTCCCCACCTCGATGGTCATCGGTGTCCATATCTCCACTGTTAAATCGTTCGCACCAACGTTGCACCGTTCGCAGGCATAAGACAGACCTGCCGTACGCGTTCACTAATTGTCGATGGATTTCAGCTGGAGGGTGTTTTTGGAGAAACAAAAACTTGATGATTTCCCGTTGATTTTTGGGGGAATTTGCACTTTTTTGCTGCAGCGTCCATCTTTCTGATCATATCGAAACCACTCAGTGTTCGAAAGAAAGCCACGTTCCTACCGCGTGCCCACTCCAAAAATGAACGCATTGTGTGGCGTAGTTCGGGCTGTGCGCCATCCGAAAGGCGCGACAATTCGCTGGGGACTACCTAAGTCCACAGCTGATATCTTGCGTCCACGAAACTGCATTTGAAGGGCTCCGTCTTATAAAGCAATGCTGAAAGCAGTACCGTGGACGTTAAATGTTGAAGGCTGTGAGCCAGCCTGGAAGATTTACTTTACTGATTGAATTCGAAAGCCCAATAGTGACATGGCACAGTGTATTTTGTTCATCAGTACGATCTATTTTTATGCCCACAACAAACTGTCCATGTCCCACAGTCACAGGGCCGCCCCACGCCCACCTAAACGGGCCCGCGATATAAACCTGTAAGTTTTCTCTCTCTTTTATTCTACACTTGGTTGGAGAACACGGACTCGTTCCCGTTAAAACGAACCCTGCCTGTGAAAAAGCGACCAAGATCGTAGTCCCGCTGAAGCCGCAGAAACAAATCCGCTGCGGCGACAAGGCCGACGATAGCTAAATGAAGAGAGACAGAGAGTTTCGTGGTATCTCGGACGACGCTCGGAAGCTCGTTGGGTTGCTCTATCGGTTCATTGCCTTTGGAATGTTTGCTTTTCTAACAGCAGCAATACGTTCTCCAATGCTGGCGCAACTGCTTCGGCTATGGCTGTTGCTTGTCGAGCGCTGTGCGCCTCTTAATGCTTATCTTTATTCCAACAGCTATTTAGAGAGGCGAAGAAGAAGAAGAAGGAAGGAGGACTCGATGCGGCTATGAAATGCTAACTCGTCTCCTTATAGCTGTAAATAGCCTCCAATCATAAAGAGACCCTTTGTAACAAGTTGGAGAATTGTGGTGATGGTAGTTGCAGCAACAGCAGCAGCAGCAGTTGTAGGTTGATAGCGGCGGTGGTGTGTTCTATTAGATATATATATATATATATAGTCCACACTGCTATTGCGGTCAGAACGGAACCTAAAAGAAAGAAAAGCCTTATATCGTCTCTATGATCATTTACATTTATACGCGCGAGGTCGAAAATAAACGAAGCGGCGCTCTTAATTGAAATCCGCTTGACTCATTTTATACACACTTTTAGATTTTCATTAAAGCCGTGTTAAGAATAAGCTCCCTGGATAGATATTAGACAGAACCAGATAGTTGAGTTTGCGAAAAAATGCCACCGGGACAAGGCTTTGTTTGTCGCACGATTTTACATACAGTTCAAGATATCACGGCTGTCTTAATTTGAATCAATTATTTTTGTTTAAGAACATTTTTGAAACTCTATATTGATCACATGCACCTTCATATGGAAGGGTCAGGGTACTACCTCGTCGATATTATTTGTCATAGCTCGACAAGACAGCAATAAGGATACTTTTATTATATTTAAGCCATCATCCGCTATTATTATAAGCCTTTAAATCCATGGACAATTTGCCATTTCCTAAATATTGTGCCGATTTTCCGCTTACCTAAACCTATAGGAATCAATTTGTTGCACACCCCATTGATTGCATTTGATGCATTTCATTGACAGATTAAATGTGTTTTTATATAGCATGATAATAGTAGTTAGTATGATTATTATTATTATTAACAAATGCAAAACACCCACTGCCTCTCAACAGCAAGTTAGAAACAGAAGTAACTCTCAATAGAGGGAGCTTGAATTATCATGAAACTACAATCAGTAAATCTCGCTTACCTAAAGCGAGCACGGACATTCGCTTGACCAAAGTGTGCATACACTCAGATGAGGGTGTACATATATTCAACACGAGCAAAATAAAAGCGGTCAGCGCCCGGCGAGTGCCACCCACTCAGCTCGTGATCGATCGCAATTTTAGAGATCGGCGCAAGATTTTTATCGTTACGACCAGATAGCGTAGGTATACTATCTAAAAGCGACTTACTATTCTACTCATAGATTCGTTGAATGAGATTGCTGACAAATGCTTTTGTCCGCCCAATTCCTATGTAACCCCCACCTCCACCCACTCTTTAATATACCATATCTCCAGTGGATAGATCTCCATACCACAGAGCTAATAGATCTCGTATCTAGGTGGTGTCTGATAGCCGATCCCTCGTGAATGAGCTGAATGAGCCGGAAACAATTTCTTGCTGAGGATCCGAGGTATCAGCTAGATTCTCCCGGCCTTTATCCGTTTTGCAAATGTTGTCTTTATTCGCTCTCGGGGATTAAACGTTGGATTTACGTTCAAGTAAAATTAGCTATGTATATAATACATACGAGACACGACGTGAAGGGAGATCCGGAAAGAGAAAGAGCAAGAGAGGGCCTCAGTTGGCAGCGTTTTACTGCCGGGCCAGTTGGCGTTCGAGCTGCTCGAATAAAAGAAGAAGCTGTGGGTCTGCTGTAGATTCGAGTGTCTCCTGAAAAAGTTGTTGGAGTCTGCCAACGACACTGTAATATAAGATAATGCAGAGCCCTCTGCTGGTGTGTGCATAATCAATAAGATCACAATCTCGGCTGGACAGTATGTAAGCGCGAGAAACGCGAATGAACTGAATTCTGCTGTAGACAATGGATTCAAAGCAGTGTTAGATGTCGTTTTCATTTGAGTTAATAATACATGTGCACTGAAAAAGGAACACATCATTCGTACTCGTTATTATTATTTAAATAACCATATTATATCCTTCGATAATATATTATGAACATAGAAATCGAACCTGATCATTATTTAATGTTCACATTTTTTTGATTACATGGGAAACTGTAAGTTTCTTCAAACAGAATGTTTCATGTAATATATGTTTACGTAGAGATAGTTGTTGAACGGCCAATGTTTTTTTTGAAGATTAATAAAGGAATTATCCTGAAACAGAGGCGAACTGATTACATAAGTCAGCCATAAATTCCTAATTTTCTTACGAAGCAATGTAAAAAGCAATTCCGTGCACGTTAAATGTTGGATGAGAGTCAGCCCGAAAACATTATTATTAGACGTATAATGAGACATATATAATATAGTGAGGCTAATGAGACTAATGGCATATAACGAGACCCTGACTATATAATGGGATTATAAATTTTTTTATTTGGCATACTCGATTGCTACAGTGTGTATTGCTTTATTGCTAAAATTGAGTGAAATCCTACTGGAAGTATCGGCTTATGTGTACGAAAATACCGATGATGCGATATGCATATAAAAAGATGTATGCAGATATGAAGATGTAGTTATCATGCTAACAACTAGGGATTTCTAGGTGCAATTATATTTTGGCAAATTTGATCGGCACCACAAAAACGCTTAATTTGCTCCTTATCCAAGGTACGTGTCGCTGGTGTAAATGCACAGCCGGTACACCATGCGCCCGGTATTAGGCGAACAAACCTGCCTAGACTCGCAGATCGCACAAACGACTTATTATCAGATTAAAATGTCATTCGTGGCAAGTTAACGGCAGCCGCTACTAGATAATATCGTTCGCTCGAAAGGTCGTCAAGAAAGTGAAGCCGAGCGCTTTAAAGAACAGACAGCGCCATTAAGGAGGCGACGACGAGGACGAAGGACATTCTGTCAGTTCCTGGCTCAGTCATCGAAGAAGGCAAAAAATTAGTATGAGACCCTACCCTATTCGTACACTAGCTTCGTTTTCCATAAAAATAGTTCAGGCTCATGTACGCCACGCGGACTGAAATTGAGTGGCTGAAGCACCTAGCAGTATACATACAGCCTTGCAGGTATTTATATAGCAGACATCGGGGGAGACCTAACTTAATTATTCAATGGTCAGGGTACGTTTTCTTTACAGCACATTTTGCTTTATATCCATCTACATCAGTCAGCAAACAACAACAGCAGAAGGGTTTATTATATTTGTATGATATGAAGCTTAAATTGTATTTTTTAATTTAAAAAAAACGCTTACATGCTCTGTACATCCGAATCCAGAAGAGAATGAACCTCATGAACCTTATGTTGCTTCATAGCCACGAAGCATAGTGGATCTGATAGGGTTTAAGTCAAATCAAACACACTTTACACATGTGCGTACAGCATGGGATATTACGTATAGTATGTGCATATTTATAATTATAATAGATCATTTAGTTCTGTTCCACGTAACTATATGGCGGCCCTTCTACAGGTGAACTTATGGAAATATCACTTAGAAATTACCTCGAAAACTTGTAATATCCCTTACTAGAGAGTGGATTCCCACTAGATTACAAGGGAATTCCAGAGGTATAGTCTTTTCCATATTACGGAAGATAACAAGGTCTCAGTTGAGGCCATAACTTTATCATACCGACGACTTTACAGGCAAGCAAAATAAAGCCTCATAAAGGCAGCTTTGCAACTGTAAAGAGCGTGTGATCAAGTGAGAGGTAATACTACTAAGTAATAATAACTATTATTTTAGGATTACTACCTTTTCAGAAATAAGATGTACCCGGTTACTAACCGTGTTAACGAGCTACCCAGACGGCGACATTTTTTGGTCCTGTGGTCGATCTGTCGAATTGACTTCTTGCGCATTTCTAATTCTGCTTCGATCAGCTCGCAATCAACTATTTTTCACCACTAATTAGGGCGCAATTAGTGGGTGGTTTTTGTGGACCGTTATAAAATGGGTCCCCCGAGGAGTAGTGGTTCATAAGCGATCAGGTAGCACTCGAATGGGCACGAGTGTCCTAAACCAAGGAGAATGGCAATGTCTTGAAGGAGTTTTTCGATCTGACAGAGGTGCACTTCCGTCAGGAGATAGTTCTAGTTTCATCAATGTTTCCATCAATGGTTAGTCATCGTTTGTCTTTCGGTATAATGACACGAGGTTAGGAAAGAGTCGCGTATAAATAACAGTAGATGCAGTACACTAAAGGAACATACCGTTAAGTGATCATTCCATGTTTTCTAGACATCATTCCTGGAACAAATGGAAGCTTTTAGCACAGGCCAATTTTAAACAGTGTAAATAGCTAAACAATGCAAATGTATTGTATTATAAGAAACTATTATTTTCTGAATGAATTGAATATTATTTTCATAATACATTATGTAACATTAACAACGATTACAAATCATATGCCCAAATCTTTTTTGATTTTGCAAAAACACGTTCATAAATTTTTGAGATGGGTCTCAGCCGTTCCCCGTGCGAGTGCCCTCGGCCCCACCGTTCGGTATTACAAAGGCCAGGAGACCTGGATCACTGCTCAATATTATCAAAACAGTGTTTCAAAAACACAAAGTGGGTAGTCGCCTTTTTATCCGTATTATTTTCTCAACATAGGAAACATTTGCCAGCCATATCTTAGGTACGGAGACGCCTTGATTGTCCATAAGGTTGTTGCAATTGTGAAATTACCCTCCTGAAGCACCTGAACCGTCGCTGCCCACCTGTATACATGAACGGACATACGGCGTACCATTATAGACATTGGAATAATTCACAGATCCACCGCGCGTTAATGCAGAGCCCAATGCAATAATAAAAAACAATAATAGTAGTAGTAGTTGTCGCGGTGTGAACCTGTGCAGCGGTGAATCTAGCCTGGACTGTATCGGTTATCGGACTCAAAACGCGATCAACTGATTTTGATCAGGTGCGCTACTCTAGCGCTGTCAGCATCTATGGCTAGTCCAAACGCTCATGTAAAAAACTGAAGCTCCAAACAAAAGAGAAAAAATAATTACATTTTTTTTCCACCCGGATGTATTTTTACATCTACACGGTTGAATGATATGGTCCATCTCCAATAAAGCTAAGCTGGAATATTTTTTAAAAGAATTCGAATAATTCGAATTCCCCTAATATCAAATTATGGGCAGGTGCGATATATGCTATTCCACGAAGTCGACGGTGGGTTTCTCTATCTGTGTGTCTGTTGTTATGCATAAAAAAGTCTAAGATGTGCGGAGGGAGCCGGAGAGAGAGAGATACAGAGATAAGCAACGAGAAATGTTGTTGTTGTTCAAAGCTAAACAGACCAACGCAAATAAAGATAGGACTGGACGAGATGATTACAACGGTGCGTGTTTGTGTTTGTTTGTGTGTGCTGGCGTAGGCCGGAGACCGATGCTACTTTTCCATTCACTTCTCGTTGGCGTCCTACAGCAGAAACGAATTGTGTTGGGGACGAGAGGAGGGGGGGGCGGGTGGCGGCGACGACGAGCAGGAGCAGGACGGCTTTTGAAAGAATCGAATGAATGAAAGGCACGTCCATGCACAAACCGGTCCGCGCCAAATCTGCTAACGTCTGCAGGAAGTTATTCAGCTGCTTGAGCTGCCGTGCGCCAAGAATGGCCGGCCGGTCATCCAGCCAGCCACCCAACCAACAGCCTCCTCCTCTCTCTCTCTCTTTCTTTCTCTCGGTAGCTCTGGTGCCTTGGTTTGGTCTCCGATGCAACGATGTGGTGCTGTGCCGCGACGAGTGGCGGTACTCACGTTAGCTTGTCCTCCTCTTCCGTTGCAACGGGGTTTGTGGCATCGTTGTAGCTGTTGTTGTTGTTGTTGTTGTTCTCCTCGTTCTCCTCGCGCGCGTCGTCGTCGTAGTTGTCGTCGCTGTAGACGAAAGTCATTATGCCGAGATATGCGTAGTTAGCAGGAAAGGCGAGGGCATCTCTATCCGGTTGGCCTCTCGGTGGTCCCTTCGAAATGGCTTGCGAACAGGCCACAGCAGGCCATGGCCATATGGCTGCTGTGTCCCGTTCGCGCCCATCCGCCTATCCTGTCGCCGTCATCTTCCTGCTTCGGTCCTGGTCGTAGTAGTTGTGGCTGTCATCCTGAGCAGGAGGATGTCCCTCAATGAGTTGCCTCCGCTCAAAGACTAAAAGACCCTGTGAGTCCTTAGACATCATACGGACAGGCGTGGCAGCTACTTACTGCTTGACTGCCCGGAAACAGCGGGGGTATATAAAGTTGACTGTGCTAGTACATGTCACGACTCTATGACTGAAATAGGTTGATTGGGTATGCGGTTACGTTCATTCCTTGTGGGGCCCTCCAGCCCCTCTATTCACCGGCTGCTTTCAGCTGATCCATCATCGCTATGTACAACACATACAATGAAAATACACTGCGGACACAAAAGCAGAGGAACACGTATGCTTACAAAATACAGTATTCGTTACGCATCTTATTAATATTATTATTAAGATGCGTAACGTTATTACGTTAGACGATGGGTATATATTATATTATATGAATAAACGAATGAAATAATGGAAATGTAGAAATACTTTGGTGTGTCTCTTCTAAAATAACCTTTGAGAATACTGTTCTTGTCAGTCTCAACAGTCAAAGTACAGCGCACTTGGTTAGTATTATAAACAAAGATTCACCCGCTTCCATACTGATTGGAGTTATTATCAAACATTTAAACGAGCTCATAAACAATTCCACACCTGTATTGATTAGGCTGACTCGGTCCAATGCTATTCGGCTAAGAGACTACATTTTGATGTAAATTCTTCACGGAATACCTAACCACCAGATGTCGTAGCAAGAGAAGCTGTGTCACGACAACAAGAGTAACAATATCGCAGTTTCTCCAATCACACGACTACTGTGTTCAGATTTCACAGACGTCGAAATCTGTCGAGCCGAATCAAAGTACTGGGCCGGCAACGATGACGCTGCATCCGTCTGTCTTGTGCGTAACGGCTGTCCGCGCTCGCTTTGAGTCTCCGCTCCTTGACATGCATCAATTCCTTGAACATTAGCAATCACAATCTAGGCGATTCTCGGCCGGCCTAAGTGAAACATGTGGAGCCTGAATTTAAAGTGAATGTGAACTCAAGTGAACATTGACGAAACCGTCGTTCTGGCCCTGTCGCTCAAGGTGAGCTCGACCGTCTCATTCGATACGTTTCCAGTTTCGATACGGCTCACTCAGTATGAATCAGGAAGGGAGGACGCGAACGAACTTTCGGGGTGAGGAACAATAGCAATAAGGACAACTCAGAGAAGGGACAAAGGGAATACTTCTAGGACGAAACAATGAATGAGAGAATGAAAGTACAGAAGGAAGGAAGTGGAAAATCAAAGTGGAACAAACTAGAATTTTCGAAAAATATTAAACCACGAAACTATAATAGACAGAAAAAGATCACGTTTAAACTCGGAGTGAGAAAAACTTGAGGTACGGTGGAAAGGCTTCCCTTATTACGAATATACAGGGGTGTGTGTTACCGAGGAGTTCATTGTCTGTTGGAAGAATGATTCACTTGCTTAGAGCTACAGTATGTCAGATGAGTGTGATTTACTCGATCTATTCAATAATCAATTTATGGATTCTTTGTCATCTTTGCTATGATCTTTGCTTTGATCGTCCTATTTTTTAATGGTCCACATCTATAGTCAACCTAAACGTTGGCGGTGTTGTCTCGGCTGATGTCTAACAATAGATTCCAAAACTATAAGGGTATCGGTCCGTCATAGTGCCCTGATGTTGAAAAATCACTCCACGCTGAATTGGTTAGGTGAGTACTGCTACAATTTTGTATGATGAGCATCTTACGGTGCTAGGCAGTCGACACATATGGCTTGGGTTCAAATCCTCGCAGAGGCGGAGAATCTTTGGATTTCTTGTCATCTTTCATTTTCTGTGGATTTTTGCCGGGTGCGAATATAAAGCAGAGGTGCCCGCGTGGTAATATGTAAACCTTCAGAATTTGGTTCTATCACATAACGGGAAGAGCTGAGAGTCTGTTCAAAAATGTTTTAGGCTAATGCACCCTTCCAAAATATTAACAGCCTTGCGCGGATTACATTCGAAAAAAGCCCACTAAACTTGAAATCTTCAATATTGTTTTTAGTTAATTTTCCTGGTTGACACACAGCCAACATTTAACGTCCATGGAACTGCTTTCAGCATTGCTTCATTCAGCATTCAGTTCAGCAAAACCAACCTATATATATATATATATATATATATATATATATATGTCACCCTCGATTCCTGTAAAATAATGATATTGTGTTTTGTCTCTGCTCTGGAGTTAGCTGCTACTGCATAACCGAAAGACCTTTGAGTTTTAATCAATACAGCTACTTCCATTTGAGGGGTATTATATTTACATTCGACTGACCCATACTACTGGTCCGCTCCTGCCAATGGTAGTAGCAGTCAACACAGCAGCTGGAGGTGATTTGCATTTGCAATCAAAGCGATGAGAAGGCGGAAGAGAACCTCTGCACGAAGAGAAACAGGGGCGCGCTCACCACCCCCGTACATATGCACAGACCCCCAGCGCTGCCAAGTGATAGTAACGCGTTGCCGTATTCTGCTCTGTGTGCTTAACCCTTCGACGGCTTGAATGAGTTCGCCCACACACGAAAATCTGCAAAGGGCAGCGAAATCAGATTGGGAGAAGTTCAGGGATTCCTTAGTTAAACTATAATACAGGAGCAGTCGTGACGCTTTAGGAATTGTCACCGACGCTGATGCATATATATATATATATTGGATGTGTAGGGTTATAGGTTGAGCAGGAGATTGAGCCAAATTGCAATGGCGGCCACAAATGAGGGGCGCCTAAGGGCAGCTAAGAAGGAAATATCATAAGAGTGGAAGGAGTATCACAATGGGCTTTATTTGAAGATGGTGAATTTGAAAACGCTCAGTTTAAGTTGTCAGGCAAAAACGTGACGTCAAATATATTCGAATATTTATATAACCTTATATTGATTGTGATGACGAGAAATTCGATGACGTTCGGTAATATCCAGGTGGTGGGCTAACGTTAAGTGATGGACGACTTATAACAGATACGAATATTTTGATTCCTTATGAGAGATAAAGAATCACTTTTGAGAATGATACGATTAGAATATCTAAGCAATTACAGATAACGCTTTGCAGTGGCGACGTTCGAATTTTACGTGGACTATAGAAAACACTTAATATCGAACGAGTCCATTGGGCACATACAAATGGAAACTATAACCATCATCGAACGAGTTCATAGAACAAACAAATCATACAATACATGGGAGTGCCGAATATATTACAGCCCAAGATCTCTCTACGTGGACCTGTAAATTTCGAACTCGTCTGACGTCCTATAAATCTTACGTTTATTTTTCTTTTAATTTCTGAGTTCTCATACCACCGCAGCATCGACCCGGCAACCAGAAGAATTGGCATAGAAGAAATACTACTAATATAGGGACGAATAGGCGATTTCTTCTATATTAGAGAATAATATGGTACTCATACATTTGCCCTTTTTTGCTGTATTATTTTGATAGTTGTCTAGTATACATACTAGAACGCCTTTTTTTGTACTGAATGATGCGTTTGATGAATTAATACGTTTAATTAGCATCTGTTACATATTAAGCAAGGTGATAGGGACCATTACTGGTTTTGGTATATTCTGATTCTGCTTGAGAGACCAGAGGCCGCATAACGTCTTACTAAAATACCGCTAGCATAGTCCCCATCGTGAAGATAAGTCGCCTCGCAGACAGCAGCCCCCCTCAACTTTGACCGGGACAACAGCATATTAAAGTCAAGCATGGATTAACTACTGCATATGAAACGATCCCAAATATGAGTATACTCAAAAATTCGAAACAAAGTTTAGCCGAGTTCAAAGCAGCTTGTTTATTAAACACGCCTATATATAAACCACCCCATTGGGCTGTGGAACTTCCTATCGATCGTCTTAGGACAGATAGACGTTTCACGGTTCGAGGGCGCTCTCGTAGCATATGCGAATGGGGGATCAAACGTCGGGCTGTTGTCGTTACGAATCTTCACAGGGCATTATGCGTAACAACGCAAGCTTATTCCTCCCTGAAGGTCAACAATGGCATTCGGAAATTATAGATTGCTTTTACGAGGGGTTAATCTTGTGCATCTATATGAAGCGGTTGATCGCTTGACAGTGCATATATTCGGTGCATAGGTAAGAATCGTTTTCTCCGCACTTTGAATTGGTGTATTTTTTAAAGAATAAACAGATCTTAATCAATACATGTAAAACAGCATAGAATCCGGTCAATGCTTATACACCGCTGTGATTGTGTCGGAATTGTTTGGTGGTTTCCAATATTTGACTGTGCTCATTTCACAGTTATATTAAGATGTTTGAAGCGAGTTAAGAGAACTATGCTCATCCCGGAGAGGAAATTGTACCAAGACGCTCTAAGTGCCCCAGTTGTCCACTTCGTAAAATATTTAAAAAATACATACAGTAAATATGCTTGTGTTCCCAATCTGAATAAGGTACGACTCTATAGGATAGATCTAAATCTAAGGGTTCACATTGAAATATATATAGAGTCATCGATAGATACAAACTCGGACATAGAAAATTCTTACCTCGCAAGCATTTTTTTTCCACATTGCAAAGATGAAGGTACGACCAAATAAGAATAATAATAATATTACGAAACACAGCAAGTGATCAACTACTTGACACTGATAAATGAAAAATTAATGGCACAAATAATGTGCACGGATATTTCGCAAAAAAAGAAACGTTCGCTCGTGTTCAAGGTAAGATACAATATTTTCCTTCTTTAGCCGTCGATGTCAGTAGGTTATTCACCTGTGCCAACGGGCTCAAGGCGGTTGATTCGTTGGGACAACAAAATGTTGATTACTATTTGAGGTGACTCACTGTCCGATGTTGATGTTGTGCTTCGCTAATGATGAACAGATAATCTATCTTCTAAGCGCTGTGTTTGATGGTCAAAATGACTGAACACTTTAGAAGACGTCCAAGGCGAAGTGTACGACGTGTGACGGAGAACTTCGGATCGTCAGCGTGGATTTTTTTCATAGGATGGCGCCGATAATCTATCTTTTTCTAAATTTTGTATGGATCTAGTTTTTATACCCGGATTGTAGCTAATAAGATCGCCTTTGCCATAGCTCAGGGCCCAAGTAGCCATTCGTACTTCTGAGGTATTGGTGCGCAAATATTGAATCCATATGTTCATCGCCACGCTCGCGTCGAGCTTTTGCGTACGTTCATGTTGACAAGACACAAAGCAGCTTTCTAAATTGCAGCGATTAGATTACATTTCATTTGGTACGCCTTAAGGCATATACACAACAGCTCCGTATTATTTTGGTGCAGGCTTTAATGACGCATATGAAATGTATTCATAAGAATTTACGAGGGTCATGTTCATAATGTGGAGGATGTGGGTATATATATTGTGCTACGCGGGTTGTTAACGTATGTATCAAAGTTCCATGCATCGTTCAAACGGAAGAATAATTTATCGGATCGATGTTCTGGAGCGAAAAATCTAAATGTGGGCTCACGCTGTGGCTTATTATGTTTGGGCTGTGGTTGTTTTTAATAAAGCTGACAGCAGCAGCAGCAAGGGGCCGTTGGCGATCCACGAAGAGCATCGGAGAGAAAGGAGAGAAACGCAATGAATTACGCCATAGACACCAACTACATTTAGTCCATGTTACTGATTCTGATATTGATCATAATGATGATGTTTCGGAGTATCGCGACTAAAGAGAGCACATGCCCCGGGGTAGTTGCCGCCAGCTAAATAACACTGAACAAATAACCGCTCCCTCTTTATCTCATTCATACCAGCCTACGGAATATAGTACTAACGTGGTCTTAAGGGTATTAAAGATACGTAATAATCTATACGATAAATTATAAAAGCCGTGTTTGAAGCCGTGTGTTAAAACTAATGCTTAGCTTCGCAAACCTTATTTTTCGACCCGCCTTGACTTAAAGCCGACGTTAAGATAAAAGTTTGAATTGTGATTTGAAATGGTCAACACCAACAACAGCAACAACGGCAGCTCCATCATCAACGATCGCCGCCGCAATCGTTGCGCTGCGCAACATTGTCGCGTGTACAGTTCAATTTTTCCCTGTTGATGATACATTAGCGTAGTAATTCTGCTGTCGCTGGTGCTGCCGCTGATCCTGTTTTTTTGGTACGCTTAATGGTGCAGAAGCGCAGTTGATGTCATCCTACTGCGAATGCTCCGTTTCTAACTTATAGACTACTAACTACATAGATGATAGTTTGATATTACGGGGAAGGTTGTGACTCTTGCTGCTGCTGTTGTTGCTATTACGGTAGCAGTTGCTGCTGCATTAGAAACAACGTTAGTAATCGCTCTCAATAGCGAAGGCCACGTGTTGGGATATCCCGTCGCGACAATAGTGTGCCGCCACTCGATTCATCGCGTGAGGACCCGAGATAGCCCCAGTTCCCGTTCTCTCCCCTCAAATCGTAAAGCTCTTGTATAATACAACGAAGCCCTCCAGCGTCGAGCTTGCCGAATCGGCCGGCCGGATGAGCAGCGCGCAGCCTGCGTCCCTGATCGGGAACAGTGCTCTAACACAGCTTAGAGCAACACAGCTAATTGCGCACCCCTCTCTAACAGAGGATTCCCCCTTTTACAGACCCCACACCCAGCCATCTTATCCGCCCTTCCTCCCTCCCGCATGCGCCAATCTCCTCGACTATGCCTGCAAACCTACGGCCTGCTCGAACTCCGGAGATGGGCAAAAGAACCCGCCACGTCAAACTACACACAACTACTACAACACACACGGCGGGTTCGGTCAAATCAGCGTAGATACAATCGCTTTCACAAGCGGATGATGCGCCCACCAATGAATGAACCACCGCCACCACCACCACCACCACTACCACTGCTAGCCTCCGGCTGTCCGTTGAACGACCCGATGTAGCGTGATGTTCCATGTACCAACTCCTGCTCCCGCTAACCACCCGCCTCAATGGCACACGAGGCTGGCCCCGCCTCGGCTCACACACAGTCAGTCCCGCCGAGCATTCGACAGTGTGAGCAACTCGTACCCTTAGGGCAGCCAAACCGCGGCACCGGTCAAGCTTTACGGGTTGCGGTCTCTCTAGTGTCCTATCCTTGGCGTTACCTCGTGACGTTACCATGTGCAGCTGCTGCGTTGGCCCATTGCTGTCTCAGTCACTCCATCTGGGCGTCAGTAAGACAAATCACTTGATATATGACGTTAACGATTAGCAAGGGCCCGCTTTGTGGTGTCTGAAAATCTGAGCACTATAACGAGATGAGTGTCTTCATGGCTAAACTTAGAGAACAAATATCGATTGGTGGGTGAATATCAGAACGTGCACAACGACAATTAAGCTTGCTAAACTAGTAAAGACAATTAAGTTTCATTCAGTCAGTGGCCTTGAGAATATCTGGACTTGACTACTCATAGTATGGTAAATAAACTTTTACCAGTAAGTTAGCTATGCTTACTCGCCAACCAAAACACGTTCGCCAGGTTTTCAAAAATCGATGACAAATACAAGAAATTTGTTCAGGAGTCTGCCCATGATACGAGAATTTACGCGAAAAAATAAATGTAAATACAAGCCAAGATACATATATCCACTAGCGTCAGATTAACTCTCCCTTAACTCTTCCTTTACCGCACTCTCTTCATCTGTCTCTCACCGAAGGGTTTCTTCTTGGCGTACATTTTCGCATGCGTAGATGTTCACCTTCCAATCGTCGCTACGGTAGTCACCACTGCGCCAGCGGCAGCAGCAGCATGGTTCATCCATTGACAGTCAAACCGACCCCCCGGCATCCTCCCAGGAGACGCGTTCGACATTCTTATGGCCACTGGCTACGCTCGACTACAAACAAACGAGCAGCCAGCCATGTTCCTCCGACGATGGCCATCGTGCCACTACTACTACAACTACTACTCGAATAGGATGCTTGCCTTGGACACGGAGTGTCTCAGGACACCTCCGTCTATTTCGTATCCTACATGGACTGCGAAGTGTGTTGAAGAGTGGCCCGCAGCTGAACGCGGCTGAGCTGGACGTGATGCTAAAGGACAGTGTCAGGAGGACGCTGACTGTCGAGTTCTTTCGTCTCCGACTCCTTCAGGAGAACCACAGTCAAGTTGAGTCTCTCGAGAGAAAATGAGAGAGAGAGAGAGATGAGAAAAAGAGAGATACACAGAGTCACACAAAGTCGGATGGATGCTCGTCTTCACTAGCGGATGTTCCAGGACGTCGACGTTAAGCTCTCTCAGACGCTGCACTAAGGAAGGTAAGCTATCAGTCAGGCTAGCTAGAGTTAGGTGTGTATATAATACCTTGAAGAAAAATAGAGTTGCAGCCCAACCCCCGGCTATCCAACCACCTATTTGGGGACATTTTTGTATGTTCTCTGTTTGTCTGTGTGGGCCTTACTGACCGACCGTCTGGCTGACACTACGTGATATCAGCTTTGTAGATGCCGGGAGGCGGTTTCCTGTTTAGGTACTGACGTCCCGGGTGTTTTCCTTGGATAACAGATGGAGAGGAAGAGAAGACCTGCGAAATAAACGCGCTGCTAAACATCCAACATCCTCTTGGTGAGTGATCTGCAAAAAGTAAAATATATTTGGAGCCGAAAGAAGCGAAGAGCGCTCTCATCTGACGCCCAATTCGGCCCCATTATTACAATGTCCGTTACATTGTCGTAGACACTTCGGACAAGGGGCATTTGTAATGAGTACTTTGTAATTGTTTACCGACATCAGAAAATAGGAGTCGAGGGCTAAGTCGAATTGGGCCAAGAGTTGGAAAATAGATTGTCCGCAAAATATCTGTGCGGTACGATACAATACAATGATGAACCCAACAAGGTCATATATATTAGTGCTTCCAAAGTCGTCCAAGTAGACGACAAATCGCAACGTTATAAAATTTGGTTGAAAAATGAAGCTCGGTTGAAAGCTTGTTAGAAAACTTGCACGGCAATACGGCGGTGGTGGGATGATCAATGATATCACCAGGGTGACATTTGCGTGCTTGGGAAATATAATATTAGGATGCGGTACAGGTTCATTTTGCCCAACTAATTACTTACAACATTAATGAACATTTAACAATAATAATAATAACAATAATAGTAGTAATAATATAATATAATACTAAACACTTGCTAAAAGGCCGTAAGATGAAATATCTAGGTATTTGCCCCGGTTAGAGGAAGAGCACACCACGCCAATAATACGACATATTGGTATATTTCACCGAAAGCCAAGATAGATATTTAATTCGAACTGATTTACATTTGTTACAATAGGGTATATACAACCAAATATAATATTGCCACATTGTCTGGTACGGCTCGATGTAGTGCACGCTTCGGATAATAGCATAATCAACTTTTCACGTCCACGTGAGATGTGATCAACAAGTATTATCCAGCTGCACCCACAGCCGAAACGAATGTCGAATTTTCGTCATATCACAGTAACCAATTGTCAGGCTGGCTCCAACCGCTGGAACACCCCAAGTGTCTGCGGCAATTTCATTAAGATTGCGCGGACAAGGGCAGGTATAGCCAAGAGCCGTCACTCGGCCTTTGAGGCGACGACCGTGAACCGTTTGCTTGACAACCATACACAAATGGCCATCACTGAGAACAAAGTAGAACAGAGTTCCACCTATGTTGGCCATAGTTGACGAGACGTAGATGAGAGACTTCTCCGTAAGTATTTTGTTACTCAAAGTCACTCTGTATTCTCCCATTCCAGATTTGGAACACGATTGAGTCACAACTTCTCTCTGCAAAAGCACTGATTGTCTAAGCAAACCGATGCATTCTTTGAGGGAATCCACTGAGTCCACAAGATCAGCCTTTTGCTGGCGTACCATCCCAGTGAGATTGTTCTGGATAGAAAGGAGTTCGTCGAAACCACAACGAAGTGGCTTATTTAGTAAGGTGGAGCTAACAAGTCGATGATTACCGTCACAGTCCAATTGTTCATCCGGCACCGAGATTTGTTTTACCTCACATGTTCTTAGGTGTTCTTCAAGATCATTGAGTCTGATTTTCAAGCTGCATCTTGAGCATATACAGAGCAGACACGTCACAAAAGCCTCAGACAACTCAATTGCGATCGATGAAGTCGCGGACTGACATGATATACAATCTGATTCCGTCTCGAGAACAGAAGGCCCCGAGGCGTTAAGATCCACTGATTTCCAACTGCCATGCGTACGAAGGCAGCTTTCACAAGCCACGTGTCCGCAGTTGAAATAACGCATTTGCGGACTTGTGAAATCGCACATTAAGCAGGAAAAATTTCCAAAGACACCAGTACTCGCGACCACCTGAATATCAACGTCCCCGAAGTTGAGAGAGTTACTCTTGAAGCCTCGGAACTTCATTTCATTTCGTTGATGACGATGTAGTTACACAACAAATTTACTTGAACGATCTCAAACGAAAGTTTCTCGCTGTTCAAAATTGGAGCAACAACCGACGCGGTTGTGGCACTTAACGGCATTAACGTAAAGCTCTGTCTCAATAGACTCCAGATGACAATCGACTGAATGTCTATAATCTGTCATGAGCCGGCACATTTCGAAATATCGCACCCACCCATCATGTTAAGCGCTAAATAATCCCTTGCACAGAAGCGTAGCCACCGCCGGAGAGCGCAATGATATCGGTGGCGCGTCTTATCCATCTATAATTATTATTGTATGACCGCATAAAACACGTAGTGTGAGGAAGGTGAAGATACAGCTATAAATATATAATTGCGATCTTATGTATTTTAATGCACTTGAGTTATGATGGAAGCTAAGAATGATTCAAATATTCGATACATTTAATCACACCGTAGCTCCTCTGCGACTATGCGCCAATCAAAGTGAGTATATGATTCAATCTTATTCGCAATGTCGGTTGATCAGCCCGATGCGAACCTGCAGACTTCCTGTTAGAGAGTCACTCATCCGCTATTGTGAGGCCACCCATGCCGGTACTATGCCATAGCATCAACTTATATAGACAAACACCCAACTTACCCCGCGAGGTACACACTCTCGTGAATGAAAAGCCAGTGAGCGTGAAATTAATATGAACTCTCACGGCGTTAAGCTGATAGAAAAGATGCAGTTTAGTTGGCTCGCA
This sequence comes from Stratiolaelaps scimitus, assembly GCA_019614645.1. Taxonomy (NCBI): domain Eukaryota; kingdom Metazoa; phylum Arthropoda; class Arachnida; order Mesostigmata; family Laelapidae; genus Stratiolaelaps; species Stratiolaelaps scimitus. The sequence continues at coordinate 2,591,078 of JABWDB010000021.1, forward strand.
CACTATATATATAGGACTCCCTCTAGTCTGATTTCGGAGTGCAATCACATTGAATTGAATCCTGGCGACTCCGAAGTGAATGCAAATGTTACGGGGAGTGCAAGGCTACTCTTATACATTTAATAAATTGAAATCTAAGGTGGCAAGTGTGGACAAAGGTACATTTTTAGATACAATGATTTAGAATTAAAAAAGAAAAGAAAAAATTATCAAGAAAAATCGTAGAAGGCGGTAAATTTTACTTAAGATACAGCCAGAGCTTCAAGATTTATGCCACGGCTTGATGTTCTCTGACATTACTATTTGTTGATTGCTCAGTTTAGGTTTTCTTTAAATTACGTGCTACTCTTATATGTGAGTCTGTATTGGCAAACCTGAGAAGAGAATAATTGCATGGAAGGTTAGCGTGAAACAGTCAAGACCGTCATCCATGGGGTTACGTATCTTTCCAAACATAAATATATATATATATAGGGTAACAGTATCCCAATAAGGCAACGTACGCTGGATTAGCCCAACGAGAACTTGATTCTTACACGTTGCCCCGTAACGGCGATCATCGCGACGACCTCCTCTGACGCTGGGTTCAGTTCCCGCAGGTTCACGGCATGCTGCAAGCGTTAGCAGGCGTGACGGTCAGTGACTAGTGAGGGCACAACTTCATTTAAACTTGTGCCTCCTGTAACTCCGGCGTCGTTCTGTGCGTCTCGCCACGGTCACGTCGTGCCACTTCGAGCTTCGCGCAGCAGCGGACTCCGAAGTCCACTCCGCTGTCCGTAAGGCCTGACCGTACGGGCTGAAGCGCTTGCCAGCGCTGCCGCTTCTAGCAGGCGCCAACCTAATCACACCCAAGAGTCACGCCTCTCTTATAACGCACTCTCACACCACTAGCTCTCTGTCTCTACACGTTGTAGAGACCTCCCACCTACCCAAACTCTGACGCACCTCGCTGGCGTCGCATGCTTGTTTGTGGCGACAACGGACATGAGTTCCGAGGCAGTGGTACTGCCGGCCGATGCCGACAGGCAGTGGCACAGCTCGAGTTGTATGAAGTAATAGCAGACCAAAGCCTGCGTCTCTCTCTCTCTCTCTCCATGTCCAGCTCGGTAGACGAAGTTATGTAGGCATAGTGGTCGTTCCGTGTGACCTCGTTGATGCGCGTTAAATTCAATTACCCTTTGGCAATGATAACGGCATCGTCAAAACAACGACGGCTGCATCCTGAAGCCTATAGTGGGTCGGCATTGGCTGCAGTCAGTCCATGTAGTACCCACTCGGATATGAGGATCATATGCACAGACATATAGTCGTGCTCATCTATGTATATGCTGTGTGTATATTAATTCGTACAGGTACGCTTTCACTGCAGGAGCTGGTGAAGTTCAACCTTGCCAACACATATGTGGCTTGATGAGGTGTTGAGTGCACGTCTAGCTCATGTGTCTAGTAGGCACGACGAAATATGTAATTTGGATGACGTTCCCGACACGCGGTTGGGCTGAAAGGGAAGCGGATGCTACGGAAGGGAGCTTTCCAAACACACAATTTGAAATTGTCCTCATTTTGATTTATCCAGGTGATGTTGTGTAGCTGGGAAACGTATATGTTCAATACACAGCAATAGATAGTTAGATAGTTAGCAATAGATAGTTAGATAGTTACAATGTCGAGGCTATGTTCCGCATGACGTATACAAGTGAATCGGAATGTCCCACACAGAACTGTTATATACATCATATATAATATGGTTAATTCTGGCCATGTATATGGGTGTGCGTGTGTGTGTGAAAATACGCTGGCTCAACTCTTCCAAGTTTGATTTTTTCGTTCGGCCCGATTTTTATCAGATGAAATACACGAAAAAAGCAAGCAGTATTGTACAGAATGTGTATTGTGGAATGCGTAAAACGTTTATTGAAACACTCACAAGGTTTCTGGAGGAAAATGATCCATCGCATTCGCCTAATGTTATCGTTTCTGTTCACAGCCACCCCCTCTCCTCACTCTTTGAAGCCCGAAGTGGCAATTAAAGACTGTATCTTTGAAATTGCCGTAAGCCACTTGTAGTCGCATTCTGACTTGCAAATAAAGAGCTGTTGCTGTAAACCAAGTTCATAATCAATACTTCAATACACTCTTAGAAGAGTGAATTCCATCACACGAGACGATTACTGATTTTCGTTACTTTGATTATTGCTTGACTACTCCAATCGAGCCCATTTATTTCTCTCCAAAAGCTATTTTGCCATTATCAAGCTTGCCACTTGACTCAACCAATCCTATTATTGTGCCTGTGTGGCCTGCTTATCACAATACCCTATTCTTTTTACCCTTCGAATGGCATTTGCGCTCTACACGCGATTCGAATGTTCATTTCTTTTGGAGGTCGTTGGCGTCATGCGCTATCCTGGTGGCACGACCATTTGCCGTCCTTGCGAAGCTACCTACCCACGAATAACAGCAAAGTTCCCACCGGCTCGTTTGGCCCGAGTCAGCCGTCTCGTGGCTAAAATGCAATACCACCCTGGCTACTGGCAAAAGAAAATAACAGCAACGGTGATCCTTCCACCATACCACTCACCACACAGTTTCGTGGGCAAGTCATTTATTCTTTTTTTTCCTTTTCTTCTTCTTCTGTGGCGAACAAGAGAGGGTATAGAGGTACAGCCGACCTGGGCTCCTTCACATTGCTGCCCTAGTTCGCGCCACTTTGACGCAGATAAATGCGTATGCTCCTTAAAGTCAAGTTGAAAAATCAGCGGCACCATCTGACGAAAGGACCCTCTGCAAGAAGTAAGTGACGATGGGACCGTCGTGCAGCTGGAGCATATCATCTCGAGAGGCGCGATCTTACGTTGCATTCAAAGCAACAAACTCATAAATGACGTAAAGGCCAAAGCTCTCAAACTATTGAGGGTTACATAGCGAGCGACCATGAGCACACGATTGTGCTAAATTATCGATTTCGAGCAACTGCTGAAGAAACAACAAGAAGTGTTTGAAGTACGATGCACTTACTTGCTGTTTGTACAGCAAATAATTAAGAAGCGTTTTGTTCGAGAATAATTAAGTGTATATTTTTCATTGACATGAAATAATTTGTTGGCCCCTATAGAGAATGTAAGATCTTACATCAAATACGATCACTGCTAGTCTCATTTCACACTTATGATCATCGAAGATTTCTCATTGTAGTCAGTCGATAGAAGCGAGCTTGGGAGGGGCGCCGTTAATGTCAAAATGCAAACAATAAGATAATGGGTTGGTAAAAACAAAAGCGACCCTTCCACCATCACCGAGATCAATTGAGGTAACAAGAAAAAAAAGGAGAAACTATACTTATCGAAGGCTTTAATCCACTACCGTCTGTTCGCAAGCCTTTGGGCAGGTCATGATAGGCGATGCTCGCCTGTCTCTAATTAACAGCTTTCAAGTGACAGCACAACACACAAGAGTGATGTCGAAGCAGAGCTCATTACGGAACGAAAGGCGCTATCGATATAAAGATAGTGGCAGTAGATAAGAGAACCCGTTTAATAGAACGCCAAAAGGTGCCCTAAACACGTAAGTACAGTCCGGATAAGTGGCACTGGTGGTAGGCTAAGGTAGTTACTAGATTTGCTCTTTTTGTGTATGGGCAGTGGATCGAGACCCTGATAGCACGGAGCCAGGGCCGACAGTCAATATACTGTGAATGGGAAGCAAACGGGTCATGTTTGACTTTTAGTCAATTTCGGAGCGTCAATAAATTATCTAATTTGATAGAGAGATCTACCGAATTTCTAAAAAGTGATGCAATCCCATTGGAGTCAAATCAGAGTTCAAGGGGATCCGACAACAACCCGCTGTTGAGTATTATATTTTTATTTCTATGTCAAATCACGACAAGCCCTGTTGAGTTTGAATGAAGGTTCATTAAAATTCATTTCCGCAAATAGTTATTTCGTTCTTTTATATTGTTAACAAATACGTTAAAGGATTTTTTCGGGCTGACTCTCTGCCGACATTTAACGTCCACGGTACAACTGCTTTTAGCGTTGCTGTTAACATATACGTTACTATTACATTAACTATATACATCACGATTTAGTGAATATACTGAACAGATGATCATTTAAAACGTCGAGCATTTCTTAGACGCCGAACGGCTGCTTTATATTTTAAACATCTTGAATGCAGCGATAGGGCCAATCTTATCATTGAAATGTCGCCATATATTAACCATCCCTTCCAGCCAGGTACTTTTAACAACGAGCCCTGCAACCGCAAGGGAAGACGCGCCTTTTTCTCTGAATCTCTATCTTTCAGTCCGCTATAAAGCTCTTCAGGTTTTCTCTGTTGTGCTGCCACGGTTATTCCGGAGAGTATTTAACCGAGATGAGATGAGTAAGGGGGATAGTTAGTCAGTCATTCGGCCTTTACTCTTGGCCCATGGTGGCTGTGCGCTGTTGCAACGATTATTATTATAACTGGTTGGCTGCCGATGACTGATTGTCTGATGGTGCGTGTCCACGCTGGTCGACCGACCGTCCACGGCCGAATGAACATCTGCTGAGCCGCTACGGCTGTCACTGAATGTTGTGCCACTGAGATTCATTTGCGCGGTGAGTTGAGAGATGATAGCGGATGCCGGTGGCAAGCAGACATAAATGGGGGTGGGATGGGATGGGGGTGTCTGTATTCGAGTGGAGGCCGGCAAAGGTGTAGGCAGCAGTAGCACCACCATCACCTAGGTTGGACTAGGTGCTGCGGGCGAGACCATGAAATGGGGTCTACATTACTCGACGAGACTACCACAGTGAATGATTAGCCACACGTTAGGGAAGACAGCGTGGACTACATTGCACCCTGTATATATATATATATATATATATATATATATATATCTCTCTCTCACCTTCCAAATCTCTCTAGGACGTCAGACGGATCCGAGCGGTTCATTCAATTCACCCGACGCCACTGTCAATTGTCCCTACGGTTGTGGCGGTAGCGTTTGCAGTTGGCGCAAGTCCCCTGAACGGTCATAGTTGTGGTGAATCAGCGGAGCGCTGCTAATTCCAGCCGTTACAGCTGCTTGGCGGCCCTCGCTCTGGCGTTCGTAGTTCATTTGGTGGAAGCATGATCCGTACGGCCAGACGTGGGGTGTGGGGGTGTTGAACGTATAGTAGTTCTGACGGGACCAGTAGTAAGTGCGCGCCCGTCTGCCGTCAAAACAACGTCAGAACGTGCTGGTGCTGTACGACACCGAATAGGTTACGTTGGGTGGAGTTGACAATGGCTGCTCAGTCAGCAGTAGCAATGGGTCTGTAAACGGAACCACAAAAGTATCATTACTCGCCACTGTCCCCGAGGGGGGGGGGAGGGCAATGGGGTCGCAGGATGAACTCATACGGGTGAGTAAGTATGAATCTACATAGAGATCGAGGGAGAGAGAGAGAGAAAGTGACAGAGACTATATGATATCTATTGAATGGCATGAATGTAGATATGCAGTCGTGCTTACCACGCGATGTTATGTTAGATGGTTATATGAACTTCATTAAGGTAACGTCCCATCTCTGGCTGGCTCATCGGATCAGAGACTACAGGTGCACCTCATTCATTCGAAGCACGGCAATTACTTTCTCCTCATATGTTCGCTCAGAATGCTTGAAAGGCACGGACCAACGAATTTCCCATTTTATAATAACTATAGTTGATTGGTGATCCAGGATCAGTTGGCTAGTACATTTAGTGTTCTCCTTAATGTGTGATATTTACAACTTGTCAATCTAAATTGGTATGTTCATAACCTGGATAATATTTTGAGGAGCGGAGAAATCGTAGCTGTACATGGACTTTGTGTCACATCTCCGTTTCATTAAATTTTTAAATCATATGTAATAGATCGACCTTCTTTATGGCCTTATGTAACAGTAATGGTCAAATTCGGCATTAACAAATATGAGTTCGAGCATTATTTAAGCGAAATTCAACCGGTGGCCATATGGGGTTTGCCTCACTATCGCTATCATACTGCCCAAATCAAGGCTGACAAAACGTCAACCTTGTCTTTGCCCACAATAAGTTCTGCTAGTTTATAAACAGATGTAATCGAACTCGGCTAGTTTCGATTTGCTGTTCATCGGGGGAAGCGTGTTTCTCGAGACCACCCTAGAATAAGACATTCAACTGCCAGGCAGAATCCAACATCACTCTATGTGTGAACTTCACAACATCGGCGATTATTATACGTTTCACTTTTGGTAACTGCTAATTCGCTTCTAGTCGATGATCGACATTCTGTACGACTCAATCCATACTTGTACAACGTTCGACAGTGACTCCGGGTGATTGGAGGTGATCCGTGTATCGTACAGTATTGCCGGACCGATTACACCCTGACAGTTTAACCAAGTCGGACCAAACAACTAGTAATAAATATCAATTTTTGAAACTGAATACTTCTGCATTGCAATCATGCGATTGCACGCAGACTGTTTTCATCACATTGATTACTCAAAGATGATCCAAAACTATAATACGTGGCAGTAGAGTTGGTGTCGTGAAAACCTCCATCAATCTCTATATTCCTGTATCATTTTAATAGAAATGTGCGTCAGCAGTCAGGTGATAGCGCGGCCATTAGTGTGAAATGCGACTGAGTTTGTAGGTAGAAAACAAATGAATATGCCGCATCCCGAAACGCATGTAGCCACTCGTTTGTCCGCTGACTTCTACTGTCTTATTCTTCTTCTTCTTCCTCAACTGTTGTACGCCGCTACACGAACTCTGTGAATTACAAGGTCCATGGCAACAAAGGCCTATAGAGAAGCCTAGTGATGACACTCGTTCCAGGTGAGCGAGTCGGCCAATAATTGATAGATGATTTGCTTACCAGGCAGTTGATGGCTGTCAACCAATTACGCCGGACACTGAAATAACGAATCATAATATCGAATGCTTGAAATTACTTGCAATAGACCAGTCGCTTGGACGACAATAATGCGTTGTTAGCTAGAAGGTACCAAGGAGGTGCCGCACCCCACGTCGCTTGGCCCATCTGTAATCAGTTATTTAAGCTTACGCTATAATTACTATGGTTTTTGGTTGAAGAATCAGGCTCTCCTTGGACTTGACAAACATACATTGTAAATGCCACTATACTTTAAGCCGAGCGCTTTACAAAATTGTTAAGAACAGTAAATGCAATACAAAATACAATGCACCATGCGCAGTGGCTACTATATCTGATTAAAATGCTTTTAGGAAAAACTATGCTCACAGGTCTTATTGATTCGTTGGAGGTAAAGCGGAAACCACCCTCTCTCTATAGGTTTGATTTAAGCAATCGAGTCATCGTTAGGCCATCGTTGTTCTCTGCTTGAGAGTCTTGGCAACACCTCCTCCGGCGAAGGCGTCTATTTCCCTTGGGGAAAAGGTACTGGGAGAACTGCGGAAGCCGGTGACAGTAGATATATGTATGTGCACTATGCGCAAAGGGAAGAGTCGACCCATGTAAAGCAGCACAACAAGGCAGCAGAGTAAGTCACTTGGGTAAGATGGCCTCCGTTGAAACGAAACCAAGTCGGCTGTACGATATACTGTCCTGGATATATATAAAAGCGTAAACCGCTTCGTTCCTCCGGATCATAACATGTTCTGCAACTACTGTCTCACAGGGCGGCGCCATTCCTATGGGAGGTATGAAGAAACGTCGACGAGGTGTGGTTGCTTGGCGGTAGCATGTATAAAGCCAGTGCATGAATTGGAGACCGCATCAGCTCGTTCGTATGCATGGAAATGCTGATCTGAGCAAAGAGGTACATAAGGGCAACTCAACAAACCGATACTACGATATTATGGTATTACTAGAATATATCATTATTATTGCATATGAATGGGCTCTAAGTGCAGACAATTCGGTTAGGACTATGCTCGTTAAGGCAGTAAAATATATATGGTCGTTCTACGCAATCATCTGTCGTTATTATCAATTATGATTATCTATTATTCATAAGTAACACACCACTTAAGAGTTTAAATGAATGCTATAATAACTTTATTAACAAATCTGCAAGTATTAAACATAACCGACCTTATCGATCAGCATGTGCCCAATGGGATTTGAACCGGAGAGGGACCTTATTGTTCTAAGTCCCTGTTGTTGACACGTCGCTTAACTAAACTTCGTTCATAGTCCGCATAGATCACTACAATTGCCACAAATATATCTGCCGTCTGCAGGGTACGTGCTGTAGAAGCCGAAGTAAGAGATTTTTTTGCAGAGGCGTCCCTCTTGAGCTGCCATAGGCGCTATTGCGTTATTGCCTTAAAACCTACAGGTTTTAGACTCTTCAAGCTAGGCTGTGCAGAATGGCAGACAGTATGGGTACTCCAGTTGTATATATTATATATTATGATCTTGAAAATAATTCACGTCGACGCATTGATCGCCTATTCTAACTCTATTGTCCTTCTGCACTCACAACGCGCTGCGATCGAGGCTGCAACTGTTTTCTTCGCTAACCTTTATAACTCCGCGAATGCCTGACGACAGCAAACGAAGTTTTCCTAACAAAGAATCATGCATATATGTACACACAAACGACTTTTAACTTTCGCATGTATCTCTAAATACTGCATACATTTTGTCGAAAGGATATCTCAGAAATTTCCATCACGATGTACATTTATGCACGGACATGCACGCAGTGCGTAACAAGGCTGTGTCATCTCCGCCAGAACAAGACTGCGAGGACTTCAGACTCGTCCAAGCAACTTTCCTTATATTTTTATGTCAATGTGGAAAAAATGCGGCCCTCCCAGCGCAGCAAATAACGACCCAGAGCTGTGATACCTCTAGGAGAGCTTTGGTTTCTGCACGTACGGCTCATACGTTAGTGTATACACTTGATGCATATCCTAGCTAATGTTCGTATGGAGGTTTTCAACAGAGTTGTCGTTATAGCTGTTCGCATCCCTTCTGTAGTCGACGCAAATCACAACATGTGAAGAGTTACATTAAGTTGGTGGACAGGGCAGGACAGTCGCTATGGTAATCGTCTATTGCATCTAATCTAAACTTTGAGGCTTCCAGCGAGGCCCAGTTAGTGCTTTAGCGGTTAGTTGTGAAGGCTAATCTGTTATTCTTATCATGTTCCCACGAACCCTCTATGCAAATCAACCTCGCACCATAGCACCACGTGCGAGATGTTGATGATGGGATTAGGTTTTTTTTTGCTAGTACATGCTACCGCAGTAACTTCATCGCTCACGTTACCTATTGTGTTTGTACACTATGAGTACGTATACTATGCTTGACTGATATTTATCATGTACAAACTCTATCGTACGACCCTGGGGTTTCCCAAACGTTTGAGCTACGCGTTTGTATTTGGATTATTTGCAGAGCGTTAAGGATGTATTGAAAAATGCATGATTCTTATACACATTCGATGACTGCGTAGAGTCCAGCTCTTGTGAATATTTTAACAAGGATCATTACAATTCATTGCGATTGTGTGGACAATATATTTCGTATTGTGTCTGTACGAGTTCTGCATAGAACTCGACTGCATATCATTCCCGTAATAGACAATAGACCCCGTCGCAGCATCGCATGTCCCTCTTGATTTTTCGTACGCAATACATATATATATATATATATGATATTAGCCACATGTACAACCTATCGGACAACAGCAGAACATGTGCGGTATTGTATGATAATATCGCCACAGGTCCTGTTGTTGCAGTTGTCTCCATGCTTGTCGTTGATGTTACCGTTGCGTCGACGTTAATAATTCTCTTGAACGGTGTTTGGTTGGCGATGTTTATCGGTTGACGGCATAGTAGCTGACCGATGTCGCACATGCTGCCTGACTAGCATGTAGTCTCGGCTTCGTGCTTCGGCCTTCGGCTGGGTATAGCGTTCGTTCGTTCCGTGGGGTGCCGTCTACTGGACTGTAGCCCAATGCAGATCCCCGAAACGTACCTCGGAATAGACAGGCCCGCTACGACAGGCACAGTCAGTCTGCCGCGAAGTCAATCGGTGGTTAATATCGTGCAGGTGTGTGTGGCTGTAGGCGGGGGAGAGACGGAGATAGGTTTGAAGAGTGAGGCCAGACTCTGTCGGCCACCCCGGGATAGATAGAACAGCAGAGAGACAGCGAGAGAGAGAGAGAGGTGTCAGCCACATGACACTTGGGTCTGATGCGGGTGCTGACAATATTCTACCCTCTGAGAGGCTGAAGCGTCGCGAGAGGGTGAACATACAGTACAACGCTGGTGCCCATGGCAGCCCCGCACACCGTCTCAGAACTTTGTAAGTCGTACAGCCCAATAGAACAGTTCGCAATCTGAATCTGTTTGTGTCTGATCAGTTCACGCAACATTTTGAGCAAATTGTGCATTAGATATTGTCCCTGACGTTTACACAATGGAGAAGAGGGGAAGGAGAAATATTCTTTATCAGGTTTTATTTTTTAAGTTGCTTTGAGCTTTAACCGTACTACTCTTGCTAGTTAGGGATTATTAGTGTACCATTATTCAAACTTCGAAGTAATCTTAAACGTGTAGAAACATCACTTTAAGAGAGACACCGAATTCGTGTGAGATCAGTTTGATCGCAGTTCAATGGTATACTCTAAATTATATCAGTTAGTTTCTTTTTTTTGGTCTGGGTGGTTAATGCGAATAGCCTTCGGTGCGGTTGCTGTGGAAACCACGCTCGGTACAACGATTTCTGATTGTCGGTCCAATCCTCAGAAATCATGCTTTGCTGGCATATGGCTAACATCGCCCTGTTATCACATACATAGGCCTGTTGAAGAAATCCGAAATAAGTTCAGCATAACCAACCGCACGCATAAGTCAAAAATAGGGAAAAAGCATTGAATAATCTATAGCCCGGGGTCAACTCAACGATTACTCGAATGAGCTGCGTCATCTGACACGTTTTGAAACAATGTTGCTATAAAGCGGTATTAAAACCTACCATAGAAGGAAGCTGACGGTGTAAAAATTGTTGAGTAAAAGTGTCTAGCTGACAATTATTTCGTTTTTCATTTGAACTAAACTGTCGCGTTATCGTCTAGGACATGTTGACTTCCCATCGAATCCCCGGGGGACTCACATCCAGGTGAGCCTCGGGATATGTTATAATTTAAGTCTGTCAGCAGTTAGGCACAATTTAGAAATTCGGAATTTCACAAGGCAGGTAAAATGTAACGACTCCAACCATCGTCGTAAGGACAATAGGTACCTAAAAGGCAATAATTGTACACCGTGGGAGTGAGCGATTGCGATGAAGTCTGGGCAGAGGAATGAAAGAAGATAGTGGTGAACCCTCAACTCTAATTTCAGCCCGACGCTTGTCATTACCAGGATCGTATTTACGAAAAGAAGACCATCTAAATACCTCTCAAACCAAATAATGTCTCTATATGATTTGCGTTTGTATCGTGCGTGCCAAGGAACGTTTCGAATAGGTTGTTTAGGACGCCAAATACTTTGACACCTTTGGACGGCACAATGAATATGTTGACCTTCCCAAAATTATTTCAGCTCAACTGTACCCGCTGAGTACGCTTATCTCCTATTCCACGACTCGAGCTACTCTTGTCTAGGTTGAAACATGCACGTGTTGCGATGAAGCCGCCTACACATGTGTCACAATCAGCTGCTCATTTGTTACCTTCCCCCAAATTCCCGTTTGGCTTTTGGTAGAAATTTAATGGTTTAAAGGACTGAGAAGACAGTAGATCTGACGACGACAATCCAGTTCGGTTCCCGGACTGGTTCCTTTGATCTTCGCTAGTTTTCGTAGTCGTCAATAACATATGTATAGGGTAGAGTAGCTTGCTCGTCGGATAGGCAAACTAAACTATGAATGCATTAGCTATTAGTGCAATCAAAGAAAGCACCATTCATCCATCTGTGCTCTTTTAACAACTCTCGACTCATAGACTAGCGCTACAAACAAATACGGGTACAATGGAAATAATAATCATTTGAAGGCTAAGTCGGCAAGATACAGGTGTTCCTCCATGTTTCGAGCTCTGTGTGTGAAATAATGCAGCATACAACAAGACCATCAATTGAAACGATCGAGGCTTCGAATAAGGCCAGCCTTAGTAAATTAATGCTAAGGGTCGCTTTGAGCCTTTCGGTCTGCGTTTCAACTGATGACAAGAACGGCAACTCATAGCCTATAATGATAGTTCTGGATTAGCATAAATCAATTATTTACATGTTACAATTCGAATACTCCCAGTAACCAGCCGAGTTAGCAGCCATCACCATGTACTACTACGGGCAATGACAGTATGTGAATAACCCATAATAATGCGACTATCCGATCTATCCGAATTGATCAGCTAATAAAGTATATACATTTATTCCATGAGTAATTAAAAGTATTTCATATCAATTTACAGTCATCAAACGTGTTTGCTTACAACTTTTTCAGATTTATTTAACAAATCCTATATAATAGTATCACAATCCGTATGAGGTGTGCCTATTTTGTTGCCAAAAGGCGACAGGTTATGTCAGATGAGGAATCCTAGTTTTGACATCAAATCGGCGAGATATAAAACGAACTTACGTAAACGAATACACAATCGTTTTCATACGATTATACCAGTATACATAACAAATTATCACCATCACACACACACATATATATATCATATATTACCTCGTCCGTCGTTCGCCAAATCTCCCCCCTCCCTCGCCAGAGTTTCGTTATATGTTCATCGCTTCCATCAGCCATCATCAGCCACCACCACCACACAAGCTCGTTCTCTATGAACACTACCCATTTGCCATTGTATATATATATATATATATATATAATGTTCGTTATGCTTCTCCTCTTAGCGACAGAGTCTCGACCCCTTCCCTATTTGTCCTCTCTCTCTCTCTCTCTCTCTGTCGACCACCGCTCGTGATTCCCTCGATTCAGCTGTCACATCTTTCGACACCTGTGATTGAGTGATCACTTTCGCTTGTCCACCCCCGAACGCTTCCCCAAAAATAAGCATGACGTTCGGCTGCTGTCGTCGCGGTTGCCACGTTGTTGTTGCTGCTGCTACTACTCGAAACAGTGCTAACGAATACCTTGGCTCTCCCTACCACTCTTCTTTGCGGGACTGTTCTCCCTGTGCTATAGCTTCTTGCTCCCAACGTTCCCAGCATCGCAGCTGCAAAAGCAGCAATGGCAATACCCAAACTAAACGCTCAGCCAACGAAGCGGTGGCGGGCAGTAGCCGATGGCCAATGCTGCTCGTGTGAAGGTAATCGATCCAGGGCAACAGCAGCAGCCGACCCAGCAGTGGTACCACTGCAGACAGTGTTAAGGAAGTAGGAGAGGAAGCAAGGGAATAACAATAGTGAGAGAAGAGAGCAACGACAGCAACAGCAGGAGAGGCAACGATGTAGGGCAAGAAATAGCGAACGACGACGACGACGCCTCGGTCCTCCTCAGATGACGATGGTGGTAATCCGTCAATACAACCTGTTCCTATAGATCCCAGCGGCGGCTGCGACGGGTGGTCCTGCCTGGAACCGAGCGCCCGGCCCGCTGGTCCACCGCCGACTGCAGTCTCGCCATAATTCGATGGGGCCACCACATGAGCCGTGGCAGAGGGAGCAGCCGTGCGCCGGGCGTCATGAGCCGACATAGGGGGGGGGGGTGAATGGTATAATGCGTAGTGTCCAGTTTGTTTTTTCGCTTAGCTGGTACGGTCGGCCCACAGGTCGAACGATAGAAGACAAAGAAGAAGCTGTTAGTGCTGACTGCTTTGCTTGGTTCGTGCCACAATATGTGTAGTACGGGCAGGTTAGTCTGTGTGTCTGTGTATATATCTTATACTATATATAAAGAGGTGCCACACAGTTATCAGGGCAGTTGCTGCTGCGCCACTGACGCCGTTGGTCTTTTGGACAAAAGCAACAACAATAAGAAACGATTGGACACCCGCTGCTAGGGCCAACGTCAAACAGCCCAGTACCGTGTCTACAGGGCTCCACAATCTGATTGTACGTCCGTACTCCACGACCCTACCACGGCTGGTTGAATACCCGAGGCAGTATCAGTAAGACCTGTCTATATACTGTATGTATTACATACAATATCCAATACCTAGCTAGGCAGCAGGACGCAATGCCAGGACAGCTTTCAGCGTTACATTCTGCACACTCTCTCATTCTCTTACGTGTATATATATATATATATATATATATATGTGAGTGTGTGTGTTCATAGATGTGCGGACGGGAAAAAGGCACCCTTTTGCCTGGAGCAAACACACAAGCACAAATGGGCGTTAATATATCCACAGCGAATCATATACAGACACAATGGCCAGGCAGATAAATGACACAACAGGAGGCGTGTCAACGCACAAGAAACGGAGAAGGAGGGACGGTGGCAGAGGCAGCAGCAGCAGAAGCGATGTACATTGAAACGATGCCAATGGTGGGGATATAGCGACAACTGAAGCAGCCATCGGTCGGGGACACGCACCACGGATCAATGGTAATTGCACAATAGTAAGATAATTCTATTATTCATTCAAGGGCTTGAGCCTCAGGTCGGCGCGAACAAAACCTGCTGCTTCCTATCGGGTTTGATTCAGTTAAATGCCGAAGCTGCCCACGAATGTCGTTCATTAATGAGACTTAAACTAACACATTCAAGTATCTGTTTCCCCTCCCTCTTTATATATATATATATATATATATATAGCCCTGACACATAGCAGATCATAGAGAAGAAAGTTAAAGTTCAAGAATAATAATGAGGATAAGAGCAATAAATTAATTTATAAATACGAACTCTAGAATATATAAATAAAATCCGTTGAGTCCAGTCAAAGTTCTTAACACTCGTCTCGCTTATTATGGACTTACACAAATAGGCAGATATGCGATTTTATGAAACGCTACTACCCTCATACACGTACTATAAATATTTTAATGTCAGACAAAATAATCTGCGGAATGGACAAACTCAGTTCAAATCGCCAGAACCGAAAGAATTAACAACATGTTTTCTTTTCGAGGCACATGCTCTTTTCAAATGCTCAGAGACACGAATGCTTATATTATGTACTAACAAATTTCTGCAAACCAAATGTATGTTTTTAAAATTGAAATTGAAAATTTTCCACAAAGTCTGTCTCAGCCGATAATTAGCGACGGGCTTCGACGCGGAGCTATAATATGTAGTAGTGAGAAAACTCGTCATCGCCGTTGTTGTTGCGGCTACTGTTGGTCACAACGAAGGAAAAACAACAGCGAAGACGGGTGGAGTACGACGGTTGTGGCAACGGCTCTCGTCTGTGTCAAGCCATTGCCGCGTGCATCGATTTTCGTAAACTCAAAAAGCCATCTTCGCTACCGCTTACGCTCAGAGGAATGGGTGCGCCAGTACCTCCTTAAGTGCTTCTTGTTTTTCTTCTTCGTGGTTTGTACCGCTGCTTCTGTTACTGTTTAGACTTTTCCTAGAGATTTTCCTGATATTTCACAACGTCAGCTTCGTGCGCTGGATGGACTTAGGTAGGACAGATCATCGTTGGGCTGCAGTCGATTGTACTGTTTGCTTTGCATAGTCGGAGTGTCTGTACATATGTATATGCGTCTGCGTGTGTGTGTGTGTAATGCATAATGCTTCACGAAGCGTCTGTTATGGCTTGACTTGGTTTTGTTTGTCTCTCTGTATTGTTCTCCACTTACTTTGCCGGTCCGTTCGCCTCCGGGCCGGGTCGATTAGCTCGGCTCGTCTTCATCTTGAACGAGGAAAGAACTACGCGATTCTGACAACGATCCACCGGTCAATTGGTCAATATAAAAACACCAACTCCTGGCGACGTGTCTTCTAAAGTCTCGGAGTGGTCCCGACAGTGTCCCAACAGGGTTCCTGCTACAATTGCTTTTTCTAGTGACCAACTGTCCCTTCAATACCAATACGATTTCGGCGATGTCAAACAAATTAGTGGCGTTTCGACCAGGAAAAAAGAAGTTACCTTCTTGGCACAACTCTCGAATTTGACAGTTGTTGGTTCGGTAACGGTCGACTATTCCGCAATACTTTCATACCTCTGGATTCTAAGCAGTGAACATAAGATAAATGCCATGCTCGGTCACGAGTGAACTCAGCAAATTCCTTTGACTTTTTCGTCACAGACGTGGAGCCTGAGTGGCGCCCAGAGAGAGAGAAAGAGAGAGACTTTTGGAAATGCTTGATCTTCGTATGGTAAAACAAGTATAACAGGAATGGTGTCACATTTCCTTGCGATCAATTACAGACAAGCCATATGGGCACCCGCTCGAACGACATGCAACACATGTATGCTCTTTAATCGAAGTGTTGGAGGCAAAAATCGAAGTAACTCCCTTCTTTGGTCAGACGGCAATCGCCTTCTAACAGTTCGGATGTTTGACTTAATCGTAGGAATCACAATATATTCTTCAGGTCCGAGCTGTTATGATATTGGGGGTTGCAATGGAATACAAATGTGAAAGCGTGACTTTTATACCCTTGTGCTGTAAATCATATGTAAATGCGTGAAGATCAAAAGTGCGGAGAGATATGACCACCTTCGACAGTCACAACGCTTGCTACTGTTGTTGCTGTTTAGCAATACGATCACCTTTCATACTTGTCCGTCGCCTTCAACCTAGCCCAGCATCGCGTACGCAGGGGCGTGGTATTATAGATGGAATAAGAGATCCCGGTGTCTCGGTTCGGTTCGGGGGCCAGCCTAGAGGTGGGTATGTTACTTACTGACCACGCCGGTATTCCGACTTGACCAAAGGTAGAGAGACAGGATAGATAGGCACGATCAGTTGCCGGTCTACCTCGAACCATGTGGCCCGACAAGCGTGCTAGACGTTCTAAGACCTTGGCTGCTCTCCAGCTACCATTCAGTTCCATTGCTGCGCCCAATGCTTGTGCCATTGCCGCTGGCGCTAAGTCTCCCTGAAGGCTGGAGATCAGCCTGTCAGCTGGGATGTCAGTCAAGCAAGCACCGGCAAGCGGCACCCGCGCAGTCGTTGACTTGGCGTTGCTGAGACGGGCAACGACTAACTTAGCTAACCGATCCAGCAGTAGCAGCAGCAGCACCAGATAGAGAGAGAAAGAGAGAGAAATCAAGCGAAATAGAGCGAGACTCGCAGCAGGAACATCAGCGGAGAGTGGGACAGCATCGAACAAGGCTGCTTCGTCGACGGCGAAGGCCGTAAGAAGAAGGGATAGAGCAGCGTGTTGCTAAAGCCTGCTAGCTTAGACACACACACGTGTATAGCACAGAGCCACACATCACACACAAACAAACAAGATCGAAGGAAACAAGAAAGGAAGGAACGAAGAGAACACGAAGAAGAGACGAATTGGTTCAAAACTCTCTCTCCTTTCCTGTCTTTCTTTTCGTCCCTTTCATCCGCTCGACTACTGACGGACTGGGTGACTGTGGCGTGGACGTGAACACAATGAACAACTGTACGCGGCTTACCAGCATTAGGCGAACATGACAAGCAGGCAAGCGATCAAAGGAGAGAGAGAGAGAATCATTGAGATAAACTAGAATATAATAGAATTGAGTAACAAACGGAAAGAAAGACGAATAATCTTGAGTGAAAAGTATTAAGGAACTCAACTAGACGATTCCAATGGATATGGCCCGTTGACGCTTGTTCCTTGCTGGCAGCTGCAAACAAAGAAAGATGGAAAGAATCAATCTCTAGTTGACAAGTTTACTAACAACGCACTACTGTCTATAATAAGAAGAACAGTAATAATAACGAGTATGAGTACCAAGTCGTGGTGGTCAAGCGGGGGATGATTATGCTGATGTAATGAAATGCGTAAAAATAGGGACTCTCTTGAGACTATAATATTTTGCTACTTCGTTAATAGCAATAGTAGTGAACGAAAGCTCACTCACTGAATGATTAGGTAGACATTAAGGTTATGTGTAAATGGGGAAGCTACAACGTCCGATATGAACACAGCCCTTCGAAGGATGACCCCTTTAGCGTGGTGTAAACTACAAATATGTAAGTATATATGTGTATATATATATATACAATAGTGGAAAACGATAGCTCTGCTCATGTATCATTGTGCGATTGGAAACCGTTTGTCATACGTCGCCATTACAGCCGTTGATGTAAAAAGTAGAATATATGTGGTATACTCGGCCTGAAGGGGTCAGTTATTTCTTCGAAGGACCCAGAAACTCTGTCTCTCGGAATGTGCCTGATGTGATCTAATCACCACCACGTGAATTGACGCCGTCTGCGCGGCCGCGTAGCCATCGCGTCTGCCACCACGGCGCCCGATCAACAACAATACAATGTGAAATATTAACAGCCAAAACCTTTTCTCGGCTCATCGATGTCATCGTACGCTATTTTCTGAATCGACCCAAAGGAATATTCCGCCGTCTCCCATCTTTATCGTCGATTGCATTTACATTTAAGTCGAACATCAAGATATTCGTATTGGGAACATTCGCTATGCGGCCTTTGATTCTTTAGCGTTCGATATTCGCTACACGCGGCTGTCCTGCCGCCTGAGGCTCTGGATAGAATTCCCTGCTGCTATTACTCTGCTATGACCGAGCGACAAAGACCACAGACATATAACCGATACATATACTAATGAAAATAATAATAATGGCAAGCAAAACATTAATAATAGACATGTCGCTTCGAAATGGGAGGTCTCTGAAGATAAGCATCGCTTTTTCATGCGTGAGTTTCGACCAAGCAACGTCGTCGAGCAGAAGGAGGAAGGGGGAGGAGATGGGGACTTTATTAAGAAGAAATAGAAGAAGAAGAAGAAAAAGCAGAAACGTATCAGTGATTGATTGTGGCTCACTTGCTGTACACGAACGACGGCCACAAATCCCGTTTAAAGTAGCATTGGAAGAAAAAGACGCTGTGCTTTTTCACGTCACATGTTGACTTGTCACGATGTTCGTACCGGTATAGCCAGTGCCAGATTGAATGAACAATGAAGTAGGCAAAGCAAATCGAGACATACGACTCTTTCGAAAAAAAATAATTCTGTGCCAGGTATCGGCCACAATTGAATTGGGTGTTCGCGGCTGCTGACACGATGTTATGAGATGCTTACAATTGAGCCTTTGTTTAATCGTTGTGGCAACGACAAAATTGCTCGAGTCCATTTAGAAAAGCTTGTCGAGCTCCAAAAAACACTATAAAAGAAGTGGTATAAATCTTAAACGATGAAGTCAATAACGCACATCGAATCATAGCAAGGAGAGGGTTGTTTCCTGAAATTTAACCAGCATGCAGCTAAAGCGGTTGACAAAGATGGATCAGTGTGCTGCTGTATGAAGGTGGCCAGCGCTGAGTCGACTTCAAGATGCAGTTTTCGCCTCTAATGGGGTATTGGTGATGGTTAAACTGTTAGGGGTGCCAAACTTTGTGCTTTATACGATTCGTCGACATCCATTTTAAAAGGCCTTCCTTTATTCGATCTTCCTTTATATTATGAACAATATTGTACCAACCATCAGTGACGTATTCAATTGCATTTATGTACTGAGTTGTGTGATATTTTACTCTGTTTTAGACAACGTACACTTGTTTGTACGAATACTCAGCACAAGATTTACCGTTCTCGAGCAGTTGGAATCAATTTGAATAATATTGCACGGTCATTACCGTTGGGTTGGGTGGGATGATATTCGCGCTGGCCAAACGTAACTGGCCGGTGAGCTTGGTATTAGGGAACTGTATTTGAGTAATCATAAAGACAGAGCGTTTCCATGACGAAATGCTTCTGTGTCTTAAACCAATTGTAATAATAATAATAACAGTAATTCTGATAATGATCATATATTTATGCTTACGGTAGTTGCCAGTCAAAATAGATATAAATATAGGATAAAGATCAAGTAAACATGAAATATTAAAATAAGAGGAAAAACATCTCTTTACAAGTACAAACAATGTTTTCTCGGAATAGCTCAGCCGTCCGATTCTCTGTACGCTGCATTGTAAATTTCGCATCGCACCATATTAGAACGACGTGTGCTATTCAAAGCCCATACTTTATATTTTGTAAAAGTCAATTTGTAGCCATCTACTGTTGTATTATAAGTACCGAGTCTTTTCTCTCAAAATCAGAATGGTTATATTTGTAACTTGACCCAAATTTCGGTATAAATACTCGAACACATCTCTGGACAGATAAATATAGTACAAGAACATTCAGGACTATTCTCTCCGAAATTTCTCAAATTCTGCGTGCGTTTGCTTGAACCTTGTATTATTGCTTGTGAACTTCAATATTACTGATTGCCAACGTGAAAAAATTTTGTTCCCGAGTGTGGAAGATCATAGCAAAATTTTGTATTTTATGTGATTTTTTCAGGCATGATAACACAATATATCAGATTTTAGCTAGAAGTGAACATACGAAAAAGTAAAGTTGGTCATTTTCGGTAAGAACAGAAAGTTTTTGCTTTCATATAAAGTAGCAAAAAACATACGCTGTTCATCGTGTGAATCAGAACTTTAAAGTGTATGCAGTTGCCCAGTGTTAGTTTGTAAAAAGTCTCCGCCGTCAGTCTGCCCGGAAGTGATCAATGTGAGATCATCTATTTCCATTTATCGATTTGGCGCTACCATTAGTTTGCGCTTATCTGACTATTTTCAAGACCATCTTAGTGAAGTGTTTGTATACAAAGATTGTTTATGACCTTATCAAAAGGGCAATAAGCGGCCCAAATGTGGAATCTTTCTTTCTTGAAAAACACAAGGAGAGATGGGGTGCAGAAATATGATTCACTGCAATTGATGAGTTCTGTCACTTATCAAGTATCTTGTATACTTGATATCAAGAGCAGAGCAGTAAAGCAATTATAGAGATAAAGGCATTCTACAGTGTTTTTGTGCCTTTTTTTTTATCATAAAGCTTGTGTTATCGACATCTTGCTGATACATCGATGAGCATAGAAAACTACAGGGAACGGCTCATATCTCGTTTAACTAGCAAGGAACTAATAGTCAGCCCCTGAATACTGTTGAGAATCGGTGTATGATGACGTATAATTCTGATTGTTGAATAAATTGACCATTGAAGAAATTATTTGCCAAAAATATGCACTCTATGTTTTATATTTACATTTCACTTCTTTCACTCTTGAAATTTGTATCTTTTCTCGTTGAGTTTTTCTCAAGAAAAGTTTATGTATGATCTTTGTGTGGACTTGCCCTGAATGCCAGTAACTAATTTAAACAGAAGTAGATTCTGACTTCGTGTTTCTTTGAAACGGTGTAAGCCAAAATAGCTAACAATTATTTTTGTTAACAGACAGTAATAAACGTAATTCAGGTCATCTAGGGGATCTATCATCTACGACCACAAAAACGCATAATAATGATAATATAGACAGTGTTTATCAGCCGTGCCGAAAGGAAATTAAAGTCGTCTGAAAGTGTAATATTTAGGACGAAACCCTGGGAACTAAAGGGAACTTTTGGCTCTATCGAATGGACGATTCGTTAGTTGTGAATGATCAGCTAACTGATCCCCATCGCGTACAAATTATATATATATATATATATAGAAATGTATATGTTATACGTATATACATTTCTATATATGTTACTCGAAACTACTATGGAAGGAGTTTGCTTTTGCTGAAGCCGTTTCTTGGTGGGTTCGATCGCTCATCGCTGCACTATGACCAAGGTACCGGCTAATTGCTTCCCACGTGGCTGGGTCACACACCAACAACTGTTTTTACCTATAGAAAAGAAGCCGAAGCAGCCTTTGTTCGGCAGAACGACTTGATTAGACAGAAAACAAGCCAGGTCCAGGGCGTGGGGGGATCATGAGGCAAGAGGCCAAGAAGAGATGAACAGGAACGCTCATGTATTGTCTATAATAAGTTAATTATTATAGATAAATTAGATAGATACTGTAGCACATTGCTGGGTGCAGCAATAACTGAGCCAGTTTATACAAATGCTTTGCATGATAATCGTTAATTGCGGTTATCGTTCTGATTGCTATAAAAACGTAAGTAACAAATACCTCATGATATCTATGTGAGATTCATTGGATAAGCCATGCTGGATCAGGAAGGATTGGCTAATTAACTCAGTAAGTTCAGTTCTTGGTGAGTTGCATGTCTGTGTTTGTTCTGAATATATCTGAACACATTGACCATGTAGCGATCAGGGTTAGCGGACATCACTATCATTATCAACAGCAGCAGCAGTGAAACACTGTGATATTTGCACTCGCCGTGATGGAGCCGTTAACTAATATGAGTAAACCTATTACATACGGATGTTGTTTTTGCGCATGTCCACACCAAGAATATAAATATTTATCTCTACTGCATTGGCATCTATATACTTATTCTACGAGGAGACAGTCGGCAGTGTTCAATGGTCAAGTTCGGCAAATGCACCAGAAGGAACACAACGACGATAACGGCGGAGTGGGGGAGAGGCGAGGGCAAAGGGTCCACCGGCGATGCTTTTATTGGGAACTCTCTACCTCCGCACTTCGTACGCCATAGAGGCCGTTTCCGATACTTTTCGTCCTTGTAAAAAGTGACAGGACGTAAAGAGGAGGAAACACTCAAGAGAGGTAGGTTTTTTACGGAAGCTGTCCTGAGCTCGCCCTCGGTTCCGCCTCCGCTCGCTCCACTACTACGCGCCCACAACTTGGCAACGATGGATCGATTGTTGGCCGAGGCGACCAGAAAAACTTTCGATCCAAAAAGATATTCGCACAACTCCTGCAGCGAAACCAACCGCCTTTACGACTTTCCAGGTAATCGTAGTGGTAGTAGTTCTAGTACTGGCTGTTGTAGATGGGAAAAAATAGTTTGAATTTACATCTACGAAAGGTTACAAACATTTATAGACTTGTTGCTTTACTCATTATAGCATACAATCTATGTTTGCATATCACAAATGATGAGCTTCTATAATTTTTAAGCCACTATTAAAAATGTGTGGCCAATATTGCTAAATAAATTAATGGCTAAATTAGACCAATCAACAGATTGTGAAAAGGAAACGCAAAACTGCCCTTTACCTTAATAGGGACATCATAACAGGAGCTAATTTTCTTTAAAAGGTCAGCACTGCGACAGAAAAATAAATTCGGGACGCAGCTAAGATGTTGTTCAATTTCAGGACAATTGTTTTTGAAAATGTTCAGTATTATCTATCTGAGCAACTGTGGATACCCCTCTTAGCCATTTTCCTTCAAACCGAAAATAAACATAACGATACATTATTCTGCTTTCCCGCTGCCTCACTTCGTATCCAGATAGCGTAGACTCCATGCAATAGGATAATAGTACAATATCCACATGTGGAGCAATTATTTTCATTTCAGTTCCTTCTGGCCTAAGTAACAACATTTGAGCTTTAATCCTTAACGCAACAAAATGTCTCCTCCCTCTAGTGTTATATGTAAAAACATAATAATGTATATTTATTTTTTATTATTCAATGTGGAGACTATCACTACTGGAAGAGAAGTTCGTAGAGAGCCTCAGGTTAATGATGACAGTGCTGTGAATAACAATAAAAAAATAAGAAGACGCGGCCGCAATAGCTGAGGGATCGGCAAAAAGTTGTATAGTAAATAGAGCATTTTCACCCCGGAATGCATAACATATAGCGCGATATCTGAGGTACAACAATGATGGTCAGAAGACCCAAGCATTGAGCGCAAGGCACTGGCTTATGTTCAAGGCCCGGCTGTGCTGACTTCTACAAACTGACCTAGCCGACAGTCGCACGTGCCGAGGGGTGGATTGTCGAGCCCAGAGCCACAGCGCTGGGCAACAACATATCAACAGTATAGCGTCAAACATCAATAGGGGGGCCATCTGCCTACAAAAGCCATGTAGACAATATGTGACCACCGGCGATGAGCAGCATACGAGAAGACCGTATGAGCAAGAATCGTAGGACATGGTGGAGGAGGTCGTCAACGACAGGAGACACCTGGAACATCCACGACGTTCCCGTTTGAAGGCAACGGCCAGTGGCGAGATGGCGAACGAAGGTGATTGTCACCGCATTGTCACACCTTTCGCTGCAGTCCGACAGGAACGGACTGAAGTCATATCAAGCAAGCACAATGTGTTTGTAGGTACGATAGTGTGGCTGTGGCAAAGACGTGCAATAAAGAATAGAACACTGAGCATTCTTAATGGAAGGAGTTCAACAGGCAATAATTCTCTATCGAAGCTTATATCGCACATTTATTTGATGTAAAACAGACAAAATGCATGCATAATTATTCTTATTATTTAAAATTTCATCATATTTATACTACATTTGTACAATATGTACAACTGCAATTGGGTATGGAGTTCCTTGACGAAACTCACCGGAGCTTTATCCGGTGTATTGAACAAAAGCGTGTGTGATGCCTATTTATTTCACGCCAAAAGATGAACAACTGATAAATGCCTAAAGTGGTGAAACTACACAGTAACGGTCGTTGAGTGATGTTGCGTCGCTCTAGTAGTCTGGGATTACCAGATCTTGCTGATCCGTAGGAGGTCTGTAGGAGAAACAGTCGTAATTTTCTAGGATTTAAAGTGATCATCACAAGTCCTATAAAGTGTAGAAGTACCGCTGAACTTTTGGCCTATTTAACTACACACCAACCAACTACGTCTAGGTCGACCTATCTACCCATTATGATGATGATGATTGGTGTGAGTCCGTTATCGGGAAAGCATCCCACCCTATGGGGCCTGTAATTCGATGATGAGACAGACAAAACCAACAACAGCTTGATCACCGTGTTGTGATAAACTCTCCCTAAATTTGACTGGGATATAACACACACTCGTGTTCTCATATGAAATTATGTGAATCTATCTGACACCACAATACAATTGTTCTTACCTAAAGTAAAAATCAGTTCTTATAATCGTAGAACGTACATTTTGTCTCATTTATTAATCAATATTTACAGGATTGCACCCCATTAAGGTGTCGATTTCACAGGATACTTTCCAGAAGAAGGAGTTACGATTTATCATACAAATCTATGGCACCCACACCACCTCCGCAAATGGTGCCTTCGATGCCAATGCTCTTCTGTCATTATTCAGTAATGACAATTTGTAGAACTATAATAATAATTCTAATAATAATAATTATCATTATTATATATAGTAATCATTATAATGACTTTGTCTTTTTATCTTAATATCACAGGCAACGTATTTTGTTCATGACTACTATTTTTCTTTACAAACGACGACAACGTTCATCGCAACATTAGGATTCATTCTCGTTCTATACTTCATAACAGTCCTGTTTGTCTGTCGGAGTCATGTATGTTGAAATAGTCCAATTCGTTTTATAACATAGATGCCGTGTAAACAGTGCAGTCTTTTCTAAAATCGTCTCTCACAAATAAAATGTATATAAATGATATACGATTTCGTATTTGAGATTTCATGTTCGCTCACAGCTCGATTCCTCTCTCTCTCTCCTGAGCCTCGCATAGACAAAAGTTTTTATTCCTCAAATCCTCAAGCTCAACGCAATCGTAGCTACGTCTAATCCATTACTATTATGAACATGTCAGTACCGTCTAATAACAATATTACTACTACTATTATCATTGCATGAATATGAACCTGGTAAAAAAGACACCACTATCGGAACTTTACATCCGTGAATTGCGTCTATCATGAGAGTTGTTGTCAAATCAATAAATTGGTACACTATGAATTGGCAGCACGAGCAAGAAATTAGAGGAATTCAGTCATCGTACACTAAATCTGTCCCAGCTAACATCGATAGTGTTTACACAGTCATGATAATAAAACAATGCAGAAATCACCTATTAGTAGAGTTCGTTCACACCTAATCATTACGTCAACTTAAATGCTTCGTTCAAACGGTTACATCGTTTATGGCGTGTCAACAGGAACGTTGAAGGAACAATTTAGTGATGAATTCTACCAGTCCCATCTTGCGCATACCACGTTTGTCGAGGCAGTCAACTTTTCTCGAAATAAATACTATAATAATAGATGTCAATATAAACTTGTTGGTGAACTATCATTTCATCACATTCATAAATAAAGATATATATATATATATATATATATATATACTAATATTCTACGGCATTCGCGCATATGATACATGTGACACTATGATGATCTTTGTGCACCTAAGACGACCCGTACGAATAACTGGCTAATCCCCGCTATATTACAGTTGGAGTCTCTTGGAAGAAAGCTGGCCCGGCGTTGCCCAGTTCCGTTGCCCCGCCTATTACTGTTGGTCGACGAATCTCTTCGGCGATCTCATCAACTGTGGGCTGAGCGGCATACGAGACTGATGTTTGGGTTGAGGCGTGGTCCTGCTCATCTTATTATATCTTGCTGAAATAGAATCCAGTTCGCCGTCGCAGCTTGCCTTTATAGAGTGTACGTCATCCTCGTCCTCCTCCTCCTCCTCTTCCTCAGGCATACTGTAGATCGGCTCAGCTGCAGCTAATGGTAATGCGGCAGTGTTATCGTCGGGTGATGGCGACGGGGCCCGAAGTCGTGGATGACCCGAGCTGCTTCGGCTTGAGCGCTGTGCAAGTAAATGAATTAAAACAGTTGAAACAGATACACATAAATGCATTTATCCTTGGAACTAGCTGCATATTCCTCTAGAAGGAGCTCAGTTAACACTTACGAACCGACTACGAGAAAGCTGCTGAGTCTGGGCTTGTTTGAGAACAACAGGAAACGAATCCGGCTCGCTAAGCAAACCTATCTAGCATTAAACAGCTAACGAATATGAAAACGAGTTATACGGAAATCTTTATAAAGCAACTAACTCACCCCACTTCGTTTACCGAAGCTTGACGTTTCACTGGAGCTTGATGCACTGTTGGAGTATCCGCTGTGCAGTAGATTCTCAAGCTCATGAGCTCCCTGCTCGCCTCTAGTTACTGGGTAGGCCTTGGCTCTAGTCACAGCTACGATGTCGGCTGCTCGATGGCAACCGACATCTCCGATTCGGATGCCCCCGGACAGGCAGGACGGGACGATTGTTGTGGCAGCATATGGCCCCGATATCGGCAGCGGCGTGTGGTGAGTTGAGCCCCCGTTGGCACAATAGACAGACGGACGCTGCGGCTCCCTACTGTGACGATAATAAGGGTGATCATTTCGAAATGAATAAGGTGAGTTGACGTTCTCTTTGCAAAAACTGTTGTGCACGCCCTTTTGCCGGTGTAATATTGTAGAGAAATAAAAACAAATTTCACATGGATTATCATTTTCCCCCATTGAAAAAACCGTTCCCAATTATCTACAGGAACTCCCACCATCCTAAGGTGGGCAATGAATAGTAAGTAGCTGATTCTTAAATATGTGTGTGTATGTGCAAGTCAAAATGGAACCGTTGCACTGAATACAGCGAAAAGTATGTTAAGCATACAGAAGAAAATTTTCCTCGAAATTGGTGTATAGATAATAGAATATTGTGTAGGATATCAGTTCACCACCTGTTAGTGAAAGCGAGTAGATATGTACGTCACGAAGTTCAAATCCGGTGGCGGTTCAGACGTTTGCAGCCGTCAAGGCTTAACTTTCCCACCGCAGGATTTGAACCTGCGAATTTTTCATATGCGTTACCGATTACTGCAGTCAAGCATCAATAGGCACGTAGGATTAAGTAGTTAGTTAGTTGGTCAAGCTAGGTGAGATGGGTCAGTAGGATCTCATAAGTTACGAGAGTCATAAGTAGGATACTTGCATGGGATAGTTGCAGTCGAGGATGTTAAGTTTGTTCTCATACAGAACCATCTTCTCACGGCTTGGAGGGAAGTATTCCGTTGTAGTTGGATGAGACAAATCCGTGAAGAAACTTAAACAACGTGAGAAAGAGGGTGTTTTGTTATGAGGTGGTTTTTGAAAATCGTGAGCAAGTGTATCAAAAACTTAATCACACATTAGCCTCCAACACAAACAGGCATCACCCATCATGATGCAGTCTGGAACGAGCGCAAAACATTTCGTCTGAGACCGTTGTTACACTCCGGCTACGCCTGACAGAGTTCTACATGCTGTTAAACGAGAGTGAGTGAAATTGACATAAGTCTATTTACTTACTTGATGTCCGCTCCCTTGGCAACAGGTACCTCGGTAACAGCGGACTGTGTCTTGCTATTCATCTTGCGGAGCAGAAGTAGTATGGTGACTGCGACGCAGATGAGAATAAGGCAAAGAATGGCCGAAAGGAAGAGAAGAAGCCACGGAGACGAAAACAGATCCCGAACCAAGGGATGTTCCGGGCGAGGCATCATTGGTACGCCTCCCTGCAGGACATCGACTCGGGCGGTTGCCGAAATTTGACCTAACAATACAGACCACAGCGGTAAACACAGTGAATCAGTGGAATACAGAAATTTTGAAATGAACCTTATTGACTCGGAACTGATCGTGCATTTTTTGCTTTCAAGGCCAGCCAGCATCTGTACAGCACTCGGCATGCTTGCTCCGAAGCTAGAATCCAAAAGAAAACCACAGGGCTCACCGATGGGAGAACGAGCCGTGCATATGTAGATTCCATCATGGTGTGGCTCAACGTGTGCTATGCGCAGCGACCCGTACGGGTCGACTGAGATCTCGCCATCAGTGTGACCAGGGGTGAGCATCAATCTGTCCGAGCCTCGACTCCAAGAAATGTCGGGCCGTGGATTTCCCGTTGCCTCGCACCTCAGGAACAGTGAACTGGACAATTTTACCTGCTGATTTTCAGGAGGCATCACCCACCTTGGACGATCTGCCCATCAATCAGTGGAACAATGTATTCAATGCAATTAATAAATAATGTTGTTGATTCCACCGTAGAGCGATGTTCTATTAAATAATCCAGAACAGGTAAACGCCGAAATCACTCCATCACTGTCAGTCGCTTACAATAGAGCCACTCTTCATTGACTCACTGTTGGGCCATTCTACAACGAGTACATAGAAACATCGACGAGTTACTTACAATGTACTGTTAGCAGGGCTGTCGCAGAAACCCGTCCCTTTGAGTTTTCGGCCTCGCACGTGTAATTTCCCTGATCGTCTGCACGTATGCCGCTGATTTCAAGATACGAACGGGTTGAACCGCGACGATCCTCCTCGACCGTCACCGTAAGCTCATCGTTGGCCGAAGAGTTCAATGTTGAGCGTCCGGTTAATTCGTGGCCGTACCGTCGCCAACGGATACGCGGTAGGGGGTCGCCCGCCGCAGAGCATTCTAGTAGCACCTTTACTGTGCCATTTTCGGGTATCAGAACAGTTTTGTCTTCTGGGACGGTGATCAGCTTAGGTTTATCTGAAAGTTGAAAAAGTGCAACCTGTCAGCTTCCTGTCTGTGAAAAATTGTGCTTTTAATACCAAAAGCATGAATCGAACTATCTATATGATCTTGCGAACCGCACAAATTCATATCAATGTTATACAAGCGTCTACGCTGCTACATGTCAATTTTCTTATTTCCCTTATTTTTGTTTACGTTTCCATAGTATATCACCTTTTGCTGATATACTATGGAAACGTAAACCTTTTGACGAACATAATCGTCATTGAGCTGATGACAGACTGTTCACGTATAACGGACAAACGCAAGGGTCGGATCAATCGTCACCATTCGGCATCTGTGAGCTTTCAGTGGGTGTATGCGTAATATTGTGATTGTCATGTTCAACTTGTTACGCAGCAGCATCAGTATCGCCGCCCACCAACGCGAACACTAAAACATCGACGATGGAGGCGACGGTGGCGATATCTTTCACGAGGACAATTACCTTTGTCGAATAGACAGAGTAGTTCAAGTAAAAGTCATACAAGTAGTAGCAGAGAAAACATTACAACACCTCTCTCAGATCACTCGGGATGGCTGACCTCGCGAACACAACACAAAAACATTTTGTTGGGAGTGCGGGAATGATGGTGACAGTAATGGTGGCGGTGGTGGCGGCGAGGCTGAGCTTTACCAACAGGGGCCAGTCGCGCCAAGCACGAGTAGCACAGATATATTCGAATACGACTGAAGAAGCAAGCTGGTGTTCTTACAAGACGAGACATCTTGCTGGACGCCTGCTGTTGCCGCCTCCGTCCAGTGACATGGCACACCGCCGAGGATACTGCTGTCGCACACACAACGGTTAGCTTTTGTGTACTTTTCTTATTGTGCGCAAGATGGGCAATGGGTGCAGACAGAATAGGCCGAAGCAGATATACACATGCACATATGGTGCGTGTAGTGTCCCGCCAGCATGTAAGGCTCTAGTTATGTGTGTGTATGTGTGTCTATAGATGCTAGAGCGACCGCAGAGAGACTCGCAAAGCATCATATTGCGGTATTGTAGAATAGTAACCTGTTCAGTGGAATGAAAAAGGGTTGAAACATGAGCATGAGCAGCCCATTGTTACCGTTCTCACGTTCATACTCAGAGTAGTTACTACTACTTTAAAATAGATGAGGGTCAAGGGTCAGGGGAAGAGGGGATCAACATTATTGTATATCGTTACATAAAGTCCTATTAAAAAAAATTATAATAATAGTAATAATACTACCACTACAACAACAGCAACTATATATATATATACATAGTTTGCTGATGTGACCAATGTTATAAAGTATATATAAGATGATGTGTATGCAAGAATAAAGGCGATCTGTTATGGCGGCGTTAACATATCATAGTTCGATAGCCTTCCTAGAGCCAGAGATAACAGAAGCGAGATTGGAGACCGGCCAAACTCCAATAACTCGCACACGAACACACACAATCACAAACATAATCAAGAGAAAACCACAACAACGGCGCCACAAATGTGAATAAAAGTAAGAGAACGAGTGCACAATTAATGTTTGCATTATACAATACAATAACAACACGTGGTTGTAATAGACAACAGCGAACGACGGCGACAGAATGTCAACGGCTTAGATCAAACGAACATGAAATAGGAGAGATGAGCTGATATCAAAACGCCTCGATAAGTGGCAGTAGCCCTAAGGCACTATAAAGCCAACGCTGGTGCAAACATTGAATTAACCGAAACATTTAGCAGCATTTATTTGATATCGCAATATTGAAGGGAGCGTACCGATGACCATGACAATGTCGATCTGTTGTTGTTGTTGTGTGTACTTTTTACTACTCGGACAGCAAGCATCGCATAAACTCATTGAGTGTTGAGCACAATTCTCAAAGGGTACGAATGATATTATGTCAGCTTCATCGACGTTAATCAATGTTACGTTCTCGTGTCATGAGTTTGTTAGGCGAGAATACGATTCCGTTTTACCTAGCCTAGCAAACGAGCATGCCTTCTTAATACTGAGCGACTCTTTAGAGGGCATTGTTCATTGTTACAGGAAACCGCCAAATATTCTGTTTAAACAAACATGTCCAAGTGAAATGTTCATTGACAGTTCTACATTGACAAATAAGTTATTTTGATTTACCGTCCATAATTGAGCCCTATCTGATCGTTTTCTTAAAGTAGCTCAATAACGAATAAATATTGTTTTTTTAATACAGTGTTTAGATCGATCTGATGAATCATCAGGGCAGGCCGAAAACTATTATTTATAAGATACATTGAGAATTATTGACCCAATTGTTGTGTGTGACGTACCATATATCAGAGGGAGACACACAGAGTATCAGTGAATGAACGTGCCCGACCATCTCCTTCAGATTACTCCACCTCTTGCAATTTAGCTTCCAACACTAATCCACTTAGCCACTATGATTATTATTATTACCGTTATTAATAGCGACCCGAGCATCAGGTACCCCAATGTCCGTCATAAAATAGGCTTAGGGGGCAGGTAAAGATAGAGATTATAAGAAGCGGTTCTGGGGCCCAAAAACAAAATGAAAAATATCTACACATAATGTTCCACCCCGCATAGTGGATTATTTATTATATTTTTTTGTCTTTCTTGTTTTTTTTAATTACACAAAGGTATCCTCTTTAACACACTATAATTTATCATCCCAACATGTTTCCTCGCAGTCGATGCAGTCGAACCCCTTTGGCGCTTAAATGGACCGCGTAGCAAAAAGACACGGCAAATGTATGGTATATGTATATCTATATATATATAATACATTGCGGCACGCTTGAAATAGTGAATTGAGATAACAGAGTGTACGGTTCGAGGCAGGTGTTGCGCCAGGTTTAGTCTACAAGCAACCAGCTAACTTTAATATAGATCGAATGAATGACAATGAATATATCGACTTACTGTGCAGTATAACTCGTAGTGTAGCTGGAGGCGTTTCTCTGTTTCCGACCGCATTATCAGCCTTACACACGTAGCCACCTTGATCGGACGCGCGTACGTCGGAGATCACCAAATTTCCGAGACCTTCGAGTCTTAGACGGCTGCTTGGTCCAGACCCTACATTCACCTGCATGAAAAATGCATCAAGGTTTTATGAGATAAATCCACTTAGTTTACTACCTAATAGGTAACGTTCTTCTATTCATTAGAAACTGATACGGTTCGAACGCATTATCAGCATGGTGAGATCCTGTAACCGACAGGCATGTATATATACATATATATATATATATATATATATTGGGCCGCGGTGTTTTGAAGTAGCAATAAAATATTCTCAGGATATGGAAGAGGCAGCAGATGAAGACAAGTACGACGAACCCTACTTATCAGGCACGTATCTCGCGTTAAAAAGGCATTCGCGTATCGGTAACAATATCGTTTATTGCCAAACGAACCCTTTGTAGAGAAGATCAGTAAACCGCTATGATCAGCGGTATTGCTCCACATATAGATTAACATAGCGCAAGAGTGATTTATAGAACATTTGCATCCACCTCGAGGAGACGTTGTACATACGCCACTGTGCTAAACTACACATACGAATTTGTGTTTATAGAGAGCAATAATCTCGCGATAAAGGACTGACATATGTCCACCGATGTTTTTACATTATATTACCTTTTTTTTCAAAGAAAATTAATGTTTTATTCTACAGATGTATCGGAGTCAATCGTGTTTCACGGACCTTCATTACTTAGATAAACTAAGCAATGTTTGCACTCGTTTCAAATTTCGCATTCGCTACCCGAAATTCGGTATAATTTTTCCCCCATACACCTATTGTTCTATTACGATGTAGTACAGCAACAACTAAGAGTTGAATTGTCCTAATATAAAGCATGTGAGTTACACATGAAGCATTTTCTCCAATACCATAAATTTGACACATGCATGTACAATGTTCGAATAATTAACATACATGTCTGTACTTAATAATTTACGTGATAATGCCATGCACTTATATATATATATATATATATATATGAATCCCTGCCGCTCAGTAAAATGAATAACTTAGTCAATTATGAAAACAGTAATTGCCAGCCACCGTCGTTTGCTCTTATTAACTTATAGCTATGATACAGAGTCTAGAACATGTCGATGTATTTTGTATACAAGGCTATCATTCCCTCTACTCATAGCTTAGCCCGAACACAACACAAAGAACAACGAGAGAATATTCGCCATCTATTTTTGAAACATTGCGGTCGACAGTACCAACGATTTTGAGCGATTTTCGCAATTTGTCAGTCCATACGACTCTCGAGCAGAATCATAAATCTCTCTAAACCGTCCTGTAAGGAGCCTGATGCGAACGTGCCACTAGAAATAGGGTCTTACGTGTCTATCATTCATACAGTCACGTTCGTTCATTTATACCCTCGCACCCAACCCCAAGAGAAAAAAGGAGGTGTACTTCTTCAGTCATTTTGGATTCTATGAGCGTGGGACTATGGTGAATCACTTGAGCCGTATCGAGTGTATCGAGTGCTCGTTTAGAATGATTCTAAGTTTTTACTAACGCAATAATAAATTGAGATACAAGAGATCGTTGTGATGACCTTCGCTAGGGCGACCCCCGTCGCTACAGCGTCGCCACAACTTTTTTTTTGAGAGGAGGAAATTATCTTCAAACGCACGGACATCGCCAGAGACATTCCAATCTTTATTGAAGTAGGCCGATCCAGGGTTGACGTGGATGACAAAACGCCTCTAATTGCCAAAACCATCCTCTTCTGAGAGTCCGTCTCTTCCCTAGGGTCGGCCGAGTGCCACAACTTGAAAAGCTTCGACGGCCAATACGAAGAATTCAGTAAGACAAGTTAACGAATTCTGTGGTACTTACGATAACTCCTTCCTTGAGCCATTCGATTGTTGGGGGTGGTAGTCCTGGAGGAGCGGCGCACTCAAGTATCGCTGTACCTCCCAGAGGTACGTCCTTCCTTAAAGGTACCTTCAGGAACTCCTCACGAAGATCTGAAAGGCATACATGAGAATACAAAATATGATAAAAACAGGACGATTTTTATTGATAACTCCATCATCTGTCAATATTAATACATTATCTATTTACACTTGTAGCTGCATGATTGGAAGTAGGGTGTGCTCTCCCCTTAACTAACATTACAAAAATTGTGCTTTAAATTAGTGTATTTTAAATACAAAATTGGGAAAAATATTATATAATTTTTTTTTGCTTTATCATTTCGATTTAGTCAAATACTTTGTAGGCTAAAAATTACAAATGTCCCACCCTAGATTCACCCAGAAACACGCACATGTTAGCGTACAGCCATTACCCATCGGTATCGGAAGTTATAATCACCCCACCCCGTATTGTCGTCCATGCTATCGAAGACGCATAAGCCTTTCCCGCCCTGAATGCAAATAGCTAATATTTGGAGAAGATATTCTCCCCGCATGTCTTGAGCCCTTGTTTCGTGGGATTCCTTTCGAGAACTCAGGTGCGACAGTGACGTTGCACACGATACTCTTTATGCATACGATAGGAGGGCAATATCGTTGAGTTTCTTCAATGAAGTGAAAGTGCCACCTTCTAAAAATTACAGTATATACTCTAGCAGATCCTCATTGGCCACAGTCTCACAGAAATGAGTCAATCTATGAAACGGCATTTCCGACTTTTGTCCACTGCTCAAAGCGCTGCGTAGGTGGCTCAATGCCTCCGCCTGGCGAAAGCGGAGTTGATCTGTGGAGGGGTACCCAAATTCTATCCTTGTCCGCTGCTGGGCGTAGACATGAGGGTAAACTAAGGTCCGATGGCTTCGTAAGATGTTTGTCCCTAAGACCCTTGTGAACTCGATTGTGTCTTTATCGAGTGCTGCCTGGATGTCTAAGGAGGTCAACAAGGAAACTAAAACGTCTACTTCTTCTAGTTTCCGTACAGCTTGGAGAAGCCGCCGCAAGGAACCGAAATTGGCCTGTCAGTGGCCTCCTCGTTGGGTCGGCAGCACAATTCTCACGAAGGCGATTTTACTTATGGCGTTAAGAAAATAGCGAATAGAATCAAATTGCCCACGGAGTCCATTGGATTATCGTGCAACTTATTTTTTCCGTGTCCGTCTGTGCTTGAGAGCGGTAATCCAAGCAATTGACTGGCGGCCCGCATTTGCATTTCATGGGCACGGCTGACAGGATTGCGTAGTTCTATTCAGGGTAGGAAAAGGCCCGTTACAGAAGAAGCCTGCAAATAATTGATGTGCTGACATCTATGGATGATCAGGTTGATCCTGGCATAAATATTGTAACAGGTGATGTTCGTGCTCTCAGGCCATCAAGAGGGGAGAGAGAGTTCCTGAACTCAGTAAGCGTTTATTTTAAAGAAAATACAGCGTTCATTTGTACCTATCTGTTTGAAGTGATAATATTCTTGGATCCTAGGAGAGCAACCGCGAAGAAGAGCTCTTGTTACAAGCTGTTCTTGTCACCCAACGAGTAGGCAGACTCCTGGAGGCTTGCAACTGCATACCGCCTGAAGAACATCGATTTCGAGCGGGGCAGTTTTAACACAGGACCTCGGGTTAATATTTTAGAGAAACTTGCAGAGTTCGGCACCCCGATGAACATGGTGCGACTTATGATGGCCGTACTACAAGAAACATCGGTAGACATCGATGATGGTGTCGCTCAACTGCAGTGTGATCATTTAAGTCCGTTGTCGTTTTCACTTCTACTGAGTGATCTGCCGTCCCGTGTAAAAGATCGGGTTTCCCAGGTAAATACCCTGATCTACGCCGATGATCTCGCGATCTTCGGGGAGAATAGATTCCACGTACAACAGGCTGTTGCACGGCTAGCGGTATATGTACGTAAGGTCGGGTTAACGATCAATCTGAACAGGACAGAAGCTATGAAATTCCGTCGAGGAGGTCGGCTTGCAGCTTCAGGCTCACTTTACATAGACAAGACCCCTATACAATACGTTGATAGTTTCAAATATCTGGGTTTGATTTTACCATCCAACGGTCGATCTTTCAGTGAGCACATAACCGACAGAATAGGGAGAACTATGGTGACAATATGGCTTTGGAATAAGGATAATCATGGAAACTTTCATTACGAATCTCGCTGATCCTGTTCGAGATAAAGGTTGTCCCGGTTGCCTTCTACGCAATCCAGGTTATATGGGAGCACTTCTCATCAACGCAACTTGAGAGGCTCGACCGGGTAAAGCCAGCCTATTTGAAACGAATTGGGCCTGCACTATTTTACACACAACCGGCTCGTCTATCTCTTAAGTGACACTCCGCTCTTCATCGGGAACTTGAAGCGGAGATTCAAACCCCCGGTTCCGCCCCCCGCGTACCAAAAGTTAACCCAAAAGATGGAAGAGAAAATGGCTGACCCTGACTTCTGTAACATAGGCGCCAAGACGCGAGATGCATCGAAGGGTTCAGACAGATCAAAGCGACATATCGTAACTTGTGCCGCCATCCACGGGTTTCATCATTTGTTATGCCGGACAATCGGTTTTCATATAATTTTCATTCATACCTCCTGCAAGCGTGAGTTCTAAATGCAGGGAACCATGTCAAAAATATCATGCAGCATCTGTCCTCTAGTCCCATCGTAAGGGGGCATTTCGAGATAATCTTAATTTAGCAAAGTTTTCGAAATATGCTAATATATATATATATATGTGTGTGTGTGTGTGTGTATATTACTGTAGCTGACACAGGTGACGGAAATGAAATAAGTATCTAGGTATAATATCCTTGAATATCAGCAACTACTTACATGCTATTTGAAGTGTGGCGTTCTGGGATCGTACTGTGTAGGGTATCGGACCTTTAACACTGGCTTGACACCAATAGACACCAACGTCGTGAGTGTGCACTGACACAAAAAACAGTACTCCTAGAGAAACGGTCCGACCAGACGATGGTTTGACAAGTTTTCCATTATGAAACCACTGGACCTGAATATCGGCATCACGGATATCAGGCGAAAGGGATCGGGCCCGACAATTCAGCTGTGCGGGATCGTCTCGCAGGGCGACCGCATTTGAGGGTTGTTCTATAAACTCCAATGGTTTGTCACGTTCTGTAAGAAAGGAAAGATGTTGTCGATTAGTATATAAATTGTTACTGATGCAGTAAACGTACAGTAGTATCGTGTGAAGTTGAAGTTGAACAATACAAAAATTTACCCGTTAGTTATTTACCGTAGGAAGCCATTTCACCACTCGACTCGTTTGAAACACATAAAATAACTTATTTTGAAAACCTTTGTTTGTCTTCTGTTTTCTTGCTGGATGTTGGGAAACGGGAATGTGAAGCTACTTATTTTACATGTAAGCTTCTTTAATTATTTCGCAATATGAACAAGGCGCTTATGCTAAGGTTAAACAATAAGATTTTCCCAATAAAACATAATTGGTCGTCAAGCATTCATTGTCTTTAGTGTACATGTACAGGTGGACATCAATTTATGGTGTGAGTGTCCCTAAGCATACTTTTGTTGCCCGAAGGGATCTTACTATTACACCCTACACGGCTAATTAGAGTACCCGCTCTGTCACCAACGATCCGTCAGGCAGAAGATTCGTTGATGGAATCGATTGAAAAGATGCCTTTTGCATAATATTGTACATAACCTATCTTGTTTTAACTATCAGGCTCGATCATAGTATGACGATACACAAATAACAAACACTAGTTTACAGCAAACACGACTTTATGGGCCAGGGGACGCAATTGCGAATTCACTCAAGTATCAACCATCAAACAGACAGAAAACCACTATGTTGAACATGTATGACGAAAATACACCTTCAGCGCGCGATTCCTAGCATAACGATGTTCCTTGTGCTGATTCATATTGCTTACGCACGAATACAAAACGGTGCTGATACTGATCATTGCGACAACACGCCACGATTACCGAATCACCGAACTAATAGGAAAAATGCAAGGGTGATTTTTGCCGCAACAATAAATTATGTGATATATTTTGACGAAAAATAAGCAGCGATACATCAATTACGGAATACAAGGATGGGATGCTAATGCATTTACATAATTATAGATGAATAGTTTTTTGAGAAAAAATAAAACATGTTCTGTACGCTGTATCCATGTACAAGAACATCCACAACCATTAAAACGAATGTTCGTTCACACACCAATCAATTTGCTGTTTACCGTGGCGACTTCTAAAACAGAAAAAGAATCATCAGGCCAAATAGGGGAGGATTGAACGATGTGGCTGGCTATATCGTCCAGCTAATTACCAATTTCGTTTAATAAGCCGAACTGGTCACGCTGTTCATTTAGACATGTGTGAAGTCTCACGGTATTCAACGGCGGCGGTGGAAGCAGCACAAATCCCAATAGCGGTTTCCTGAGTTTGGGCACTAAGATGCGTGAAATGCCGTGGAGGATAATCGCTTTTAGGATGCATAGCAACACACACACACATATGATAAAACCCGCAACTTGCAAAGAGTAAAGTTGGTGAGGTCGCATTCTCTTATATACAGATATCCCTAATGAGAATCATCAATCAGCGACCGAAATTGTTTGCCAATTAGCGAATCATTGTTCGTTGCTTGATGATGATAATAATGATCAAATTTGAATCTGTGAATGAACTCGTCTTGGCGAACGGAGTTGTGCAGTCTGGTGGTTAGTCATGTTCTCGAACCTGAATCGAACCTGATATTTATCTCAGGTTTGTGATACCGAAGGTGTCTCGAGCTCTACCAAGTTGATATCCGAGTGCTACAGAGGTGGGTTTGTCAATACAAACACCTATATAGTTGCGTTCGAAACTAAAACTGAACGTCCAGATACAGCGTAAAGGTCCATACTAGGGTCCAACTTCTCGATTTTTTAACACAGACCCCCACTAAGACATATTCGAACGCAGTTTACCAGAAGGAAACGATTAAAATGTCTGTAAAATACGGTTGCGCTGCGTTTAAACATAAAGTCTTCAACAATGGCAATATCCAGCCCAATAATATGGGCAACCGTAGTTCAGCATATAAGGCGTTGGGTTTTGATGTACTCAAAAATACAGTACAATCTGTTCGAACGAATATAAACAATGAACATTGTTTAGTATCACAGGGTAGCCAAGTCAAAATAATAATCCGTCTAAGGTTTCCGCTAAGTCTCAGGACAAGAGAATTTCAATATTCAATGACGATCGGATGGATGGAAGTCACAACAACAACAACAACAACAAATGATTATGATTGTTATTGTTATGGCTTCGAGTTAGGGGAGACAACTCACTGGCTCTTCTGGAGGAAGTCCTTGTATTCGATTCAATTCTATTTTAGATACAGAACTCCCCTGCTCAGCCGCTTTCGCACTGATGGACAGCAGGCACAGCGGCAAATCTGAGCGGGTTTGAAGGACGTCCAAACGAAGACGACGGACGTTCAAACAATAGATGTCAACGAAGTTCTTTTGTTGCCAAAACGTTAAACGGATCCGCTGGATTGACACTATTCCTCACATACAAAAACGGATATTACTAAGCCGCAAAAGCAAACATCACTCACTGATGACTTAGAGAGAGACACACACATACAGAAACGAGTGAGCAAATGACAACTAGCCGTTCTTCATAATCAACATCATGATCTTGACGATGAAAGCCTCATCGCGTATCGATTCGAGTGTCTATAGCCGTTGAAATGTTTTGAAGCGACGTTTATCCGAGATAGTGACAACATTTTTGTTCGAATTCTGTGTATTGTGGTGTTAAAGATATCGGTTCTATATAGTGTGAAGCAGTCATTGCATAATTGACTAATATACATTGTACACAACACATACCGTTGTATATATATATATTTATATATATATATGGCGTATACATATTTGGCGACAAATCCAGTCTGTATAAACTAAGAGATATAAACTAATGCAAATATTGAGTATTTTCACTGTTGAGTTCTTGTCTTGAAAATGCACTTGAGTGCAACCTTTATCGGTTAAAGGCTAATTTATAAATTGTTAGACATTAAATGCACTATACGTCTTTCGGAACACCCAAAAAGGTAAAACGCTCTATAGAAGTCCCAATATGCCGTTTAGATATACACCTCAGCAGATGATCCGTGGGCAGAACATCGCATTGAGTTCTGACCGGTGATATATTCGTAGCAATAAATCACAACGAATGGCCACGCATGGGAAATATGGGCAGTAACACAAGCCAGCGAAAATGAACGAATCAAGCGTTGTCGTGTGTATTTGCAATGAATGGTCATTTGCATAAGCTTCAATTTATGCCGATGTTAACAAATGTTCAAAACCGATTTATACACCGATAGCCACCAATTAATTATGGTACACGAATAAATATAGAAAGAACAACGTTGGAGCTGAGTAGCAGCAAAAAAAACAATTAAAAATCGTATGACTATGATAAAGGGTGTCGATTCTTTATCCACGGCTGCTTCATCAGCGTGCGCCTCTGCAAGAAAATGAAGAAAAACAAGATTCTGTTCCAGCTCGATGCCGATCGTGTGCATGCCTCTTTAGTTGTTCTCTCGTCACGCTTGCTGCGACGGCGCACAAACCCGGAACGAATTCGCATTCAAGGCCATCAGGCCAATGGCTTCTGCATTAGGACCACTACAACGTACAGTCGGTACCCGATAGCGTACTGTCCGTTGACCATACGGTAGCCACAGGAATCGGTAGTCGTCTGTTCCACAGCCATTGTTGTTGTGCTCTCTCGAGTTCTTTAACTAAATAATTTTAAGTAGGACTTGTAAATAAAAATACTGTGGAATACAGTGGATACGGTTCTGCCCTCATGAGGAGCGATTAGAGACGGAACGTGGCTGCAAGTGAATAATAGGCTCGTTCATATCCGTACAACGATTTCGAAACAGAAACTAACTTACTGAACTACAGACGCAGAACGGGGCAAAAATACGCCTCTTGTCGAGTACTTGCGCTATCCCGAGAGAATAGAATACCAGTTCACCTCTTGGCCACCTTGCTTAAGTCACACGTTTCTGAACCGCCTCAGAACGTTTCCAACACAGTTTAGCTGACCGACACCTCGAGTCGGACGCCACCTGTTCCATTCTGTGGCACATGGCACACGACCTACGAAAACACAGAAGATGGCTGATAGGCACAAGCTCATTTATTCATCTTCTGGATGGAGATATTTGTAGTTCGTGGATTTTAATGGTATAACTCGTCTCACATCACAGCACACACACACCGATATATATGTGGTCTAGACGACCTCATTTTCCGTATTCGAAACACTTGCAGCATCCAGGTACACCTAGCCACAAAAGTAGCGAGGTTGTGATAGTTAGAATAGTATATATATATCACACTCACATAGTAAGTAACTCTGTTAGCCATCATATCTAATGTATATATGGGTCTTTCTTTCATAAGATATAAGTTCACTGTCTTCCTGAATTAAAATAACACGTTTTTCGTTCCCAAGTCTCTATGAAATATTTTCAACTGCTATGAACAACATCAACAGTGTCCCTAACCAAACAATCGCGAATCATCTCACTCTGGAAATTACTTTTTTTGGCGTAACAATTTTTCCTAGTGTTTGTGGGCGTATATTTGTACTGTTTCAGTTATGACTTAAGTATATATCACCCAGTTAGCGACTGGTGCTGGGTCATACTGCGTTATATTTGGTCCCTGTTGGCTTGTATTATATTATATTATTATTATTGTTAAAGTCTTCACGTATAGCTTATACCACATGAACAGTCTAGTAAACAATGTCGAGCAATGTTTGCTTGTTAAAGTGTCGTTGTTCCACGAAAATGAGAGGAGATTGCGATTTATCATTTTCGTTATGTTCCCACCAAAGCGGAAGATGATGAACGACGGACCGTTGGATGATTCAATTCACGTAGATTATATACGTAGATTATCTATTAAATTAATTATTGCAATGAAGTGTGTGAGCATGAGCTTCGTCGCTGTGATAACTCATACAAACTACGCTACATCTCAATGTTATGTAGAAATTTTTCATGTTGTCTACAACTAATAATATCTTCTGAAGTCGTTAAGTTTAGACGTTATTTTACATCGAGTCCGATGAAGCGACGGCGTCGTAAGGGCCAATTTAGGACGATATCGTACCAACCGAAGCAGATGCAACCGCGCCAACGTAAACAGAAGCGTAGAGGCGTTTATTAGAAGTAACATTGAAGAGCACAAGAAGAAACAGACGATGAAGTCGACACGAAAAAAAAACGACCGAGTCCCGAATCCTGCTTCTTAGCATTTGCGCGGTGCGCGATTTTCTTCATTCTGGCCACACGACGAATCGTTCTCTTCTCTCTTCTCTCTTTGGAAGAACAACGAGAACGTCGTACACAAACGACGATAACAACAACAGCGAATTGATCGTGAAGATCACCACGCGAAAAGGATCATCCTAAACGAAGGAAATCTCGGTGAGAAATCTTCAATCTGCTGCTTCTGCTGCTGCTGCTGCCAATAGCGACGTCAGCAATGCCGTTGCAGTTACTGCCTGGACTTCTTGCAGGGTCCTCTTTCGTTTTTCACTTTGTTCTGATCCGACGAGGTTTTCGGTCAGACTATTTCATTGTAACGACGAAACGAAGTAGCCAGCGATACGAATACATTGAATACAATACATTGTGTACCGACTGGACGTCCAGTCAACCAGATGCCGCCTTCGAGTTGCGCACGCGTTGAGTTCAAGGAATCTCAATTCACCCACCTTCGATTTACGACGCTGCTTCTGCTGATGCCGTCGATATTTCCGCCACGGTTTTGCCGCTGCTAACTGCTGCAGCTGATTCTTGTAGCGGTTATGGTCGAGCTTAGCGTTAAGAAGAGCAATAGCAGCAGCAATCGCACCAGTACATAATGATAGACCTTAGCTCTCGATGGCAAAAGCTCCTTCGAAGTTCGCCTTAAATCTTCCTCCAATATCAAGTTCTCCCTAAAGAAACATCTGCTGTCAGCTGCATCTATGTTTGCCCGGTCGGCATGTACAAAATCGACCGGATTACTAAAACAATAACAACTAAACAGAACTCCAAACGAATAACAATAATTATAAAAAAAAAATAAATAATAGAAATCTCGTCGCCGCAGGCAAAATGTCAGGCAAACAGACGTCTACGGATTAGGATGATAATGGCGGTCGCCGTACCCGCGGCCCTACCGTGGCGCTGTTGGCTAACCGAAGTTGGGGCAGCAAGAGCAGCAACCTCAACAGCTACAACACGAGTTATTATAGGAAATATATCGCTGTGAACATGAAACGATAGCGGTCGCCAATATCCGCGGCATTAGTTCAGACAGACAGGCGGACGGTTCGCTCGGCGACTCTCGGCGGGCAAAGGATCCAACCCTAGCCATAGCAGCAGCACCAACAGCCGTTGCAGAGATGTCTCATTATACTTATCTGCTTACAATTCAAATTTAAAAAAAGTCAGAGAGTCTTCGAACTCTATGGCTCTACTAATGTGCAACAATTCGTTGTTTTGAACTGGATAGGAAACGGCTGAGCATCGTTTATTCTTGTGGCGTTTGTTCTATGGATGCCTAAGAGTAGCCTATTTGTGCGGGTACTACGCTCGTCTAGGGAACGGGTCATATTCTCTCACACAACAACAGATTCACACACCGACGTACTACGGATATACAGACCTATGTAGATGTAGGACGATAAGTAGGCGTTCATTCGCCATCGACACGACGATGCGGTCTAAAGCAAATACAAACGTGTGTTGGTTTCATAGAAAATTCTCACATTGACACAAGAATCATTAATACGAGTAGTGGGTGGTGTGTCCGATGCTAATATCCACTGCTGCTCCTAACACTACTATCGCTATCATTGGTCTAATAATAGATCGAGCGATGGCTAAGAGATCTAATCGACGCTGTGGTTGGTCCAAGTAATGTGCAATTTACATGTTTCTGATGCGGTGGCAACACACGGACTTTTAATTCACTTATGCAGAATACTGAAACACTTATTGCCATTTCGCCTTAAAGATATATTGAATGTAATGGTCGGATGAAC
The DNA here is from genome assembly GCA_019614645.1 of Stratiolaelaps scimitus. Lineage (NCBI taxonomy): Eukaryota > Metazoa > Arthropoda > Arachnida > Mesostigmata > Laelapidae > Stratiolaelaps > Stratiolaelaps scimitus. Next base: position 2,635,514 of record JABWDB010000021.1, read on the forward strand.
TCACTTCCCAAAAATACCCGATCGTTACCTCGTTAATGCAGTTATGTATTTATTATCGTCCATTCTCTGGATCGGTCAAACCTTTGTTTAACGTCAACAATTAAATAATTAGAGTGTGCTCGGAGACGGTGTATTGATAACGACGCGACTGATGATTCGGGCGGACCGAATCTGAATCCACTTGTTGTAACCAGAGAGTGGGTGACGTGGGCGACAATTGTACCCGCGGAACGTGAAATGCATCAAAATGTATCTTGTATCGAGTACGAACGTGTTTAAAGCAAGCCCGCACTATACAAGTTCTAGTCCATCTCTAACACAAAGGCTCATAGTAACTGGAACAGTATTGCAATTGCATTTACCCTTTGTGCCCCCGTAAATATGTGTACCCTTAAATGATAATCGTTATCAGACTATATATTATTTTTTCGACACCAGCAAACCGCAAAAATGTCGAGGTAGAAACTATATTTCGTTGGTGTTTCCGTACATGTGGAAAAATCAGGTGGCAATTGTGCCCGTGCTTGGTACGAAAACTATACGCCAAGCATCCATCAATGCACTCGCAGGTGGATTAAACAGGAATGATTTCTAGTACGTTTCGAAACTGAACGCACCTTTTGGTGAGGTGTGGCACTAGAATTTGTATGGTCTGTTAGCCATCTATTTGATCAGCGAACAATAAATACGACCAATGATAAAGCTCAACAAACATTATAGTATATCAATATGAAGGGCGTAGTATTGGCGACTTGAACAAATAAATCGCGATCAATTACACGATTGAATAAATATAGTCAGTCAGTCAGTCACACAACGTAATCACGATGTGCAAAAATGCATACTTCGTTCTCCTCTACCATGTGAAGGCGGTGCATTGGCGTAGCATTCGACGAAACCACTACAACAAGTGGCAGAAGTCGTGGGTCAACGATCTCGCGTTTGTTAGCTGACAGTAACGTCATCACATTATCCATAAATTCGCAAGAGAATTGATAACCAACAATTCAGCTGTCCGATGTCTTTTCATCAACGCCTTGATCAGTTTGACCACTGACGCTTTGGTATACACTTCGACCACCCGGATTTTTCCAAAGCGGCACATCGCGCTTATTATAATAAAAGAACCCGCCCGAATTTCTCTTGCACCGACGTCTCCGTATAATAAATAACAAAATGTCACAGCTAGAGTAGGCACCATAGAAGAGCAGGCAAAGAAACTGACATTCAATCAAAGTAGGATTTCAATCGAAAAATCTTCAATAAATATTTCACTTTTAAGCTGCATAATCTGTCGTTATTTGCATTTTGCAAATATAATAATAATGATAATAAAAACTAGAGAAGAATGTCGTAGTAGAACAGCCGCAGCAGTAGAAACGTTCACGAGTCGAGTGCGTCGCTAATGTGAATTATTTGTGTCAAGCATATGACAATATTCGGAACAGATATCAAAGCTCACTGGTGAAGCACGCAACCAGTGATATTTTAGATAACGCGAGTATACCTAATAATCAATATTCTATTTATTCAGCTGAATCCGTAACGCTGAAACATACTCGTTTTGAGACTCGTACAATATTCGAGCGCTATGCACCCCCATTACGCGTCGGAGATTTTAATGGTGATTTAGGACGAATCGATTCTGCGACAGTGATAAATCAAGATAAATCAATAAACACTTTGAAGAGAGCAGACATAGACAGGAGGTGCGAACTACTTCTAACCACGAAGCCTGTGAAGCAGCTGTAGTATATGCAGAAAAATTCATTTGAATATGTACCAGCAATAACAACAACAGTAAGCATTTGAATAATCTATCATGTGTGGCATCACATTAGCACACAATGGTGCTATCCGTTTAAACTGTCGAGACGTCACCCGTTATAAGGAAACATGGCAAGGTATTATTATTTTCTATATTCATTCATCGCTAGCATTATTCATAACAGTCATTTTTGTGTGCCGTTTTCTTTCTTCGTATTTTTATGCACATAAACTCATCGGCGTTTAGAAAAAGCCGCTTGACCACCCAAGGAGCACAAAAGCGAAGAAAACGAGAGAAAAAAAATCATAGAAAAAAGGAGAACGCCGTCGCTGCCACCCAACGAGACTCAATGTTTGCCACTTTTCGGAGATGACGGTGACGTATCACAATTGCGACACCATTACAGCCACCACCACCATCCTATACCCGCTTAGCGGAGCCTCCCATCTCTCTGAGCTGTGCTGTTTTCTTACCTTGCCTGGCCAATGAGCCAGCCACAGACGAAGACGACAAAGTTGGCTAGCGTCCCTATTTCCCACCACTACGCAAGGAGGAGGAGCAGCAGCAGCATCACCACCGTCACCACCACCACCACCACTGGATACGATAATGCGTAGTGTCGTACGATACTCACGATCGGAGCTGTATGAAAATTTACGCCGCCTTACTTTTTCCCGCCGCCACCACCGCCGCCTCCGCTGAAAAGAAATGAGTGCGGCAACGCCAAACGCCAGCTATACAGTTGCCTCGCGTCGGTATTTTTATACGATTATATGAATTATTATGCGGTGGCGGTACAAGTTGACGGTTGCGTCTCCTGATCGCCTTTCCTCATCCCCCTGTCACGCTTTCTCGGCCTCGTTCTGCCGCTGAACCTCTACCGCGAGCGGTTTCTCTTCCTCACAGGTGTGGATGTGTGACGTTTCGTTTGGACGAGGAGGGGTGTATGATCTGTTTTACCGGTGCGCGATTGGGAGGACCCGACTCGCTCTCTGTTTTCTCATCTTTCTTCTTTGGTCTTTGGACATTCACGCCACCCCATCGGTCGACAAGGCACGGGGGGGGCTTATTACGAAATATGGGTGCTGCCTTCTGCTACAGCGGCTGCTGATGCTGCTACTGCTGCTGCTGTTCCTCATCATGTTCTCCAGCTGTCATTTCGACAGTTACTGCGACCTCTCTGTGACACCACCACCACGTCTATACGAAGGCGGCAAAAAGAAGTATTAGACGTCAATCTTCTTGTCCTTTAATTTATGTCTCGTATTTCTGAATTTTGTTCTCAACGCAATACTTCAGAGGAAGAAAGTGATAGGAGATGGTGCTATGATCTAATGGTAGCTGTAGTAGTCGCATTCAACGCCCTCGCCAACCGTGGAGACTGAAGCGGGATCGGCGAGTTTGGCCACCACTGTGGATACTCAACGAAGATACTAATTCGCCTCTTCAAGCGAATTTTCTTTCCTGCGCCCTTCTCATTTCGATTCGAACGCCTCCATTATTATCATCATCTCCATCATTAGGACTAGCATCCCCATCATCATCGTCTCCACTTTTGAAGTCGAGTGACGAGATGGCCACTGCCGATGAGGATTCACTGCGTGAAGATTAGCGATAGATGGATGATTGGATTAAAAGCTCCGTAGCTAACAGTTACAAGTTGATTAATCTTATGCAATCATTTGGTTCGCTGCTGCTGCTACTGCTGTGGTTGTTGCGGTAACTTAACAATGGCAGTGATGGTGATGCTGGAACTCGCAGTGGGTGATCTCTGATAAGTGTCAGGTGCCGTTAATATGGTGGTTAATAATCAACTCCTATCATTTGAGTTATTTTTTTCTACTTGACCAAATCTCACTTGAGAGCTAGCGCATAAGCGACGACTATGATGATAATCCTAATTCGATTATTCATTTCATTCAGTGACAACAAACTGCGTGAGATAACACCAGCACAACTTGTGCGTACCATTTAAAGTAGCGGTTAATCCACACGAAATAGCTGCAGCCTCATGTTGTCGCCTAATTGGACTTGTTTCTCGACGCATCGTCTTCTTTGTTGTAGATCTTTCTGATGTTCATTCTTGTGCACCATGCCATAAGGATAAGTGCGGTGTTACCGCCTTTATAACTTCTACGGGTAAGTAGTATAACTAACTACGCCTCTATGGCGTATTACTCTCACACCCCCGCGGCTGGTGCTGGTACCGTCAAGCCAAAACACCCTTCTTTCTTCTTCGTTCTACTCGTTCTCGTGCTTGTGGTACTCTGTCCGTGGTCGTATTATGACCCGGTCCAATGGGATGCTTCGCTGATTGTCGTTGTCGTCGTCGTGTCCATCGTTCTTTTTCTAACGTAGCGCTCAAGTCAATAGGCATCGTAGCGTGGCGCGCCGCCGCGCCCGGTACCCCTTAATATCAGGCTGCTCGATAACAGGCTGAGCCTACCTTCACTACTCGCTCTCCCGCCCGCCCGCCCGCTCCGTAGGTCCGGTGAGCATTCTGAGATACACCTTCTTTGATGTCGATCCCACCACCCATAGACAACTTACAGAGTACTAGTAGCGCCACAACGGACTGACCCACAAATATATATGAGCAGTCTAGTTTAAGTGTTTGTACGTACATGCATGAACACAATACGAATAGATGGAGGTGGTGTGTCATGGTCCGTGAAGGCGGCATTGCCGATGCTTTGACTTTCTATTGGCATGAAAAGAGAGGAACGCTAATCAAGTCATTATGAAATTGCTGTATTGTCTCTATCTATCTATGTGTCTATGTCATACAAGGGGGCGACGCCCCGTTTCAAATTGCATTCATACGAGAGAGAGAGAGAGAGATAAAGAGTGCGTTTAAGCTAATCATGTTAGCTGGCTATGTAATAGTCATAGAAACAACAATAATTGCTCTCCTATTGCTGCTGTTGCTGTTATTGATGTTACGGCCGCTGTACACTAGTATTCCGCGCAGCAGTAATAGTAATAATGTAGTCAGTACTACATTGCGGCAATACAGCATTAGAGACCCCGCCGGAGCCATGATAATTATAGTTGTGCTGGTAATAACATTAATAACTACTATGTGCGTGAGTGTTAAAGGAGCTATATCAAAAGCAACCTTAACTTTCTAGTCCTCGAACCTCCCGGTACATGAATAAACGGTAAATGACCACAACCATAATTTGGCTGGGTGAGCCAATTTTGATTGAGCATGCAAACCACTGAGTTACAATCAAAACAGTGAAAACAACGATAACATAAGAATAATAATAATAGTAATGAAATAGTTAACTACTGGCCGTAATGGAAAATTATGTGTCCAGTGAGTAGCAAAACAAGCATGACAAGTTTTATATATATATAAGCGACAACAAAAATCCCGGTACTGCTAACTATTGTCCATCAACTTTAGTCGCTTTTACAGCTCCGCCGAGATATCTCACGATGGAAGAAAGAAGTGATCTTTCTGGTTTTTCTCTCTCTCTCTCTCGTAAGAAACAAAGGGTAACCTTGGTCTCGAAGAGTATGATCGGCCCGAGAGCAAAACACTGATACTTTGTGACGTTCACGAGTGCTCTGGCCATAGACACTGCGGACTCACGGTTCGCGTTGTGTTTGGCTCGGGCTGTATAATATGTCCACTGCAGATCGCGATGGCGACCGACAGAAAACGAATGCTGCAGCAGCAGAATCAATGGGGGAACAAGGAAATTTTACACGGGAAGCAGAGGCAGCATTTAGATAGGTGGTCGTGTAATGGCCGTCGCTGTCAGAACAGCAGGCGCTGGCAATACTGCCTTGATGATGTTGGTAAACATGAGTAGTACTGAGTTGTTTGATGATTAATGAAACACCTTTTTGAACGTGGTAATGATAGGGATGGCGCTGCTCACAATAGCGCACCTTAATTTTATTATTATCATCACCGTCGTATATTTACCATTAAAAAGTGATATTAATATAACGTCTGCGCGTGGGGTAAGAGACTAATGCCAAATGCGATGAAGCACACGTTCGGGAGATGCTGGATCGATACTCAATCTATATATACATTATATTTGTACGTAGAACAGTATGCGGAAATATATGCTCGATACATGCACACTTGATTTGCGCATGACTGCAAAGGTAACAGAGATGAAGATGATGCAGGAATAATTAATAACATTGGTGATTGAGGCCGGTAATAAAATTTTATGTGAGCTTCTGCATATGTTATAGAAGTTCTTGATCATTGTTCCTTACACATATCTGGTAAGGTGTCTAATACAAGGCTACGACAGGCTGGAGAGCGCCTAGAGAGATCGGGAGGCGTGTAGGAGTTACATTTGCATTCTTGTGTAAAATACGATACGCACGAGATGAGATCGATCTGGTAAGATGGTTAAGGTGACCCTACTTGTTCTGGTACTTCCGTCTTATGATTTCCGGTATGATACACTTGAGGCAAAACAATAATAAAATCATGATATGGCGAATGAGGTAGAGAATATAGGTTCGTTTATACGTCATTGAGAAACGAACAATCATGAAAATGAGACCAACAACATATGTGTACAATATACACATAAAAGGTAAATTTTTTCTAAAAAAAGCTCATCTTTGCGCTTGTTATACTGCTGTACTCACGGTCAAGTGTCAAAAGTTAAAGCACCAGCACCAATAATTCTTCATCCATTATGCAATCAAAATTTAAGCTACTGATTAGTTCAGTACCTACGAAACGAAATATATATATATATGCTAGACGGAGCCTCAGCGCTTGGTAACGAGTTTTTCTATATCAAATAGCAGCGTGCCCTCACACCGAGTTTCGGGTACCACGTTCAAATAGCAATACTCAGCAAAGTATAAGTAAGTACGCTAGCGGATGACTAACAATACTATTTATTCACTACTAACTAGGACTGTTTAGTAGTTAAATGGTATTAAACATCTAATCGAACATGAATGGTTTAATCAATTAAACAAATCTTACATATTGAGTCTAACTTATAGCGATGGCGCAGCGATAATGCATGCAACCTTTGAAAAATGACTCCGAACAGTTCAAACACGATAGAATTTCATACACACTTTTTTTAAATATGAAAAATAATGCGGAATGCTTTCCTGGATCATAGACGTTCTATAATGAAATACAAATGATACTACAACTAAAAATATTTTTTCCAGGCTGACCCAGAGCCAACATTTAACGTTCATTCCCATTGCATTGTATCTTGCACCTATCGAGTGACTCCATTCACTATGCCCTTGTCAACTTTCGGTCGACATGAAAATAGAGGATTGTCGCATAGCAATATTTGAACCCGTCAGATTTTATTACTTACGTCAAAACTATCACTTGCGTATGCTATACTCAGTCGGAAATAAAACCGTTGACGTTTTAGGCTACCTGGGGATGTTCTTCTTAGAGTCAACATAGTTCTCCTCACTGTAGGATGGCTCTTGTTGTTGGGCCATTGAAGTTTAGAGTCTACAGCGGATGTTAGATCTCTCCGCTCTGTGCAAATGCTGTATAGATGGACATCCAGAGCAATAAACATGTGTAGAGCAATGCATGAACTGCATCAGATTACTTATGAAATATGAAGGCAATGAAATAAGGCGCCGTTGAGTGTGGTGCATAGAATGAGATGCCACCAGAAAGGTTGGTCGACATACAGCAGTTAGCCACTGACACAAAGTGTCCACATGATCGTAGATGACAAAAACCAGAACTAGTATTACAAACAATGCAAGAGCTCTCGTTTTTCACCTACCAAATCACGTCTGCAATGATGTCCCTTTATAGAGTAATAGCCATGAAAGCAGAAGTCCCCAAGGATTCATTGTAAGCTAAAGCTAACCAATGGCAATGTGATGCACCCTACATTTGTCTATCGGTGACGGCAATTGTATTAATACGTGCACAAGACGAAGACGAAGGGACACGCATACAGCAGATGTGTGTGGAGCATTTCAAACAACGAACGCCAGATGCTGTAAGTACTGTAACAAACTCGAATAGCTTTAGCCCTGTTACATCCATTGAGAGGCAGTGGAAATGAAACATATTGAAACACGTCCATTGCTTCGTAGGTGTGGCCGCCAAAAAATACAATTGGTCAATTTCGCGCAGGCACTGTTATCTATGATCATTTGTTCCGGCTAAAATAATTATTGAACAAGTTGCACCCACTATGATGCCCTCGAAACACGAGTTTCCATCGGATCATTTCAATGCATTTTGCTCGCCCATAGACGGCTTCAGTCGACAACAGCTGTAGCGTAATGGAACTATTGTCTCAAAGGACGCATGCCAACATTAGGCAAGTTAATTTTGGATCATTGGTGAAACAGATAAATTAATGAAAAAATGAATGAATGAATTGCTTTCTCACTCCAATCAAACATAAACATTGGTTTTTAGGCTTCAACTCAAATCGCGCAGAGTAAATGAAGAACAAGGCTATGACTCTCCACGCGATGGCACTCCGTCTGCCTAGCTAATGAACGATTTTATGAACACATACTCTACCTTTTCCAGTGATTCCCCATGGGCAATTCACAATAATCGCAACACACACAATTATCCAAGTTAATGACACACACATGGTGACTAGTCGACACCATCCACAACAACAGCAATAATCACAACAGTAACACAGCTAAAACTTAATAATTTCTCCGCCGCCGCCACCACCACCGCCGCCGATACAATCCAATTATAGAAACACAATTGGCACGTTCTTCGCCAATCACTAAATGTATGGCTGGCACGCCTATAATCACAACAGGTCCATGTAGCCAGGTCCAATGTACTGCGCGGTACGGCACCACTGTTCCACCGTGTTCTGCGGTTCCAATTCTGTTTCGTAATGTCTGTCATTCAATTCATCATAATATCCACTTTTGCCACTAACTCCAACACCACCAGCACTGATAACGTCTTCATCACATTCTCAGCAATCAACAATCCGCCACTAAACGTAAAACGCGCAGCGTGTTCATCGAACGATTACGTTGCCGCTGTCTCCGCCGCCGCCGCAATCGCGCAACACGAGCCAAGTCGGCGCGGGTAATACACGAATTATCATCATCACCACCACCGCTGAGTCCATTGCCCATTGACTGAGTAACTGACCGACGAAGAGATTAAAGAAAACAAATGAACACGTTCGTGCGAATCGAGCACACGAGTACCGTGCTCTGACATCATCCGGACACACTTCCGCGCTGAGATTCAAACCGCTCCGATCTGAGCTCCCGTCACGCCGTCGAACGTTCGTTGTACGTCTCGATCTTCTCGGTGGAAAGGGACCAATGACTTTGGGCGAGGGAGACTGTCGCGGGGAGAGAGTCGGGTCCGCCGTCGGCCAACAACGGTGGCGACTCACCACAATATGCTGTCTGTCTGAAAGGCACGCCTGTATGTGTCATTGGAATTATCCGACCGAACGGCAGCGGTAAGTGGCCGTCGGGGGACTGGTCTCAACCCCGAGGGAATGATGAACGTTGTAAGATATCTATTAATATTTTGTTCGCATGTTGAGGTATGCAGAGGAAATGCTGATGCTGAACGATAACCTTAGTCATATTCAGCGACCATTGCATGAGTATAGCAGTAAATGGATTTGAAAGCGATTATGAAAAAAGTATTGAGAATGTATTATTATTAAACCCTAGTTTGATCCATACACGATGGTATTGTATCGCAGTTATCCTACTTCGCGAGGTTCTAAAAAGCTATCCAGCGATGCACGTTGTATTTTCAAGCAACAGTCAGTGACCTCCATCCTTGGAGTATTATAAATATAAGGGCTTATTTCTGCACCTGAAAAGGTGCTATAATCGAATAGAGTTGGCATAAAACCTTCAATGATCAACAAAATGTGGATAGCGTTGGCTTGTCTTGCATGCCTGCGAGGCTTAAGAGAATAGCACAAGAGTTAACGCATCAGAAAATCGTCTATTCCAATAAGAGGGATGTTTTAGGGGGAGGTGTTTACATTCAACTGGAGACAATGTCCCGGACTGTTATCCGAAGCAGGCAGAAGCAATGAAACACTCCTGAGTAGGGTAACATGCCCCATTGATTAATCCAATGACTGATTGAGTCCTTGCCCGCCACAAGGTATATCTGGATAAACGGTCCTTAGTAATTAGTAGTGTTAGGCAGGTTGTGGTTAGGTGCAAATCAGTGGTTCAGGTTCCGCGCCCAGGTCCAGTTAGTGAGATACAAACCGCTAATAGCGGCATTACAGACATGCATGACATTTATAGGCCGAGGTCTATTTGCGTCATTATGCCGCCCACTACAACCATGCTTAAGGCTAAACTATGAGAAGCAAACAGGCAGATCGAACGCTACCATAGGGGAGGTAGAGGCACTCTGACTTCAATTATTTTATGGACCGAATTGCACTGTGCACTACGAGATTAGGCAATGAATAACTGAGTAGTCGTGTAAAACCTTAGTTTCCTTAAAGTTGCAATCGACCAACGGATATTACTGAGTTTATTCTCATGAACTCTTCACTATAATAAAATATTGGTTATAAATAATTCAATTTAATCAGTTCCAGCTCATTTGGTTTCTGTAGTTTTAGCAAATGCTCCATATGGTGGCTATTTTAGGAGAATAAATTGGTGGCACAGCGCCTTCTGCAGATCTCTGAGGGGTTTCGAATTGAGGAGTCTTGACTGCTTCTTGACAGCGCTTTCCAAAGCTCGGTTCCGTGGGCTGTGGTCACTTGGCTACCCGTTTGAAGCGACGCCGCGCTCTCGAACGGATGCCGCTGGGTCCACAGAAAATAAATTTCCTTGAAAAATTCGCCAGCAGAACTCTTGGGAGAGTGGCCTTGTGCTGAGTTCGCAGGTCGGCAGAGTGTCAACAGTAATTTAATTCCGTCGAACACCGAACTCGGGGACTCCTCGATTTCTCGTTTCGATAAACGAAAGCTACACCAGTTTCCGGTCGAAAGCCTCTAGGACGTTGGAATTAATTTCATTAACATACGTATGGGGTTGCTGTGTATCAAAAGATCATACCTGAAACTTCAGGGGATGAGAATTAGCATGATAATTGTCTTAGGTAAGGAGTAACTGCGAGCACAAAGTGTTAATAAGTAGCTCGGCATCTGTAATGTATAGCCAATTATATATATAAATATACTCCCTTTAATTGATATGGATTATTAATGTATTGAATGCATTATATATAAATTATATCGTTTTTAAACACGCAACTGGTCAGTAGAAGGTTTCCCTTTCAGAACGTGATGCTGCGGGGAATCCTTTCGGAAGAAGAAAATGTTGTAGTCATACATTAATCTGGAGGCCAACCTCTAACTCGCCAGGTTTCCTGTGGAGGCCCGGAGATGTGTCGAGGTTGAGAAGGGGCAACTAAGAGGCCAAAATGCGATTGTCCCCTACCGATTCGCCGCTTTGTTGTGTGTTGTCTTGTGACTAGGAGTGATTCGGCTATCTGAGCTATCCTTCTCTGTTCTTGCACGAACAACCCCTGCCTTATGATCTCAATCCATTGCCTCCCCCCAATCTACTCGCCGCCAGGAGGAAGCGAGGTTTCGGTCATCGCTTGTTCCCGCCCGCTCTAGCCAACCGGTCCTTTTTGCTTTCTCTCAAGGAGGACATACGTAGCCTGGGTTCCGCCAAGAGATGATCTCGGATGGCACCCATTACCGTGGTGAATCCCTGTGAACCATTGCAGATGCGTCGGGGGCAGCGAGTTAACAGTGCCCCCCTTATCATCGCTCGCTGTGTGCGTGCGCGCACTGGTGATCTTATATGATGATGGCTGGGGATTGAGGGAGGGGTAGCATGGGCTGCTGCACGTCAAATACATGTGGTTTTACCTACACTGTGAAGACCTCTCACCCTAGCAAGCGCACGTAGCTCTAGACACAGTACACGTTTACCCAAGACCGTAGCGGTGCCAGCAACAGCAGCAGCAGGAGGACGAAGAATTCTTATTGGATCACACTTTGGGATTACACAGTCATCTGGCTAGCCTCCCTATTGCAACATTGGAAGATAGTAAGGGCGGGGTCTAGACCAGTCTATCATTGCCCAGACCCAGTGAGAAGGTTCGCTGCTAATGTTACTGCTGCTACATCGGGGATATTATTGCACTGGGGCCACACTTCTTCATCTGGCGCTTGCAGTTTCTCAGCCCGCTCCCCTTAGAGCACTCATCCGGCAGCAAAGGCCAAGACGAGAGCAAACCCGGAGCCTTTTGGCTTCCGCACTGTAACGACACCCATGCCAGACAGCGTGTTGGCTTGCCTTGGCCTTGCCTGCCGCTAGGGCTAAAAAGGCCTAGCGGGGGATTCCTCGACCCTTCGTTTGACGAAGGATGGGGACAGGGCGAAGCCTATTTGCGTTTATAGCATCATATGTATATCCTCGCCTATATGCGGGCAGGAGCCTAGTTTAACCTTATACCTAGATAAAAGGCCAGGGTTCTAGATTTATGAACACTCTCTTTCTTTGGCGATGGTATTGTTCTGTTTATATGCCACATCTGTTTAGCGCGGGTCTGGTTCTCTTGCCTTCTAGCTTACTCAACCCTTACGCGCTATTGTACGCGTAATGGCCATAATACTGTTACGCGCAAGGGTGTTCCACTGTTGTCTTCATCATGTATGTATATATCCACCACTGTGAAGTCTATGAGCCTATTGTATGTGAACGTGTGAGAGAGCAAAAGGCAGAGGGCGTTTGCAGACTGAATGGTGGGTGGGGTGGTACACTAGTCGATGTACGCGCACCTAATAGTAGACGCAGGTCGGGCCAGGCCATGCCATGCAAGGTAATACAACAGCAGCAGGAGCAACAACAGCAATAGTGAGCGCTTATTTGAATGTCGGCTGGCAGCACACTGTACCGTAAAGGAGTTCTCCAAAACTCAACGGAAGGAAGAAAAATAGAGACAGAGAGAGAGCAAGACCCACTCGGGCGTGGGAGATCCAAGTCTTACAATGGATTTTATTCTCTTTCGTGGCGATAGCGGCCAGACGCCTGCAGGAAAAAAAACAATATCTTAAACTATGTGTGAGCGGTGAGCAAGCAGTTCAGTATGCGAACGAAATGAATATATTGCTCATGATTCTCTGAATTCTTTGATTGTAACGAATATTGTTCATATCCAGAACAGATAGATATTTGGTGAAACAAATCAGAATATGTGGGGTTTACCTATTTTATTCGTTCGATAACCGATAACGATCAGTTATCATCTCAACAGCAAGCCTTAATACCTATATCTTTCAGAACTCACACTGCCAGCCAACATCCTGTGAAGTTAACTTGTCCAACCGGAAACAAACCTGCTCCATTACGCATTAGGGAGGCTATAGCAATAATCGGGCTGAGTAAAATCGTCTCTAACATGATCAACTTAGCTATCACCGAGGAGAGCGGCGCCTAATGCACTAGTCTCCTTACCCTGACTTCTCATACACATTTCCCCATCACTTGACTCGATATATCTGGATGCAAATGAAGATCGACATACGAACCGTATGCGAACTGATCGAATAAGAAGACCCGCAATTTCGCGTAGCACTCTTACATATGTAGATGGTGCACCATCTACCACCCTTCACCTAGAAAAATTATATGTACCCTTGATATAGTGATATACGTATGTGGATATGAGCTATTTTAATATGTGTCAGGTCACTGGAAACTACCGTTATCAAAGAAAACGTCCGTAGGGTTCATGTTTAACTCTGAGCTTTCAGCCGTCTGCATGGGATTCTCGAGTCTAGGAAAACGAGAGTGTATTTCAGCAATGCTACATATGCATGTGTCATGTTGGAAGTGCGCATAGTACCAAGGTCTCAAGATCTCAAAATTCCTCGGTTACGTCAAAAACGGTGGGTCCCATAAAACTGCCTTCATAAAATGAAGCTAGAATTTCCCGTTCGGACCTTATATTTCTGCTCACGCTGTGCAACGCCCATTTATGTTAAGTTTTTTTTTTTCTAAATACAGCAATCTGCTACATCCTAGTTAATTTTATCAGTAGTGACCAGGACTAATCAACGAAGCTCGCTTCATTCTACATAGCGAGACCGCGGGGGTCAGCTAAACTACGTATCTTAGGGGGGGGGGGGGGGTATTCTCAAGTAAGTGACACCAACCTCTCGACCTGTCAATTTGCCACGGCCCTCTCATTCATTCGACGGAGCTGTAGTCTCGATAGTGTCCATCACACGCTAGAAACGAAAATAAGGGAGCTTAGCAAGAGAACGAAGTCTGATGGCAAATCTATCATTAGCTGAACGCAACTCTTGTGGCGACCCACGGAAAAACATAGGTTATTGTATGCCACTGTGAGAAGTTCGATAATTCGTCATTTTCGTTCAACGTGATTGATCGATTTTGTTGTGTCCTTCATATTGAAATCTCAGAACCCCACAATCAGGCCCATGAGGGCTCTCATATGTCCTGTTTGTTTTGCTGCTGCAAAATGCTAGCGGAAGCTACCCGGATCCTTTTCCCGCCGTTATGGCTATGACCGATCGTTGCTGTCTTTGAAGTATCCGCGAAATCGGCTAATTGCGAATCTTTGAAATCCCTCTCGCCTAACCAAGTTAATTCCCCGAGTTGTAGAACAGCCAAACATTTGTAACTGAGGACGGGTTGGTGGATCGACTTGGAACAAACTGTACCAGTTGCGCAAAAGGGTCTGCAACTTTGCTTCGATAATTGGATAATGGGTACAATTTGCCGACGAGACGAAAAAATTTATTGGCAGCAAACCTCAGCATCTTTTTCCATTAAGTCAAGCATACGTTCTCTTTCACGTGCTATCGTATTCCCAGGGGCTCCAACAATCAGCGATCTCTGGCTTCTTGCAGCTAGCGGCTTAGCTATTCAAGCCATCAGATAAGCCCTCTCTCTGTGGGACCCTCGTTAGCTGAGATTTGTTGGATAGGACATATATATATATATATATATATATATATTTGGATACCTGTACACGGTTGCGAGCACATCTATCCAGCCACTCAGAGATGCTTAGAAATTTCGTAGAAAATCCAGCACGGTATCTTGCGCGATCAACTGTATCAAGGCATCACTCAGGAATGATTTCATTATCCGATCCAGTGCACAGATCGTCTTGCAATGCAGTCAGATTGCCCGTCAAACCAGTTTGGATATATTTCTATATATATATATATATATATATATATCAACCATTTGATTGCCGTTGAACTTTGAGGTAGTTTGTGCGTCGTTGCCCATACATTCGTTTTCCCACGCCTGTCCCAGCGACGGTCTCGGCCAATCAGGAGATGGGCGGGCAGCTTCTTGGGCCGTTGTAGCAATCACTGGCACTTTGGCGCTACATCTTCTTCTTTTTCCTCCTTGGCCCTTGCGCCAACCCAAGCCACTACCAATCCAAGGAGTATAGTGCGCGTCAGACTCAGCAGTCGGAGTGCATTCCACGATGTGTAATGTGCGTTCGTGTGCGTAGTTTACGCAAACGAATCCGCCTACTAAATAGTGGTTGGTGGAGATATTATGTTGGACATACTGATATGCGTAAATCACCCTGTTTGTGGTTGCCGCACAGATACAGCCACTATGGCAACTCTTTTGCATATATACACACACACACACACATATATATATTCACACGAACATGCGTACACACTGTCTCTGTTCATGTGTCGCGTGGGTGATGTCTCCACTTTGAAGACACCCGAGTCTCCCTATTCAACTCATTCTGATTGCGCGCGCTCCAACGATGGCGAGTCAGCGCTTAATCCTAAGCTCCTGCCATAGCCCGTTTGCGCGTTTCTCGTTGTACAGAGTTATCCCGTTTCCACTCGCGAATGTAAACGCAGTCTCAATGTACACATACACACACATTCATTGGGAACGTCGCAACGTGTCTATGCAAGCGGGCCATATTTTATGCTTTCCGAACAACTGTCATGTGCGGTATTATACAGTAAGATTAGGGTTTCGTCAACGCCTTTCTGAAGAAGAGGCAACACTATAGCTGTAGAGATTGTCTCTTGCTGAAAAAATGATACATTCTCGTAATAAGGTATTTTTCTTGTGAACTATTATATAACAACTATATTTGGCTTATTGAACGCCCTCTCGATGGATAGGTCCCGGCTGCAGCTGATACGGAACGTTACATTTTCACAGACAATTTGTCCAAAAGAACACGGTTCGTAAAATGGATTCTTCTTCTTCGTAGTTATTCAGTACCTTCTTATGGTTTACAGCCATCGGAATTATTTGCTTAGATCCTTCCCAAAGATTCCATTATCATCATCTGTATTAATTATATAAAATAGAGTGGGTACTCAAATGCTCAATTGTCGTTTCCTGCTCATACAAGAATTCATTCTATCTCGTCCTATTCTTCTAAGTACAGTATTAATAATAATAATAATAATAAATCCTCTCAGAGTAAAAAAGTATCCACAATCATACATTCTTTTTGCATAGTGTAGATGAATGTATCGCGCCAACGCACGATTTTCTCCTCCCTGGTTGTAGCGCATGTTTTTACTCCCGATGCTACTCAAAACGTTCCTCCGTGAAACGGATCAATGATCCAAATGAACTTTTCGGATAGCCAAATGATCATATTGAGTTTAGCGGTGAACAGGAATCGCCATTTTTTGGCTGCCTTTGCCGACAGAGAAAAAGACTCGGCGGGGGGTGCTACAACATGAGAACGATAACTCAAGTAGAGCGTAATTTTTCAGAGAGAAAATAGCAATAATAACAATAATGATAGCAACGACAACAATAATCTTAATGGATACCATACGCACCGTACACCATCACTGAGGTGGTCCCCCTGAAGAGTCGCTCTGTCAAGGCAAGGACTTGGGAAGAGGGCCATTTTTGGCGTGTCAGGATCTCGTACATGAAACACATGCTACCGAGGAAGTTCAACGCGTTCAGTCTCATAGGAACCATAGTGTGATAAATAATTTTCGATCAGTACACATTAATTGAGAGCGTGTTCCAGCACAGATTGACCAAAATACCAATGCAATATTTATCAAAAATAAGTTATAGCTATTAAGTTCTTCGAGGTGGCGCTTGGCATTCTTTTGGCTTATGGTCCCTTTAAAAAAAAGGCGGAACATTAGCAATGATATAATATAGCAAACAGCTGTATTCGGAAATGCCGTCTAAAAATTAGTCTCAAATATTCTGGGCGGACACGAGATGTAGGGGTACACATAGTTCAATGTATCCTGCACATATCACACCTGGCTGCTCACATCGATCTGCTGACATATATATATATATATATATACCGCATAGCGTCATACAACCCTTTTGCATGGTTTCGCTCGATATCGAGAGATAGTTACCAACCATGGTGAGTGAGCCTGCGTCTCAGCGCTTTGTTCAATTCCAACTGAAATTTCCTGTTCATAACACACGCGCATGTACAGAGACGTATTCAAGGCGAAATTGGCGTTTTAAGTATATACCCACCACTATAAAACCGTAGCAACCGTTGCGAAAGCGGTATTAGTGTCATTGTATAGCAGATGTATATATAATAGTTGCTGGTTCGTTCAGGCTGCCGTTCCAAGGGAATTCGATCTGCTAGCGGCACGCCCTGCAGCGAGTGCAGTTTCAGGCTGGCTACAGCATCCCAAAATTTGCCGCCGCCAGTCGCCGAATTTATACCCGATAATACGTTCACTGAAGATACGAATAAATGAATAAAATGACACGTTGAGTGTGGAGCGCCGCTGAAAATCGTCGATGGCATCGTCGACCCTTTTAGCTGTGACCTCTACTCGAAGGTCAAAGGCCAGAAACATTGTCCACCTCGAGTAGAAACACTTTGCGGTCATTTGATCTTGCCTTCAACGGAGCAAATACAGAGAGAGAGAGAGAGAGAGAGGGAGAGAGAGGAAATAGAGCCAAACGCTCAGTTGTGACTGGATACTAATATTCAGTAGTCGCGGATTCTCCAGTCTTTGTGGAATACTAGGTTTGAATTATATGTTTACAGAAAATGTGATCTGCCTATTTACGAAGAAAACTTGGTAGTCGACAGCTGAAGCGAACACATGACAGAGTGGAATTTAACAGAGGTATAAGAATGATCAACTGAATGGTTTGTCAGTTGTTTTGCGTAGGAGTGGCTCATTTATTTATTGTCCCATAATTTGTCAGCTCGAAAGTTTGAGCTTTCACAGCTTAGTGCAGCATTTAGTACGCATGAAATCGAATTAAATACGAGGTCATGAGTATCAGCTCAATAATCGTATTAGCTCGAAGATCTTATTAGCATGCTATCGAACGTTCAGACAGTAATACTCCGAGCAAGTTATCCAATTTGACTTAATGACATGCTTGTTGCCTATGTCAGACATCTTCAAGTATTCGCAGCAATTAGTAAACAGCGAACAGTAATTGCTCCATCGTGTGTCATATTTGTGCCTCGGAATATCTTCGTATCTTGTTTACTTGTCAGCTTTCTTCAATCTAAGGAATGTTTGTACGATATATGGTGCAACCTGGTTAGATCGTGCTTTGCACTAACAATTTCATAGGGTCAAGTTATATGTACATCAAGCCAGCTACCTAAGTCTAGGCAGATTCTTCCATATGAATTTAGAGTACTTTTATTCAATCACGTGGCTTTAAATGTTCCTTACTTGTTCATATTTCTTCTCACTGTGATAATAAGTAGAGGCTCGGAAGTGTACGCATGTCGTAAATTCTCAAATGTTCAACATGGTTCTTAAAACAATCAAAGTCAGCTTATAGGCTCCTAAACAGTGTCATTGTGAATTTTATGAAGCCATTGAGCCATGATTATTAAAAGCAATGATCGTTTTCAAAGCTAGCACAGTTCACCGGCAAAACACTTAATATTAACAGAGCACGTCCCTTTATTGTCACGTTTTTATTTTCAGCGAAAGGCATTCCTGCTATTCTCAGCCGTGCTATTATATGCACATGGTGTACTCACATGATGCATGTCTCCAATTTCTAGTTGAACAAATATATAAGTTAACTCAATCGTGGACTCGTGTGATCGAAAGAAATGTTCATGTCATAGAGTAAAATGACACGCACATTCAGACGTGCGTATGTATGTGTGTCAGTCACAACCCCAAGTGAGAACAACAAAACAAAAAAGAAAAAGCAAAAACAAACAGCAGCGATGATCAATTCGTAGCCTTACCTTGTCTTTCCAAAGCAACAACATTCCTTGATGGCTTGCAAATGAAAAAAAAACGATCTTTTCTTCTCTCTCTCTCTCTCGGTATATGTCATTCGTATTGATACGCTGATGCCTCTTCAAATGAGTGGCAGGCGATGGCAAGCAGGCAAAGGGAACGTAGTACTCCCGTTGTTATGTCTCGATACATCGACAAAACGGCGACGGCGGCAGCGGTCGCTTGCATACAATCTTCTCCTCGGTCCGTTACGTTGTACATATCCACCTCAACAGATTTCGTGGATATTCCGCTGAAGGATCTGTCGGAATGACAATGCTTCCTTTCTCCCGCGCTTGTCAATGTTCGCTTGTACACCAACTGCTCGAGCTGGTAAGCAACAACTTCTGACCGCCATCTTTCAGACCTTACCTCTCTCAGGATCTGACCTGTATGCTATGCTACCAGTAGAGATATCTTCCGTTGAATGGAGTAGATTTCATGGCGTTCATGTGATAGGCATACCAGACATGTTTAGTGTATTATCTTCATCTTTCCATCATTTAAGGATGATGATATCTAAAACACACACATACATACATATCACATAAAAGCGTGTTCCCGACATCGCAAGGTTCTATGGTAATATACGACACGTTTTTGTATGATGCTACTTCGAATGCTACCACTTCAAAGTGACGATACACGGGGACCATGTCTGTTAAGCGGATTGTGTTCGCCCTGCCGACGTGCCCCAGATAGTAAAAGTTTTCTTTGAAAGTACCATATTGTACGGATCGTCCCTGAGTTATTCTGACAAGAGAGATGTTGTTCTTCTGCCACTAAGCATCAGCTACATCGTTTGGTTGTCAAAGAAATGCAGAATCCGGCCAAAGAGAATCTAAGGCCTAAGGTACGTTCAATTCGTCTTCGTTACAGGTGATTCGGAAGCTGTGCGATAATAGCGACTGGCAGCAGCGACCCTTGAAATACGCTTCATCTATGGAGGTGATTTGAAATTGATTAGAAGAACTTAGAGGCAATGGATGTCGACAGATAGGAAGAAATTGTCGAAGATATCACCTTGCTAAAGGGGACGAAGACAACGTGATACTTATAAAAAGGTAATAATTAGACGCATAAAATTGTTTCGCTTATTACAAAACAGAAGGCCAGAAAAGCTTGGAAGAAATACACACCAAGGAAAATAAATAACGAAAACTCACGAAATGAAAGGCAGACCAAGAGACAACTGACGGGTGCACTCGAGTATTGATGAAGAGTTCAATTCTATGAGAGGAATCATAAATATAATAATCTCCATTGGTATAATATGACTGACCTTGAACTGTGCCTAAATACAAATCACTTTCGTCAGATCGCACGATGAGCATAGAGAGAAAGCCGTGTAGCAATATTTAAAAGTTACCCGAAAATATATTCAGACTGAGAGAAGATGAAGTCGTCAACTGTTCGCCATGTCGTGCATGATAACGATACAAAGGATGAACAATTATTGTCGCATGAGGTATAACCAAATGTTTTCGTGAATTAAATTTCAGTTCGACCTTGACGCGAGAATTATGAGGATAAGTAGACGTTGTTACATTTCGCTTGCGCGGAACACGACTGAGACTTGGTAAATTACTATCGTGACATAGAACAATTTTTCGCTAATTCGTTCCGTGTTCCACAGTTGAATTGTGCTTCATTTTCTGATTTAATTTGCTGATACTTTTGACGACATCGCCTGTGAGTGCTCCCTTTGTTCCAAACGATCAGTCATCATCTATTTGTGTGAGCTTGCTTCACAGATGCTACCTCTCATAGCAAGCACTATGAAACCACAAATTGGATTTGTGCATAAAATGACTACTAGGGTGTTCTCCTCGGCGGCTGGCCCCGAGTTCCTCTCCCACCAGAAGACACTTCTCGACGTTTATCCGTATAATGGCATTGCTGCTATTAGAGGATGACTACCACCTATTGTAAGGTGCCGGCAGACTCCTTAAGCTGAAATGTATGAACTCCATAACAAGTTTATGTGTTGTATGTATCGCGATGGTCGCAGCCAAATCAGTAGTTGTATGATCGATATTTTGAAGACTATGCCATCTCACATGACCCCACCAATCAGCTCTGGTTCGCAGGCCCGCGATGTCGAAATGTTTCGGTGAGTTCAATCGACAAGGCAAAAAACAAGGTCACAAAGTCAAAGAGATTTACTTTGTGCCAGCGTCCCCATCTTGTGCATTCTGCGGCTGCTAGTGCTTCGTCAGTGGATGCTTTTAGGATAATCGGCTAAACAACGGCTTTGTTCGGCGCACAACCGGGCAGCACCAGCAGCAAACAGATGCAAGCCCACCGTGGCTCTGCCGTCGAGTCGGTGGACTACGAGGTCTGACATCGATGGACTCCCTCAACCGCCCACGCACCTGTCGCCTGCTGCCTGGGAAACAAACACACACACACACATACATAAACATAAACACACTCACTCCTCCCTCTCACATATAGAGACACATTATATACCTACCTAGTATACGCTGCTGAACGAAGACACATCCAAACAACGAGGCCGGCGTTTGGACTCATTAATTATATGATAATAATCGTATTAGCGATGCGTCGAAACGCTATTTCGTAGCCTTTCTTTTCATAAGAGTGCTGGTGGTGCTGTTGTTGCTGGTGATGTAGGTAAAACTAATAGGAGCAGCAGCAGTAGTTTGGTGTGCTGCTGTTGCTGGCATAAGTACCATACCAATGCCTAAGAGAGAGAGAGAGAAATTCAAAGAGCGCCTTTTATAATTGTCTAATAAATTGCATCCAAGAGCGCCTACACAACAATTCTTTTTATCATTATTACAACAGTGTATATATATATATATGGGTTGTATCGATGAGCTAGGGATGAACGTGTGATTCACCCGCATCGATGAATGCAGACAATGCGTACAGACATATGCTATTTATGAATGGAAGAGCAAGAAGCTGAAGAGTTTGCTATAACGCCACGTCAAATACCAACAGCAAGACAAGTAGAGGCGGTAGCAGCCACGAAGGTGTCGTTTCCCTGCACCTGTTTTCCTTCTGACATCCAAAGCGACTGAATCCACACCAAGAGCGGCAACATCAGGTCGAGATACCGAATTGCGTTGCCTAGTAGTGGCGCCAGCAGCAGTCGAAGTGGCGTTTAGCATTATTTGTTTCGATCCATCGTCTCCTCATCTAATCTCGTTGCTTGTTGGCGTCGCTGCGCTGTTGCTGCTGATGCCGTTGGGTGAACGCTTTGTGTCGGCTACCGCCTCACGACTTCAACCGACGGCGTACGGGGTACGCGCGGACACCCGCTTGGTCGTTCGACGCTCGCCAGTTGCTATAATAGAAGAAGCGACAGATGATGGTGAACGAGAAATCAGATTTAGTCGGAGCTGCTTCTGCGCACTGGCCGCCTCACAGTACTCGCTTTCGAGCCGGCTGGTGTGTCGTCCGCGTGATGAAGATGATACCACCGAACAGCGCTTGTTCAAACAAAAACACCAACCAAGCAATCAACAAACCCAGCAACACTGCACAACGCTAGAAGTCATTGACGTGCTGTTGGCTGAACGTGACATCATTGGGTGCGTACATAAGCATGAGCACCCCCGCATCGCTGAAATTTCAAAAGCCATGCAAAGCATGAACTTGAAGCGAGATTAGCAACAAATAAATTGAGTGCTCGAGCTACGCGCTACGGCTTTATTTATTTTGATTTTTCATTGAAATCTGTATATTTTTTAGGTTGCGTACGTTTCTTTGTGCAATTCTTTTTTACAGGTTAAATTGTGTGCACATATTTGTATTACATTATTTAGTAGACGGCTTTCGTTATGTGCAATACTATAATTGGCTGGGCTGGGATAATTAATATTGCAAAGCTACACGGTACTTAAATTACTTAACTCCACTGATCTAAATTGGTGAAGACTGGCAATCCTGTCAGACGATCTAGCAAGTAATAGCTGTCAACCTTCACATGAGCTCCTCTATTTTACGTGAAGCTCTTAACGATTTTAACATAGAAATCTTGCGGCTAAATCTTCTTTCAGTTGGCCCAACTCGATCCGTTTCATGATATCTAACGCAGTCTAGTCTCGTTTTCTAAAATTTGATTGTTCATAATTGGCAAATTGCTTACATTTTAGTGGCTCGCGCACTCGACCGCCTAAAGAATAATGAGTTCGCAAAGATCCAAAACCACGAACTTTCCTTATATCTATTTAGTAATGTTCCTCCCTCGGACCCTGAAATAGTGAAAGAGGCTGCCACGGTACCGCTCACCTGTAACATAAACTAAAATATGATTACTGTAATCATGAGATGTAATCAGAAGCAGAATAAAAATGGTTCCTTAACACCTGATAAAAAAATAATACGCACAGAACAGCAGATAATGAGTTTTATCCAAGCTATTAAACATCGCAGTATAGTATGGATTGCCGGATTAATTTGCAGGTGTGAGTTATTTCAACGTTTCTTGAGCTGACTCTCAGCTCCGTAGTTCCTCTATGTGATAGGCCTTGGCCCCTATATACAAGTGTGAGGTATTTAGCAAGTGCTATCTCTCCCATCTTCTGGACTATTCGTTTAAGGGTCGTTTTCTAATACAGCCGTATTATTTTTGCATACGTATTTAGCAACGCCGGTAAGAACTTAACTCACAGTAAACGCAATAGGACTCCGAGCCATATTCGCCAACACATACGCAAACATGACATTAAAGTTTACCCGAAATAGCATTGGTCGAGCATTATGTTCTTATTTGCCACAATTGTAGGATAGTAACAGTTTTATTCTGTTCGTAAAATAATTGTATTACAAGACCTGTTTGAAAGATGTCTACTGGGACGTGCTCAGTCATTTTTCTTATAATTACTGTTCAGATTACCAAAGTTAATTAAAAGTAATCAAGCGTCTTAGTTATATTGCTTGAGGTGCACGTGCGGTGGGCTGAACCTTTTGCAAGATTTCGTCATTCGCTCGAATCATTTCTAGCCAGATTTAGTATGCAGGCCTCAACGCAACTGACATGCTTAAACAACTAACTCTCAACCATTATTCCCATTGGCATTGCGCGTCCGATATCTGCATATGGTCATCATCGATGTGCATTACGGCCTAATGCTGATGATGTTAGCAGATTCGCTTGAGCCCAAATTGAATAAGCTTCAGCTCGGGCTCATCATGATGCTCTCTGACATGAGATAATATAGTTGTCATGTCGCACCTAGTTTTGATAATCACATAAACAAGACATGTTCGCCGATGTATAGCCGTTGTGGTGGCCAATATGGGTATTACCAGCCAATCAACACGCGGCGCGAGGCGGACAGAAACGCGGAAGGCATGCCATTATTAGTAACTAGATAGCAGTGGTAGTGGTAGTATATTCTCATCATCTTTCGAGGAAGCGAGCTACTCCGATCAGGTTTCCCTTGATCGTTCATTCGCCTGTCATAGCTCGACAGGATCACCGAAATGCACTTGCTGTAGACAGGCAACCAGGCAGGCACTGGATCGGCTGGTCATTGGCCACTATTGTAGTTGTGCACAGCTCAGCTATGCAAATACATAGATATATACGCCCACATACGCATGTCCAAATACGGTATATAGAGATATTTGAGGAAACGATCGAGTGGTTGGGTTGAAACGAACGGGGATTGCAAACATAACTTGAGGAAGGGGCTCTCATTTGACTTAGTAATACATCTAATACCATAAACAAACAACGCCTAATGTCATCTGGTACCCACTGCTTCCGTGATGTGTCCAACGTGTATTCCATTGTACTCACATAATTGTAATATTTTTTAAATAGTCAGGAAGATGATGTTGCGAGTTATAGAAAATACATGTCCGCTTTGGAAAACTTTAGCAGGCACTCCAATGTTATTCTAAAGACATCTATTTACATTTGTGCTTGTTTCTTGAGTGAGTATGCAGACGGTCTGCACACGGATGGGCAATCAAGTCCCAGTCACTATCCATTTTAAAAGTACAGTCCATTATAGACTTCATTTGCATCTAACTACATCTTCCGTTCACACAACAGGTTGTTCATAAACATTTTCACGACTGCAGCTTGGCGATTCAGGATTGCGGACTCTTGTGGTCGACTTTCCACAAGAGTTCAAGTTAACAAAATAAAATAGAGTGATACTGAACCGTGAATTGTGGAAAACTAAGTTCAGCGACCGTGAGTGAATTGTGCAAATTTTATATGCGTATTGCTCCTGTGACAGGGATTAAACTTACTAACTAACTTGTTGGAGCCAAAATGTATTTATTCCAACACATTTTATTGCTGTCATCATTAGCTTACGACAAATGAAATATTTCTAACCAAACTATTTATAAATTAATTTGTGAAAACGGGTAATGAATAATCGTCAGGTATCAACTGAGACAAATTTTATAATTACCATACTCTTACTAGAATTTACTTACTATCATCTGCGCACTGGCATATGATTAGTAGGCCTCAGTTTCCTGAGGTCATTACGATTGAACTGTCATTGATTGAACATACATTGATATGTGTGTATATACATTTTATATTCTTGCTGAGTTGTCATTATTTTGATACTACTGATATCACCGTGATGAACGCGTTCTTTCCGATTTATAGTCTCATTGACGTTTTAGTAACATCTTGGTAGATTGGAGTGGCTACATCTTTGTCGCCTTCCCACGGTCGATAAGAGCAACCGTCTATTCGTTGAGATGCATTATAACTTGGTTTAAAGGTTATCCAAATTATAAGTAACATTCTATAATTGAGAGCATTCATTAAAAATGCCCATCCCGTCGTTTAGGGCATCCTGAGCAGCCTGCGCAGTCATGAGGAAGCATTCATTATCGACCATGACGTATACACACAAACATACATACATATATAAATATGCGAGTATCTATATATATATATATATATATCTCCCTCCGAACTAACCAAACAGACGATGGATGAATATGAGTCTAGAACAGGGTTGGTGGTTTTACCCACGTCGTATGGCCTCAATACATTATATATGGCAGCAGATCCGACATTTTTCTGAAAAAGAGCAGAACCGAATCATCTTCCTTTTTCGTTGGCTAACTGTTTACGCTAGTTTACGACCCAAACAATAACGGCAAAGGTCTAAAGAAAGATGACCGCGTGCACCGGTCGAATCAAAGCTACCCTTCTCTCTCTCTCTCCGTTCTTCTATCTATCTCTCTCTCTTTCTCATCCCGGCGTCATATCCTATATCTGACATTTTCCACAGAAACAACTCGACTTGTGGCGAGACTTGTAGTGTCTCTTCCAGTTTCCCAGACACACGAAACGTTCTGTTTATTCGTTACACTCCTCGATTCACGTCGTCGATGCGTTATTGTCTGAACTGAGTAGAAAGGAGAGTTCGGCAGGCGGATAGCTGCTGATTGTAGGAGATCATTCTCGTCGAGTGGTCGGCCAGGTTCAGAACAAAAC
The DNA here is from genome assembly GCA_019614645.1 of Stratiolaelaps scimitus. Taxonomy (NCBI): domain Eukaryota; kingdom Metazoa; phylum Arthropoda; class Arachnida; order Mesostigmata; family Laelapidae; genus Stratiolaelaps; species Stratiolaelaps scimitus. Next base: position 2,661,978 of record JABWDB010000021.1, read on the forward strand.
CTTCTGCAGAGACCAAAAAACAGAGACCAAAATGACGCAACGGCTGGTCCCTGCAGCCTGGTAATGACGTTGAGTCAATGCTAGTATCAGGTTTGTTTGTACACACCATCAGACCGTAGTGATAATAATTATATTAATAATAACAATAATAATAGATACCTAGGAGAAGATGATACGTACGGAAAGAGGGCATGGCGAAGCACACCGCACACTAAAGCCGCTGGGTGGGGTCGAGGAGTTATTTGGCTACAATTGAAAGGAACGGTAGAGCACAAGGACCCAAAATACAAAGAGCAGTCCGTAAAATTGTCCGCAGATCGACTGGATCCGCAATGAGATTACGGCCTGTAGCATGGGGCGAACAAGTTTTTTTTTACCATATTTTAAGTAAGTGGTGTAATCACATATTTGTCAAGAGTAACTATAATGGCAAGTGAGGAGACATCGCCGGCCTCTGACAGGAAAGCAGCTGCACTCCCCCTGTCAGCATTGGAAAATACTGCAGTTCACAAAGTACAGCAAGGAGCATTGAGGCCACAACCATTGAGGTAAAGGTTTTATTATTATTGGTTTATTAACGGAACCGCAGTTTTTAAATTCTGAAATTCTCTATATGTCCTTACCAGATCGCGGGATTCGAACCTGCGGAGTCCGGAGCACATTATTCGATAGTTCACTCTATCTCGCTAACATTTTCTTATATTATATATTATTATATGTATATATACGAGAAAGAACATCGAAGATCGAATCATCAGTTGCTGCACAATTGAACTTCTATCCCCTTTCGTGCAGCATCTTTTTGACGACATACCAACCATTGTCGATTCCTGCGATTATGAAACACTATATAACTCTCAGAACTAAACGGAGTCCTAATAATAAAGATAATTCAATTTTTATCACTTCATGTTTTTCCGCCATCACTTCATATCCAATCATATCTACGACTTCCTAGAGGCCTCTTGCTAACCAGCCAACAGCAGCAGCAGCACGGGCCAAAATCCCTCCAACAGGAGTGACAGAATGAGAGAAGAAGAAGAAGAATAGAGAGAGATAGAGAGAGAAATGGACACAGACAGAATGCATACATTCATACGACGAACGAACAGCGGAGCAAAGGTGGATCGCGTGAAAAACTGAGACTCGGGCTATAACATTTGCTCTTTTTGAACAACAACGCCAACAACTACTACCACCACGATTCTATCTGTCACCACCGTTGTACTCGCTCGTAAATTCTGCTGATTGGCGACGGCTGGACGTAGCATTTGAGGCCGCTGCTGCAGAATGAAGCAAGCACCGAAGGAGATATGACTCTGGCCCTATCTTTTCCCTTTGATCAGATACCCGAAGCAACATATCAGGTTGTTATGATATTTTATCTGAGGGTTACGTATCTAAGCGAAAGCGAGCTATCAGATCAACAAGTGCTTTGATTGCTGAAGCTGTCGTCGTTGCTGCTGTTGTTGTTGTTATTGTGGTGAAATAATATCTTGCTGAATATCTAAGCGACAAACGGTTCGGCGCGACGATTTTGAAATGCGACGAGTTTACGAGTTGGGCTTAAGGCAACGGTGTCGCCGACAGATAGCGAATGAAAGAAAATCATTCGGAAAAAGGAGTACATACAGAAAAAAATTATTAAAATATACGAAGAAAGGCAGAATATGTAACACATTCAAGGAATTTCTATCCACACAACGACTTGATTATATCCACAGAACGAACAGATAGAATAGACACCTACATATTTATTATACACAACGGCCATTGATGGTCATTTTATGACTGGAGTGTTTGCGAATTTCTTGACTCGTACAACATTTCCTGCTTGTGTTTACGGCTGACCTGGCCATGTGCACGTGAAATAAGCTGACTGAACGATTAGTAGACTTTGACGACGTGTTCCAAAAGAACATCTCCGTCGTAATTATCTGATACGGAATCTCATAACGATTTCCAATATCTACTTCACACTATATTATAAAATTGACAAAATTGGCAATTAATTAATTATTATTTTACAACAAGGTAAGTTGACAAATTTTAGTTGCGCGTAGCGATCCATTTGTGACATGCAAGCAAAAACTGTCAATCCATGATTTTTTGGCTTCTTGCCTCCTTTCCCATACTCATTCAAATAAGAGACGTCACAGACATATTTTACTTGGACAGGATTACATGACGAGAAACAGACTGTGCAAATCCACTCTATCTGACACTACAGTGCTGTACGATATGGATCCGGCGTGTGGCACCTCCTATAATATTTGCCACATCATTATAACGGTTGCTTAACGGTAAACCTCAAAGGAGCTGGCGGTGAGCTCTTCAACGACGCGAGGTACCAGAACCTATTCCAGGTATTAGAGAGAAATGAGGAAAGCCTGATGAAAAAGACTACCAGGTAAAGTGTTGTAAATATCCAGACATAAATGTCCGATCGTTGTAACGCATTTTAACGAAATCAGCCCTATGTGTCCAAAATCGGAAAGGAAATTACTGAGTGTATGTAAATTATAGAAGAAAAAACTATAGGATTCTACAAGACTTAACGGTATCATTTGCATAGACCTGTATACTTTCTTCCTTCAAGAAGAGCAATCAAGTGCGATTCCCCATGCTCAACTAACTAAATTACGAACCAGTCCATATAAAACTATAGGTTTCATACTCCCCTCTTCCTGCCTTTGTACCTGTGACACGACAACCCTTCGTGGAAGCATTTCCATGGGATAGCTAAAGCTACGTTCCTTCCCTCTATTTTGTGTGTGTTTCTCGCTCAAAGTCCAATTTGTCTCCTTATCTACGATCTATATTACAATTCTATACACTTAGCGCGACAGCTAATTCCTCTCCACCAGCGCACGTGACCCTGTCTAACTTTGTCGACCACGCCCTTCATCTTGATCTCAAGGGACAAACAAAATCAAAACCGTCGACCGACCAATCGCCCAGCGTCGCAATTATTATTATTAGTATCATCATCATCATTGCCATTGTTGTTGTTGTTGCGTGGTCATCACCTTTAACATAATCGAGATGCACATCTGATATAGGCACTTAACTACTTCCAATGTTGTGCTGACCGATCTTTCAATTTGTGTTGCCTTCATCCTTTGACAGTTGGCAGAGGTTTGCCAATGGTTAATTTCTTTTCCCTCCGGGGCCCTCTACCACCTCCTCATTCCCATCATTTATTCCTTCCCCTTCGTGCATGCATATCTGTTTAGCGACTTCAGCGGCAGTTTCGGCATAAAGCTGAAATGGAATACTGCCTGGAGCGCTGCACCATTTGACTGTGAGGTCCTTGATAGCGGTGCAGCAGCAACAACAACAGCAACGACAACAAGTCCCACGGTTCGCTGCTGCATTGGTGGGACTAACTTCGTTAATCTGACTGCCGACTGCAGCCAGAAGTAAATACCCGTAGCAAGTCCGGTTCGAGAGGGTCATCAGCTCCCGTTGAACGCCTCGCTTATCGTTAGGTTGCTGCCACTGATGCCAATACTCACCACTGTACGAGAGAAAGAACAGCGGGGTGTGCGTCTAAATGGGTGCACGCGATGAGGGGAGATGCGAGCGTGGAGAAAAAGGCACCACCTCATTGGCCGCGACTAGCCACGACGAAGCACTACTGAATGGTAGACACACACACACACACGCAGATACCGCTGACATTTGGCAGTCCACTCTGTCTCTGTGTCTCTGCGCCGAACCGTGACAACGGGAGGCCGTCGCTTACCTAAGTCACTATGCTGCACGTGACCCCATAGCGCAATATGCTAGTTTGATTAGGATCATTTACGCTGAATGCTTACCGGCGAATACCCAGAGGTATTTTCTAGCAAGCCTTTCGCGATAAAGCGAAAGCCTGAACCTAACCAAGGCACAGATAGGAAACCGTGTATCAACAAGCGGTGGAATAGGCGCATAGGGATAGGATCATAGCCTTCCAAGACCCTTGTATTCTATTATCGCAGCTCACTTACCTATGCATCTGCCTTGTGAATTTAGTAAATTATGTATTTTTTTTTATTAAGCATACGAATCCCATCACCCAGATCAAAATCATACCATGCATTTAAATATTTCCTCAGTGCGGGGATAGTCAAATGTACATAAGCTAGTTGTTATTTCAATTTGGCTAAATGTCCAATTGAAACTTGTATGAATTTTATCAAACGCATTTCAAGAACGCCGATATAAAGTCACAGTGAAAATACTATAGGGCGCATGTTGCAACAACGTACGCTTGTTTTTATTGTAGATACTGAAACCCAAGAGAGGACTATATCGATAGATTAAAACCATATCCGTTGTTGGGGATGGCTTTTTGCCAGTTAAGAGTAAGAGCCAGTCTGTCGGTTAGTAAGAACTACAGGATATTGGTGGTCCCCCAGTTAAATGGACGGAGAAGAGTTGGCCACGCTCTGTCGCTATCTCAAACGAAGCGAACCGCAGGAAACAGGATGTTGCAGTTGTTCTTCAACGGGGTCTTCCTTCTGTAGATTGGTCCGCAGAGTTACCTATGGAACGGATATTATTCCTCAACCTGAAACTCGATTCGACCAGCTACCAATAGCTAACATCGAGACCAGAGTTCGACTGTACCGTTTACACATTTGTCATATATTTAGAGGCAGTAAAATGATGATAAATGCTATATGTGAGATTATTTATAAATTCTGTTGTGAAGCAATATTGTCCAACAAGACAATGCGCATAGGCACATATATGAAACAAGTATAATAAAACATGCTACTAGCACCGAACACCGATTCGCAGGCCCTATATTGAATGTTATTTGAGTTGTTCGAGCATTTGGTGATACTCGAGCGTAAACAAACGATAGCTTGAGTGCATCTTGAATTGTGTCACACAACCCATTGCTTCTTCACGCGTTTTTCGGTACGCGCACAAGCTATGCAACACATCGAAACATCAGTCGACATCGGTCCCAGTCCAGTCCTGATCTCACCCCAGCGCTCCGCGAGCTTTTGTGGAAGGAAAGGCCACATCTTGTCAGCCTTTCTTTCAACTTAAGTATCATATATGGCCCCACTGCATTCTGCTTGATGCTGCGCAGGTTCTGCAGGTATTCTGGAGGGACGTTAGTGATTTCATACGGAGTCTCTCCTTATAAACGCGAAGCCCACTCGAGACGTTTCTTTTTCTTATCTGAGTGGGATATTCTGCTCGCCTCGCAAATGGGCTAACGCGCGCGAACTATTTTTTGCCTTCCACTGCTCAAGGCACGGGCACTGTAGTTCACAAAGAAATAACTGAATGAAAACGTAACAAAGGAAGTTATATTGAAATTGTTCAGTCCCCGGTGGCGAGGTGGGTTGACCAAAAACTCATCTAACCTAACCGTATACCTAATAAGCTACTGCGGCTCTCTACCTGGAGCAATACGGATACTGTAGAATTATTTTTGAATTTCTTTGAAGTAGTCTAAATTCTACTCAAAGCAATTGCCTGAATAGATAAAAGTTAACATCCTATGGCGCGAAGCTTGAAACGAACATTGGTTTTCCACCGTCTGACCTTGCTACTAAAGTAGTCGTTTATTTATAAGCAATCCAATCTCACTCCCTATGATCTTCATCGATTCTATATGGGACCACGTATGCTACCAGTTATCCTACGAAGGAAGGAGAACTCGAAAATTGAAATCTCTTCCATGAATTGATATCCGACATCTCGACGAAAAGGTCATTGTTGACATCGTTTAAGGGTGCAACCAACAGCGCGCCAAAAGGAACATGTGAAAAAGAACGAAGTGTATCGCCAACGCCAGACATCTCGGCCAATCTATATAAGTCACAACCGCTTCTACGCTTCGCAGATTGTGTGGCTTTTCTTCAACTCAGCCGACCACTCGAGCAGTAGCCAGTGGTGACGCTGGTTGACGAGCCCCCTTTGTGTAGCTTTCGATCTGCAGATTTTGTCGAAAACTGTTGTGGTAGCAATGGAACGACGTCGTTGTTATCAAAAGAATGGAGTCGACCAGGGCGAAATTGCCAATTTTAGCTCATTGCTGCGTTTCTATACGGACGTTGCTTGCGTTACCTACATTGTATACCACTCTTATAGCAGCTATTCGATCGTTAGTATTGGCCAATGATTGTATCGGATTAAGTAATCGCAATCGTGGAACCGCTTGACGGGTTGGTCATCTTGATTGTTGCTTTCACTTTTTATGTTCGCCATCGGGGAGGATACTTCATTATTTTAGGCAGTAATACAGTTCGCAAATATCGCGGTTGTACCATTTAAGCAGATTTCAGTAAGGGGTAAAAGCTAAGTGGGTCTAATGGAGGGCACACAGTTGTGGGGCCAATTGTTTACTTATGGGGTTTAAAATAAAAAATTGGATACAGGTCATAGCAGATATTAGTGTTTTCGGAGTGGAAAATAAATATGTTTGATATGCTAAATGCGGTGCTATCAAATCTGTCCAGAGTGGGTCGAACAGAAGCTAAGAAGTCAAATAATAGAAATCCAACATTCGCAATTAGTCCCGGGAAGTCTTCCATTCGCAAAGTCTAAGGCTGTAATTTTTGTGTGTAGCAAATTAAGAAATCTCTTAATAATTAATAATATTAAGAGATCTATTCGTTTCTCAACAAGAAAAATTGATCTTGAAAAAAGCAAGACAACCCTCCCCGCCCAGCCCCCACACATAAATTGTGTAAAGAACTACCATCAAAATTGACCATGCATCAAAAATACATTCTGTAGGTTACTTTATTCCTGTCGAATTATGACCTATAAGCAATTTGTCAATGGACCGCCCGCAATTCGCAACACGACAACACCCGTTAACACGTGTTGCAGATTCAAAGGAAAACTCTGTTGTCCCCTTCAAGCGACTAGACACTGAGCTACATAGCCACCAGCGTCGTCCTACTGTGGATGCTACATTCAAGGTAGACCCAAAGACACCAGCCCCTCGAAGAGAATGATAGGTTATTGGTTGGCAATGGCAGCGGTTGGGTACTGACACAGTATCCATTGGTTTCATTTGTGGCTAAATTATAGACATCACATCAGACGCTAGGTACACCTCGCGTCCGTGGCTCATTGTGTCGGTCGCATTGGCTTTGACCATTATATCGACGTTTCGCGACCGGCTCTGTCCCCTGTGCCGACAAGAGAATTGGGTAGACCCAAATACGCGTCGAATTGGACAAATAATAAATACGAGATAGCAAGAAGTTCCAATCGGTGTTAGAGACGAGGGGAGTCGACCTGCATGAGCAGAGGAAGTGCATAGATAGATAGATAGATATAGCACGTGATATTATGTCACCGCTACTCTCACCGTAGGTCCGTGGTCGATCGTCGTCTGAATTTGAGTTCAATTTTGACCACTGCCACAAAATAACTACATGTACAATAATATGTATGCACAAAGACGCGTGCGTTCACGGGATGGACAATTGCTGTCACAGGTACAACTGTTACTGTCACAGAACATCGGCCGACAGAGGGGTGTGCTCGATGCAATCGCTCTGCCGAAATTCTGCTCCCGGTGACCACGGACAAGTCTTCAAGGCGCTTCTCTCCCGTCATAGCGGTAGCTGCTTGTTGGAGGTGAATTTCACTCAAGTACCAGTGCATGGACAAGCAAAGCTACTTAGATTGTCTTCGCGTGAGCTTCATTGTGCTAATCTCACCCCGAGGTACATCAATGTGTATTCTTGTAGTAGAATCATTAGTAAACATGTAAATTCTGATAAGGTCATTGGGCTGCTCCGACCTTTTTGTGTCGCTAATCGCTGTTATTGCGGCTATAGTTATATATAAAGAAGCGAAATTTAGCACGCGAATCGAATCCTTGGTAAAACTCGCGCTTGCGTCGAACTGGATATTGGCAAATTCCTATAAACTACGACTTAGCTGTTGTTGTTATGAGGTAATGGGGTGCTTCCCAACCTGAAATATGGATTGTATTTTAAATTCTTACCATGTGATCGAAGTTAGGTAAAATAAGTAATAAATAATTTACCCATCAAAAGCGAACGCAATACAAAACAAGATACATGAAATAAAATTGTCGACAAATCTCTTTCGGATAACAAACGCTTTCACAACGATGCTCTATATTTCGAAACGGTTAAGCGGACCGTCGTTCGAAGTAAAGATTCACTAATGGAGGTGCCCCTCTCACAAATACCTGCGTAGACTGAAGTGTAACATAAGGCTTAGCACTGATAAGCCTGTTGGGGTAATCTTAACTAGCCAAATTAGTTATCCTTATCAGCAGGCTGAACATTTGAGATTTTTCCGCGTTATCTATTTTCGTTCGCCTCCCCCTCCCCGCCATTGTCTCCTTGAAAACCCCCCCTGCCCTTATTAGTATTGTCCGTTGTATTACTGTCTATACGACCCCATACACACAAATCAGTCTTAGAAGAACAACATGTCATGAAGATCCTTTTCGCTACGGTTAGCTCCGCTCCTAGCTCCGGTAGGGCCACCTACGGGTTGCGCCAGCAGGTGAATTCCCCTTGTGATTTTCCTCACGACCGGAGTGGTATACTAATAAATTAGGCCGAAGCGCTCCATGCCGCTCGATGAAGGCAGCTAAGTTTCTAATCTTAATAAATTTACCTCACGACATCACTGATTAGAGCAAGCAGCAACGCAAGAGAGCCTGACATCGTTTATACCTACGTCTCATAAAAATTGTTTTTCAACATTTAGTACAAACTATAATGCGATTGTATACCTGCTGCGCATTTTGTGCACTACACAATGTTTATGGTATATTAAAGAGAGTATTTTGAAATTCTAGGCATACATTCATGGTTACTTCTGTGAACGAAAACTTTTCTAACCAAACTACCTGGATTTCTTGCCGCTCTAGTTGCCTGTATTCTAACCGTTGATTATCTGCTGCGTTTAAAATGACATTTAAATGGACAACATTTTCTGATTTCATATATCTTCTAAACCAATGAGTTGATAAGATTTGCATACATGTTACATATGATATGCACGCAATGTATGCATACATATGTGACTAACCATGTATACATACATGTGTAGTAACCGCGATCCAAATTAAGAAAAAAAAAGTTGTCCTTGACGATATCCTATGGTTGAATACAGTTAAAAAAAAACATCAAAATTATATTGAGGTGCAACTACAAAATATATATGATTTCCGCTTGGGGCACATCATAGATAAAGAGGTCTGTTACTCAATTGCTCTCGGTACACGTTCCACTTTCAATTAGAACCCTTCGGACCGAATTGCCAAAAAACAGACCCGCATGTCACTTTCTGATCCAGCATCGCCAATTAATGACAACTCGAAGCCAATTCGAGGTATCCCTGTTAACTTGGGGAGCTTCCTTACTTGTTGTTTTACAACTATTACGACTTAGGCCAATGCTGTAATACCCAAAGATAATACCTTCACCGGATATCATTAGCCTCATCACCCTCGCAAATGCACGAAGCCACGCTCAAGTCCTATCGAATGACCGCATTCGTTCCCTTTTACCCACTGGCTTACAGGTCCTATATCATATAGACATCATAGCGGGCATCAACCTCAGCTTTATAGGAGCCAAGTAGGTTTCCTTTAGGGCGATGCTACACTGAGAGTCCAAATAATATTATCTTGGCTGTTCGAAGGGACGTAGACAGCTTCCACGCGATATATCTCTTAAGCCTAACGACTCATAAGTTTCCTTTACTATTTGACGCCCACCCGTGGTATAGCGCCTACTGGTCCTCCTCCTCCTCTTAGTCCCTCTGTGGTCCACGCAGACCACCACAGGACCGATTACGCTACCCCTGTCCTCTTCGAACTCCATCACCGCCCACAAATAGCCCCCAGCAAAGGCTCCATGAATGACCCCAACCCCAGTAGCCAGGCGGTTAGATATCTGAGGTTGTATATACCACGTGTATTTCCGTATGATCTCGTGATCTTATGACATTATCATAACCATTGGTATTCGTCCATTCTTTAACAACAGCAGCATTAGCAGCGGCAGTGGTGGTACTCCTACAAGCTGCAGATAGAATATGCCGATATTACGCACACCTATTGGGCCTCCCCTTTAGCGGGACACACATGCGGAGGCTCACAAATTGGTGCGGCCCTGTCCATGCCATGCTGGCCGTACTGGCCAAAGAAAATCCCCGAAGCGTTCGTCTCTCCTCGTTGCCACTGTGCCGAAGTTGTCCGAGAGATCAAAGGAGAACTCAAAGCAGGCGGAAATTGGCCACTCATTTTCCCCTGAACGGGCCGAATTTGATCAGCGATTGGCTACTTGTATATTATGGCATCTATATTTCAGCTGTAGCGACGTAGATTAGTCAGAATTCGCACATAACTACTAATTGTGTTAATTGCATACACGCTGAATGAATGATTTTTGTTTAACGTTCTACTTTTGTTTGATATCACCTCCGACAGCTATTGTCCATAACGATTTTCTTACCTTTAACAGGGAGTTTGAAGGAAAATAAAATGTCGGGATCTATTAACGGAACTTTTCACACTTGTTTGTGTAAATGCATTCTATTACGCATGCAACTAAATTAAATGAACATAATAAAGGTTTTTCAACGTCGACACCTTATGTTGTTCGCCATCACTCGGTACATTACGTTACCAATAAGTTCTGATATTTTTCCGACCAAGGAAGAGTGTCCTCTTTCCCGGAAATCTCTTACCCAATCTGTTTGGCCTATATAAAGTTCTTTAAGCTTGTTGGAGTTTTCTATTTTAATGCTGTCATCAAATCGATCGGTCAAGCCGTCAGATTATGGATGATAAGAAGCTGTTCTGATGGATTGAATTCTGAGGGTCAGTCTTTTGGGGAGAGAGTGAATCTCGCCTGTTATATAGAGGTATCAGGCAGTTAGTGAGATCTTATGGATCTTGTAGTTGATAACATTCTGAGTTGGATCATTGGTGTTTTAGTAACGAATATCTTTCAAAGTGACCGGTAGACAGTAAGTCATTTCTGGGAGTAACGCGTCCAGATATATTTCAATTGTGGCTATTACTTAATATTCTGATTGTTTGTTTGTTGGATGATTAGATGTAGGTAGAGTATCAGAATTGCCGAACACGTTAGTTTTTTTTATACTGGATTTCGAATTGATATCCGACTAATCAAATAGCCTATCTTTGTGATCGATCTGCTACGTAAATTGGGATCCCCTTGTACTTACTAATTATGCCCAGGAGTGACTTATAGTCGGTAACTAGGATGAATTTTGTGCAGCATATGTACAAGAGCGAGTGCTTTTTTTCTATTTGTGAGCATTCTTGCGGGTGCAGCTATTATTCCGAACGATTTTATCGATACAGGCGATTGGGTGTATTTATTGTGAACAGTTATTTGGATTCGTAAGAACTATTTGTAGATAGGCTTTGGCAAAGTCAGTGGTCCAAACATGTTTTCCTCCGTTTAGGATCGTAAAAATATCCATAGGTGTCGGTTTCTTGGATAGTGATAATCTTCTAAAATCCACACAATGTGATTTCACCGCCTTTCTTTCGAATTATCACTTTCGGTGCGGAATATACCCAGTACGTTTCTATGGTGCATACGCCGGCGTTGCATAACCGCTCCAAATCAACTTGTAATTTTGGTTGAAGGTGATATGATACGCCTCGATTTTTTTCTTATTTTTTTAACATTCCGAAAACGAGGTTTGACCTGGATATGTGTGCCTTCATTTTAGTGTATTTTCCTAAGCCTGGAGAGAACATTTTAGGATATTTCTTTAAAGTTATGTGTATATGTTTTTCCGGCCCTTTTGAAGTCATCCTTAATAAGCCAATAAAACCTTGAACCTTGTTCGTCTGGATCCTCAATATTATAAGCCGTCGTTTGTTAACTGTGTTCACTCAGCCATCGTCTAATAGGTTGATGTTATGCGTAACACTCACCGAAGTGTGTTCTCCAAATAATTCAACATCGGCGACGAAATACCCTGAACACTTTTGCATATTATCTGCGCGTACTGAATTACTGAATGCTTGGCTGACCTAAGTGAACAAGTGTTCCCTAGTTTATTCCAGACATTCTTTGCTTGGGATCTTGACATCATATCCAGTGTCCTGTTCTAGGGTGATTTTCTTGTCCTTCATGGAAGTTGTCCTATATATTCGATTTTTGTGTCTTTCACTCTAGAGATTTCTGGAAAGTATTCTGGTCAACATAATCAATGGCTGCAGTGACCTCAAAATATTTTGTATATCGACTATCTGTTCTGCTGCTTGGTCTCGATAGTCGGTATTCAGTTCTCGAAAAACAATTTTCTCGTTTATGACCGTACTCTTGACATTTTTCGCATTGCTGATTTTAAATGAATAGTTAATCCTCCAGTGTAGTTAACCACAAACAATGTGTTGTGTGTTAGCTCACCTAGTCTTGATTGAATATCGAGCTCGGCTATCGTCTTTATAAACCAATAGCAGTCTTGAAGATATAGCTGTGTAGTGGCTTATATCTGATGAAGTGTCTTTTAACTTCACAAATTCTTTGACACAGACTTATAGTGTTCGTAAGAGAAGTTTTGTCTTTTTGAGATGTTTCAGCGCATTGCTGTTGTATATTGGCTAGAAGCTCACGTGGTGCTTCAGTTACCAATGCATTTTGATTCTGAGGCAGCCCACTCAAATAATTTCGAGGTTCGAATTGGCATCCTTGGCATATTGATAACGCAATCAGTGGTACGACTAAAATAGGTTGACATTTTTAGAGGAGAGATGCCTCAATATCCTGCTAGCAGAATGGGGAATGGATTAAATCAAAACGGAGACTAAATCGAGTACACGTGCTCATGCCGAACTACCATCTTCTTTGTGAAATTCACTAACAATACGAATGTCCATAGAATATACATGGTCCATAGAATATATACAATAATATTGTATAGCCTATACTGCATTTGGTGAATAGTACCCGGCTTCTCGAGAGCATTCTTCATACCGTTTATCGCTTTTGTATGGGAGTGCAGAATATGTGTAGACAAAGAACAGATTGAGTTCTTTTTTTCGAGGGTGCGTATAGAATATTTAGAGAACTATTTGTAGAATATAATTAGTGGGCCTCTAATTCAAATGTTCATTCAACATTGTGCACCACCCTTGTCTAATCAATGACTAAACATTATACAAATCCCAATCCAAGATATCCGGATTCTTTCATCCGGCTGCTTTCATCGTCCCGGTTCGTCGCTTCATCCATCAACTATCCGCGTGATACCTGTCAACAATTTCCAATCCGGTTGTTATCAGAGAAGGGCTCTCATTGTTCCCTCAGCGTTGGTGGTGTTAGTCTTCCGATCTCTCGTTTCGGGTGATTTGATCTCATTACTCATTTCCGCTGGAACTATGTGTTCTGACTACAGGCTAGCTGTGTGCTTGTCTAAAATCACAGCACGAACATAAAACTGATCTACCCATTTGATTTAGCTTCAATTAGGCCTAATTAGCAGTTTCGTTGTAAATGATAATATCCGAAATCGCTCGATGACCGCCATACATTATTTTTCCATGTTGTCTAAATGATCGAGCGTGTGTACGAATGAGCGATCTGAGCCTGACCTGTCTATAACTTTCCTAGGTTACGGACGATCCAAATCCAACTTCCAAAATTTTTTTGTACTCCTAAATTTGGGCCAGACCGTGTAACGTACCTACATGTATGGTGACCGAAGTATCAATTAGAGATAAGCAAAAGATCTATAATCGCTAGTGATGTTTCAGCGGCGATATTAATTTTTTTATTTGATTTATCAACGGTATGCCGATAGTTTACCAAACCTGACAGCCTTCTGTCTCTTCTCTCAATGAAATTGCAACACATCATCGCACGTATTATTTACTTGATTATTTAGTACTTATTATTTACGTAGCGTACGAATTTATGTGCATTCGTATGTGTGCATGGATGGACAAACATAGACGGATCATTCAAGTTTCCTGCCCGACGATCGGATCAGCAACACAGTAGACAACAGCTGGCAACTGCTTGAGAAGAAGTGTCGATTGCAGCTGCTGTCACACCTAATTTATTGCCATTACGGACTGACGCGAAGCTTGACACACTCATAGGCTGCTGTTACTGCTGCTGTTGCTATTAGTACTACGCGAGGCGTTTCGAAAATGGAAGTAGAAAGAAAATATTTTGCTCACCGTAATATACATACATGTGAGTATAGATATTCGGTTGTTTAGAAAGTTTTCGGGATTTTTTTTTTGTTACCTGCACTCGACAGTGCGTAACCATATAGCGGTTTATTCATAGGGGTTTATTTATACACAAAGCAAACTACGCTGAGTCGTTTTGAGCAGTTCGTTGCGCTTTAACAGCTTTACTATACATAGAAGCGTCCCGTCGATGGTCTAGTGGTGAGCGTCTTGGACTGCTAGACCGGAGGGACATGTGGATTGGGTTCATATCCTGTCAGACGCGGAGAATCTTTGGAGTTCTTTATCATCTTTCCTTATCTGAAGATTCTTGCCAGGTACGAGTAAGAAAGAGCAAAAGCAAAGGTAACCCCGATAGGTCCTCATAGTAATACCTAAAAGGTCAAGAGCTGAGGGCTGTCAGATAGGGGAACAGCTGAGGGTCAGCTCGAAAAACAATGGAAGCAGAACATAGTCAACTGGAAGTGCTTAAATAGCCTTCGGATGATATTTACAATGTGTCTTAAACGTGCTCTACCTTTATTTAGAGGGAGAGGCGTAGAGAAGTCATATGCTAGTAAATTCGATAGCAAAGTAATTTGGACAGTTCAGATAGTGTCCAAAAGGTCCGAGGTTAAAATGTCCCGTGATATGAAACTCAGGGGGACCACCATTTTGGAGTTGTCTAGTGCATTTTCAGTAGTAAATAGATAGACTAGCCATAATACGGTTCTCTTTTAGTAAACTCGACAAAATGTTGTTGCCATTCTTTGACAAAAATTTCGAAGTCAAAATTGCTCCCGGAACTTATTGGGCCACCATCCAATACACTATGCTGCATACATATGGTGATTTCATATTATCTAGTAGCATCTATTATATGGGGGTCTGAGTAGGCATTTCTAGGTTTGATTAGTTGTAGAAATTACGATTTTATAATCAGTTATCATATAGCGATTATTTTATAGCAAAGCATCTTTCGCCAACATTATATATATGGTAAAAAATGTGATCGAATTGTTATACTTATTTGGTTGTAACGTAAACCGAAAGCGAAATCTGGAACCTGAAGGTTCGCTAATGGCAAGGACTTACGCTACAATCGGTGTCTTCTGTACTTGGTGTCGCCGTAAAACCAAATATCGATAACAGAGTTGATAACGTGCTCTTTTTATTCTAGCGCTTAAGTTACTATAAATGAAAACCCATCAAATTATTTCCGATGAAGTATATTATAGAAGCACTTGTTCATTTTCACGTTTATTGTTAAATCGTTTATTTTTTATTTATCGTCATTTATTTACATCGACGACCAGATTTTGATCACATCGAAGTTGAGCAGGAACATTTCGGCGAGGGAGATATTTCGCAGTTTTGTGAAAAAAATTAGTCGACTTGCTCCACCTGTTTCGATTATTCGAGGGGTGGCTGACCGTTTCCCAGCGTTGTTTTTTGCGTATTCGTTTTCTCCAGAGATTGTTGACTAAACTCGTGGAATCGGCCATACAATACTTTATACAGTTTAATTTATGTTACTGCTTTCATAATGAACTAGTTGATTTCGAAATTACTATCCAATATTTTATACGATTTTTCTCTCGCGCGAAGCGGAGCGAATAACTATATGAACGAGCTAAGAAAATTATTCCACCTACCGATATATTGCGATGAACATAGCGCACTACAAAGAAACAATTATGAGTTACGTTTATCCAGTAGATACAATCGGTCAGTACGATATCAATGACATGTTTTTGTATCTGATATTTAAGCACTTTTTTTGGCCATTATGACCCCCACGACGTCCACCACGACATTGGATAACATGGACAAGTCCACTGCAGGAGACAACCATGTCATTGTAGTAATTACAGTGTCATTGTATTTGACATTCAACGATCCAAGACAATACAGCTGTCAATTAACCATAGCATAAATCGCATAATAACCGCCGTAACTGGCATTAGCTTTACTCTCAGCGGGATTTCGAGAGGAACATTTTTCACATCAGCATCAGCAACAGAGGCAGCGGCAACAATTATAGTTGATAATCCATCATCTCATGGTTCGATTGTGGTCAACACAGACACGCATCGATTAAACATGATACCGATAAAACTCTCACGACTCTAAGTATAAGTAATCACGAATAATTAGTATTCATAATAAGTAAGTATTTACGTATATAATAGTTTATAATTGAATATAATATTAATTAACACAGAAGAAGCGACCAGACACGTCCGCAGAATATTAGGGGAGAACAAATTTGTAGAGTACAACTTTCAAATCGACATTTTGTGGAACACTATTCATTGGCCTCGTCCCGTATTTTTGGCAAATTCATTCGAGCACTGAAACCATGTCAACGGACTAGGACCTATACAACAACATCAACAACAACCACAATTAGGAGCCAATATTCAGCTGACGGCCTGTATATGATATAGTAAGTTTACATTTAGTATATAATTATGCAGATACACACAGACATGTAGTACTTTAAGATAAGACACCACAAAAGTGGGCGGGCCGTCGTCACATGTTGCACATAAATGAACAAGGCAAGATTCTTCTATAAACACGGAGACAACAATGGAGCGAACAGGTTATTTATCTTCAAAATCATTGCAATAAAGTTTCGCAGAGACCGAAATTGCTAGAGTTGGGAAAAACCGATTTGTTTAAATGGTTTTCATATTCTCTTACTCTGTCACTCATTTGTGGAAGCATTCAAGGTTGTTACAACTAAAACATCATGTTGCCCTTAATCCAAAAACATTGCCTTTAAGATGACTATTATTAGTATAATCAGAAACTGAGACAGCATATTAGAGATGTGAAATAAATCCAATTCCGTGCATGTCATATATATATTATATATATATATATATATATATATATATATATATATATATGAGCGGTGAACATCATTAAGCAACGAAATTTGTCCCTACTTATATATGTATGTGCTACATAACTGAATATTTAAATCAAAATTAACCCTATGGCCAATAGAGAAGCCCGTTTCTACAGGGTAAGTTATGTGCAACGAATATTCTGATCATTGAAAAATGGAAGTAAATGGCAATTCACGGTTTCACATTCAGCGTGTAAATATTTCATTCGATAATAGCATAGATACGGAGCGACTAAAATCCTTTTGCGTCTGGGAATAGTGGGCTTGTAGTTAGTACGGGACTAACATTAATAACTGCAAGCCTACTTTTGCACAGGTGCAAACCTATTTGAGCACCCTGTATTATTATTTTAATATAGTTACTTTATATATATTTTGTTATATTTGCTATATTTAGTTTTCTTTATAAAAACGTGGTCTAATATATTCGTCAAATATTTTCATTATCGTCAGGTTATTATAGTTATTTTTGAAAAGGCATTTTGTCTTTATATATATATATATATATATATATGGTCGGCAAATCATTAAGCACTCGTTTAAGCACTTCTCATCCATAACGCATCAGTTGTTTGTTTCTCGACCTCCGTCAACTATCTCAACGTTCTCTCTAATTTGGATTAGAATCCCAAATACCATTTTGTTGTTCTCAGTGACGTTGTTGTATAAATAGGAAAATATTTTTTATGTACAAAATCTTTTTCTCCTACGATGAGGTTCGCTATGGTGGCCCGCCGATAATGGCAATGCTTCTGTTCCCATAACGTGCAGCCATATCCTTCTTGAATTGTAGAAATAGACGCCGATTTTGGACATTCTGTTTCTCACGCCAGAAACCTCGACTTTTTCTCGTTTGAATGCCCCGATGAACAGCAAACGCCTCGTCAAGGATTTGAAATTTAAAATTAGCCAAATGTGTCTCGTACACCTGTGTGTTGCGCGTAAAGCCATAGCCAATGAATCGTTCATTGTGGCGTGGCACGGTAAATGGCGCCACGTAGAATGGCTCATAGAAGAATTCGTAGTTGGTTACCATATAGGCAACTTTCAGTTGATCGGGTGTATTCTTGGCGAGACGCTCCCAAAGATCATGGTTCGTCGCATACTGATTGTGGATGAAAACGACTTTGTGGAAGGGTCGCGCAAATCCTGCCGCCACCATTTTCAACAGGTCCACCTTGCTCTGAGGCATATCGGCATTCTCGGGCATCTCATACGTTGGTACTACGTACACTTCTCGTTGTGGCTTTCTGCTAAGGAGGAACTCATTGAGCTGGGAGGCAAGAGCAGGCTTTGGGACGATATCGATGTCTGTAAGAAAGAAATATTTGGCGCCCATACGCTCACATCCATCCCGTGCGACATTTCGCAGGTGATTCTGTGGGAAGAGTAGCTTAATAAGGTCTAAAGCTTTCGTCGTTTTGAGTGGTGGCGGAGGTGGAGTTGGAAGAAGCGCCTTTAGTTGATCGACGCACGACGTCGCCTCGCTAGATCTCGCTCCAATCTCTCTGGCATGTAGGTCGATTCGTGACCCATCAACCGGAAGCACAAAATGGAAGGCAAAGTTGAGTCGCACAGCATCTGAACAGATACCCAGAACGCGGATGAACTGGCGCAGTGCTTGGAGTTCCTCAGTCGACCGAATGGACACGGCAACCGATACTGGCCCATCCCAGTGCTGAGCGATATCCAGGAGTCCGATCAAACGATCTAATGATGACAATGTTGCCAGACATACAAGCGACTTAGAGGTCGATTCCTGATCCTCCGCTATGACAACGTCTTCAAAGATGCGGTAACGACGTGACCGGTCCAATCTGAAGGAATATTAATCCAAAAGCATATCCGTTATAGCGAAGAATTACTTTCATAAAAAGGGGATATATAGTTGTTTTGTTTTGATAGTTCACATGTAGATTGACAATATATTGTGACTCTAGGAAGTGTCATGTGCGTTTGAAGTTGACAACATGGCAACTATTATACACCACCACTGGAGTTTAAAGCCTTTTGAGGGGCCTTGTCTTTGCACTATTGTCCTCTCTTCAACATTCGGATTCTACATATTGACGCCGTATTATAGGGAACTGTTACTTACTTAACATTGCGAAAGTTGAACGTCGGCATATCAAATCCTGTGGTGACTACTGATGACGCCGTTGAGGTTGATACGTTGGATTCGCTAAAGGGGAAGACTTTTGGTGACCACACGAGTTTCCACGGGCTCTGTAATTTCCAGGAGGATAGCCAGACGACGTTAATCTTGTGTTAGACAATCGTTATCATCGAAGTGAAATTAATTCTTCTTAACAAACAACGATTTACAAATTCAGGAAACGCGCTACATATAACATTGTCTCATAAATCCCTGTTAAAACTTACTATCAATCAAAAACATTCCAAATGACTTATTCACTCACCGGAGTGTTGGGGTCAGCCGCTCGTATAAGTACGGCCGTCGTGTTTACGAGTGCTACGAAGATGAGCGCGGCAGCAACAACAGCGGCCCGCCGGCGCCACGCACGACCCCAAAGCGGTAGGTGAACTCCCGCACGAAGGCAGTGGAACCCACCAGCACCGTTACTGCCGACACCACAAGGTAGACCACCATGGGGCGTGCCTGGATACAGGGACGAGCTCATTCGATCTCGACCTCCACCACCACCACCACCACCCCCCCTGTAGCAGCTGGTGGACGCAACAGGGGAGGAGGAAAATTTGCCGCTGGAGCTTCCACGCATCATCACCGATCACTCCGAGCCCAATGACGGGCGCCCATCCCAATGAGTGGAATGGCCGACCGCCACGTCATTGTGTCTGAAATCAGAGGAGATAATGGTTGTTGTTGCTATTGTAGCGAATTGCCTAACTCAGAAGTAGTCATTATCCTCCCCTTGATTAGCTAATAGTATTCAATGTCACCACTGATCGCATCGCTGACCCCGAGTAGCATATTGATGCCTCGGATCCATTGCGAACTGGCTATCAGAACAAGTAACGAGTACATACAGTCTAGGGCATAAATTCAATAATTGTCTCACAAGTCTAAGATCAAACATTCGTTTACGATTGCGACAGTTCAACACGACCGTTGTCGTAGCGCCATAGACAATATCAACTCAAATCATTGACGAGCTTACGAAATAAACACCTCACAAAGTAAACATAAGAGATAGGGAAAGGTTATATTTAACGTGCATATTGTTCGAGATACGTTATCGATTTGCTAAGCTCTGCAACGCTTGTGTTGCTGCGGCGTTGCTTACTAAATGCTTCTCTTCTGCCAAATGGTTTCTTCAATATGCACGCCATCACTGGCCAGTCGTCTATGTAAGTGCTTCAATCGGTTCTCGATGTTGACATGGGACCTGTACAGCCACAGCGACTCTCTGTGTGACTCCTCAGCAGCTCTATGAGCTGCACAGACACGACACCTCGCGTGCCTCTGATCGACTAATGTCTCCCGCTTAGCCGTGCTAGCAGGACCCAGTCGATATTGTCAGGACCTAGCCCCTCTTGAGATCACAAATCGTTCAGTTAAGCTTAATAAATGTATACCATGACCATAAGCCAAATTAGTAAATAGAGCGAAATTGTGACTTGCGATCGTAACGCGGACTAACTGTTCGATCGTATGCACAGAGCAGAAGAACGCTTCGCCCTTCATTTTTATTTTGATCTGATCGAGCACAAAGCGAATATTGCAATATATCAAGATTAGCCATGGAACGCCAGTACACTACAGAGTACTCGATGTGTTACTCTCTCCTATGGGGGACTAACCAAAGTTCTAATATCTCGATAGTAACCTTTCGTGCATGTTTTTTCTTCTAATTTATCTATAGAGACACATTTTGGATAATCACGTGTGTACTTTTTGTTCAACACGAGTGGAACAGAAAACTCCCGAAGAGGAATGCCATGAAGCGCAATTGCGATTTTCAACGGAACTGGCAGCCTTTGAAGATACCGCTTTCTCTTTCTTTCGCATTGCAATACACATTACTATCTAAATATGTGCTTGTATCAAATAGCATGAAGGCAATGATACGAACGATTACACTCGAAACCGCGACATATTACATCGTCTTCAATAGCGTTTGCGTAACTGAATGTAAGAAAATAAACACACATTGTAAATGAGAATTGCGAGAGGCGTTCAACGGAAGTAATGGCAAAGCGCAATAACCTAATCACTTGATACAATTATAATAGATGTTATAGCCGGCAACAAAAGTTATAATATAATTCATTTCGGCACCAATTAAACCGAAATGACTAGCACTTATAACTAGCAGGATACACTGTTCCATGCAACGGCCTAATTTTTCAATTCGCTACAAGTTCAGCCAGTGAAACCATTAGAGAACGTCTCGACTTTGGCATTAGGCCTCGACAAGGGAACCATGTGCCTTTGTGCTAAAATGAAATATGCTCAGATCTTACGTTGTCGCATCCTCAACAATGTACAGGCGCTGTGACACGCACCTCACTATATGGGAGATGTTCCCACATAAACCCGCTAGTTGGTGCACTTGCTTGTTTAAGTAAAATATCCAGCACCTTTGTGTGAAGAAAGAATAAAGCAGTATAGAATCGTTTGTTTGTTGCATTGTAAAGCTTGATCTTTACAATTAGAAGCCGGACCCAATATCTGTCAACTGTTAATGTCTTGACAACAAAAATAGAAGCGAAGTATGATAACTCACAAATCGAGAATCCGGTGATATCCCAAGACCACAGTGGTATAAAAGAATACATAACGATTTTCTTTTCATACAACAAGCAGATTGCTGCAATATGGCAATACTACACTCAGCATAACAGAGGGCACTGACTAACGTCACATGATATAACAATATCCCTGGTAATAAACGACATCGAACCGTCTGTTCTGATCTCGTTGGAGGGAAACAAATCGAAGGAAATTCCAATGCTGAAGTGTTGGTGCCTTCTAAATGTAATTATCCACATTTCACTGGCAAACGCTTTCATTGTTTTCAGCGGTTCCGCGTTGTTGTTGTTGCTGCTGTTGCGTCTAGTTAATGTTGCATTAGATGACAACCTTCATTATTTAAGTGCACGCTAGCATACGTATCTACCTGGCACACGGCGTTTCTGTACGCCACACCCCCAAACACTGGCTAGAACTCGTTCATTCAGAATTTTGTTATGTATCTGCTGCTTATAAGCTCTCAGTTTGCTCTCACCTCTCCGAATTAAGCATGATGTCTTTTGAACGAGCTCTACAACTTGGTTTTCTTGTATATGGAGGAGGAAGGTATGTGTTGTGTAATACATACATGCATTCATATATATTACACATAAACAAAGTAGAAAAAAAACTATTTGAGAATAGACTAATTCAAGTCGTTCTAAGGCAAAAACTACAATAATCTCGGTCGATAGAGCAGTATAAGAGATTTGTTTATAATACCAGTGGCAACGGCGATGAATCTACTGGAAGAAAGAACGGCTACCTATCACCATGAGAAAGGGGTCCACTGTAGACCAGAGATATTATGATGTACGGCCACGGAGATAGTGGTAGAAAATAAAAGCACGCAAGTGAATGAGAACGCAATGAAATACGAGATTGTCTTCAAAAGGTTCAACATTGGGCGGAGATAAATAAATGAAACAAAAAAAGATGAAGATGCTGTTTATGTTTTATGCCCGTAGAAAGACATCCGTATTCCGTAGTATTGTCTATATTTGAAAACATTCCCCTACTGGAGTCATTTTAATTTCTAAATAATAATTTAATTTGATTAACAGTTATGATTGTTAATACATAATTATTAATGGCAGTTAAGTAAATCAATGAAACAATCTACAAGTCGTTAAAATCCCGTATCAGTGTAAACAAACAAAAACATTCTATAAGGCAATTTTAGTCCCTGTGGTACGACTCCATAAACCGCATACCGTAGTTATTTGTTCGATATATGGCATCTATGAGCTCTATTTATTCAATGATGAATATGTGATATGAGGTAGCGTACGATTTTTAGAGTTTTGATTTTATACCTCTATGAGGCTATTCAGAGGGGACCTAAACCGGGGCTTGGGGTCTTCTCTGACAGATGCGCTCGGCCTCACTCGATCAGCGGTGCGTGTCGATGTCACGCAGTGCAGGGCATTATAACGATATACAGGATTTAGAGAAGGGCCGCTTGCAAGGGTGTTTACATTTACCATAGATAGCCAAGGCCATGACTCGCAAGGCACAAAGTCAGGGACAGTTCACGGCCTTCGGTCGAGTTCACGAATTATTTGCGACGTTGGACTGCCGCGGCATTTTCCTTCTTAAGTTTTTTCAAAGGTTCACAATTTTGATAACATACACCAGTCGCACCTGGGGTCCTGAGGAGGGAATATTTGCTATTAATTTTGTTATAATTATTATTCTCGAACATTCCGCACGGTGGCTTGCATGGCTAAATCTCTGGCTGTAGAAAGCTGGAGGCCATATGTTGGAGCCTACGGAGCTACATGAACGTTTATTGCCATTCAATAAAAAGCTCTTTCAAAAAAAGTTATTTGGAATTTTCGAGAAATCACCGTAGCGTAGATCCTAGTTTTGTCGGTGTTAAAAATGAACCCCAACATAAATCCGTCTGATCGATACCGTACAGTTTAGATAGAAACGCTTGAGCGCCACCGCTGAACGACTTTAGACTCAGGTGACTCTACAAGCAAGGATTGGTTGAAATCTCTCATTCGCATGTGCGACTCAATTAAGTTCATGGAAGATGGTGTCTAAAATCATTTTTCAGCAGATGTCAAAAAGCATTAACAGAGAAACCGCAACATCATAATTAATCGAGCATAATTTCAGACAAATACTTGACCACAACGATATTAGGTCAGGGAGAGTGCGGAAACTATTAGTGTACATTAGCACATGAATAAAAATTGCGATTTTCGATCTTAGCGAATACTCGAGAAACCACCGCTGAAATGTGAATTCGCTCATTTTTGCTAAATATTGAAAATATTTTGGATCTTCAAGAGGATTTCCACGATAAATAATCGTTTTTGAGTTAAGGGTCAAG
This sequence comes from Stratiolaelaps scimitus, assembly GCA_019614645.1. Classification (NCBI taxonomy): domain Eukaryota; kingdom Metazoa; phylum Arthropoda; class Arachnida; order Mesostigmata; family Laelapidae; genus Stratiolaelaps; species Stratiolaelaps scimitus. The sequence goes on from JABWDB010000021.1 coordinate 2,686,138, forward strand.
TAACATTCATCGTGTTACAATATTCAAAAAAAGTGACTGGTACGGAATGAACGACTGCTATCACAGTGTCGTGGTCGCCTACGATACATATCTTTGAGCAGAGGCAATTTTTAACACATTAATAGTGGGCAGTACAACCAATAAATCCCTGGTAGCTGCACACAACATATACACACACACACACACACCAATCACATATAAAGCACACATTTTTGCATAAACATGCCGCTGTAGATGCTCACGAAAAGACCAAAGCAAACAAAAAAAGCCTCCTACTCAATTCGACGATATGGAAATTCTGTTGCTACGCCAGGTGAACCCCAAGACCGTACCCACTTAGCGACACCTTGACGACTGGCATCTGGCTATGACGTATCGAGTCTTTCGCTGCTTATTTGCGCTGTGTAGCTGGCTGGCGAAAACATACAAATGAATTAGTGCTGTTTGTTTTTGTGCTAATCTTTGTAGGCAAACAAACTATGAGTTTGAATCACATTCGTTTTCGACCGTAAGCAACGATACTAACCTTAAAACAAGCGACCCCTCCTAAGTTCGCTCAGTTGCGGCACAATGACAGCACTCTACGGCTCTACACGGTGTCTATCTATCTATCTACACCATGGTCGTCGGATGAAGCACGGGAGAACACAGGCGTGCAGACGACACTCGGGGAGCAGCAGAACTACGCTGGGTGGGTGAACGCCTGCTTGGCCGTACTGCTACCAATGCTGATGATGATGATGATGATGTCAGGATGTTGTGAGGAAGGGTCCGAAGGATCGAGAGGGCAGTCAGCCAAAGGACTCTGTTAGAGGGACGCTATGACGGGGCGAATTTAGGGGAGGTTCTCAAGGAGCCCTATGCCGGACCACCACCACCACCACCACGCCTGGAGGGTAAGAGAGGCCAACCGACCACGAGGCACGGCAAGACACACCCGGGTCTCGTCTAGTGCCCGTTCTTTGGGAGTAGACAGTAAAACTCTCTTTTAGGGAGGGTGGAGTCGGTGAAGACGATGAATGTTCCCGCCAAGCGAAAGTATTTCCCAACACCGACACACCCCGAATGAGTGAGGACCTGACCCTCGGCTGAAAGTTCGTCGCACTACAGCGCAGTATGTAGATGTACGGAGCTCGTCTGTTGGTGACCCGAAAACTCGGCGAAAGGCAGAAGTAAATGATAAACATAGAGAAGTGGCTGTCAATTGAAAGTTAATGCTAAATAAGGGAGAGCTTAGAAGATATTCGTCTTATGATATTATTATGATTATTATTAGAAGATATATGAAGTGTACGTTATATTATGAAAACCCGATGAAATATACAGCCTTAACAGTAAGCAATGTCATATGGGAAGGCAAATTTCCCTTGTATAGCTAAATAAATTAGGTGAGTTTGGAAAGTTCCATATATTATATAAATGTTGCTTCTTGAATTGATGAAAATCTTCCAAAAAATTGCTGGAGTGACAAAACATGACTGTCGTTTTATCACAGTGACTAATGCCGAGAGATCTAGCTGTATACATATGGAGCGAACCACCAAAATGGTGTTTATATTATCTAAGGCTATCCGCTGGAGATATGTTTCGTCCAAACGAGTTAGTTTGAGTAAAGGAATCTGGTTGAATGAAATCGATATCTGTTCTGAGCAGATGTCGAGTGAATCCTCTGCATATTGTCCACTCACTTAATCACTATGGTTTCTGCATATCAGGACCGATCACATAACAATGTTCAATACCTAGCAAAGCTCTTGAAATAGTAAATTAACAGAGTATTATTTAGTTTAAAATTTCAGCTTTATTTCATTACTTATAGAGCCACAATTTGCACTGTACAATCATAGTATTGTCCCATGTGGCACTATTTTCGTTATTATCATTTTCGGACGTCAGTGGACGTCAAGCAATCGACGTATTTGATGTATTTAAATACATGTAACCAGAACCCATGCAGGGTATGGCATCCTGGGCTACTGACTTTGTTATTTTTCGGGCAAATGACAGACCTTGTGACTGGTAGAAATGCAAGGACTGGATGGATGGGCAAATAGTTGGATACGCTTGTATCGAGCCGACAAGCTTTGACATCGTGTCCCAAAACATTTGATCATTACGGATTGTCCAAGCATTGTTAGTTGTGCCACCTGTTGCTGATAAGGCCTAAAGGTCCCTAGTATAATCAGTGGTCTGTAAAACCACACCAGATTAGCCTGACTGTACTGCTGCTAAAGGAAGAGAAAGCAGCGACAAAAGTTGCCTTATATTTGCATGGCATCTGAACGATTGAATGGCATTGACGCGTAAATGTCATCGTTCATTTTAGCGTGGATTCTAATACTCAATCTTAAACAATTCTTTACATAGATTTCAATAAAATAACTGCTCCAGACAGACGACGTATACAGGTAAAGTCATCAAGGAAATGATATAAGTTGCTTCAGAAGAGAACGCTTTTACTAGAAATGTTCTTTAAATCCTAAGTCGTTTCAATCAAATCGTTTTTCATGTATGTTTCATCTGAAAACAAACGCTGGCCTCCCAACGTTTCAGAGCAAAAGGAGGCTTATATTTCGAAGTGAATAGAATATATCTTCAGAATATGAGCGAAATCGCTCAACATAGTACACTACGGGTCTTTACTAGAACGTGATCTAGATGATAGAAGAAGCCATCTGAGCGCCTTCCATTGAACGCTCTGTAATTGACCAAGTCACTGCCGCGAAGTTCAACATTAGAAATAGTTCCATATTATGTATTGGCCGTGACCAAAAGCAATCGCATCAAACAGAGATCCAGTTCTGGCCGCCATCGGTGAGCAGCGAAAATGCATTTATATTTGCAATTCCTACGTTTTCGTTACCCGATAATTGTGCCTAACAACAATTGTCTCATTAGTTTTAAGGAGGGAGGTAAACCCGCACTGGAAACTCTTTATCTTGTATAGGAAGGATGTGAATCCATTCAATCGCACTATCACAACACGTAAATCTAGCGATGCTAGTAAATTGAATGAATTCACAACTGCTGGATAGTTAGCCTTTGAAATATTCTTCTCACTATGGTCACTACGCTAAATGTTTGGCCTAAACCTTTCTATGTGGAGAACCGGATTTTTGTCAATCTTTCAGATCAGTCACTTGAAGGCAAGAAGCACACGTAGTATCAGTTATTGTTCGAGCTGTTGGCTCCTTCTTTTTCACTTTATCACACATCTCGAGCCTTTTCTGAAGGCTTCCCCATGATATCCTTAGGTATTCCGGGGTGTATCCATGACTCATGAACCACGGACCAGTTGATGTGTCACAAGCTCGCAAGAATACTCTCGAGTTGGAAAAGCCTTCCTGCGCGAAACGTGCAATGCCCATCTTTTCGGCAACTATTCCGGTCCAGAAGACGTCTTCAAGGTAGAAGTAACGTGAATCCTGTGATCCCTCGTAGAGAAGTATTGGACAGTCTCCGCTCATCAAGTAACCGACGCCTGTCACGAAGTCCGGAAAGTGAGTCCTATTGTAGAGATACGGAGGAACATACCACTTGGATCGTGGTTGTCGTATAGGTGTCCATCCTTGTGCCAAGTTGCCCCATATGGTCTTTGGTAACTTCAGGTGCTTGATATCCTCTAAGAATTTGTTCGTATTAATCAGTACGTCGTCGTCCACCTTGAGAACGAATTCTACCCGAGGACAGTAAGTCGCTGCGTAGCGTACCATCGCGAACGATTTCAACGTTAAGTTGTAGTACGAATCCTTAAAGTCTTCCTGGATAATGTCACCATACGCGCGGATCTCCTCTGCCAAAATCGGGCCGTACGACTTACCTAGGAGAAATACGACCTCAACGCCGGCCTTTACAAATGCTTTGCCCCACGTGTCGCGGATGGCCAGCCGATTCTCAACATTGATCGGTTTCGAAAAAACGCACACTAGAAGCTTGGTCGATTCTCGGCATGCCTTTGGAACTGTCAAATATCGTGCATGGGGCAATTGCGCTTTCACCACCGGCTCCAATAGCAGGGCGCGCAAGACGAGTCCCAGCGCTGACGCGAGGCTGAGCAGCCCTAGGGCAGCCCGCGCTATCCGCAGCCTGCTCATGGTCTGCTCCGAACATAGTATGCGGGGTCGTTCCAGAGTGCCGCCCTCCCTTTTTGGCTCGCGGTTGGCAGTGAGTTCCGGTGAGCACCCAACGACCCGGCCCTGCCGAGCTAGCCCCCGAACGAGCGATAGTCTCGACCTCCCTTGACAACAACAGCAGCATCGCCGCCACCACCACCACCATCACCATCAGAATGAGGGCAGCAGTTCTGTGAGTGTGTGTGTGTGGGTGTCCGCAATTGACTACGGTTGGACTGATTGCCATGCGTGGCTGAACTCAACGGCAGCCCCATCCGCCTGCAGTAGGACTACTTTCACTACTGTGGCTACTGTCAGTGGGTGCCTTCATACTGCCATCACATGAGACTCGCCGGCCAAACGCCGTCCGACTTTGACCCGTACCGATATCTGTCCCCCCCCCCTCACAACAGCTGCCAGGATCGTACTATCCTCCGATGTCTGGTGGATGGTGCGATTCTTTTATGCGGTTCGTTATCTGTCCTCTGTCTATTTTTTTGCAGTGCACGTCAGAGTTCGAAGCCATGGCCCGTGAAGCCCATGCAATCCATACGGGATGAAGGTCTGTCACGGAGATGCTCTCGTCTGCTTCCATTGGTAAGAGAGTAGATCGCCAACGTCACGCAGTCAGGATACTCAATTATGTTTTATGAACTATCGACGAATGCCGGTGACGACAATAACAGCAATATATTGGCACCAACAGCAACGGCTGCTGCTGCTGCAATGGACAAAGCCAAATTATTTTACCAACTACCAGCAGCATTGGTTTTCCGCGCCTCGGGGGGGGTTTAATTCAAACAGTGGACTTATTATGGGGAAGAACATATGCGAAATGAGCATATCAATATTACCATCGCCAGGACGGGAGCAGGTAATGAGAGGCCTTTTTTTGAAATTGTGATTCTCGTAAAAACGGCTTCATTCCTCAGCGTCCAACTGCTGACCATAGCCAGTGAATAGCCATTGAATTGAGTAGTAGGCGTTTGTTCAAAAATGGCAAAAAAACGTGACTCAAATAGCAGCAGCTCGAAGCAACGTTAGACCAATAGACGTTCACCGCTTGATAGAACGATAGCCGAATGATGAACTATGAAATTGCAAAGTGCTCACGAAACTGGCGCAGTGTGTGCTAAGTTGCATTGAAGGCTAGACATAGCGATTCTTTTCATACTGATATAGGAAACAGATCACATTCAAATAGGTAGTCTCGCCAACACTCACGGATACGTAGCGTCCGACAAATATAATTTTATTTCTACCTTTTACATAATTAGCCTCTGGTGAATTTTGCCGCGCCTAGCTGATCTCTGAGCTACTTTTGAATTGGAAACTCTGCACAAATAATAGTTTTGTTTTGGGGCATGAGAAGTACTGACGTTCTGCCGATTTCATCAGAGATACCGTGTGATTATTCCGCTGTTGCGTAAGCACTCTAATAAAAAAGGGATCTCCACAGGGTCTCATGTGTCGATTCGGTACCAGGATAAGCACTACAAGCTTAGCAGGCCGACAGCAGCGCTAGATAAGCAGATGCAAGTTGTCCAGAGCATCTATAATTAAATTCCCATTGAGATTATTATAGTGTTGAGCCTTGAATGTTATAATTATAGTGTTGCGCCTTGAATATTATATATAACCTAATTCTTCACTTCCTTGTACAATGCATCGTCAGGTAGTAACCACCGTATTTCAACTTGAACTTTCCACTGTTCCTTGCTCAAAACATTTTGATGTGTCCTTAATGGATGTTGGATAAACTCGTATTGAAACGAGGATCTGAAGTTTTCATTGACGATGACATTTCGATCCAACGTTACCTCCATGTGACCGCCGGGGCCGTCGGTTCGGACACCGCGCAATGTGAAGTTGTCAGGAAAACCTTTCCGCCAGTCGCAAAGGATCTTCACACTTTGTCGTGGAGTCACGACGTACTCGTCACCATCTAACGTCCAGCTAAAACTAAACTCATGACCTGATCGTATAAGACCTATTCCTTTTTCCTCTTCGTGGAGACCTTCCCGGACACGCCTCATAACCTTTATTAGACTCACTTGAACACCGTTGACAAATAAATCATAAAGCCTACCGTAGTCGCCAAGGAGGAACAAATAATTGATGTTTTTACACAAATTAGGGATCACATCGATAAGCTCTCCAGAGCCATTCTTTATAGAATCCTGGCTTGCGCGAGCATTTAATGACTCTTCCCTTCGGTTCTCAGTGTCTGGAAGACTCCACACGCGTAGTGTGTCTTCATTATTTAAGATCATGCTACACGTTTCTTCGCTGTTATGTATGGCGGCGCCTATTAGATCCAAGAATATTTCTATAGCCGTCGCCTGTCAATTAGAGCAGCACAGCAGAATCTACGTTTTTTATTATACAAAAGATCGGGGCAAATCTTTTCAATTTCCAAAGACAAAACAAGATAAGCAACGAACAAAACATCATTCTTATTCAATGGCCTTTAAAAACTAACTAACAGAAGTGTCTCGTGTTAATGCGATATTAGCCGTAACGAAATTTGATCAAAAATCGGTCTTGGAAAATGAGGATTTCTTCGTTAAACTAACGAATTGAGGAAGTGGATGAAGGATACGAACGTGATCAGGCAGTAGCTGTTTCTGGTGCTGCATAAACATCTGTAAATATTTGTAGGCAACTTCGATGACCGCAAGAAATGCCTTCACCCGCTCCTCGGCCAATGTTGCACTCACGTGTCCGCCTACGAGACGTGGTCGCACCTTTCGTAACCGATTGAGCTTTGTCGACGATCTTCTGAGCCTGCCAGGCCCGACTGGACCAAATTTGCAAACATGGTCTGTAAAACCTTGGTATCTGTCCTTACCATCTTTCACCTTACACCGCGCCTGATTGAACATATTGTGTAAATTCAATCTATTCGACAAATAATCCTTAAGGGCGTTCTTTAGTTGGAGTTTGTGGCACGATATCGTATAAGGTAGTTGCCGGATATATATACGGTTGTTCTCACCGCAATTCACAGAAGAACTGTACAGCTCTGAAGAAGGGCCATTGGCTCCTCTCTATCACGAAGGTACCCTTAAGCTAAAATACTGTATCATTCTATGTCGCCCATTACCACCATTCGACCCATAGATATAAGCTTATATGCATTTAACATATGATTCTATCCTACCAGAACAGCTCGTGTTAGCAAACATAAAATTTCACCAATGGTATGCTAAACATGTTTGCATACCTCAGAAAATCTCACCACTATTATAACCTTCATGAGTACTAGAAATACACTATAATTATATTTATTCAAACATACAATAATTAGGAATTAGTTCTAGGGATTATTTGGGGGGAGGGATTAGTTACACTATTGTTTTCGAGATAATCGCCAAAGGAAATGTCCCGAAAAACGAGCAGAGACCACTTCTGTTGTTGTTGGGCTAATTTCGAGAAGCAGATGAATTCCTCTAGCCTGCTAAAACAACGTGTTAGTGGAAGAAACGAGAGTCTCAACTGTCTGATACGAATAGTGTCGCATTTTACTTTATAATTCGATCGAAACAAATATTCTATTTAAGGACCTCAATTTCACACGCGTGTGCAAATAGTGCCTGTACAAACAATCAATATAACAACAAGAAGGTTCCATCTGTGATCTCAGGTCCTATAAATGGATTGTCAGAGATGAGTTATCCCTGCGCCCATCTGTTCTATATGTAGATATTGTAACAAGCCTCAAGGTTGAGTCCGTTGTGTACTGTGAATGCCAGTAAGGTTTGGTCAGAGTAGGCTTTAGTGATTGGGGCCATCTAGCAATGGAGAGCGGATTGCAAATGCTAGAATGGGCAAAGGTTCCCAACGATTTAAATAGAAGTTTTTGGGTCGAATCTCCACTTAGTGTACCCATTCGAGCTCAATATCCTCAACAGTGCGTAACAGTCGTTCTAATAGATACAACAGAATTAAGTAATTTACGTTGCGTTCCCTACCAGTAATATATTCGAAATGTCGCCCATCGCGCAACGGTCAAGGTCTTTATTGTTGGCATTCATCAATTCGTACATTCAGCCATAGAGTCCACCGTCTGCCTCTGTGAGAGCAAACAGCTCAACTTAGATAGAGGAGCTGTTGTTGGTGTGACACAAAATTGAAGGAACTTGCCTAACGTAGAAAATGTGCACCTTACATGATGCTATTTAAGATCATTGGACCTTCAATTGGAAGCTATGTTATTAAGCAAGTTGTGAGCTGAGTACATTCACCAACAAAAGACTTGTGAGGGGGACGACTCTCAATAAACACTCTGATATAAATGTGATGACCATTTTTGTCAGATTATTTCTGTAGAATGTTTCCGAATGCGAATGAGCAATTGGACATAGCCATTCGGAGCTTTGTTGTGGGTGTCGATAGAGATTACAGCTGCCACGAACACGCCTATTCGAGTCGGCCTATTGAATGAATACACTTACATCGCTGTTGTCTTGGAGATCTGGTAGACAGAGATGAACAGGAGGCCATAGATGGGAATCTGGGTGCCGCGACAATCTCCGCAGAGACGCGTTGAAAGAACTCTTGTCACGGAAGAAGCCAGTTCGCTAACTGGTCGGCTTTCACGAATACCAGCGACGATTATGTTCGTCAAAACTGCCTCCATTGTGAACAGTTGAGTGTGGTAGTTGTTGACAGTCTATCGAACGAATCCCTTTGGCTATCTCCTTGACACACTCGTGGTTTATGCATCGCGAAACACACTTGTGTGTTCTACACAAGTGTGTTTCGTGATGCAAACTCACGCAGTAGAAATGGAACTCACCTGTCCACGTTGGACTAGCAAGCTGCTGAACATAGCTGACATATCAACTGCATACAAGATATTTATGAGAAATAGGAGATCCGAGGTTTCATCAACAAAAACCTGTTAAGGATCCCTGAACCGTAATGCGCTGTCGCTTGTAAATGCATTGTCGTTCGTCTGTTTCGTCATATAGTACCTATTCATAAGTTAAAACTACGAGTTTCTACCATGTGATTGGTAATTTCCATTGCAACCAAATAATTACACGATTCGAATTAATGCGCGAAACAAAAGGTTCTGATTTTCTTATGTATTTATTCAGTAGTGTTATATTTGTTAATCTCTTGTTTTACATTATTGTTGTTGTAATTATTATTATGTTGTGGTTTGGACAACTCGACGGGACATTCTCGGTAAAATGTTTGCGATTCTCTCACTCTACCAGTTCCCTGTGGTTCGCTACTATGGACAAGGAGCCTTGTCCCAGTGAAATTTTCATTGCAGTTACTACTGTTGGCAATGTTGCGATCGTTGTTGAAACTGGTATTCTTATTGTTGTTGTTGTTATTGTTACTGCTGTACTTTAATCTGATTTCCATTTTTCATCTCTCAAATGTTCGCCTTCTCGGTTACGTCCTCTCAATTTCTGAACGAACTTCGATTTGCCTCAGTTCTGCAAACACGAAAGAGAGAAGACTGGGAGTGGCAACTATTGGCCCATTGGTAGTCTGCCCATCTTATGATAGCTTTGATGCATCTTAGCACCTGATGATAGAAGAGCTATTTCTGCTTAACTTGCTCAGCCTGCGACCACCATGACGAAATGACGTGACAGTATCACTCCGCTTCTAAGATCTTCTTGATTTTTGCGACAGACAGCATTTCCTGTACTTACGTGTCTTTTTTTTCTTTTCGGTTCGTGGTGGTGCAAATTAAACGATTGCATGAGTTGTGAGTTCCGTACTTTCGTGCGTTCATCCTATTTCTCGTTATCTAAATGTGATCGTTTGCTAATCATGTGTGAATTATTTGTGAACAAGGACTAGAACACTGGCGACCCTCTCTGGATTGAATGCCTCACTAACTTCATTAGGCCATTGGTTTTTCACCATCAAACATCAGTGTCGGAAGACACATCTTTATTTGAGCACCACCGAGTCACGCCTGCCTCCAGTCATCTTCCAGCGCGATCTTATTTCGTTTCTCTTCATTTGTTATCCACCTTCTCCGTTAGTCCTCACCGCCTTAAAGGCCATCTGCTTCTATGATATTCGTCACGGCACTCGTCTAGATCCTTTCTCCGGGATTCACACATCCGGCGTACACACGCTGGGTCCCGGCACCCACGCTACGACCATACCTGAAATTGAGGATAGATAATATAAGCGCGCCATCTTAAGTCTATCTGGAAGATAATAGCACGTAGCCGAACGTATCGGATTGTGTGATGATCTATATATTGTTATCGCTCTCATGCTTGGTTGGTTAATACGTCAATTTCGTATTAAATACTCAAATTATAGAGCAAAATACTAATGAACGGAAACAGATTTCTTAACAGTGAACACTGTTGAGCATACGTTGTTTGGCCTGTGGCTTCTCAAGGAGCCTCAATATGCCATAAAACTGTTCGGGATTTTAAAGGAAGGAAGGAAATTAAATTGGTTTGTATGGGTGATCAGACGCTATTTAACGCTCTGGGCTGGTACATTTGTGAGAGTTTTGTCTTCCTCCAAAGCAAACGATGTTTAGCGGTAACAGGTGCGATAAACAAACCTGGGTCGTGCCTTTGCCGAATAGTAACGGTCCAGACCCTCAAGGTATTCGAGGGCAGCGTTGAGATTGTTTGGTGCTTCCTGGGCCATCGCAACGCCCATAACCATCACCGTTGCCAGAACAACCAGAAGAAGGCACATCGTCTTCGACATTTTGGCCATTCTATTCAGCTGTAAGAAAAACGGAAATAGCAAAACCTTAATAAATCAGAATCGAACACTGATTATGACACTTCGAAGATTCGATCAATTAGAAGCGACAAAATAGAGGCGTTAGGCGCATACCACATCGTAATTTCCAAACATCGTATAGCAATAGGGGTCAACTATAACTTTGTCTTATACATTATATATAGTTAGAATCGACCCGTTCGTGACGTAAGTGGACCCATTCGTATTCGTACGTCGCGCAAAGAATCCTATTGATGGAGTTTATCTCAGACCTCATACTCTTCTGCGATTCGTAATGCAAGTGACATGTGTAACAAATGCTAGACCGATCCTGATAAACTCGTGCAGTCATTTCAAGCGCAGCAGCAATATTTAGATATAAAAATCTTTGAGGGTGCTTTCTGATGCTTTAGTGACCAAATTATTTAAATTTGCCAAGATATATAGGAACGGCCACTTCAGTTATGTAGATCACAAATACATTCTGGTATTAGAAAGAAATGAGTGATTGTAATTGTACTAGGATTTGGGTAGTTCATCCGCACACATTTAAAAAATCTCAGCCCACAATGTAAGTACAGGTTTTTCAAATGTTTTTTCCACTTGTTCCTTGCACATTCACCTAACTTCCATAAATATCAAATCAGCACGCACAAGAACAAGCTAAACACAAACTCACAAAAGCGCTGATTGGGAAATGTTCATTATTCCTGCTCGTCATCTCAAAGGCTACGTTGACTTTAATAACAACAACAGTACTTCAACTCACCTTCGGTGGCGGATAAAGAATAGAGTATATCGTTGGTAAAATTCTTGTGTCACGTGCCGGCTGTTGATGCTGCGATGTGAGAGGTGAGCTTGTCTTGATGCTGGAGGTACTTGTCGCCGACTAAAGTGTTCCGAGCACCGCTTCGTCTTATATCGGTGATGAGGCGAGGGGCTTCGCTTTCGACGGACACTGTTGTCCGACTTCGGGGCTTCACACGTCTTTTATAGTAATGGCCGTCTTAGTCGATCAACTACGTACGCAGTTCACATAGTTCACCCTCGTCAGCAGTAAGCATGCCTCTCAACCTCTCACAACTCACCCCAAGGGGTTCCATTCTCGGAGGAGGCGTTCCTTAGCCCCTACCCGGCCCCGGCCCTCCTGGGGTCCACGATCAGATTGGACATCGAATGAAGGATCTATTCCTATGGGGCATGAAAACGCACGTTCGTGCGGACCTGCGCTGGAAGAGAGGAGTAGCTGAATAGTTGGGATAGCTAGCTCCATGGAAGATAGATAAAGCGGAGATACTGAAGCCCCGCTTATGTTCGCATGCCCCGCCCAGATCCGCCCACCCGCTGATCGCGGAAAGAAGGTCGAATCGCATGAGCGAAACAGTCGGAAGTTTCGGTCGAATTCGAGTACAAATTACATCAATATCAGGGCTATGGCCATTTAAGAATACTTCTCCTTTAAATTTTGTATTTTCCTTTACAAAAAATGTTGTACCAATGCATCGTTCATGCGCGCGTTATCACCTAGTTACAGCCACCCTTACCACACCGTTTCCATTGATGATTTATTCCAGCGGAAAGACAACCTTTGTTTCAAGGTGTAGTTCACCGTACTTAAGATTTCCTTTTCCACTATAGTTTGGACTTCCGGTATAAGAGCTGCTGGCGACAGCTGGCTGCTGGCCCGCACGTTTTCGAAAAGGTCGATAATTAGCAAAATGAAGTTCACTACCTATACCCACAAGTGATACATGGCCATGCTGACGTAAGCCCTGTTGATATTGACTATGGATAAATGCTACGATTTGCCTCGAGGGTTTCTTGGTCTACCGTGACTAGCTATGTCTCTCATCATACCTCTCACTGTCTTACAGGAGTCGAAGCGTGTTCACCCAGAGATCGTTAGCACCGGTACACGATCGCCATCATGAGTACAAAGCTATTAAATTTGACGTCACCGCCCTCTATAGCGAAGGCAATGGACGTTTGTCTATGCCTACGTATTATCATAAGCAGCTGCACCAAGAGCGGACAAGACATAACTGTTTATGACATTTTTATTGCGATCTATCGGTCGGCGATAGGGCTTTGCTTCAAACCGGATACCTGCTCCACTCAGGATATTCACTACCGTCACTGCAACCCCCTCCCCTGCCGTCGACAGACTGCCTCCGGGCGTTCCATTAACAGACTCCGCCTCCGACAGTTGCCACCAGAACTTGGACCAGCTGGGCCTTCGTAGTGATGAGGCGACAAACTTGACGAGGCACCACTGTCAACACAGACACACCTTATTTCTTGCCCCTCCACCTTCTCGCATATGGTGTGTGTGCCTTCCCTCCGTACAAATACTTGACCGTGTAACGGAAATTTACGTTGCTCGCGTAGACCCGTTAGACATCCCGGACTCCCTGTGACCCTGACCCACCCCCACGGACAGTTAACTTCGATGAAACTGCTGGAATCGCAGGCAGTTACGGTTTACTTTAAATGGACCTACAATTCTACTGGAGTTGGTTTGCCCAAACTGCATGCTTGGCCGCACATGCTGCGGCATTCGTAGTAACCACTAAAGCTCCGTGAGGCTATTTAGGCTCGGATTGCTTGCGGCCGCACTGGGAGAAGAGCGTCGTTCTGCGACGATGTGCGTCCAGATAGGTAATATCAATTACTCGCTGAGAACCCTTAGCCACAATCTCATCAGATTCACGGGCGATTGGGTGGATAGGTGTGAGGGTGTTACGAAAGCGCTAAGTTCTCTAACACGATGGCTGTTACTTCGCGTACGATTCGGCAATAGCTATTCAGGTTCTTAATGATCCGTGCCGAAATACAATACAATATAGTAATACATTTGTTTCTTGTATGTCACTTCACTTATCTGAAAATAGCATAGCCAGCTACTGATTTTTGAGTCCATCACTCTATGTCCAATGTTCGTTACTATAAAAAAGAGCACGCTATCAAGCACGCTATGCTTGATCAACACCAATTTGGCTATATCCCCTTCATCCCCATATGAGGCGAGAACGATTACCTAATAGAATACTGCAAAGTATGTAAACCTAATTATTCACCATTTGAACTATTTTTAGGTGACACAGACTTTGGGGGACATTAAATGCACCATTCGCGGTGGCTACATTTGCCGAGTCAGCTGCTCTGGATAACGAAAAGCGTGATATAACCCTTGGAGGGCTAGGGCTCATGGGCCACTATTATGATGTTTAATAACAAATAATAATGCACAAATAGACAGGAATAGATATGAGTCGCAATGGTCTTTATGTCATGTACAGCGTCCTTATGGTAATTTATTAATTCAACTGTCTCGATGGTTCCATGAGCGTTGCTAATTCAACTCGGTCGAACCACAAACCCGCACATCGTTTATCACTAAATTTTGACTGATCCTCCTCGACTGTTTGGGCAGGCAACCGAATCCATGAAAACCAGCCTCTTCAATACAGACACCTGTTCAACCATTTCAACATAGGCCTTTTTGCGTGACTTCGCTTCGGCACTCCACCACAAAAAGAGAAAACGCAGCCACGAATCAGCAGAGGGTAAACCCAACATCGAATTGGGATTACAAAAAAGGGTCCCCACGGTTCTGCGGAGAACTTCCTCCGGAAGTCTAGCCACTTCTGATTCGGTCTGAAGAATTGGGTTGACATTACCAATGAGATACGATTCGAGCCGATCCATAAAGTTCGCGCGAAATTTTAGAGCACTTGCCGCCTCCAGAAGCGAAACGATGTTGGACGGCGTCAGGGAGATCTGTCCTGAATAGCAGAAGTTGACCAACGTCAGAACGGCGTCTTTGGGTACAGAGACAGACACCGATGAACCCTTAATATGGGACTGCGTTTGAAGTATGCAACTATGACAGCGAACTCGAGCATTCCGTGCACAACGGATAGTAAAATCACAGAAATTCGTATCCTTTTTAAGGAAATCGACTAACTCGTCGGCAAAGTTCGGTCGCACTATAAGCACTTGCGTCACGATCATCTCCATTGCCGCAGTTGTCCAGTCTCATAAACTATTTCGAAATGAAATCGACCGTTTTGTCTACCACATCTGTTGCATAGATTGGCTAGAAGTTCCACGCGTGTTAGTTAAGTCGATGTCCATTCTCGCTCGAAGTGTCAACGCACTCTTCAACCATGATCTGGCATAGTAGTTTACATGATCAGCAGGTGTCAAGTGTGGAAAAGTTGCTAAGTACGTGTCTTGGAACTGCTCGGTGAAATCGGCTATGTATTTGACGATCCTTTGCCAAACGAGAAAGAGACCTGCGAGACAGTCGAACAACGATTTTTATCATAGCTTACCTACGTGAACACTTACGGCCGTGCAAATACACATAGGTGTTGACAGAAGTAAATGGAAAGGCCGTACCTGTGTGAGACACAATTCCCACCAGTCGATAGCGTCGTAATGGAACAGCATCTAGAAATTCACTAACTCCTCCTTTGAGTTATATCGTTCATGTTTGCCAAGAGTATTATGTAAAAAGAACAAGTCTGCCAACTATTATTAGATAGTATATTTCTAAGATGCTGTCGTATACAGTAACACATAATGCCAAGTATATATTTGTTTTGTGTAAAGATGTGTACGAGTTTGGGCATGAGCCGCCATAAGCGTATGTGTATAATAGCTTTGTTATTAGTGCTGAGTTCTTCGAAGAATCACAATTCTTGGAAGGACTCAGGACTAATAACCTAGCTATTGTCATCGTATAATGGCGGACAAGCTCTGTAGTAGGGCTCGATCTTGTCCCGATGAAAGCCCTTCCTTAGACATTGGGAGAATTGATACACGATTGACCGGTTAGGGAAGAGAAATGTAAGCCGATTCAATTATGAAATATTTTGTGACGAATTTCACAATTCTATTATAATGAAGGTGAAATCGATTTTTTTATTTATTTAAGAGTTCTGAATTTGCTAGGGATACCTTTAAAGAGAAAATAAGGGTCGGTCTGCGCCAAGCTAAGCAACCACCACCCTTATCGAATTGATCTGAAATTTTAGTCAATTAAACAAAACGGGCTGCTACTTAACGTCTTCCTTTATATTGCAACCTTATTTACAATCATCGCGGCGTTAAATAGTTTATTAGCTTTTACGGACTAAATATGTATCATTTTAAATCTAAGACATTCGAGTATCTTGCTATGATGATTCGTTTTAAGATTCGTTTTTTTTAGATTTTGTAACGAATGCTAAATAAAACTCATATATATATATATACACGAGGAAGAAAAAACAGGAAAATATAATGAAGGCGTGCAAATCATACATCATCCCTGTGGAATCATCGTAGCGCTCGAGAACGCAGGGATCTACTAATAGCCTGATTATGAATAGGACAGGATATAGGGAGAGGTTCGCAAACAGTATGGAGCACCAGAGGTGGAAGTCGTCGAGAAGAAACGATTCGATTTCTTGGTCATATTCTTGATCGACAGCAGATATTCTTGTATCGTCGATTTGGTCGTAGTTGTTGTATGTTGAACGTGGTGCCGGCCCCATTGGAGGTGTTGACGATCGGTCGAAATCAATGGCTCGGTCAGTGCATGGGTTCAGCATTTTCATCCCACCCATACATACATTCGTCATCTGTAGGAAGGCACGAAAACCGAATTTGGTTACACTATGGAAACAGACGACACTGCACCTTTATTGACAGTGACCGGTATTACGTAGTTCAGCCAACGCGTTCGTAACAGAGCGCCGTAAAACTAAATACACGGCGATACCTTTCTATTGCCACAAGAATCCATAAGAGTTCATTTTTGGTCCTTCTGATTTTTCTTTCAGGAATGACTTAACGAAATACAATCATCGAACGCACAGATCAGAACCTGAACCGATCTCACTGTCAGCGCCAGCAAGTGGCCAACGTTTGCTAATACTGGTTTGAAATGTCCAGCCGACCTCCAGCATTAGCGGCGTTTGGCACACTAGACAAATGCGAGAGATCGTCCCGCATCTTCCGGCAATATCCCCTTGGACCCTCTCCTATCTCTCATGTTTTGCATCCATCAGGTCGGCAATTGGGTCACATAGCAAGTTAATGCGATTCAGCTCTCTGAGAGAAGAACGAGAAACTGGATATTTGCTTGCTAGACGAATATCGACGGCCGGGATGACGTATAACAGTGCTATATATATATATATATATATATATATACGACAGGCCCGATACGATAAGGCTTTGTTCAAAGCACATTGATGTGCCCATCAGTGGGTTATCGTTAGTCCTTCTCGACTCCTCCAAAGGAAGAGTAACTTAGATAATACGTATAGCTCCCAATAATCTGAATCCTCATCTATAAGGGTTCATATATCTATATTCGGAGATAGTCAAGGCTGGTTTGACCTTTCTCCCATTCATCTAATCTAAGACACTTGTATTACGACGACAAGACGTAAGGGACAAATGTATTTCTCCCACACACGACGATCGATCGACTGCTTTGAGTATTGATACAAACTGCCTACACAAATATAAATAAAAAAATCGAGCGGCCTGTTCTCACTTTATGGCTTCAGACTAAAAATGGACATGTTGTCCAATGACCCAATGTTTATTTCTGTCGTGTGGTGCTATTATCAGCGAGCCGGACCGGCAGAGAGTGAAGCTCACGGGGGGGACGTTTTCTCGGTATGGTCTCGGGCGGAACCAAGGTTCACCCGTCGGGGTCCCAGCACTGCTATGAAACGCTTTATGATTAATCTCTCCCACCCTTCCGCCGCCGCCGCGGGGCGTAAGTACGTTCACTCAATTCACACCTTCACAGAAGACTGAGAGGTTTCAGCTCCAAGTAAATTTTATTTCTATGGTGCAACTGCGGCGGAGATACTGGTCGGATTGACGAGAGAGATAGCTGGAACACAGGCCTGACTGACGTGATATCGAAAACACAGTGATCAGTAGGCACCAAATCAGCTGTACAATGATATCACCCAACACATGTAAAAATAATAATAATATAAAATTTAGCTTCTGCACTGTTCGCGTGCTTGTATTTTACCTTCACGAGTATCTCAATCCAGTCTACATGTGTTCGGCTTGATATGCTTTTTAAGATACTGGTACAAGGGTCAACGTGTGTAGATAGGCGAACTATTGTGTGGATATAGCCGGATTGATACAGACTCACAGATAATCGTATGTAATTTAAAATGATAACGAAATCCGCCCACAACAAAAATAATCTATGTACGCCTATACCAATAAGTACTATATATCATGATGAATGTGCACTTAGAATTTGCAAGTTTATATATTTAGGAATGTCCCCATAGTGAAGGCGAATCAAATGAATCTCTTTACAATGAAACAATCAATTGTAACGACAACAACGACTCACACTTCATCATTCGCCACTGGCAGAACTAATCATTCTTTATTTCTTTACATACTCTCGCATGTATTGCATGGTGGAGGTCGAGCGATCGATCCTCCATAATTGTAATGCTTGTGATAGTTAAAAAAAGTGTGACACGCATAGATAAGGTTCTCAAAAAGATCTATTCCTTATGTTCAATATTCAATTCAGTCCAGTGCCGTAATAATGGAAAAAAAAGACACACCTACACATAACGTACTTGCTTGGCTCTACAAAAAATGATAATATCATACACATGTACAGAAGACATTCACTTTCTCGTTTTCTTTATTTATGTGTCAATGATCATTTACATTATCCTCGTCCCATAACGATTCAATCGATGACTCATCTCACTATTTTTTCACTTTGTCCTGATGGCAACTTCCCTATGTGTATGCTTCCACTTGATGGAAGAATCGATCACCGCTCTTCTATCCTCGCCTATCTAACTAGGAAGGATTAAATCATTTTTGATGGGTGTTTGATGGGTGTCTGTAGAGAGATTGCCACAAGAAACCAGGCAAGAACTGATCGCTATTCGAAAGAATAGAGTCACTGGATGCGCATTCATCCAGCACTACGTGGGCGACGGTGAGCGCAAACTTGGTGTACCTTGTAAAGCTTTGTTAAATTATATTCGGCTAAAAACTTCTAATTAGAATATTGATTCTACAGCGACGAGCTGCGCTACAGAATACTCATATCTACTCGATATTAATTAGCTAACTGTTCAATTGGCCTTTTCATACATTAACACAGTGTGCTGTCAAGTTTAACACTCATACCCGCTTCGTCTAATTACCTTAGCCATCCATTCAACATTGTTTATCGGGTTTTGCTGGTCAATAGACAGTTAACATAGATTATACGCATTTCAGACCAGACAATCTAACCATAGCTGCGGTGCGCATACGTCCGTGGAGAATTTGTAAGCAACACCTTGGAGACACTATCAGTGATCGTCGACGGGTGCACCACATATATATGTATATATATATATATATATATATATATATATATATATATGATATATCGGTCAATCAGTGGTATAAACTCCGCACTTCACTGTCGGCATAAGCGAACAAACCTCTTTGAGGACATGATAGTGTTAGTGGGCGCAGGATATGGACTCGTATGAGAGACTCCGCGCTGTTACTTCTAACTAGCAACAGATCTAACTCTTCCACCTTTCATCGCAATCTACGGAGCATTTCAATATTCAGTATCTTCACCAGTTCATGCGTCCGGCGTAGTCCTCTATTGCACGTTAAGCATCGTCTTGACTGCACGAACGATATCGTCCTTCTGCGGTACAGCTCTAACCTCGAGACTTGCGGTGTACGGCATTGGAACGTCGGCACCCGTAACTCTGTTTTTAAAATTGAAAATGACAGCAAATTAGCATCGTAGCATATTAATATAGACGTCGGGAACTAAACTTAAAGTAAAAACCACACAAAAGTCATACGGGTGGACTAGTCCAATATTCAACGAATTCGAAAATTAGATATGGAACGAAGATTAATACACCATCAATTTTAATTTATTTGCAAATGTCTCGACATTTGTAATAATGCCTCGATAAATGAGTTCTATTTCGGGCTCTCATGTTTTCGATTGGAACCGGACCCGCCTACAATCAAAAATGATCTCAAACAAACGGGTCTGTTAAAAGCACTGTGATGCCGACTTACAATTACATAAGTGACGAAATTGCATGTGACAATGAACAAAGTCTGTAGACATTATTAAGTATAATGACCAACTGTTCGCCATAGTGATAACTATTCATTTAGATGGGTCAAATGACTAATTAGATGTTGTTGATAGCTGTTATGGCAAAACATTACTAAACAACGAACATATTCATTCAGACGAACCGAATAACAGGAGCATCCAGATAGTCGAAAACAGGGCTTTCCATTATCCGCGCACTAATCTCGGCCCCCACTCCAGCGAAAGGCCACCCACCCTCGACCGTCACACAGCGGTGAGTTTTCATTACGGACTGCGCGATCGTCTCGAAATCCAGTGGTCGAATCGAGCGAAGATTGATCACTTCGCACTCGATGCCGGCCTAAATCAAATCAGAATTGATTAAATACTGTAATTTTTATCTGCACATCAATGTACGAAGTGACTACCAGCTTATTTATCTTTGACATAATAAAAGACCAATGCTGCGTTTAGAAACGTTACGTCATAAATCAAAAATACTTATCAGATGTAATCTACTCCCCAAATGGCATGGTCTTGTGGCGGGCCATATTGCCCCGAACAAGATCATCATACAAACTATTCAATTAACGAATGCACTGGTTACGATACTTCGCAAAGGGGGTTCGAATATCTGTTAGCAACCGATAATGAGTCGAGTTGACAAAAATGTCCGAACAAATTGGTTCGTTAAGTACACTGCAACGATTTAGAGAAAACTTACACTTGCGAGCTCGTTGGCGGCATCGAGACAGGCGCCAACCGGTTTCGAGTGAGCAATTAACGTCACAGCGTTGCCTGTACGCTCGATTTTCGCCTGCGAAATTGAAAATAGTCACCCGCTAGCTTGAACATCTGTATGACCCCCTCCTGTACACACCCTTTCTTTAAGCGATAGATTCGATATGTTGACAGATATGTGAGGTACATTGGGTTGCTAGATAGTTGCAGACAGATTTCTTAAGTCCGTCTTATGAAGCAATGTTGACGGTAGTACCGTGGACATTGTTAAATGTTGACTGAGAGTTTGCCCACAAAATTTACTTTTCTAGGTTTCTCAAGTTGCCGCTTTCTACGCGAATACGTCGTTCAACAAACCTTTCCAATGGGTACAATAAAATCTTTGGACATCGCTTCACTTGACATGTCAAATGCCGTTCCGTACATAAGTTCGTTCTCGAGGAAGACGACGGGATCATTGTCACGGATTGCTGCCTGAAATGTTTGCCATGTTAGCCAATCCGCGATCTTTCGATTCTAAAATCTACCATTTATCATGCAGGCAATACTGCCAAAGCTGCTGAAGTGAATAAAAAGATAAGATCACACATTGTATAAAAGAAAACCGAACAAAAATCCTTTATGATATAAAGGAGAAAACAATTAAGACTAAACATCCTACCTAACAAAAGAGTAAATGACTATTTAGGTGGCAACATGACCAAAGTATAATTCTATTGATTTCATCCTTACAGTTCAGAAGCGCTTCAAAAGAGGTTTGAATTTAGGGGCTGCCGAAGCGCCCTGTGTAATAACGTGTATGTGCAGTATCAATGATATTGACTCCTAATAATGAAATAGGAAACATGGGTAATACATTTTACCCCTTGAAAATTTGAATAGCTTATTGCTCCAGTAGGTTTTTAATTTATTGAATTCGTTATATTTCTATAGCGGCTTAATAAGGATTCTTCAAGCACTTGCGAATGGGCCTACCTTGAGAAGGCCTTTAGCATCCTCGCTGCTGTACGGCGAGAGGACTTTGAGGCCAGGACATTGCCCATACCACGCAGCGAAACACTGTGAATGCTGGGCCGCAACCCCTACAGCGGCACCATTAGGACCCCGAAACACGATGGGAACAGCGACTAATCCTGCGCTCATATAGTACGTCTTCGCCGCTGAATTAATCACATGGTCAATAGCCTAAAAAGAATGAATAAACGGGTTATTTTTTACTATGGTAGCACTTCAATGGTCGGAGCAGTAATTTGCACAATTTAAAGCCGCGTTGACAATCATATTTTGGAAAACGTAGTGCACCAAAACGAGAATGAAGCCAATGCACGAAGTCTACTTGCTTAAATCAAATGAGAAAATTGAGTACAAAGGAAGGCGATGAAGAGAGACGGTAAAGTAATCTTTGGGAGACCTTTCGAAACGCTGGTCAGTCAGAGCATAAATCGAAGATGACCAGGAATGAGGGAGTGAATGAGGAGTGAAGGTCTCATGAGTCGTCAATTCAATCTTTCATCATGATCATTGTATCCTGTTCACACCTGCATGGAAAAGTTAAACGTCATAAACTCGCAAATCGGCCGTAGTCCCGCGAACGCTGCGCCAACAGCCATTCCGCCAAATCCGATTTCAGTGATGGGCGTATCGATCACACGCCGATCTCCGTATTTCTTCCACAGACCTCGGGACACCTGATACAGAGAAGCAACATTGTCAGATAGAGACTGCTATCGCAAATTATAATCAAACACAAAGATTCTAGATATTTTACTCTCCAACAGCACTTTTGCCAAATCTTATCAAGATACAAGTGAAAAATCGAATTCTGCTATACTCAGCATATGACTGTAACCAAGTTGTTTTTGCGATTTATTATATACGGGTCACTGGTTCCGGTCTCGCGATGCGACATATATCTATCTATCTATCTATCTATCAGCATTGTGTTAAATAGAGAAAGTTATATTTAATATAGGGATACAAATTGGGTCAAACATAGGCAGTGCACATACCTTATAAGCTCCATCGTACTGTGCAACTTCTTCACCAAGTAGGAACACCTGAAACCATTACATTGACTATAATAAAGGTTCGTAGCGTTTTATTTACGAAAAGCCAGGAAAATAAACGCAATGATCAAATTCTCTTAGCTATACAACACGTTATTCCGTATTTTCTTCTGCTAGAAACACAAATATATCGGTGTTGCAAGTGTATTATCTCATTGATTGATCAATTCAACTGTGGTTGGGGTTAATATCGATATTAATAGCAATAACCTACCGCTGATACTTGAAGGCGAGTGTTGATATACTAATAATAATAATACTGGCAAAGATTTTGGTGAAACCTTTATATCGTTTGCCCATTGTGTTTTCTGGTACAAGACATCACATTTTTTGACTTGACATATTATTGAACTCTTGAGGCTGAGACATGTACATTTATAACGTGCACTGATCACTTATCCACTATCATTAGTTCTCGTAATAAGAGTCTAAAAATGCAGTGTCTCTATTTTGTCATTCAATTCCCTCGAAGTGAAGTTGGATCAACACTTATTGAAAGGTTTCTCGGGTTGGCAATGATCTCCTGACATTTGCCGCTAGTTGTCCAACTGTCAATAAAGTAATAAGAAATAGCAGAGAGTCCATTTGACTACTTAGGGCCGAGAAAGCGAGCACAGGTTCATCGGTGCAATTTATTGCAGTACACGCTATTCTCGTGAATTACCTACTGTGGTTTCTCGATATGTTCTATCCCAATAGCGTGTGAATTTAGGGTTTATTTGTTAACAAAACGATATCATAGAAATCAACAGTCGAGCCAATGACGTGATGTAATGTCACCTTCCTGATTTTATTGAACCGTTGAAAAAAACGGCAGAACAATCAATATTGTTATACACCAAAGACAGATATTGTTTCACAATTATCAGTCTTATCACAGTAAATCCCCTGCGTGTCTCATTGAACTGTTCGACAGCAGATAACCTTGACTAAGCACTCAACTGGGGGCGACTTGAAATGATCT
Organism: Stratiolaelaps scimitus; assembly: GCA_019614645.1. Taxonomy (NCBI): domain Eukaryota; kingdom Metazoa; phylum Arthropoda; class Arachnida; order Mesostigmata; family Laelapidae; genus Stratiolaelaps; species Stratiolaelaps scimitus. Next base: position 2,709,874 of record JABWDB010000021.1, read on the forward strand.
ACAGAGGAAATTCAGTTCTTTTCTATAAACAGAGTTTCACTCATACTGGGACATTTAACCGATTTAAACACCTACTTTCCGGCTAAAATGGCATCGTAGTTCAATTTTTGTTGGGTCAACATAATCGAACACAATTCGAATACATTACGCGCTGCAGTATTCCCACTCCCTAAGGTGAGCACTTCACAATAAAAACAAGAGGAAACTGTCTCATATCCTAGCTGTTATCTAGAGACTATGGTCTGCTTCTGTCAATTAGATCGATAGACAGATATATACTATATATATATATATAGATATGATTGTTGTGGTTGTTGTGGCACCTTGTCATCGCGCTCCATCTCCTCGTCCAGAGCGGCATTGAGAGCATCTCGGACAGTCATCTGAGCTGATGCCACCCGAGGCGTTGTGCTGAACTGCCGTGCAACCGCGCGCAACATTGAACGCCGAATCAGGCCAGCCATTTTTCTGGATTACCCCTGTTCCTGTGGCGATCTCACAATATAGAAAAATGCAGGTTCCAGCCAGTTAGCCAGCTCACTCACGTTACACCTAACCACCAAGCAATGAACGCACCCTCTCTCTACCAGCGGTGTGCGGTGGTGGGTCCACAGGAAGATGGGCGAAACTCCAGCCAAAGACAAACCCGACCTACCGACCGATCGACCGTCCACAAACACTGGGCGGTCAATAGAGTCAAGAGGTTCGCGCCGCACTGGACGGCCAATGCAGCCGTGATACGATCGCGCCACCCTTTGAGTAAGACCGGCAAGCAGTGGTCGTGCGAGATTCAAAATAGCACCATTGAACCGCTAGTAGCAGTGCCAGTTTTTTAGTATAAATCGAATGTTGAGCTTATGTCTGAACGTTAGGGTGAAATTTGTGAATTTTTGAAACTGTCCGAGACGAATCAGCGAATGCAAGAAGAGCCTGTTCGCCGGGTGCTGTTTAATGCATTATTCCAATTATCACTATTATCACTAACTTGTATTTGATGGTTCTTGTACGATGGTAAATAAAGCTGTGCCGACCTTCTGTTTTATTAGTCGAGTCGGTAGACGTTTGCAGGATGAGCGCGATCTCCGTATGCTGTTATATGGCGTGCGTAATAAATCACGTGACAATCTGGTTGGTTTTCAGAGAGCAAAAAATAGATGAGGTCAGTTAGTACATAAATATTTTAATAAAAATGGCATAAGTATTTTTGATAATGATACTGCAGTTACTTGTCACATCAGTGAAATGCCGTCGGAGTTTTACCAGATAATCGGGATTGCCATTCCGCTGTCAAAACTAAAAATTTCTTCTTAAGTTGCATATTGTCTCTTCAGGTGATTACACTCCTGCTTACTCTAATGGTTACACTATGGGACGTTAAATGTTGGCTAATCAGCCCGGAAATTTTATTTTTTATAGGTGATTACACTACGAATAGTAGGATGTCCTTTGATCATCCAGCTTAATTCCATGATGTTCTTATATTTCGCTCAATAGTTTTGCTGTGAATGATATAATATTCCGCTCTATAATAATATTCCGAGGAAGGATAATTCACGAGACACTTTGTGAAGACTGACATACCGTAGCATGCCATGCCTGCAACTCTAAACTCCGAACGAGACATCATGCTGAACTTGTTACCACAATACGTTGGTGTTACAAATTATCATCGCTATTCCTAAATGAATAACACCGCTAATATTCAATTGACAAGCAAGCCATTCGTGGTCCAGACACGACATTTGTGAATTCTGTGCTTGCTTTTACAAAGCAGCCATGTGAGTCTGGTTATATGCATGGCTTCATGCAGCTTTTAAGGTCATCGTACATTTCGCCATTGTCTTCATTAAAACATGGCGTACCTATTTCATAGAACTTTGTAAATACAACAGTCCGAGACTTTTGGAATGGGCCTTTTATTAACATTATCGTGGATATTATGTGGTATTATTAAGATGAATATTTGAATTATTTTCTTGCAATAGATCATTTCATCCTACCTGGTGATGATGTTAACAAAGTAATGATAATGTTACACTAAGTCGGCTTGTTGCGAATTTATCGTTGAACGCCAGAATGGCGAAATCATACTCTCAACCATCCTAAGCTATCTAAGCTAACGTATTACCGTCCTACCCACAAATACATTTCTTCGAACATCATAATAATTTCCATAAAGTTTCTATATAACACTTTTTGAGCGGCATTACGAGGTATGGCTCAATGGGGGTCGCCTCTTAAGGTGAAAAACAACAGGCGGTCACTGTAGAAAATGGCAACGTACATGATTTCGACGAGTGAAGCATAAGGGCCCAGTGCAGGATATTCATATAGAGACATATAAAGAGCTTAAGCATTGCAAAAGCTGCAGTTCCATTAATAAACCAATAAAATCTTTAATGTCTGTTTATATTTTTTTATTTAAAATGCTATCGCTTTAGGTGAAGCTCTGAGCGACATCCGATATCCACCTAAAGAGAACTTAATAAATAATCAGGAGATCATCGCCGGTCTTGCATTAGAATTACAATTTAATTCTGAGGAAAGATATTTGCGACATTGTGTCATTACGCAGCACGGCTGTTGGATAAGCAGTGATGCTATACAAGTTGTCACTGCACGAAGCCAACTACCTGAGATAATCCAGTAATTGCTCGGAGAATTGTTCAGCAATTTAGTCCTAGCTATTATAAATTATTTCACATTATTACGCAATAGTAACGAGTGATAACCTGTTTTGGATTTCGTACCAATGAGTGAAATCTAAGTAAACACAAGACATGTTTGCTTTATGGTGAAGAGCACATATATATATATTTATTTATGTATATTTATTATAGAGAAATAGATGTTTCTTCGTCGGTATTTGAGTTTACATCACGGCGGAAAGATCAGCCGTAGCAGCTGGCAAGCGCCATAAAATAGACTCTTTTTACTGAATAGAAAAAGAGCGCTGTGGGTTTAATGGCTTCAACATGGCTGGTCTAAGGTATGTTGAAAGCAGTTACAGGATTTGGTGTTCCGTGAGTCCCCTGAGATCGATTACTGCTTGACCAATGCGGCTAAAGAAAAGTTGAGCGCATCGGGTGCCGATGCCATGTACTTTTTACATACAGCGGCCGCATCCTTCAGAAACGTTGTTTCCGACGAGGCACCGTGTTGAATTGGGCCAGACTTCCGTCCATCAAGTTCGTAAACGTGGCCGTCGGCGAGGACGATAGCCACGAAATGCAAGTCAAGCTTGTCGTCTAAATTCGGCGTCGCTGTCTGGCCTTGGCGAGCGAAACTCTCGTGGATCTGTCGAGTGGTCAGTAAAGAAAAGGTTCATTTAATAGTTGTAGGATTTGCACGCATGTCGTCAATTCAGCTGATATGAGAGACTTTATAGGTTGCGTGTGTATTGCTAAAGAAGTTTTTTTTATATATTGATTAATATTTTTGTACCAATGGATATGCCGCACGTTTGCGTGACGTGGCCAATAAGTTGTATTTAAACCATAACCGGGATCATAGGGCCAGAGAAAAGTAGAAACATATTCACTTTTTTGATATCAGCGTTGTCCTCGAGTAGTTTGGCTTTCTCTTCGGAGCTCTTATCCTTGCCTGCTTTGATGAAAACATCGAGGGAGCTGCCCTCAGTTACCGGAACCTGCATCACAATGAACCCTATTAGAAAATTCGTTGCCTTATGGCTCAACTCGTCTTACACAGCGCATTCGCCAAAACCGGCGCCCCATCGGCAAACTCTATGGTACTTCTATTAAAATAAAAGTGGGTCAACTACACTCGAATGAAACAATAGAAAGACGCTCTGCACCACGGAAAATATGATGCATGGTTCGTCTTCAATACAATATAACTATAATACAAAAATAGCTACGATATTGATTCTCTCTAAGCTGAATACAGGGAACGTGGTAGAGGGGTCCCCGCATAGGTCAGTTGTATTATTGCGATTTCACTACGGCAGAATCAAGTCAAGAGATGTAACGCCCACCTAGTCATATGCATTACCTTCGAATTAGCGAGGGAATGAAGCAGGCCGATCGTTCCACAGGCATTTCGAATCGTCTGTTTCATAAAAAACACCTTTGACTTGGAAGCCTCAATCTCCGTTCCACCACCACTGGCGGCCGTAGCATTATCTACAGGAAATAGTAAAAGCAACGCTCCGACCGGCTGAGGGATAAACGCCAACAGCTCATCGTCCAGGCCGAAAACATCGACGAGACCCCAATCTTTTGAAGCTCCAAGCGCGTGGATGTACTTCGTCATAACATCCGGGTTGGATTCCAAACCCAACCAGCGAAGAGCCATGGCGAGTGTGTCTGAAACAATGAGTTACCGACAAACCTGATAATTTGACAAAGATGTGCACGTTTTTAAGGTACGCTACGTTTAAATAAAATGCGTACGCGATTTTATTTACGATAATTATAACCCTTAGTTTTATGTAGCACAATAAAATATAGATACAAATAACATAATAACATGAATATATAGAACAAGTAACAAAGTGTAACCGACAATGAAAACCGCATAAAACCGAATACGCCGGGCCGAATTCGCCACCGCACCTCCATCACTCGGCAGATGTATACGACCTATAAGTTATTTAATGTTGAATGCTCTACAGATAAACCTCCAGTTAGCTAGTTTTAAGTTGCTTCACTGTTTGCATCACATCTGAAACACGTAACGCTGACAGGGATGACATTTGAAATCACACATCAGCATGACAGCTATTACACTGCATTCACACAACAGCTCTATATACAAATGAAGTGCGGTACATCCTGTTATTAGATCCATTGTCTAATACCTACCTAACTTACGTTGATATTGTGCTGAGCGGAGGCCAATGAGCGCCGTATCGACTGTCGATCCACTAGAGTTTCCCTACGAACTATTGACAACTAACCGAGTGCCTATGATACAATATCGAAATCGGAGAGATTTGTAACGACAGAACGCAGGTAGCCAACCGATTGTGTCTCACTCGTTGTATCCCTGCGAGCGCTATGAGCTACTTAATAGGTGTTGCCAGTATATGCCGGTGGTATGTGTTGGCTTGCGTTAGCAGACGATTGGCTGTCCGCCGCGCGCGGAGAATCGATACCGTATCGAACTAGTCGCTGGTGATGTCCGACACAACACCGAACTGCATCGACAAGACGAGAAGCACGCTTGCTTTGGACTCGGTATTTCATTATTGATCACCTCAAAAGCATGACACGTTTCAATATAGCGCAAGGACACAATGATTGTGTCTGTGCAATTTTTGACAAAAAGCATTACATGAAGGGCGATGATTGGGTTATACCAGACGACTTAAAACGATCATAATCAATAAAATAACTATTCATAGCACAGTCTAGCTCTATTTTTCCGAACTATTATTTGTTTTATAACCATCAGTGCATGTATAAATACATTAAGACAAAAATTAATGACATGCATAATTGAAGTCACTCATCAATACTCCGCAACAAACTTGAACCGATGGAGATATGCAGTAAAGGCATTTCACCGCGATAGCATGGAGTTTTGTAGATGGTTCGTATGCACATTTTATAAAAACTAGATTACCAAAAATTTAAACTACTTCTTACAGTTAGCTTCGTTGGCCTATATTTCAGACGTTTGCTGGGTATTCCATATTATCTCTAAATAGAGAAATCGTAGCCAAATATACGAACTTCATAGTGTACTCCTCATTGGATTCAGTGAGAAAAAGACACGAGACAAAAACAACCTAAAGTAAATTTTCCTTCCTGACTAAACCATGCAAACATAGCCCATGTATATACCCCCATCATCTTTGGATAGCACGAGTTGGACTCAGCACAGAGGCAAAGAGTGCTGTTGGTGTCATGGTTGGTCTCACGAAACAAGGAACACACGCCATAGATGATGAGAGAGAGATACAACGGACGTTCGAAACTGAACAAATTGGCTATTTCGATGTTCGCGCACAAAAAGCAAATTTTCTACATGTATTTTCACTACTATTTTTGAGTGTGTAGATAATAACATATTTTTTAATAGACAGAATGTACGTTGGCAAAGTAAAGGATGTCACGGATACCGAGAATGTAAGCGAAGCGAACACAAAGAACAAATTAAACATTTCGTCCGAATTCATAACAGAGAGCCGATAATCGAAGGGCATATTGTACTTAAATTCGCTTTCATGGCGAATTTACTCACCAATGGTTATATGCAGAAGCGATGCTATACAGTGATGTCGAAACATATGCTTACTCGGGATCTCGGATCTCGAATATATTTACATAGATAATTTTTGCGTAGTATTTTGTTCATTATTTTTTTGCTATTTACGGTACTTTTTACGCCAATAGTTAATTTCTTATATTTCATTGGCTTAATTGTTTTATCTAATGTATAATTTAGGAACATAGGCTAACGCAATCCTCTCCGCCCCCCTCTCCTTAAAAATACACCTGGCGAATAAATATTTTTCGAGTCCAATTTCGATTCGGCTGCCAACCAAATGAACAACCACTGTATTTACACAGATTTGTAGTCGCCAGTGTATGTCCTAGTCCGCGTTTTCCAAATACTCTGGACTACCTCATACTCATCATCATTACATTGGACTTATATCTTTTTCCGTGATGATCAATGTCCACTCATTGGTGTTGTAGTGAAGATTACAACTGCGTCAAAACGATATCTCTCTGGTGTTTACTTGTATGTCCCTATCGTTTCAGGGGGTCGCCGCCGAGGATGAGAATCAAGGACCAACATTGTTTGGCCGCAATTTACAGGATATCCCATGTTTTCGGGAGACTTTCCTTACAAGCATAGGGGGTGGCTTGACACTTGGTATCTGTCATTTTATGTTCACCAGTGAGTATGTTCAATTATTCAAGTATGTACCGCATATGTTGCTGTTCCAGTGCGCGTAAAATCATATCAAATGCATGTTAACATTTTGCAACTTTTGCGATCTATCCAATGTACATTCCCATTCGAGTAGGTATTCTGCATGGCGAGCAAGATGGTAGCGCATACCTAGGTGCCTAGGTTTTCGGGCTATCTCTCAGCCAGATGGTATGGGCACATAATAACTCTGATGATATATCTAATGTTGGGAATTTCTCTTCGCAGGCAAAGTAAAACGATCGACTGACGTTGCCCTATGTTCGTTTATGGGTATTACATTAGTGAAATGGATTTACTGCAGGTGAGAAACAACGTTGCTTATAAATGAAATTGTTGACGATCGAGTGAGCGGATTTAAGATGCGGAATAGGGAAAATCGATTCATGTAGAAATTAGTTGCTGTATAAATATATTAAATGAATATCATTATTATAGTGTTATTGGTACTGAAGACAATTTGCACGTGAAACAATAATTTCGTGTCCCATCGTTGTGTGTGGAATACATCAAAATGTCATAGGCAAACGGATTGTTTAAACCGACTCGGTATGAACTATATTGAGCCTTCTCCGGTATATATCTGTACGTACCGCTTAAAAACTATAATAATCTCTTAAATTTCACAAGTCTCTCCCAACAACAAGTTGCCTTGGTTATGTTTAAGCATACAAATGGTATTCAACACTGACCGGATCGCAATAGCCCATACATTGTATATATATATATATATATATATACAAATCCTTCATATAAGGTTCTCAACCCCATAGTGTTTTGCTTTCAGCTTTTTTGTGTTTAACATCTCCGCCAGGTTGTCGACCTGCCAGTTAGTTGTTTCGACGGTTTGAAGTTCGAGTATTTGTATTATTTGAGCCTGAGAGTTTTGCTGATTTTCCTTTTCACTACCGTATTTTATTTCTAGAGACATATCACTACTTCTTTACTATCATCCATTATCTATCATTATTGTGTATTCAACAATCTCATTTCAGATATATGTGGTCGGTTAGGAAGTTCCACGGAGAACAGCTTAAATACGCTATCCAGATGAGACAAAGCTACGAGGGAACTGACAAAGAGCACGAATGGGACAAATAGTAATGGTGTATATAGATGAAAGGCCCAAGAAGCAGTTGATGATACGATTCATGGATAGTCATCATTCATGCAATTATGTTTAAAATAAACTGAATAAATAAATAATAGATTAATTATTAAACGCGTATTATCACAAATTATAGCATTGGCCCGTGATGGTCATTTGAGTGGAGGATGATGCCCTGTTGGTCGATCAGACAGTGGTAGAGATGTAGTTGGTAAGTTCGTCAGCTCGAGGATCAGTCTATGCAGGGATTGCGTTATCAATAGTTTAGTATAACAAATGCAATGCTTTTACAATTATTCATCATATGGAAGCAATTGTACTTGAAACACATATCCGTGCGAAGGCAGAGTTCCACAGTTACAGCGGATAGCTGTTGTTGGTGTTATTGATCGTCGTTGGCAGCTGTTATTGAGAGGCAATGTAGTCTCCGTAGTCGGTACACGATAGAGTGAGTAACGGAAGAGGATCCTGAGGCTATGACAGCACACACGTTCAGACAGTGCCGGGACGGACACTCCGTCCGTTGGGTGGCGCGCGCGTGCGCGTGTGAGGGGACGCCTGAGCTGCTGACAATTCCTCCGGACCAGGGCGATCTGCCCGTTCCACCAGAACTTCGATGTCCCTGCTTGAGGGTCCCGGCGTCCTCCCAAGGCGGCTGCCCGGCAGGCGTCCTCCAACATCGTTGAGACTGCCTCAGCGGAGTAATCGGGTAGAGTTTCCACCCGGCGAGCTATTTCGCTCTGAAGCCTCCCGGGATCTATCCGTCGCGGCGACGGGCCGCCCCGAATGACGGGGGGGGGGAAGTCATAGGGGGGCTATTGAGTAACTAATAAAAGCGTGGTCGGAGAGTGACTCGGACTCTTTAGCTTTATTTGTGGTAAATAAATACTCATGTTATAATTAAGAGGCACTCCGGTAAAATTACTAATAAGTATATATGGGTGCAATGCATTTTTAGTTGTGGCACTTTCTTTCTGCAGCCAGATGAACTCGGTGTGCGATCGGTATCAGTTAACGCATTTCGAATGTACAACCACGATTTCCGAACATGTGCGCCTGGCAAATCGTAAATAATATATATGTAGACTTGTTTTTGATTTTTTTACGGCGAGCCAACTCAATGGACGATGCTAGAATATTTCAGAGCAAGTGTAAATATTAAAACGTTCCAATATTATGTGCAAATATAGTCTGAACTTAATTCGTGAGCAAGCAAGCACAAACTTGGGACAAACATCAGAATATACTAAGTATACTAAATACTGATTCAAACACGCGCTGTCAGAAATTTCTAACGAGCGAAATATTGAGAGAATCTGGGCGTTTGCTACTGTTTGCTTGTATTCGATAGCAGAAGGAAATCGCGAAGGAACCTATGCTATTTGAAGATCGACCTAAACGATGACCGGTGGCTAGTGAACAAAATCGAAATCAGTTATTTCTTATTTACACAGAGAATGACACATTCAACGTTCGAAAACAATAAACTGTTATTTAGGTGACGATGTCAAAGTCGTTTCATTTCCTGTTTAAATACGTCACCCTGCCGACGAAGCCACGCTATGGCAGCATCTCTTTGTTGTAGAATAGGCTGCCTGTTCTGTTTGGGGGCGCGCCTCTTTACTTTCAAAATCGTGCTGGCGGCGGCGTCGGCGGCGGTGGCTGTTCCTACCCCGCCGGCTTGCTCCCGCCGTCGTCGCTTTGTCTGCTGAGTAGTTTCGATATTTTGAAAACATCTGATCAGCGTCATCATTCCACTGGTGAATTGCACATTTTCGGTGTTCTACTAGTGAGGAATTACTGTAAGTTGCCGCTGTGTTTCAGTGAGTTTCTTCCATGCACAAGTGTTGGATAAGATGCAAGTGTCGTTTGCGGTCGGGTTTTTAGAGTGATTTAAGGCCAGTTGACCCTGTACAAACGCCCCTATATATCCGTCTCGAATCCAAACTCCAACGTCAATTGTCACAGATGATCGACATAGGCAGTCGTCCATTGAAGCATCTCTCTCCCTTGCAGTTCCTCAATTATGGCTACGAATGGGTGCGATTAATAAAACCAAATGAAATTATGAACCAATAAGGTCGTCTAAAGCAAGCCAAAACGTTCATTGCCTTAATCAGAGGTTTCAGCGGAGCAAACGTTGCTTTTTAGTGTTAGATAAAATTCACGTCCGCCTAAGAGGTTTCTGATGCAACCGGCATTAAGTGCCTGTCAACAACCCACATTTTCAGAGGGTAGTTAACATTTCGCCTAACGACATGGACATTTTTGAATCTTTCATCCAAGAGATCTGTGGAAGACGGTGAATGTTGCAAAGTAGTGTATTTATAGGGGAAATGGTTTACTTGTCGACGATCCAACTGTATTTTGCTGAAAGCTCTCTAGTATTGTCTACTGCTAAGACTTTAAAGGCCTTTTGCAGTGTACTTTGGCTTGTTATAAATTCACAAATGTATCGTATTGAACTAAAACTGGTTTTAATTTATTTGCACTTTCATTGAACGTTAAGAACTAATGCGATACAATTCTACTGTGGATATATTTTTTTTAAATCTATTCAGAAGTTATACCTGTTGTACACGCTATAGGAAAACAGTAACTTACTCATGACCGAGTTAAAGTATAGCAACAATTCTATTGAAGAGACCAAGATAGGAAATAACGATTTCAAAAAATAGGCCCTTCAAAATTCTCAAACATCTGAAAGAACGGTTTCAGCATAAAAAATGTAATATATTCCAATGTATAAATCACGAGGAACAGGTCCCCACCCTACGCAGTTAGCGTGTCATTGTATGCGTTATGTATGAACTGGTTGGTCGAATATGGGTGAGTTTCAAACGGGCCGTCTACATAGAGGGCATGCGTGGGTGCTGAAATCAAATGTGCGTCTAATTATTTACCCGTTGTTAAACTGATTTCTGCAGCTTTTGTGAAGTTCTATTGTCAACATGATTGAATCAATGGACGTGGACGCCGCACCGGTTGCGGAGGAAACGCAGGACGCGGAGGCGGCCACCATCGATGGTGAGCTAACTTTTAAACTCACCATTAGAGGCAGCATCGCCTAATATGTACTGCCTTCAGTTTCAGTTGTCGCTATTGTAATATGGCATGCCGTTGATATGCATAACTATACGGCTAACAGGGTGTCTCCAGAATAGGGGGCAAATAGCATCAGTGAGTGAAGCTAATGTTATTCACTCCAGGGACAAGGTCATCTCAACTCTGTTCCGAATTTCCAACAACTCACTAACTAACCTAATTAAATGCCTAAAATAGCTTCTACTGATGAAGTAATTTTACTCCGCCCACTAGATGCTAAAGAGATAATTAACTATGGCGAGGACAGAGAGAGAGAGAGTTAACAAAACGCTTCAAATAGTACAAGTATCACAGTCCATTTATCCGTATTTCAATATTTACATAATATATTCAACTCGGAAACACCTGTGCAAGTGAGCTGTCAGCATCGAGTACATATTCTCCACGATCACGAGCCCAAATATAGTAACTTCGTGTGACTATCACACCTCCCACTAGCGTACAGTGATATATCTGTGAACAAAAACAAGTAAAATTAATCGAACGTTGCTGTACAGGGCTAAAATACTCGGGGAGGCATTAGCATAGAGATCCATGTTTTAGGCTACTTAACGTAGTCTATTTCTATTATTTTTACTTGTGTGTATCTGCAGAGTTGAAGGAGCATACGGCGCACATCCAGAAGGCGGTCGCACAGAAAGAATTACGTTTCATTCTACGAATTCTTCGGCTGCTGCCAGCCACGCGTAAGAAGCTCAATTCGAAGTTACTCCGCAAAACGATTAATGGATTCTATACACACGATAAGACACATCGCGAATTACTTCTCTCGTTTGTGGCCTCCGACTCCGAGGATACCGATGACGCAGACGCAGCCCAGAATCGGTAAGGATATTTGTTTATTTATAGACTTTATTTATTTTCTATCAAGACCAAAGGCTGAGACACTTCCAACACCAACACCTTCCCTCAATGTGTGTTCCTTGCCAGAGGTGCGGTGAGGACCAATCTTCAATACTGTTGATAGGGATATATAAGGAGATTTACGATGCATATATATGTTCTGCGGACATCATGTCATCTTCTTCTAAAGCATACGACTCGAATTCCAGCGAGCGGTTCACCTCATCTATCGTTGTGGTCCTGTTTTTTTTTTCACACACAGGATGCGATCGCAAAAGAGCGCCCACCTTGCTCTACTTCCAGAGGTCGATGTCTACCTTCACCTGCTGCTCCTCGTCCACATGATCGATGCTTTGGAGAAGGCTCAGAGCGCCAACATGGAGCGCGCAATCCGTTGCGCCGAGCTGCTTAAGGGCAAAGTAGAGGCACATAGTGCTCGTCGTAGCATGGACTTGTTGGCCGCTAAAACGTATTTCTACTACAGCCGAGTGTACGAGCTGGACGGAAACCTGTCGTCAATTCGCGGGTGGGTTTAATTGTGGATTCGACCATATATATTCCTTTAAGCGTGCACAGCATAATTCGGTACAAATATTATTTTAGGGAGGGATAACACGATCGCAGGAAGATTGTTACGTTGTAGAGGGGTATGCATATACGTTGAATGGTGGTAAATCAGGTAGGTATCTCTTTGAAGTTTGCTGTTCAACACAACCTTAAAGGGATCTTTCGTTATTTCTCTAACCAGGTTCCTCCTAAAGCGTCTGCGAACAGCCACTCTTCGATCGGATTATGAGGGTCAAGCGGTTCTAATCAACTGTTTGATGCGAAATTATCTCCATTACTCATTGTTCAAACAAGCCGCCAAATTGGTGTCCAAGGTAAGGCGCTTTCATTCCAATATCCTTTTTTTATATATGCATTTTTTTGTTTTTTTTTTAATTTTTAATATTCTAGATTGACTCAGATAGTTGTGACGAGTACTATCGGTATGTACCTAGTTCGGCTTGTTTCTTTTTTACGAGGGGCATGTTTCTAACGTACTGTAGTATTAGTATCTAATGCGTATGCTTAAATGTTTCTCTTACCAGGTGACCTTTCCCGAAATGGCATCGAATAATGAGTGGGCCCGTTATCTCTACTATCTCGGCTGTATCAAGGCCATCCAGTTGTACTATACCGATGCTCACAAAAATCTTCTTCAAGCGATTCGTAAGGCCCCACAACATTCGGCCCTTGGCTTCAAGCAGACAGTTTACAAGCTTGCCGTCACTGTCGAACTTCTTCTCGGCGACATCCCTGATCGCACGACGTTCCGTCAGCCTGCGCTGCGAAAGAGTCTCGCACCCTACTTCCAGTTGACACAGGCAGTCCGAACCGGGAACCTCGGCCTGTTCAATCAGGTCCTGGAGAGCTATGGAGCTCGCTTCCAGGCCGATCACACCTATACACTGATTATTCGGCTGCGGCACAATGTCATTAAGACTGGAGTACGCATGATCAACCTATCGTATCAGCGGATCTCATTGGCTGATGTAGCAGCGAAACTGCAGCTAGGCTCTGCCGAGGATGCCGAATTTATCGTGGCAAAGGCCATTCGAGATGGTGTCATTGAGGCAACGATCGATCACGATAAGGGCTACGTGCAGAGTGCCGAAAACATCGACGTCTACTGCACAGGCGAGCCGCAGTCACAATTCGACCAACGAATTTCATTCTGTCTCGACATCCATAATCAGTCAATCAAGGCTATGCGATTCCCACCGAAAAGCTATAACAAGGACCTCGAGAGCGGTGAGTCTTCTAGCGGTGCAACGTTAATGAACCTAAAAGACGACCAGGTTTTCGAAGACATTTTATCTAGTCAACTCAGAAAACTGCGACCTGGTAGACACTCTATTAGTCTATAAGTCTAAGATTAAAGCATGCCTCATGTAACTGAGTTGAATGAATCACTTTCTTCTAATCAGATTAGGAAACTTCCATTTTCCGCTTCATCCGTAACTACGTCGTCACAAATATAAGAGAGGACTTTTGCAATACCATATCTGATTTGTAGACTCGGAAGGTGTTATGTGTTTCCTTTGATTGCATTTAATTTTAAAGTTGACCCCGTCGATTTTCGTTGATTGATGGATTGGTAAGCGATTGAATCAATGAATAATTGTTAACTAAATGATTGAATGATAAATGAATGGATGAATAATATATTTAAAAAAAATCAATTTTCATGTTCTAGCTGAGGAGCGGCGCGAACGCGAGCAACAGGATATGGAGTACGCTAAGGAATTAGCTGAGGAGGATGATGATACGTTTCCTTAACGAAAAAAAGGGCTAACGTTGTACGAGGAGGAATTTAATGGAAAGAAACGACAATTGCACCTAGGTCACCCGGGCGATAGCATCTCAAGGACGCTGTTACCTTTGAGAGACAGGGACAAACAAGCATATACTTCTGCAAAAGATATTGCTCTTATATAATAAATAATAAAATGCTGACAACAATAACAGTTTGATCTTTATTGTTACATGATATTGCATGCACACGTTTTAGCACTATATATATATATAATCGATAGACACGTTTTATATGTGATGTCTTCATCTAGCTATACTATGTAAGTTTTTAAGCTGACTTATACCATATATAGGTATCATATCTAGGTGGGTAATGTATATCAACTAAATGTCAAAGGTCTCCGTCGGCTTCAAATATTATTAGCGACTTACTACAAACGTCAATAAAATAGATATGAATGAATGTAACGCCCAGCGACTGTATATCATACTTTGCTTTAGATAATGAGTACGGACACAGAGTCGGTACAGTGGACAATCTAGTCCAGTGGCCATAATTAATTACGTTAGACCTGAAACTTCACTACCTGTGTTGTCTGACAATACAAAAGCACACTCTCATTAGCAGCGCAATGTTTGTATCTATATGACACAACTAAATCGTGGTCCAAAACGACTGAAATAACGATATTTTCTGATACAGCACTCGATTGTAATAATTTCTCACGAATAATAATATCTGACATAAGCTCATTCAACGACTATCTCAAAGCATTTCTTTTAAGTTCTAAGTTAATAAAATATATCGTTATTTCGGAGGTTATGGTTTCTTGTGAAAGATGACATGCCATTTACAATAACATTTAGGAACAAAGATGTCCTTTGAAAATAAAAAAATAAGAACCAGTTCTAATATAATGAGCTCAGCGGTTCTCACATGCGCTGTGTGCTCGATCAAGCAGGTCCGCCATCAAAGTCCGCCATCTGTAATAGTAATCTATTGCTAACCTCCCTATCACTCCAGGTAGGTTAACTATTTCAATACAATCAGCATGGAAATAGTCTTTTCACGAAATTTCTCTCATGCTGAGTGATTCTAGTATAGCCGGCTACAGCTCACCCTTTCGCCCTTGCTCTTCACTTTAGTCGGTAGACAGTTCTTCATTTAGTTCAAGCGACGAGCGCCAGCTCCACGTCTGCTTGTTACCAAAGCGAGCCGCACCGCACCACCTGTAACAGAGGGTTCAACAGAGTGCTACTACTATTGGGGTTACCGTTGAAGTTCGCGCCACCGGGAACTTGATCGTGGAAGTGATTATTTAACAGCATTCCTCTGATGAACAAGGCCGTAAATTAAGATTATTATTATTACTATCAGGGTGTGCGCCTTGTGTGCAGGATAAGTGACAGTCCCTGCCTGTGGTCACTCTCAGAGTGCAATGAGGCCCCCACAATGTATCACAGCTGTTCTCATCTCGGTGGGTACCCTCTGTCAGGCACATATGAATCAACCTCAACAGGCGTTCGGAGTACAGCCTGGTCAAATGGCTCAGCAGGCCCCTCATTCTGCAGGAGCCTATGGCGGTGCACCTCAGATGGGCCATCCGCCTCAGATGGTACAGCCTCAACTCGGCGGTCATGTTCCACAAGGCGGAAATATGCTGAGAGATAAAGCTCAAATTCAGGATAGGGAGCATATTCAAGAACATCTTCAGGAAATTCTTGGTGAGCTTTTCAATAGTTTCACATCCGTTTATAAATAATCCAGGATATCATGATGCCCAAGTGGCCTAACTCGGCATACTTTGACTTTGGCCAAGTGTAAGTGAAGATAGTATTGGAACACACACACACTTTTATAGACAATCGAGTCTAACCGCTTTTATGTCCCTTGATTCATATCTGCTGTGGTTTATCCGTTTTTCGTTCACTGTATGACGAATATCGGGCCGCTTTAGTTTAAAACAAATCGCAGTTCTAGAGGGCCTCTGTCCATATACACATATTATGTCTGAGAGAGTTACTTTTTAGCTATGCCTCCATAGACACTTATAGCTACACTATACCAATATTCTGAAGTAATGCGGGCGCTGTCAACGGCTAAATCACATTGGCATAACATTTTGTTGGTTCTACCAACTTTTGCTTTGTATTCACAGCAATGAAGACTGGTTTCCACTTGCCCAATGCAACTTACAATGCAAATTGCTCACTCTATGATGCTCATGATAGGCATCATTATAATTCTGAGATTGTGCACTCTAGAAAATCTAGGTTTATTAACTAAGTGCAATTGTTATCTGTAGAAGAAGTTGGCCAACACGTATAGAGTATTTAACAGTTATAGAAAGCTAGGATTAGGCCTTAGAATATAGATAATGTTTCCTTAAGTAGAATATTTTAAAGCGAATGCTCTCCTTACAATCAAAAGCGAGATGTGCTCGAAATGAATCGTTTTCTTAGATGGTCGCATGACCTTCTACATAATGGATGTCAGAACGACTCTGTGGCAGCAGTGAGAGAGTTTGCAATTGAACCCTGTGTTCTACGATAATGCCGGTCAGATGATACGTGCATGCTCTATTCTGTCGATATTCGATGTCATATCTGTGTCCTCTTTATCAAGTTCCATCTCTGTCTGCGGTGCTAACTTTATCCCTTCAGGTGACAGGCAGGATCTATCTAAAATGACTGAAGAGGAACTTCAGTTTCACTATTTCAAGCTTCATGACAACGATGACAACAACCGACTCGATGGACTCGAACTCGTCAAATCCTTGATTCACTGGCATGTCGAAGAGCATAAACATTTACAGGTAATAACCGCATCCAATAGGATGATGATAGCACGTACACTAAAGCTTAAATGTTTTTCACTTCGGCTAAGAAAAGTACGATAGCAATAATATAATTTCTGTTCAACGAAGAACGCGAGGAAACATTTCCAATTCCTAATTTACCTCAGAGTAAACGGAACTTACACGAAAATGAACTTGTAAATGGCATTTGTCCATCGAGAATTATGGTTGACACTGTTTGTATTGTCTACAGAAACTGAAGATTAAAATCCAAGTTAAAATCATTTTTTCCAACTCGATGACCCCTGATCCTGTCTCAGTGCTGCAGCTTACAGCAGGAAAATCACTAGTTAGAAGTATATACAAGAATGTACTAGATTTGTTGAAGTTAATCATACGTTTTTTCTTTTTAAATAGGTCTCTTAATTTTTAGAAAGTAAAATTTTCCACCTTCTTTTAGGCCTCCCAAGGGAACCCTGCTGCAGGCCAGCCGGGACCTCCTGGCGCAAATGGGCACGCGACGACAAAAATTTTCAACGATATTGAATTACAACAAATGATTGATCCAATTCTGGAGATGGATGACACGAACCGGGACGGCTATATCGACTATCCGGAGTTTGTCGCCGCTCAGAAACAGAGAGGATTTTAATTAAGTATTCATTCAACTAGTTGCCATCTTGTTGCAAACTGCCGCTAAATCGAAACGGGTTTCAAATAGCCAAGAAAAAAAAATATATATATAATTGACCATCGTATGATTTTCACCATGGGGCTACATGGTGTGTGTAAAATCTACAAATTCTAGAATACTTTTTTGTAGAAAATGGGCAGACTTGTACTACATATAAAGAAGAAGTATGCGCACGGCTTTAGTACTTACTACAAACATTCTCAAACGCGATAAAATAACTTTTTCTATTTTTTTACCAAAAAATAACCGATGAACTGGAGCTATCTGCGTGCCGAATTGACAAATGTCTCAAACTGAAGACACAAAAACATAAATAGGTAACTACAAGAACAATCTGCGGCTGCTGTCTGTGGAGAACGAATCCGCATAAATCAACCACTCTCTCACTATGGTTTGCGGCTGGCCCCAGACCTTCTGCCATTAGACATTTCTCGGTTATTATCCGTGTTATGGCGCTACTACGAGAAATTTTGGGAGAAAAATTCAGACATAACATCAACCAGCGAATGGTGACCATAAACACGAGCGACCGTAACAATGGACGCAATCGTACTTGATTAATAAACGGACAATTAAGAATGGTGGCAATAGAGTTAAATTAAACGTGCTATGGCCACCCGACACTGAATGGGGTCCGCATCAGTTCATGTTTAAATGATGCTTCACTACAACTCATAGTTAACAATTACCTACCTTTGTAAGGCCACCAACGTGTGTCATCAAGAGGTAACGAAAGGTCTGCTGAGTATTTCGTAGGCTCTTCGTTCAGTTCAATAAATTTCGATTTGAGCTCCAAGCTTGAAGCCATTTCGAGTCGCCAGCTCTTCCATATAGAAGGAAAGAGTGCTGTGTTCATATTTAAAGCAATTGCTATTTTTGTACAAACGAAGTGAAAAAATACATATAATATCAAATTATAATGAAAATGTCTCTGTGTCTTCAATTAAAAAATTGTGTATCGTAATATAGTAGTTATTACTCCATGCTGCTGGTTGCCAAATGTTCACAGGGAAAATAATTTGATGAGATTGACGGCTAGTATAAAATTGTTGCTTGTGGTGATTAAGCTCGTTTGTTGTACCATGACTACTATGACGTATTACTCATAGGCATACAGAATCCAGTCAAATACGAAAAAAATGTGGGTACCAATGTTTTGTAACTAATGTGTTATATGAACATTTATAAAATAATACAATAAAGAACAATAGACGAAGCGCTCAGGAAGATTGAAAATTAATCACACTGTTTGCTATTTACAACTCGTATGTATTTATTACAACAGAACTATTCTGACCATTCTGATTATCTGACATCACCACAATCAGAAGGTCCACCACATTTCGCTGTGTTGTCTTCAACCTCCTCTATCTTTCTAGGTTCATCATCGTTGGGCATTGTTTTGTGATCTTCACAAGCGACCGCAGAAGGCTTTTCCTCATCTTCACTTTCTGTATCGCTAGCTGAGGGAGGCAATTCAATTTCTCTGTCATGTCGGTCGCCGCTTTTGGCGAGAAACTCCGTTTGAGCACGAATGACGTCTACGGAAGTGCGACACTCGGCATACGTGGCCAGCAGGTCCTCGTTAAGTTCGGGGAACGAGTGACCCCAGGAGAATTTGCCAAGGTACCAATCGGCTACCGAGGAAAATCCAGTTAGGTACATTACGGCGGCAATAGCTTCTACACAGGAGAGTTCGCACGGCTTTCCATAGTTGACTGGGTTGGCTGCCACAAGGAAGGGTAACAGACGAGGATGATTACCTAACAAGTGAATGAAGAAACACGTGGCAAATTTGTAGTGTTCGTTAAGGTCAAATAAATCAAACTCAAGTTTACCCCAATAAACGCTAATTTGCGTTATTTATTACCTTCTTAAACCCAAATACATCAATAATTTATACTGCAATGCATTTTATTGCATTGTGTGTATGGTACCTTTCATTTTTGAGAAGGGCGTCTCGTCGAGTCGAGCCCATGAGCAATCGACCACAGCAACCCCATGTTCTGAAATGATTTCGGCGTCTTCCGGGGAGACGCATTTGCTCGCTGATGGAGTTAGAATAATTCCATTGAAACGTTGACCAAGTCTGAGGTCCTTTATAAGTCTCATACGAGCCAGCTTACGTCCTGAAGTTGATATGTTGAATACCAATATGTGATATTTATTAGTCTCTTACTCATTCAGTAAGGGATAAGTATGTACCTTACCGCTGTTATGCTAAAATATAACTTTAAGAAAGAAAAACCTTAATTATAAATAAAAATTTAGTATAAAGTGCACAAAAAAAAAAGAACAAAATTCAGTAAATCGTTTCAAAACTGTACAAATTTAAGTAAAAATATTAGAGTCGTTATCCTTCGTTTCAGGATGGCCTATATATAAATATATATATAAGAGCAATGACAGGACTCACCTGTGCACCTCTTAGGATCACAGTGGCCAAGATCCCACATTGCGACGGGAAACGGACACTCGACAACGGTTTCACCATCTGAATCACTATTTGAAGAAGATGACGTCCCAGTAGCGTTTTCTGTAGATGGTTCAGGCGCGCGTGGTACTCCATCGTCCTGGTCGAATGTTCTCCGATCTCCCCTCGTACCGATGCGGCTACCCCTACCGCGTTTTCTTGATGTTGTCCCTCCGCGAGGACCCCCGCGGCTATTCCGTGCCCCTGATGGCATCCCTGATGTATGCTGCAGATTAAGTTGAATTTAATATAAGCGGTAGTTGGAAATGTAATATACTTGGGTGTCGTTAGTATTAAACGCATTTATTCTCCTTCTAATATTTTTTTAAATTCCTTTGTCCAGAGATAGTAGCAATACTTCATATAATGATTGTCATAAGGTCACGATACAGAGAAGGTAAACGAAGTGTATATACATTTTGGCTTACGACGGTAATCGCTCGAGCATCAGCGAGGTAAAATGAGACCAAATGGAAACAAAAAAAATGAGGGTGGAAAATTGCAGAATCTGAGGCTGAGTATGTTAAGTAAGATTCGAAGCATCCAAGAGAGGTAAGTTGACTTGTCGTTGCTTTAGTTCGATTGGGGTGATCAACGAGTGGACAGCTAAATGCTAATTAGATCAGCAATCGGTTGATGGTCTGACATATTTGTTTAATCGGAATACTTTTAAAAAGGAATATCTTGAGAATTCACTCTAAGCGAACTGAGTATCTCAAAGTTGGGATGCTTAGATTGTTTAGCTAAACCTCTTAACATGTTCCAGGTTAAACAGATTTTCAAACGCTTCAACAAATATACGATATACCGCACAAGTGACAAGCGCAGACAGACGTTCTGGACCTAACGCTGAACGCTTATAGTATGAACCCAATTTAATCATCCTCGATATACAATTACAGTTGAAACGAATGAAATACCTGGGCGGTACAGGGCACTTTTTTTAATCCGTAGACCGCGATTCAATAGTTGATGATGTCTAACCCCGCCGAAACTATATCATCTGTGTTTGAGGCACGTGCACTGAGACAGTGTCGCCCTCACTCCGTTCCATTCCGACGATTAGAGAGCTGGAATTGGCGGGCCGTGTTTAGCAGTCGCCAGCGCTTTCTACTATCAGGCTGCTATTATAGAATGAAATTGTAGTTATAGGAGTGAGTAGGATAGAGATCTGTTGTTAGCACATTTACTGTGAGTGAAGGTGTGAATCGAACTGGCTATCTGAAATCATAGCTAATAGCGTAATCTCCTTAAATGGTTTCAATATATATGAAGTTTGTGCGTAAGACTAGTTTGGCAAATGTCGCACTTTAAGCAGCGGAAACATGATCGCCATATGATTCTAGTTCGACTGCAGTTTCGCAAGAAGAGAGCTGAAGTTGTTGTTCCTCAAAGTGTCTTGTGAATGGAAAGAGTGTTGTGTGTGCATACAATAAGCTCGTCCTGGATACCCTCGAGTGCTTAGAAAGTAATTCGCTTAGTCAATAGGTATATTAGGTAGTCTCTCGCAACGATGGCAGTTCTTTCCTCTTGAAATTTAAAAGCTAATCACTTTCCAAAGACTTCTTTCTCAAGGTTCTTTCCTACTAGTGGTTGTCAGCTGAGTGTTTCTTACTAAGTTTGTCCCACTTCGAACGATATCTATCTTCACCGAATTTGTATATCTGATACTTTTCCACTCCTCGTTATTATTTTCTGATCGTTCTTGTTTTAGTTCCTCTCTGTTGGTAACCTGCTTAGACAATATGGGTAGAAATGCATCTGCCTGCGAATTGCTACCCTAAGCTGTTACTGTTACATTTGCTGTTGTCTGTAGTGTATTGTGATAGTGGTGCTGAGTGACGACCTCTCGGCCCGTGTCTTTCGTTTGTATAGGATTTAGTTAGTTATCCGCTCTAGGGGGATGCAACGACATTCGAGGTCTAGGGAAACCACTGTGAATTGGATTTTCCTTTTTCAATTCAATGAATGTCACGACTGTTGTTTTGTTGACTAATCTAAAATTCAGCGCTATCACTGGCTTATGAATTCACCTTGGTGTCAGGGAACGAATACTAACATATTTGTATAGCTGATCAATAATCAATACAGATTATTTAGTAATGGTGACTGAGCCTTGACTTGACAGCCATCGCACATAAACAAGGTACGAGCCTCCGGTTACGATTCCATACAATCTGTGCTCTTTGCGGTTGTATAACAAGTCGTTCCTTCCTGCACAGTCAAGCTAAAATATAAGTGAAATTTAATTATACGACTTTATCTAGGATTTATTACACCGCGTAGGGATTAGGCTTTGGCCGCAATTGCCTGTGGTGCTATTGCAGGCAAACAATTTCGTTTCGTCAAATGCTGTTGATGCGCTTCTCTGCTTAATTTCGTCGACACACAAATTCGTATGTAGATCGTTGTAGTTCCGAATTGCTTTTGTTTGTCGGGGACGTTGCGAACGCTGAGTAGGACATTTATATATTATTTTTCTGTGCATAATTGCAGCCATGGGAATATTTGCATCACTTGATAAGCAATTCAGACTAGTGGAACAGATACGAGATTGCGACCACAAGAATGACTGAACACATCAAAATCAGGTGATTTTGAACTAACGCCACCCCACTAGTTCAAAATCAAGTAGTTCGTCAATCTCGCAGTTTAAGAATTTTTAAGCTTGATTGAATCGTCGCACTAAAATATATTTTGCTATTTGTCATGTCTACATAAGAACATGATGTATGTATTGAATATTTTGTTTCTTTTTTGATATTGAGAATTGCATTACGAGCGGGCACACATCTCGCTTAAATTTCACCCCATACCTCCGGGGTCTTCGTAGTACCACTGGTAGGTAGAAGCGGTGGATGCCTGCCGGGTCAAACGGCTGAGGTAACCCGTTGGGCGCCCTTCTGATGAGTCCTTTTTTTTTTTTTTTTTTTGGCCGGAGGTCTCGACATTGAGTCCGGCAAATTTATTCATATTACAATGTGTAAGTATACATATATAATAGTGTCTGTTCCCGGTGCGGAGCCCCCTGTATGTCCCTGTCCCGTTTTCGACACACACACACACCCGGTACTGTCTTTGTTTGAGATTTCGTCAGGTGTGTGCCAGGACCTATCTAGAACTACCTACATGTGTTGTAGGTCCCCTCCCCGTGTCTTTTGTCTTCCTATGTGTGATCTCTTCCTTTACACTCTTTGTTGCTGTTCAATACCTAGCGTCGTGCTCTCGTTCTCCAGGTTCCTCCTCCTTGTTTCTTCATCTTCCCTGTCTTTTGCATCTTTGTTTCTGAGGGCAGTGATCACGAAGTCCGTGATGGCGTCCCACGCCTCTTGAGACTCCAGCATCACCGGAACCAGTTGCTCCACTCCAGGAAACGATCTCCTGAGTCGGCGAGCCGTTTCGCTTCTAAGAGCCGCGAAGTGCTCGCATCCCTCGACCACGTGCTTCACATTATCCTCCTCCCCAGCGTGACAGAGCGTGCACTCTGGGGTCATTACCTTCTTGATTCTGGCCAAGTATTGATGCATGGGTCCATGACCCGTCAGAAGGTGGGTAACCTCCGGGGTGAGGTCCCCGTGTTTCCGCTCCACCCAGCTTCTGACATCTCTTATCATACGCCTAGTCAGCTCCGCTGTACCTTCGGCGTTTCGCACCCACCTTTGCTGCCAGGCCGCGAAGGCCCTCGACCTGGCCTCCTCCTTTGATAGCCCCCCGAAACGCTCAGCTCTTTCGATCGCCTGAAGATCCCATCTGATGTGTCCTAGCCGCCCTTTTCCTTCCAATACCTATTTGGCTGTCGCTGCACCTGTTTCCCACAAAGTATTTGAGCTGCACAGAAATTCTACGAGATCTCTCATATTTGTTCTCGGCATGATAGGCGGTTTTATGACTCTCAGATCCCTGCTTCTCCAAAGAAAGACGACCTTGTGGACCACCAGGGCTCTGGCCTGATCTAGAGCGGGACAGACAAGTAGGGTGTGCAGAGCATCGTCCCTCTTGCTGTTGACAGTGAACGCATTGAGGGGTCACATTCTAGTCACTGAGATATGCTTGGAAGTCTCCGTGCTCGGTTATCACCTAACTCTTGCGCCAGGCTCACCGCCACGCACTGCTGTCCATTCCCTTTGCCACTCTCTTAGCATTGCCTCTCTTTCTGTCTCCTTTGAGCCTTCTGGACCTTCCACCCAAAGCTTACGCCTCTCTACTACTACCAGGTCCCATGGTGGTGTACCAACTATAACGAGTGCTGCAGACGTGCTGACTGTTCCGTATGCCTGGATAATCCTGAGTTGCGCCAGTATAACCGCCTCACTCTTTTGTGGAGCTAGTTCCGAGATCGGCACCGACCCTCCATTCAGATATTGCCTGATCATTAGTATTACTGATGAAAAAAACGTTCCCAGTTTACGTTCAGATTCATTAGCGACGTGAAGTCAGACGTGGCATGCCAGCCGAAGTAATCATCTTCAATGTATATGATTACTCCGGCTGTGTAAATAATGAGAATGTCGTTTTTGCTCGGGAGTAATTACCTCGCCCCGTTCTCGTAACCGTAACTACTTAAACTCCACCTACGACTGATTTTTTTATATTCAAAATGTTCATCCAAAACTCTTGGACCCCGCCGGAGCCACTCAGCAGGACATATGAGCCAAACGTCAACGAGAATTTCATCGAATTTGATCAATATTTGAAAGCGAATGTAATGAAAATCAATGGTCATTCAAGATACTTTATTTTTGTCAATTGAATGCAAAGCCACAATGGAGTTCACGCAAATATATCGGTTTATTGCTCTCACTCAACATGTTTCACTGAAGAATGGAGATGACATTGAAACTCAAAACTTCGACCACAAAAACACCAGATGGTGCTTTTATGTGGACATAGGCATTGGACATATGTTAAGCATATACTAGCTTATCTCTCATGTTAAATGGCTAACATCCATGATCTCCCTGTGGTATATTTCTCATCGAAAGACTATATGAACCTTGAGCCGATGTCAAACCTGCCAGCTGTCTAGTCGGTTGTGAATCTTGTTTCTCATACAAAGGGCGTGGGGAGAACTGTTATGACCGTAATACGCTTCGTTGGTGCTCGCGTTAAATTTGACGCCTACGTATTTTTCTTAATTCCTTATTTCGGGTTTTACCTTCATTTCTTACACATGGCTCGTTTATGTATCTGTAACAGAGCACATTTTATTGACTTGGTTCAACTGTTTCATGGATGTGGGGGCCGTATATTTTTACATTTTAGTGCGATCGGACGTACTGTTGCTCTGATGTGTGCTATGCCACTTAGCAGCTTCTTGAAGCAAGTGTTACCACGATATTTTGCCATTGCAAACGATATGCATGGTTTCACCATGCTTGCATACCCTATAGAAATCTCAACAATAAATCACGACTCTTAGTGACCGGTGCACACAGCCGGCAAGCCACGACTGTGCAAATATCTGCAACTGATTTCACTACCAAACAAGGGGGAGATGGCTCTCGTGGTGTCCAATGGTGGTTGGTGTCTGCCGATAAATCCAGTGGTGGTTGCTCCTTCTGTTAGTGCTCGTAGAAGGCCGTTGTTATATATACAAACGTATATATATATATATATATATATACGTTTGTTGAGAGAACTATAGAGGTGGAAATCAACGGAATCTTTCTCACGACTGTCGTTGCAACTGATTCTGTTAGCTATTATTTACACTAATCAGAGGGGAATATCAGTTCGTCGACCACTTAGGAATTGCTCGCCGACATTCCAATTGGCGTCCGAACATTATTATATAACTACATAGACACATATATAATGTCGGCGAGGAATTCTTAAGTGATCGATGAACTGATATTCCTCTCTGATTAGTGTGTATAATAGCTAACAGAATCAGTTGCAACGACCATCGTGAGAAAGATTCCATTTATTTCCACCTCTATAGTTCTCTCAACAAACGTATTTTATATGGATGATGTTGTCAAAAAACAAACCACCAGATGTATGCGTAATATGCAATAGATAGAAATGAGTATAAATAACACATAGTTATCGCTTATGGCGGGCGGATTAACCCAAGGATAATGATCTTTATTCAATTTATGACCTTGTTCTACATTTGGATATAAATAGCAGTTATACGTGTTCATACGAGGGACGTAGGTTGCTGAAGGTTGTGGGACACGATCATGAAATCCGAGTTTCATATTGGTTCATTGACCGGTTAAAAAAGCATAGTAATTATGTAGGGAAGCTCAGGTAGACATCGTGCTGATTTCGAAGCGAGAGACTAATGATTTGTAGTTTTACCCAATACACTATTATTTATCGTTTACTTAATTCCATAGAGGACAGTCAGATTTACAAACGCTGTTTCTGTTTTATAGTATGGCCACGGCAACCGACGCCTACGGGCCGCTTATTCGCAATATGACACAGGGTGTCCGTTTATCAACCCAATCGTCGTTATCTAACCGCAATCGAAGCTATTCCGACGAAAGCTTTGTTGATATCGAGACTGAATACCCGCAACTCAAGGGGGACCCCAACCGGCGTCGATCCTCGCTGCAATCAGAGTCCGTGACCGAGAGTACACAACCTACAGGGTGAGTAAAGATCGATGAAATCGGCGTTTGGTTAATTAACTGCTTCAATATCGCATCGATTTCCGTGTGAGTAGACCTTTATGTCCATTTTGTCCATTTGAAACCATGTTTTCGTTACAAATAGATTGTAACGCTTGTCTACATCAGAAGAACCGAAGAATATCTACATATTTGATTCATTCTCTTGATTCAGTGATGTGGCCCACCGAGCTCAACGGAGAGAATTCAGTAAAAATGGATTGCTATGTGGCCATTTAGGCTACATTTGGATCTTGCAGGCACAATATTCACGAGTCGTGGTTTCGAGGTCATCAAGACGAGACACCAAACTAGTCTTATCCATTCACAGTAACTTCGAATTCCCCTCTCGGGGGTGATTAATCTCACGTGTTTACGTACCCTCCGGTTCGACTGGTGTCGAAGGCAAGCCTATTTGTTCAGCAAGCAAAACCTCGGATCCCAGTGGCCTTGCAGGGAGAGGAATCGAGGCTTCCATTGTGGGCATTTCTTTCGAGATTACCGCTAGACTTCAACTTTTGGTGTGATTTCAAGATTTTTTGGTTTTGGGAAACCGGTGACATTAGTTACCTTTCTGATAAGCCTGGGATAGATGCTCGTTTCGGAGAGATCACGGCGACCTCGTAACAGGCTCATTAACTTCTAAATGTGGACAATTGATGCTCATTACACTGTGCTGGAGTTTCCCCAATATCCTTGTAGGAGGGTGTCGCTAGTAATCCTGCAGGACGTAAATGATGAGTGCTTGGGTCTGCTAAAAGTCAAGCTGAACGGCGCAATAAAATACAGTTGGTGCAAATTGTATTGGCGTTATGTTGTTAGGAGGCTTCGTGCCCCATGGACACAAAGTAGTTTCAATGGTTTCAACGCTTGGTTGTGAAGGTTCCCGGAAAACCGGGTAACAGGAGTGAATCATTCGTTGTGTATGGCTTATTTGTAGTTGTCTTTGAATAAGACGTCGGAAGGCATACGAACGACTTCGGGGAACATGTCGTTTGCGGAGAGAACATGCTGTGCTATTAGTTCACTGCGGAGAGCATCGACAGTTCCTGGTGCCTCGGAAGCCATGCATTTGGTGGGTGGATACTCACCGTACGACGCACATTGCGAAGTAATCCAGAGTTCGAGTGTAATTTACTCGATAATTCTTGTTTAACTGCACTCCGGCCGCTAGATCCACCACCAATCGTTACTTGTCTGACCGAGTCCCAGCAGCAAATAACACTCGAGTCGGATTTCAAGTTGCTTCCAAAATGTAATAAATTTTTGTTATATTGATTTCCTATAGTATGTGCACATCCGACAAGGGCAGATTGATCGGTAGGAAATATAAATACGGTGTTTCGGCGAAAATTTAAAATTTGCTTTCCCGCTAACAGAGAACCCGGCGCCGACGGTGGTTCAAGTCAAGCGTCAGAACCTTTGTCTTCACAAATCGAGACTTCAGTGTCCGGGATCTTTCACTCAAGCTTTGACGCGGACGCCGGCCCAAGAACAAAGTGTGTAATGACAATTTAAGTGGGTTGTCTATATCATTCTTAGTTCTGTAGTAATATAGATTTCTGTGATATTAATTTAAAATTGTCCATTGAAAACAGATCATGTAGATCAAATAGAAAAACCAAGTTTCACTGGACTCGATCGATTGAGTTAAAACTGTCAATCAACTTGTCATCCACTATTTTCACTGAATATTTCACGACCGCCAACGCCAAAGGTACCAAAAATTATCACTGACGGATACATCTATCGTGAGAGATGTTACGTTGGAGTTGGTCCTCGCACCTGAAAGTGTGCTGTAAGGAAAGCGTTTTAATACTTTGCAACACACTTTTCTCAAGGTCAAACACGTTTTCAATTTAAAAATTGTTTGCCCTTGAGGAAAATCTTCGCTGCGATGTGGACACAGGTTTGTCGGGAATTCGCCACACCCACCTGTATCAGATCATCTGCTAATCCTAGCCCAACTAACCCAAATGCGTAACTGCTTAATCGTTTGAGAGCTTCTAAACTTTAATTTTTGTGTCCTCACTGGCTCTGTCTAGAATATGTTGCACACTAGGGGGGGTAAGCCATCAGCTGAAAATAATCAGCTGGCTTGGTCGCTGATTTGGCTTAATAGGTTGAAGGCAAATCGGCACATTAACAAGGAAGAGCAGGATCGGTTTTTACTCAAATTTTGTCATAAACTGATTCGTTGTTGGCGGGGCTTGTATATTCGTGGTCTTTGGCTATATTGACTGCCTACTGTAATGACTATTTAACTTTAAGACTATAGCCGTCAAAGACCAAGCCGTCCGCTACAGGATGTGAATCCGTGAGCTCCGGCAGCAGAGGCAGAGACTTGAATCGTTCCATTCATTGACGCTATAAGTCTTCTTATTAGCAAGGTCGTAAACCTCTGATGAAAAAGCGGTTGAAAAATTTCAAAACAGATCAGAAAGCAGTCCTCCTTAAAAGGGCAAATTAACGATTTCATTATTAAATACAAATTGAGCCTAAGTGTCTACTTTCGCTGCTCGATAGATCTGGCTGATTATAGAAAATTAACATTTAACTTGCTAGCCAGCCACACTTGGCTGTACTGCTGCAGCCGGTGTCGCCATCACTTGCCCTTGCCGTGTGATGCCATTGTTTTGGGATGATCGCAGGATTTAATCGTTGTTCCCGCAGTCATGTGATTACAAATCCATAAAGTATCAACTCAGTACACCGTTTGTTAATAGTCATCGCATAGGCGTCAAGCTCACACGTGCACTGCGCAGTAAGCCACAGATGTTAAAGCGGCGGCGGTGGTGGCATCTGTATCCGTTTGAATATGTGTTTCTCGAGATTGTCGTAAACTGATCTTTACGACCATTGGCAAGAAGAAGAGAAGAGCACGAACTCTCAACGTTATCGTCATCATATGGAGAGCTATTATCGAAGAATATTCCATTGTAGTGGCCTCGTCCGCTGTCCGCAGGGAAACTATTGTCATTTTGGCAGTGTTCGGCTGGTTAATGTGAACAGTGGTACTGTGAAGCTGCTCGAAAAGCTAGGTCAAGAAAGATGATCATAGCGAAAGACTGTTATCTCTCCTCGCTAGGATCAGTGACGAAACTGTCCGAGGGGAATTATCATCGTCGCAAGTTGCTTAGATGACGATGTGCCATACCCTAATTGAGGGAGTAGTGCCCACGTCTAGCACTCTGGTCAGTTCAAGGAGCCGACGTCATGGAGACTGTTTGGCTCTAGCTGAGGACTGGATCGAGTTGGTCTGTCTAGACGACCTTCGGGATATGTGGGTCGAGGTGCAGAATGATTACATCCTTATCGAGTTGTCGCCTAAACTTCGAAACTTAACCCTTGAGGTTCGCAGGTTCGTTCGGCATTTTTTCAGTTATTGTGTGAGGTTGTTTTTTTTTGGAAACTGGTTATCTATGCCATCCATAGAAGAAGCCGTGTCTATGTGTGTTTACGTTGATTGAACAAATATTGAGAAGTAAAAATTTTCAATAATTTGAATAATTACCAAAGAAGCACCACCCGCGAGAACTTTGTCGGATCCTGTGATCGCGGAAACGCCCAGCACTACATTAGGCGGCCGTTGGAACAAACTACTAAGAACCTTTGTTAAATGAGTTGATTTGTTACGAACTGCTCGGGTGAAGTTAACATGAGAATTACCTTTTTGTATTGACAATACCCTTTGTATTGACAATACGATATATTGAGAAATACGATAGTTGCTGTAGCATGTGACAACAACTTACGTCGCTAATGATACAATTGTCACTTCCGGAGCAATTACAGTGCAGTATTGCTGACAAGATTGTATCCATCAACTACTTATTGATGACTAATGACTAACTAACTCTGCGTTAGCCACGAGTTAATAATCAACTCGTAGCTGACGCAGAGTAATGCTGTGATTGTCACAACTAACTTATCGAGAATTACACCTTGCATATACCATTCGAAAGCCGTCGAAAACGAACGTCGACTCTCATAAGAGTAATTGCAATAGAGGCGTTAGCAACCATGCCGGAGCTTTCAGCACGTTCACATTCACAAAGGTGCGTCTGCTCCCTATTACGTACGAGTGAGTGGTCGACTTTGCCGTATGCATTTTCATTTTTTACTCAGTTCTAGTAGTAGTATAATAGTACCTGGACACTCAAACGTCATGGGCCAACTGCTGCTGAGAATGGATCATCTTTGTACTAGCACAGGTTACCTCGAAGGAAGTTGCCCTTAGTTGGCAAAAGAAGCTCCGTAGTTCGTTGATTACATGCAGTAGGATCTGTGCGGAACAAGTGTACGCATATTCCGCTGTGCAGGTTCTTAGAGGCTATGTGCATTTGTGAAGTGAACTCAGGAACACCCTGGCTGAAATCAGTGCAATCTCCCGAGAGCATCATATAGGATCAGGTTACTGTGTATGTGTATGTATATGCCCTTGAAGGCGAACCTCTGAACATTCCCTCGGCATATGTGTTGGATACCAATAAATCGCGTTCATATTTGAAGTATTAACGCATCTATGGGATTTTCGGTAAGGAAACGGACTCGTAAGTTGGTGCAGGAATGAGCCTTAGGGTCTACCTCTGTTTTGGCTGCGACCTTGCGAGCCAGAAAAAGAAATCACTGTTTCATAGCACGCGAGTAGTGTCTTCCCAAGATCGTGTTCATACACGACGATACCACGCGGAGGCTAGAACCTATCCTAGGCTTACAATTCTGACCACTGTTAGACAATCACCTCGCACATGCCTTCATCTGTCTGATCGTTAACATTACCAGCATCGGACAAGCCTAAGGCTAAACGCCTGTTTTCTCTCTGCTTTTAAAACAGTAGATGATATTGGTTTGCAAGACTCTTATTGCCTAGACCTCTATCATGCACTTCACTATGTAGTCTGTGTATTAGTTGACTCTAACAAATAATCTTAATATATGTTAGGTTCGAGTTGTTTAGTTATGTTAAGTAGGGCATACTAAAGAGTTGACTCATTGGTTGAACAGAGGCCACAGTCGTCGGCCACCACCAATCCAAATATCAAGTGTGTCACAGCTTGATCGGATGACGTCCGCTTATACAACATCCAATCAGATTTGTCCACTCCCCAGATGATGACGCTATGATTATGATATCAATTGCAGTTCCTTTAATATATCAATAAACCTTGACCTATTACCTTTTTTTAAAAACCATTCGTTGAGCTGACTTTCAGCCGTTCGCCTATGACAGGCCTCGGCTGTAAACCTTTATGTCGGGGTTACCTTTAGTCTATTTTCCAGTCTTGTTTACCTCACGAGAACCCAAATATAAAGCACGATGGTAAAGTAATCAAAGATTCATTACATCTGGTAGGATTTGAACCCAAGCCATGTACCTCTGCTGTCTACAAATTCTAGAGTAATATATTTTAAATGCGGGTTTTCTCTCCACATTTTCCACGTCGTCTTCTTTTATTTTCCCTCCACATTTCCCACGTCGTCTTCTTTTACTAGAATGTGGCGGCTCTAACGGAGTGCCGCCGTCGTCGTCTGTATTTCCTTTTACTAGACTAATGCCTGACTGCAGAATACAAGCTCAATGTCTGCGGTATTTGCTTGGTACTCGCCTATTTCTGCGAGTACAATGTGAGCAGAAGTCTCTTTCTCACGTCATTTGTTCGATACAAATATTATCCAGTTAACCTGTGTTCTGTCACTCACCTCACAAGATTTACATTTCGCATCTTTATCATTAAGGGCAGATATGAGGTATTATTCAAGCTTTCATAGGTTTACTTACTAAGGGAGTGTAATGCCGAGGTAATGTGATTATTATTGTATTCGAGTGGGAGAAATAGATCCGTGCGAGAAATAGATCTGGGTAAGACGTATCCCGTTGTAGTTAAGTAAAATACAACGGCATACGTCCTAACATAGCAGCAGTACTAGTTTCGAACGATGGTTAGCATACTTTGGCTGTTATATAATAATAACGATAACCCAAGGCTGATGAGCGAGACTCAAATTCGACGGCAAAACTGGTGTTGTGTGATAAACTCCTCGGGCATGTCCCGGCTGCCCTCCAACCTAGGTCCGAGGCCTTATAGACTACATTACTTTCAGAATTCATTCGGGGAGCAAGCGGACTCGCAAAGTAAACAGAGGGGGTCTATTCTCGAGCTTCCATTTCTATACGCGAACTTCATGCCAGAAAGTAAATCCTTCGGTATATCACTTCAGAACTGCACGAAATGTGCCCTGCTCCTTGATTTTGTATATATATATATATATACAGCTACAAAATCAAGGAGCAGGCCACATCCAATGCAGTTCTGAAGTGATATACCGAAAGATTTACTTTCCGGCATATATATATATGTATACGCGCCAGTAGACATCCGGGACGCAGACCTCCAGGAGCGATCACTTGCGGATCATGTTCAGTGGAAGCGCCACCCCAAGAGCAGCGTGCTTGAAGAAGATGGCAGGAAGACCTTTAGAAATGCTACTTATTCAGAATATATACATATTTCTGAATGAGTGGCAATCCTGAATGTCTTCCTGTCATCTTGCGTAGAGGGCCACTCTCAATGGGAGAACAATATCCCATTGGGACAAATTGTCCAACAGACTGATAAGAAAACAACAGCGGGACACTGTCGTATGTCATTGTTTTTGCATCCGATTGAAAATGGAGATCTTATTCACCACGTGTTTAGAGGTTTATAGGTTCGAGTGCTTCTATTTGATTAAATCAGTTGATGGGAACTATGCGTACCCGTTCTCCTACCGACACAGGAACATTTTGATGAATCCAATGTAATGTTTTAACAAGAATTTTTAAATGTACACCTTAATTTTAGGCCCACGGAAAGCACATCGGAGGCATTAAAATCTCGCATCATCGGGATATGGCACAACATGAAATATGGCTGGACAGTTATGAGTCCGGGTACCCAAATAGACATCAGTGACCTCAATGGCACCGAACCCCTTTATTTACTGGGACAGATGTACCACACCAGGAGCGATCCTTCTGCCTACAGGAACTTTTTCAGTGACTTTAGGACACGTATCTGGTTCACTTATCGACAGGTGAGACTGATCACAATCAGATGGATTTATATTTCCTCTCTTTTAGCCTCTTTATACCCTGGCTTGGCCAACTTTGTCCAATTATTAAAAATGATAAAAATAATGAGTAAAGTAGTATGATTGTTTAATATATTTCCTAATCGCATATACACGGTTCTTCCCAACAAACGATGTTGTTATTTTCAACCCAATTGGACAGGACCTATTGTATTAGAATTGGGGGTTTAATATTTTAGACCGCAGGAACTTATCAGCTGGGATTCTATTGCAGGACTTTGAGCCAATTGGTGACACGGGCCATCAAAGCGATTCTGGTTGGGGGTGCATGATCCGTACGGCACAAATGCTTCTAGCGCAGGCGTTTACTCTGCATCTGCTTGGTCGAGATTGGCGGTGGCATTCGGATATAGAACGAGTAAGAAATGGCCATGAGGAGCACGGCGTACACAGGAGAATCATTTCATGGTTCGGCGATGGAGCAGACCCCAGAGAAGCTCCGTTTGGTATTCACAATCTCCTCAGGGCAGCGAGACAATCTGGGACAAAAAAAGCAGGCAAGGTTATTTCGGATCAAATAACTCGCAGTTATAACTAGCACAATTGATAACAAATGCTGCTTCGCGCTGGTTCTATTTACGGCCGACAATTTGAATCAGTGGGAAACATTTTTTTAATTTTATTAATCGAAGTAGTTTATCAACACCTTAAAGGATCGCAGGTCATAATCTTGAAATGAAACGATAATAAATAGATGTGTAAAAACCTGGTGGACGACATCTAAGACTTACTGAGATTGAATTTTGCCCCCGCAGGCGATTGGTTTGGCCCATCAACGGTAGCGTACATGTTGAAGCGGTGTATGGAGGATGCCGCCGTAACTTCATCATCCAAGGAAATCTTTGAGCAGATGGCAATATATGTGACGTTGGATTGCACAATATACATTCAAGATGTTCTAGATCTCTGCCAATCCGATAAAAACGTATGTTCTTTCGTATTATACATGGATCGACTTGTACAGAAACTCTTTACTAGAGTTTCTGTACAAGTCGATCCTTTCGTGAAGAAGACCGTTGTCCAAACGGATAGCACTCATGCGGACTATGTAGACCACTTAAACTAATCTCAGGTGCGGAAAATAAAGTACGCAGGTGGACTTAATAAAAGTCCACCAGAGATATACATCCGGCATATAAGTCCATCCGTTCTTACGAATGAGAGCTTAGCTGTGCAGTTCAACACTCAATTAATTGTGTACTATTGATTTGACGAGTTGCCTGGACTACGCTAACGATTATAACGTGTCTCGTATTGACAGATCGAGTGGAAGTCCGTTATTCTATTGATACCCCTCCGACTTGGAGGAGAGGCCATTAATGTCAACTATCTTCATTCGATCAAAGATATACTGACAGACCCGAGACTCGGTTGTATTGGCATCGTCGGCGGCAAACCTAAGCATTCCCTGTATTTCATTGGAGTCCAGGGTAACAAGTTGGTCTTTCTTGATCCTCATTATCTACAAAACGCAGTGAACACGTCCAGCGGTCCCTTCCCAGTATCGGTGAGTTACGAACGTGGTATGACTCCTCCTTATGATCAAAACAGGAATAAACAAATCTTAAATTATTAAATTGCAGTTACTAGTTGATCCTAAAGATATGTTTAAAGCAATCAATTTAAACAGCTGTAAACACCTGTTGGTTTTCTTTGCAGAGCTACCACTGCACCGTCGCGCGGAAGATCGCATTTTCAAAATTGGATCCCTCAGCCGCAATTGGTTTCTATTGCAAGACGCGTCGAGACTTTGATGAGTTCGCAACACTCATTCAATCGAAGACTGGTGAGGCTAGCCAATCGACCCCGGGCCGATCCACTAGGAATTATTTGCCTATCATTACGGTACGTGAAGGCAGCGACCCGATCACTAATCAGTCAAGATCATCGACGTCAGCTCAAGATCGCATTCTCAAAGTGGAGAGAAACGTGCTCACGGGCCAGGGAACACTTCGGAAGGAATCTGATGACTATGTAGTTGTATATGAATGAAAGCAGTGGTTGGTGCTTGCGTCGCGGATGGCTGAATTCACTCACCTCCAACTCGCGACGAGAACCGATGTTGCCTTTTATACTATGAACATATACGTGTATAGCGAGGATAATTTCGAGCGTTTTGTGTGCTTTTATTTATATCCTGATATGTATCTAGGTATCTGTCAATATATATATATATATATATATATATATATATATATATGCATATCGAAATGAAAATATAAATTTGTATCGAAGGCAGGTAGGATGATAAAGCGATCGATATCTGGAACATGAGGTCGGTGTTTACGGGGAACCAAATCAGTAATCAATATGTTCTAGTAGAAAATGTAAAAATGGAAACTTCGCAAAATACACGATCGTGCCGACAACGGCATTGAGTCGTTGCTCCATTGAGTCTATCTGAAAGGATATAAATATATATATATATATATATATATTAATACGAGCACATAGGAAATTCGAAACAATTTTACAGACGAATACATCATTAACAACGCATTGAGACAAAACATCGGATTTTGTCACTTCGTGGAAGGATTTGAACTAGAAGGAGAAATATTCGAATTTGTTAGTCCTGATGAACAGTTGGCGTTTGTTGTGCAACCGCGGACACTGAGTGGATTGGGTATGGCTAGCTGTCAACTACAACGCATTGTCATCCCAGTGGTGTGCTGGATGGCGGAGAACTAGTTTTATTCATTGCCGATGTTAAATAATAATATATAATATATATTGATATTACGGATTTATGGATACATATATATGTATATATAAATTCATATGCCACGTAAATTAATTTGTATTACAAATATTTAATAAATTATCACACACATGCACGTACGCATCCGTAAATACAGGGCACAAATGCGAAATTTCCATCCAATTAAATCGAGGAGGTTTGTCCCACGTTGCTGACAGCACGGACGCGCTTCGAGGATGACGAGATCAGCATCATTGTTACGCAACCCTAATTTGGTTAAGTGTTCGCGCCAACACTGCAGAATGCTGGATACTTCAGCACATCTTGATTAGTCGTGACTCGGAACGACGTGCAATGGTCTATTTTTCTCTCGAAAGATAAATGCTTGAGCTTACGTTGATCCACATGTCAGACATGTGTAGAATGACCACTCGTAGTAGTATGACCACTGCTTTGTATATTCACAGTGAATATATTGGACTGGGAGAGAGCGTGAAAGAATAAACGTCGAAGGAGAATGTTAGAAGAGTGAAACGAGGAAAATCGCCCTGAGGGTGATCTAGCGTATGGATGTATAGTAAATAGTTCGTTTTGAGTTATGTAGATTTGCAAGAATAATAATAATAATAATAATAAGTAATATTACGAATTATTATTACAACTATATATAGTGGGAACGATGATAACCGGCGTATATTTTTCTAGCTGATATGTTAAATTCATGAGTTATTAGAATGCACTTGTTAACAGTAGAGATGTGTTACTAACTCACCAAGATAACACTACAATATAACTGTATAATTGCATAACGCTTAATGCGGTTATGTATGTATATAAATGAGCAGAGTTATACCGGAAAAACGTTTCGTTCTCTTTAATTGGCGTGCTTTATGTGGTCATGTTAATTGCTATTTACGAGTCCTGTTGTTCGATCGGACGATCTAAGAGTGCTGTTAGTTACCTATAATTAATTTGGCGCCTATAGCCCCCGTTACGACATTATACCCCTAACCTAACGAGCTCGAAAGAATCCATCGATCCTATCAGCCGCCTCAATTGATTACCCTCCCATACAATTTGGTGACTCTCGACGAACCAACAAGCGGAACCTGTCGAACGGAAGCCAGTAATAATCTCGTCTAACAGTCGCATCTTCATATTCTAATTTCATAATATAGATCAATAGTTAGAGTATTTTTGTCCACGATAACGATTCCAGTTGGATGCTGTGATTCGCTGCCGTGAAATACGTACGTAACGCGACGACCGCAGATAAGATTGCTAACGGTGGTTGAACAGGATGCTTGTGCCACTGACATCTACCGAGTTAAATTCAGTATTCAAACTGTTGACAGCTGTCATCTTGTTTTGCTCATATTTTATGGGTACCAACGTTGTGATGTCTCAGTCCTAAAGTAATGTTTTAAATGCTAAACGAGAAATATGGTTTATCTATATCATTATAAAGATAATGTGCACTTCTACCCTTATCTGTGTTAGTTCTTGATTGCGAGCGAGACATCTATCGATTCTAATTACTTATTAACCATAATAAATTACTGCATACTGCTCCGAACAGATAACGGATGACTGCCCAGCATACTTTAATCTACGTGATGTTGATTGATGTTCTTGACATATCGGCATATACAATTGGAAATCCTTTGGATGGTCGGCTGTTATCAACCTAACGAGTGACCAAACATGCCATAAAATCCAAGGGTGGTACAGCAGCTATTTTTTGGCCACATCGCTTATCCTATCTAATAATTAGCTGTCTATTCGCTTATTTGTATCCCTGTATTCTGATAATCATCCCCAATCGCGAGATGGAGTTCGCACGTTCGAATACATATATCTCTATACCGCGTTGATGTGGGACAGCATATAGAGACACCGGATGCCAACCTTCTATAGACTGATACCGCTCAGAATCTCTCTCTTTCTATATATATATATATCACTTTGTACAGTGCTCTTGTTTCCTCGTCGTCACTAAAATACGGCGGCTGGAAGATGAGTCGAGGCCGTGCAGGGCTAACTGTTCAGTAAAGGTTCCGTGTGCTACTTTGTTGCTTCGCTAGCATTGCCTCGTGACCGCACTGCTTGCACGCCCAAGAGCAGTGTGTGAACGAGAGGCTGCCGTAGCTGTCTGACTCCCAGAGAGTTGGACAAAGCGACAACGGGCTGGGGAGACCAACGAAAAGACACCATCACCATCGTGTGTGCGTGAACGACGACCCAGTCCCACTGTCTCTCAGTCTCTGCTATTGGCCTCAAGGATACGCTGGTTGCAGTAGCCATCTGCGAGGCTGTGTGCGCGCGAATGCTTGATCAAAGTCATTCTCTTTGTCATTGGCTGACTACTGGTGCCGCTGACTGGCTGACTTGTTTTGGCTGTGACCACTCCTGCTAGTGCTGCTGCTGCTGCTGCTGTTGGGGCGGCACTGTCCGATTATTGTTGAGACTTGCTGACTGGAGCTCGTCCGTTTAGAAACGGGGAGAAACTATAAAGCGATATCCTATGGACACTAAGACCAAAGTAATACCAGTGTAGCTGTTGCTGGTAATGGTGGAGAGCGTCGCCACCGTCGGCCGCCACCGCTGCCGCCGCCTCTAAAATTGTACTAGTCGAATCAGTTGATACTAATAGTGTAGTAGTAGTAGTAGTAGGAATGGCAACGTAGACGATGCGCTGCCTTGCTATGAATGTGCCCATGCCCGTGACTGTAAGACAACCATCCCTCTCTCCACCCGTTAAGGGCACCACTTGTTTCACTGCTCCAACTGCTGCTGACTCTGCCGACAGATGAGATCTCTCTGTGAATACAACATTGTCTTGTCTCTCTCTCTCTCTCTCTGTACGTGTTTGTGTGTGTGTGTGGGGGGGATATCTTAAGCTTTGTTTTTAGCTGGGGAAGTGTTGAAGTGTCTACTGTCGGCTGACACGAGAGACTACCTGAGCAATGAATTTGTGGTGTCAGTGCAAATGTCAGGACTTATTGAACCTGTCGGTAAAGTTGCGCTGCTATCTTCATACCACGAAAAATCTGTAAATATCTGCTCACGTCGATTAGAAATGTCTCCACTCATAGGAATCTTGTTACTGTGGTATTACAATAGGCGTGTATGATGACACATGTCCCTTGGGTGGGCCTTTTCTCAACTGGCGCGTCTCTCTGGAAAATAATAACTCCTAATTATCTCAACGCATAATCGGATGTCCGTCCCAACCCGGTAGATGGTCACCCCTCGTTCGAGCAGATAGTGAAACGTCAAAAGAACACTCACTCAAAATGGAAACCACTAACCATAGGAATGGTGTTGTGTGAGCACTACTCTTCATCAGCAGCTCCGTTTCTGTGGTTTCCATTGCGTCCGTCACTACCCTGGAGCCTTGTGGTACGCCAACGATCTTCACGCTGCGAAGTTCACCGAAATCTCGCATCGAATAGAGTGAATAATCACGGCTTAGCGTGAGGCCGGAATGAGTGTTGTTTCTGCTGCTGCTGCTGTCGTTGCTGTCATTAGCCCAATCTGTTGCAGTTTGTCGTATACTCACGCATTGCTCGAAGTAGTCGTGGCCACCACTGTCGGCCGGTTTGCGGTCGAGGGGCAGAGCAGTGGTAGAAGCGACGACGACGGCGGCAGCGGTGGTGGTGGCGGCAGCAGCAGCAGCAGCAGCGGGCGAGATCGCGCGGGCCGGTCCCTCATCACTTCACTTTCTCCCGTTTCTCAGGCGGTTGAACGTTGGCACCATTCGACGTAGGGCAGTAGCCGTGGCGAAGTCATCGAGTCAGAGTCGCACGTTGCTGCTGCTGCTGCTGCTACTGTGTTGTTTTGCTGCTGCTGCTGTTGCGCTGAAAACAAGCTTCTCTCATCAACCCGATATGAGCAGCGAGCCACAAACGACAGGCAACAAACAGATAACACGTTAGGAGAGCGGAGACGAACGTACGGACGAATGAACACACCATCACCAACAGAAAGAACAGCAGTGCTGAATAATAACTTCAAGAGAACTGTAGAAGCAATACCGGGACGTGTATCCCAACCCCCTGTCATTGAATTCTTCTCGAATATCGAAGTTCCGTCAACGAGTCATCGAGTTCATTGTGTAGTGTGTGTGTGTGTGTATTAGTCCCGATTGTGAGTGAAGGAGTGCAAGTTCTGAATCAGCCTCCCCGACGATTCTTGCCAACTACAAGTTAATTAAGTAGTACGAGGTAGCAACCAAAATGAAGATACCGATATCAGCCGATCAGTCGATACGACACGGAGTAGCGCGTGGTGATAAAAAGTAGGAGATGATAACGGGCTCATGTTTTACAAACATCTAGTTCTGTGCTGTGCTACACTGTGCTGCCGGAGTTCTTCGGTTATGTTGGATATTTATAGTGATGCGTTGTCTACCTGTTGTGTTTTACCCTTAGTGTCTAGGTGATACGATAATTTCTCTAAATAGTCAAATAATTATTTCAACGCGCGCTATTTAGCTCGCGGAGTCGGTGGACAATGTGTAGTAGCTGGCCTGGAAAATAGCTCAAACTGGAGCCGAAAAAGTTTCGTTCACCGGCTCCAAAAAGTGGTGCTGGTGGTCCCGTTCCTAGCGACCACGTTCGTGGTAAAACCGACCGGTGTGGAAGTGACCAGTGTACAGCAAGAGGACCAACAACACGAGAAGCGCCCAAAATGCCGTACCAATTAGCGGCGAAGCTGATCACTATTCGAACGACAATTAGACCGGAGCTGCCTGACCGCGTCAAGGAAGGTAATAGTGATGGGCCAATTCAATAGGCGAGAAGTTTCACACTCCTTCAAAGATATTGCAGTTTTTACCGAGTCTGGAATCGCCTTTAACAGCGAATGGGTTCGTCTTATACAGCTAGACTAGTTGAATAAGATTGGAACTTGTCGGGAAGAACATTGGCGTACATAGCAAGAAATGCTACCATTTACAAAAATATATATGAATATAGTGATGGTTTTAACAACGAATAACCCAGCAACGAGTTGTCTTAGTCAACTGCTCTCTTCCCTGAGGGCTAACAGTATTTTTTACTATGGTAATACATAAGAAGAATTGTGTAAATTAACTTGAACTTTTCAAGATAGAATCCCTTTCATAATCTTCTACGACCCTTCCAGAGCCATTTTGCGACAGCAAATACCCTCTTCTTCATATTATAATATGTTCTCTCTGCTCCGAACTCGAATTTCCGTTCCCTTCGCCGAAGTCTTTGCCAAGTACAAGAAGAAATCCCTATGCTTTTTATGAAGTCACCTTGGCTGTTTTGCCACTGGTTGATACAACCTTCTCGACTGTTGGTGTCATCACAAACACACACACACAACTGGGCGAATATTTTGGCCAACAGTTACTGCAGAATTAGATTTCGCTTTTTTTTTTTATTAACCAAGCACTCATTATTAGGTGTTTTTATCAGGTTTATTTTTCTTTAGTCTCAGTCACCAAACGGTTTCGTTCTCCCTCGAACTCGACTGTTTTGGATTTGCGTGTGAGTCTGTACGCTATGACTAGCCAGCATTCGTTGTTCATTTTGCTTCTCCGGGAAATTCGAAGGCCGGCAAAATTCTGTGTATACGAAAGGCGTTCGTGGCAATACGGCACCCACTCACTGTCTACGGGCGCTGTCTCATCTGGCGCTGTCGTGCTAACGTCAACGAAACGTTTTTGCTTTTTTGATTGTAATCGCTCAGCCTGTCACGAGAATGTGAAAGAGCTATTTTATTTCATTTGAATGAATGCTTAAAGGACGCAACGCGATTTGATCAGAGAGTTTTGTTGATTTGAGTCAAGTCGTCATTACGCCCTGGTGACTGACGTTTAGGTGGGACGATGATAAACACTGTTCCGTTTGCGACCGTCGACAAATCTAACATAAGCAAACACCAGCCGAGTAAATGGGTATTCTAAACTCTTCTTCTTACCAATTTAGTATTTTACTCTAAATATTAAATGGGTAAGCCGAGCAAATGGGTTATAACGACTAACTTAAGTGGACAACGGGTTCATTGTGTTTTCTTAGCTATGTGACCTTATGGCCGTCGATATCAGATTCAGTATTTCAGTCATACGTTGTCTAATAATTACGATTGGTGTCGCATCGTGTGATGCTATGAGATACTGATAGCTCTATCACAGTTTAGATAGCATGTACACCTGTTCTTTGTTTCAGTCGTATAAACATATTGGTTGTCTTATACGGCTCAGGCCCCCTCACAGCCAATCTCCTCAACGGCGTCTCCCATAAGTCTGCGCCATCGGGGACACGCGCGCAGGGTCCTCTCTCATGCTGGATCGTGTTTTCCTCGCTGTGTAAAGAGCCAATGCCGTCGCCGCCGTCGGGGGTGACCATGATGACATGCCACCTGTCCCACCGCTTTCTCCAAATGTGTCACTGGTTATTGCTGGTTTGTTCAGTCAATCTCCTCAGCAGCGCCTTTTGTTTACTGTCAGCGTTCACCTAGGCGAAATTTGGGGCTTCAAAATTGCGAACTTGAAGTTGAAAAGGATATCCGATGGAGGAATCAATAAGGTCACCAGCTGCATCCGAACGGCAACTGAGGCGTATTCTCGTTAACTTCTTCATGCGTAATCTGCTAGATTCTAGATACTGACTTGGCAAGCAAACGGATTAATCGAGCAACGATTAACAGCTCTTTAACCTCGATGAGTATGACATGAAGGAGACATGTATTCGTTCCGAGTACTAACAGAATGCATAGTTTATGGTGATTGCCGTTAACAAACACTAGAAAAAAATATCGAGACTGTCTATTTTTGATGTCGATGTCAGTGACTGAGCACCTCAATGTGGTGAGTACTGTCTCCATAACTTGCTGGGTTATCCATTGGAAGGCCCTGTGCGGAATGTTCCACTACTGTAGATTCATTAAATATAAGACAAAGAGGGACAAGATGAATATTATATTATACCATATTCAAAGGTGCGCATTGATTCCCATCGAGCTCTGCATTGTCTCACGACACTTGCCTGT
Organism: Stratiolaelaps scimitus; assembly: GCA_019614645.1. Lineage (NCBI taxonomy): Eukaryota > Metazoa > Arthropoda > Arachnida > Mesostigmata > Laelapidae > Stratiolaelaps > Stratiolaelaps scimitus. The sequence goes on from JABWDB010000021.1 coordinate 2,753,577, forward strand.
ATTCTCCCCTCTAAAACACCAAAAAGATACGACACAAGACACGATATCATCTATTGACAAGTTCCCCCCTATATTTGGATTTCGCGGGTTCCATACGATTAGCACGCGTGACCGCCCTCTCCTACCATGGCGGTTACTAAGGCGACTCTGCTGGCGCTGCCTCTTAGAGCCGCGAACGGCGGTTTCTTTCTTCTTCTTGTTGTTCACCCTCCCTCCTCTCTCCATCTCCCACTCGGAGTATCTGACAGCGGGCAGCTGCAGTCGATGTGCCGATCCCTGTGTGGATGTGTGCGTGCGTTCGTTCGTTTGTCTACGTTTCGAGGCGGTGCTTGCACGGTTACTTGATCGGAGCGTTGTGCTCAGAGCGAGATACTTCGTGTGAACAACTTCAAAGGGCTAGGGTCCTAGAGATTTTTCCAACGGATCCCGAACTTCGGTAGGTAGGTGTATGCGACGCAATGAACAATACAGACTCCGGGATGCTTAAAGGCGGTGATCTGAAGCCACGAACCAGTGGAATTTCCCTTGAAACTGGAGTCTCTACTGTTTGAGCCGTTAATTCAAGGCTGGTCATTCGTATATAGTGAGAAGGATCCGAGAGACGGTGGTTTTTGAATACCCCAGAGTTTTAAAAGTGGAATAATCATAGAGCATTGCTCTGATTTGTATGGCGTGTACATTGTCGAGATGGTCGTTATGGCTAACCACTGTACACAACATATCGCTGTAGGTTGTATGATATCTTCCCGCCCGCATATCGTGCTCATTTGAGATAGCGCGCAAAAGTATACAAAGATTCGAGAACGCAATCCTGAGCGGAATATTTTGTTTTTATACACCACTTGTATTATCAAGCTCTTATTTAATCCACTTTGACACGTTCTATATGAGAAGAAATGCCAAAGTTAAATATAAAGTAATATTAAGAAAGGTGAATCAGAGCCGACAAAGGATTAGAATTTCTTTCTATGTCGGTCGTTCGTCTACGCTTTGAACTATAATGCAAATTTTAAAGTCGTCGTTATGTAAGTGTCTGCTTAGGAACACTATACGGTGGTACGCGTTTGGTGAGCACTTCGACCACAGGAATGTGGTCCAAGTGCTTAGCAAACGCGTTCAATATTACCAGACCACAGCTATGAATTAGTGGTCTCTACAACACGAGATCCGTTGCTTTCATTTCATCTTCCATCTGTTCAGTTGTAAGGGCTGTATAATATATAGAACAAAACCATGTAAATTTTTGTCGGGTGCAACTATATTTTGAATGTACCACTTACCAGTAGAACAACCTTGTAAACTGATGGAAAATCCCTTCGATTAGATCAACAAATATTGAAAGCTTGATTATATCGCATAGGGAGGTCCCGCGAATCCGTTGAGTCCAGTTAGCATATTTTATTCGATATGAGTCTGATACTTGGAATTCGTTTAGCACTTTTCCTATATTTATTGCCTGGTGTTAGCAGTTACAGTTTATTTATTATTAGGAACAATTACGTTGCCTCTTTCTCTCTATCGGTGAGGCACCCTAAACATAAGGCTCACTCTATTCTGTATTGCTTGGATTAAATTAGCAAAATCTTGTTCGCGGCGATAACTGCCCAGTATATACCTATTATTTTGTAGATTTTGGGGGGTCCATGTTTGGTATAAGTGTGTAGTTATTGATGGGGCTATGCCTTGGTGTCAACTGGAGGCTCGAGGTCAGAATGGTGCCTGATTGAATACCTACAGATTCGTGTAGGTAGTAGATTTTTTCCAGGAATAAATATTCCTATATACGAAGTTTATCGTGTTCGAGATAATGACACATAACGCCTGAGAAAGCAAACAAACTCAAAATTTCACCACTATTTTAGGATGAGTAACAGACGAACATATCACGAGCAGGACAATACGTTGGCCAAGGCCGCAGCCGGTCGATCAGTTTTAGATGCTTCTACAAAATCCCTTGACAACTACAGAAACTTGCTGATCAGAGGGTGATTGAAAGGTCAAATCTATTAATCGTCTACTCGCAGAATAACTTCAGTGAAAGAAATCTCTCGAACGAACGAAAGAGAAGTCGAGCCAAAATTAACCTTTATTGGTGATCCAATCATGCCAGAATGTCAAACGAAATCAGCCAGAATTGTGAGTGGCTCAAGAAACAGGTGTCGATTGTGAATAGCTTAAACATTTGAACTCATGAACCAATAAATTAAGTAATAATTGGGCAGCAACGACCGCATGGTTCAATTGTCGTCCACAGGTCTATTCTGTTTGAACACTATACCTTGCGATATTTCCCCTACTGCTCTGATTCTACCGTTCTTGTGATGTTTGTGTGTGTGTGTAGTTTATGACGATGTAGCTTACATTAGTCATCTGGATAGGATGGCTGCAACCGTCGCACAATGAACAACCTACCAATGTGAGCTTGGCGGTGTTTATTGTTTTTCTCACAAGCGAGGTTATTCCATCGAAACGGTTGCCAGCATATTCGAGCCGAGCAATAATATATGTATGAAGTTAATTTATATTGTGGGATAGCGAAATCAGGTCTATCCGACAAGCGATGATCGCCTCGCGACACTGATATTTATCGTCGTTGTTGTACTTAGTAATACCGACCACTTGGCTGACTCAGGCGTCACAGCGATCTCGTGAATTGTTGTCACATCGCTGATGCTGCGAATAATGAACGCCCCGCCTCCATAACAACTTAGAAGAACTCGATCAACAGCTTCGAGCTATGGTGGTGTCGGGTTTAACAGTAGCGTCAATGCGAAGAGAGACGGCCGCAAACGAGACATGCTATACGATGCTGGCATTGGTTAGTAGTATTGCTTGATGTCTGCCTCGAGTAGTGTTCGTCGCCTGTCGACCGCTTTCCGGGGGGCGAGGCGATTTTGAAGGGAAGGAGAGACGTTCAAGAGGGGTAAGTCTTCGCGGCGCTCGAGCCTCCGCATTATTTCCAGGTCAAAATCGTGCCAGCCAGCCAGCTAGCAAAGCCAAGCCAAAGTCAACATCAGTGACAAGTGGAACAGCGAGCCAACTAACGAGTTGTTGTCGCGTTGCTTCTGAAATCGAAGTGCACTGTCGATCAGTTGATCGATCCGGAGCGTGGTTGACGCGGAGAGGTGCAAACGCACATTTCTGATGGCAGCCAACGAACACACATCACTGTTTTTGATGACCAACTCGACTCGTTAATTATACTATTGGGCTATAATGTCCAATATACAGATTCAATGGTGTGCCCGAATCGATGAATTCGATTAAACATTTTGTCCAAAATGGTTTGAGTTATTGGGATTGGTTGCGTGGTGAGGAGAAACGAGAAGAAATATTGTTGACAAAATGGCAATTTCGGCTACACTTGTTTAATTCTGTGACTGAAAATGCTGCCGTGCTGAAGCTGTTACTATAATAGATGATAGAGGAGAAAGATAAATCGATAGAAAAATGGGATCGAACAATTTTTCTTAGAGGTTTTTAGTTGCCATCAGCATTATTTTTATTATTAATGTGTCAGATCTATCCACGATCGGGCCTGATCAAGGCTCTCAGCACAATTAACGATGGTTTGTTTGTTTGTTTTCGCCATTCGGGCTCTGCACAGGTCTCCAGCGGACGTTTCACGAGGCATCGCCCAACCAGTTTTCGCTGTGCTCTTTTCCGAACGTCATTCAAGCTTTGGAGAGGCGCTTTCCGACCCTCTTTCTTGTTCCCCACTTTAGGGAACTTCTCACTGCCCGACTGCAGCACGTTGCTACATGCAACGAAGGTAATGACTGAACTAATGATGAACATTTTTCGTAAACGTAAATGCCTCCTTGAGAATGAAAGAACAAAAAAAACTGATAGATTGCAATTACATGTTGGAGCAGTAGGTCGGTGTTACTTCGCTAAATCCAAACCCAATGGTAAATATAATATACATAAATGCATAACTTAATAAAGAGCGAGTCGACGATGAGCATAAGTCGGCTCAAATGTATTTATTCCCAAGAGTAGGAGATCTGTAGACGGACGATGGCGTTACAGTTATTCGTATGGGAGAGGCAAGACACATAGCCGTTATATTTTATTTCTTTTTCGAGACTAAACCCTTTTGGTTACCAATGGTATGAGTTTGACTTGCTATATTTGCATTCTAGTTCGTTTATAGACTAAAATAGACTTCAGCTGCTCATTTTCCTGATTTCAACCACCGTGCTAATTAATTAACGTGGATGAACTCTTACACATTAATTATGAAATTGAAGAGTGTGATAAGGTAGTACTAAATATAGGGTGAATATTTGAGAAAGAAATATCTCTTCCAAAACCGGTGTAAATATTTTAAATAGGGAAATCGAATTAGATCCTACATACAGACTAAGATATATTAATTATTGTCTAATTCAAGGATGTGAACACTGGCTTGTCTTTGTCATTTTTTTAAAATCGAATTTAAAGAGAAAGAAGTTATGCTAGAGTAACGATATCAATTTAGGTTATAGAACCCATGGGACCTTCGCAGAGTCGGTTATTTCTCTGCGGAGTCTCATTGCAGATTTATGCAGTGGCGTCTATATATATGTATATGTGTTTCTGAGTAAATAGCAACCGTTATTTACAGTACACATAACTGCTAGTTCCTTTTGTAGTAGATACTAGGTTACAGAAACAGTTAAAGAGAGTGTCTATAGGTATATCTAAGGTGGTTTGTGACAGACTTGTACAGACAGTGCAATAGTGGCTAACACCAAAATTTGTTGCTATTCCCTTTGCGATGGGATTTGCAGGTTTACTGTGCGCTGACGACTTCATTGGGGTGATGACGGAGTCTCTTACAAACGACACAGCCAACTGGGGTGGCATGAAGACACCCATTTCTGGAGGCCTCATCGGCCTTGGGAACCTTCCCGATCAGATCACGAGCAAACTCCTCAAGAGGGGATTTGATCTTAATGTGATGTTGGTCGGACGGAGCGGCCTGGGTAAAAGTACCCTCATCGATACCCTGTTCAAGGCCAAGGTTCGTTGGTTGATTGTTGCTACAATTTCGGAAGCCGACTCATATTATAAGCCTATTAATCGTCTATCGAAGAAGGGATGAGTCCATCGGCCTTTCATTGTACAGGAATTTACCAATATTATTAGATGACATCAAGAACAAGTAATGCATTCGACTTGTTGAGTACTAGGTGTGGACTTTGGTTGAGAAAGGATCGATACAGTCATGCTACCTTAAGCTATTGCATTATGGATGAAAACAGTAAGATTCTCTTCGAAGGATATACAGTTAGAAGTAGTTTTTTTTATTAAAATGATACTAACAATTTTGAGATATTCATATTACTCTCAATGAAAATAGTCGTTTATACTTTGTGATACGATGGGACAACTTGAGGAAGAGGAAAATATTTAATATGAAAAATATTATCGCCACCGAAAGTTCATAATTTAGTAGGTCTAAGAAATATCAATTATTGTTTTTTTTATTATTAGGTGTCGCGTCGTTCATCTCAGAAAAGTTCTGAAGGTGACGGCATTGAAGATCTTCCAAGAACAACGGAAATACATGCTATAACCCACGTTCTTGAAGAACAAAATGTCAAAGTGCGTCTCACCGTTACCGACACTCCAGGATACGGAGATCAACTTAATAACCAAAATTGCTGGGTGAGTGAGAACACATCGTCAGCATTGTTGAAAATGCATTTTATTGTTTGGAATGGTAAAACGCCAATGAGGAAGCGTATCAGAATCATCATCGCTCCTAGCTTAATCTGCATCCACATGTTGCCAAAGAAACTGATATGTTTATTAGCAGGATGAGCGGGATATTTCAGCTGGGCAAAAATCATCTCTATTATAATTGCATTAACTGATGGACGGGAATTGACCTAGAACGATTCAGTAGATGTGCCCCATTCTGTGATACTTGATTAGTGTGCAACAATACAATAGCTTAGATGCGATAAGCAGCGATTTTCTTAGCTCTAGTGAAAGAACTTCCAAATTATAGACCACTGGATCCAAGTGGCGTATAATCGGTATAAAAATGTTAACAAGGTTTTTCTGTTCACGGTGAAACCTAGATCATCTATGTGTGATACTGTTAGGTTAACGAAACTAATCTTGTTGCTAACACTAGAAGATAATATTCCACATACATCTACTACCAGTGCGCTGTAAGTTTTCTTGATGCTAAAATTATTATTTATTTGCTGCAGTGTTTGCTAAATATTGTAAGAAAGTTATAACGATAGGATAATACTGTGCTTGATGTACCCATAAAATTTAAAGGCATTATTTATCAAAGGGATCTTTTCCATTTTTTGAGTGTTTTGAAACGAGAACTTCCGTTCATTACCCGTCCTTGATATCCGCAGGTGCCGATAATGCAGCACATCTCAGAGCAGTATGAAAGATATCTGATCGAAGAGCGCCAGGTTGTCCGAAAGCGAATTATTCCAGACTCGCGCATACATGTGATCCTCTACTTTATCGAACCTTCCGGTCACCGTTTGTCACAACTGGACATCGAATGTCTCCGAAGACTTACTCGGGTCGCAAACGTTATACCGGTGATCGCCAAAAGCGATACACTCACTCTCGATGAGCGTGTACGGTTCAAACACAACGTTAGCGAGGACCTGATCAGGAATCAGATTCAGGTAAATCATTAATCAACACTTTCTTAGATTACATCACAAACGTCACTGTCGGCTGACTAATTGCTTTCATTGGAACGAAATATTCAACTTTGGCTCAACTTTCATACGGGATGGTGGATGGCTCCACGACATTTCCAAGAGACAATTAATAAGAAGACGAAGATGAGAGGACACATCGTCTCATTGATCATAGAAAATAGAACTTAACCAACGAATTCCAAACTGAACAGAAGATAACACACAACTTGCATAGCCTCTATATTCAATCATTAACATTATCCTGCTTTTCGTTTGCATTTCTTCATTCTTTTCTTCCTCCGGCTAATGCTACATAGGTGTATCTGGGCGATGAAGAAGATGGCGGTGTGATGTGCAAGGACATAGTGCCATTCTGTGTCGTCGGATCAACCACTCAGCACGAAGTGGGCGGAAAAGTAATCTTCGGCAGAGCCACTCGTTGGGGTGTAATTGAGTGCGAGAATAAGGCGCACTGCGAATTCACCCAGCTCAGAGATCTACTTATCAAGTGAGTGTGGTTCTCCCATAAATAAGTTATTAACTACCCAACTACACTTTTTTGGAAGGGTTGGGCGCTTGAGAATATCATGGATTTTTCATTCGAAATTGATCCGGATTAGTGATTGGATAAATCGAGTGCTCATTTGATGTTGCATGAGACTTGCAATTTGAACTGGTTGTCTGAAAAATTCGATACGTATTTCTGTTTGTGTCAGTATGCCATATGCAAAGGTGGAGCCTTATTAAAATACAGAAGGTTTGAATACTGAATACTGTTGTAGAAATGTATTGGATTGGTTTTGGAGTGATCCCAACATTACTTGTTGCAGTGAGTTGACTCTGGCGAATGATTATGGACCATTACCTCCCGTGTGACGATTCCCTCGTGTGAAGAACAGCCACTAGAGACACGCTCATTGCAGTAACAACGACAATTAATTGACGCAGTCTATTTGAGGCTAGCTTCAGAACAGTTTTACATCAGAAATTACCTTACTGAGAGAAAAAAATCATTGGGTCCCATAAATAACAGAAGCATATCACAAATCAAATTTGGTGTGTCCGTGTGCAACGGTTAGGCCTATACTGCGCTTAGTTGCGAATCTTTTTATTCGCTGCGACTGATAATTAAGTTAATTTACGGCGCTTAACACTAACAACGAATAGGACATATGTCAATGCTTTCGCACTCACTGTGGCAGTACCTAAATAATAATTTCAGTTGTAGCTCGAGTTGCAGTACACGGTTTTCGTCATGTTATGTGGACATAAAGCCATCACGAGTTCAACGCGAACTATTTATATGGATATTTCAATGATGTTTGCGCCAGATGTCATTACGTTGAAGAAGATGAATTCGATCAATCTCATTGACCCTATCCCTGGTCCATTAACCAACCTAAGCACGTTTATTCTTAGAAGTGTATGTGTCCTCTTTACACGAACTGGCCCCCTACACTTTTGTATTATTTTACACAATATCGGGTGAGTAAATGATGTAGTAAGTAATGCTGTAAAATGAGGAAATATGGAGAGAATTGTTACATTGTTTATTTTGGGAATTTGTTGATTATAGTGGTCGTTGGCGGCTTGAGCGATATTATTTTCTAGTCCGTAGCAAACACATGTGAATTAAAGCATTTAAAATTCATACCCGTTAGCGGTAATATTGATTTGACTAAGAAGATACTCACGTTTAATTATCGTACACTTTCATCATAAATGAGCTCTCCTCTGTATTGCCCGCCACGACTGACATAATGCCGAGTCAATTAGTAGAGCAGTTGTTAATGAATTCAGCGGAACTTATGAATGTTGTATGAGACTTCGCGAATATTCGTTTTTGTTGTTGCCTCTGCAGTTGGCATAATTATGCCTAAAGCATTCAAGGCCATGTGACAAGCTCCTACTGAATAGATTACAGTAGAAGACAGCACCTATTCCCGAGGACCTTCCTGATATTGCCGACTTAGCAATAGCTCAGATGGCCCCTAGAGATGTAGAAATGTTGATTTAAAAAAGTTAATTAACAGCCAATCATATCAAGCTAGTCAGAGATGAAAGTGAAGTTCTTACTGATTTTATGAGTCAGCCCTTGAAGATTGATGTGGACGTCTACAATGGCGCTTTCGATTATTTTAAAATACTTTGATATTATTGATGAAAATTCACAAGAGAGTTGGTTCCAGAAGATTGGCGTGTTGATATTTACTTTGTTAATAATAATTTGTTGGATGCGGCTAGCGGTAAATGAGTACAGGTCACAGGTGGGCCGAAATTTCAGGCACGAAGTTTTTATACTGCATAGTACGACCACCCATGATGGTTTGTTGTGACCTAGTGTTAACAGGCACATATGTATGAACTAAGTGGATGTATTATGGAATATCCACATAGACCTTTGCTAACGACTTTTCAAGACACATAATAAATATTAATACTAGCTAATTATTATCCACCACTTGCAAAAACAGAATATATAAACAGCTTGTATTAGCATGGCGATGAATGAATAGTTGATATTAAAAGTTGAAATAAAAGCAAAATAGGTCAACGATGTTTAGATATATTCATGATATTCCGTATTATTATTTCCATTATTATTGTGATCATCAATATTTTAAGCATAGAATAAACAGTTCTACCATTCTGGCGGGTCAAACAGGTAGCGACCTTTCTGTCCGTTCGATGGAGACAGCACTGAACACTGGACGAACATCATTTGAATAAATTTACTGTTTTTACCAAATCGCATCAGTCAACGACCAAGTCCAAACTCTAATATAGTAGGTAGTCATCCTCACATGGAGATGCGTTCTCGTCTCTATATGAACTTTGCAGCCAAATATTAGCAACATTTAGATGGATATCTGTATCGAAATTCGTTAGTTAGTTGACATAGGATTTCATAATTTCTCCCCTATCAGCGTCTCAAGCATCGCCAGCATCATCATTACAGTGATAGCCACACGCACTGTGCAGCAGCAACAGCAGCGGCAATAGACCTTTTCGGCTTTTTTCGGCCACCCGGCGGCCGTCTGGTACTAAAGAAAATTTCCCTTGCTGGTACTGTTCAAGCATCTGATGACCGCTGCGCTGCCGTTTCGTGAAGTGGTCGCATGGCTTCATTAAAAAGAAAAGAAAGCCAAATAAAAGGAAGAAGAAGAAGAAAGACGAACTCTCTCGACCATCTGATTGACAGAATAATAAATTATTTAGAACACACACACATTCACATGCGAAGTCGCATAAGTAACATTGCATTCATTCTGTCGGCCAGTGGCAAGGCGAGTGTGTGTATATACATGTGTGTGTGTGTGTGTATGTATGTGTTCATATTCGTAATTACTCGCTCTGGTTGAACAAGAGGAGAGATTAGACGAGCAGATTGGCTCACAGAAACAAATTTGCATCATGACGGACTGAACGAGAATACTAACATTTTGGTAAATTGTGATTTTTGCGCTCCCGGGGTTGTTTTCATTTATTAACTTTGCATTACATACAATGGAATGGAGCGCAGGATTTTAAAGGGCGATTATTCGATAATTGATTTTAGCCGTTTCGTCATGTGCACTAGTTACACAATAACAAATTTAATTTGAGATAGATCTCGTTCGCGGAAGTTCATTAGAGCTAAGCTGGAGCAAGCACAGCTGTTGCAGTAAGGAGTCAGATATGCTTAACGTCGACGTTGTTGTGAGGTTAATTTTGCAGAATGAACTGGCGTATTACTCTATTATTCCGATTGTGAATTTCGTAGTTATTTGAATGTTTTATATCTTCTTAAGAAAATATATTTTTTTGAAGTTGAATTGACCCCAGGGTTAAAAATTAAGGCTTTTTACCGAAGTGTTCTTCGGGCCGAGATAAAAAGCGATATTTACATAACACGAATCACCGTGGTTTCACGTATTCGTATATCGACTCTTGCTAGCTAAATTCGTTTAGTACGTTTTGTTCATTGCCACCATTGATTTGTTGTACTCAACGAATGATCTCTGTCGTTTTCTTTTCCAGGAGTAATATGGGCGATCTCGTGGAAAAGACCCACTTTGTCCATTATGAAAACTTCCGCCACCAGAGACTGAAGAGCGGAGAGCCTGTTCTCAAGATGCACCACAATGGAAACTCCTTCGATCATTGCAGCGAATCCACATTGTGAACGGATGTGAGGTCCACAATGACAAGGAACAATGCTCAACAATGATTGGAGGCATAGAAGGAAGACAGGCAACGAAGAACGTTGAGGGTTCATCAGTGATCGTCATTTCCGGATAATATACGAATGAAAAATTAGCCGCTGAGAAATCGTTCATATCCCTAGAGGCCGCCAAGTCAGAACTTCCTACTCAAGGCTAACTTCCTGGACTCTATAGCCAGAAGGTAGAGATATTTAGGGTTTTACTCATATGAAAACAACAGAGTTACAAAGCTGAACGAAATGGCAGTGGGATGGGCGAACAGAACATCCAACGTCAGAATAAAAACAATTTGTTCTCCTATTGACCGCTGTTGAGCTGCTGGCCATTGTGGCTTCAATACCGACCGGATCACCCAGCTATGTAACTGGTGCAGACTCAGTAAATAACAAGGTTTTGATAGCTATTAATTCTCTGATAGATCAGCAAACATGTTTGCCTCATCACGACGAGTAACTAGAAGAAGGTAAGTGTGCTAGCCCGACATGATTGGCGAAAGCATCCCCTCAAATAGGATAACTGAAGGTATCAGGGTGCCACCTCGCTCTAAATAGTTAACATATGAATTTTGTTCATTGACGGTCATTATGAATATTGTTATTGTCCGTTGTGGTTAACAAGCTAATCTTGCAAATATCGTTGCAAAAACGGTTGAAATAACAAGTTCACGAAAAGAACAGAATTAATTCTTCGTAGACGACGGCTATGCCCAAGGACGAATGCGCACACAAAGAAAAGTTTGGCGCGACGCCCATGTTAAATGTAGATTGCCACATAAAGCAAGTGATCCCTGATCCACCGATTCAGGGTTGAATATCGCTAATTTCTTTTGTTCTGGGCATCTTGGGTTCGCCATAGGTACTATAACATCTCGTCGTAGCCCCATTGAGACTATCTATCCCTTGTCTCAAACAGAGAGAAGAAGGAATCAAATAAAATAAAGTGAGCATGGTTCTGCTGATATGAGGAAAACTACGTGATTGTATTGTACGTATCTGCTCAAATGCTCTTGTAAAAAGGGCATAGTTCAGTGACTACGACAGGCCAACGCCCCCTGTGGATACTTTATAAAATAATTGGACATCATTGTGTTACCCATGTATTATTATTATTATTTATTCATTACATGGTTCGCGCACTGACGAGCGCATGTTGTATGAGTGTACGAGAAGGTGGGTAACCACCAAGTCGTTTTCCTGGTTTAAATATTAATTGTCAATGTATAATGACTTAGAATCATTGATGTTGATATTGATGCAAAGTGACACGGTATACAGGTTATTGCGTCCTACGTTGTTAATGTCAGCGAGATTCTGCTAGATCAATTGTTTTGACGTTTTCTTCATCATCGACGACACTGGCAGGGGTCTGTTTGTTGAGGCCAGAGTGAGCAACGTCCAGCGTAGTTTTTCCTAATTACGGTATGTTTTTCTCGATATGTTCTGTAGAACCTGTAGAACTGAGAGCACCCGATTTATCTGAGGGGGTTTTAGTGGATGCTCTTTAATCTGTGCCATGTCTTGTTTCGACCTATTGTTTAAACCCCAATGGTCTGTTGCTACGTTTTTAGGCGCCACAAGCTGATATTACTTTATCTGGTTCCATTTGATGGAACAGCGAAAGAAAGCGAATTTTGAATTTGGCGTAGATTTTGCTGAAATTTAAAAATTTCAGCCAGGTTTACCACTGTGGCGGCTCCACCATGCTGGCGGTTCCACCCGGGGCCTCTTTGTACGAACAAATATTTGCAAATAGTACACACGGCTTTACTTTCGACATGAGTTAATTAACGCCGTATAAACAAACATTGCTGTAAACTGTGAACACAATCTTCAAGGCAGCCAACTGTTTGTTCAAACAATTTCATTATATTTCCAAGCCGCATTTCAAATCAATGAATTCAATTTGTTAGACACCCTGGCAGGGTGAGTAGTAAAAAGACAATGCCGCTACAATGGACAAGAAATTCGAAGAAACCAAGCAAACCAATGAAAAGTCTATACATAGATGAAATTTGGGCCAGAATGTAAATGTCCATCGGATGTTTCTACGATCTCAATAAAAACGTGAATGAACTTACATAATGCGGACAAACCAAATCTAGTTCGTTTTTCCTCTATGTAATAGTTATATAGGGTCGTGTTAATGCAATAGCTGATCCACACATTAGACGTGTTTCCGTGCAAAAGAACGTATGTATACTTAATTTTCAACTTTGGGTTAAGAGGGGATCCTCTTGCCATTCAAACACTAATCGGGAACAGTCAACGTTTAGTCTGAAGAGGTTCCTGTTCTGGATGAACTATCTATAAGGTTAATTGGCAGTCAACCGGAAATTACTCTGACCTACAATTTCTAAATCCATGGGGTTATGTGGGCTTGCCCGACTGTAGCCAGGTAAAAAGTGCATGAACTATTCGCTCACAAATCAGTGTGGACTGCCTCGGTGTTTGCTATCACGAATTTTCAAATTATGAGCTCTATAAATTATCACCCAGCTCACTAAGTTATCTGTTGCTTACCTCATCGTTGCGTTTCTCAGCTCAGCGATCAACTCATGTGATCTATATTAGCTGCTGGTAGGATAATAATTGCTTCGACAAATCAATCTAAGCTGATATAAAGATATTAGACGTCAAATTAGATGAACGACATCTACCACCGAGAACGATATTGATGCTCCAAGATCGATAAGCCGCTGATAACATTTACTCTTTACGCCATAAGCGGGATCCCAGATGTCACTTGGCATCGTTGTGTGTGTGTATTGATACGATCTCTCCGCTGATTGATAATTCTTACAAGCAGCACAGAATGGCAACATATGGATTAGGACGAACAAACGCCTTTGGTGATCCTCTATAGCAGATACTGCTACGAAGAAAATTATCGGTGATAGCGTGCAGGCACTTGTTCGCGACACACGAACGGTACGTATATATATATATATATATATATATATATATATATATGCTTATATACAGACAACAGCGACGCTCATTAATATATGTACTTTGTAATAGCACAAGCGACAACTAAACGAATGGCCCCTATGCTAGATTACGTGAGGCCTTGCAAATCGGGTAGGCAAATAGGTGCGACCACTGACTGTCCTTCTAACCTACGAGCTCGTTGGTTAGAAGGACAGTCTAAACGGTATATCGTTGGCGTATTACGAATGAATTGGGAACGCTCTGCGCTTCCTGTGTTTAGTAGTGACCGTCGCGTTCGATGCAACAAGGTACCTTAGACAACATTCGACGAAAAATGGAAGAAAACGTGTCGTTTGCGTGTCGAATATGTGAATGATTGGCTGTGCTATCGTTTTTGTCTGTAAGAATTGCCATCCGAAGTCAGCACTCGAGAGTCGACTGCATAATGACGATCCACTGAACCACTTATGGCAAACTTTGACCGGCGCGTACGGTTTCAAAATATCGACACAATAATTAGCAATAATAAATATTGTTTGACCCGTTTATGCCGATTCGTTTAAGCTTTGTTATTTCTGCTAGTCCAGTCGGCTAGCTGCACGTGTGCTAGCCAAATCTAATATGGGCATATGATAGTATTCTTTTAGAAGATACTTAATTTGTTTGCTAACAAGAATTCACTATGCATTATCTGTCATTACAATTCATTCAGCCACAGAAACTTAACATATGCCCATTTTTTCAATAGCGATAAGGGTATAGAAACATAGATGTCAAAATTTGGCAACGGGTGATGCTGTCTTATCCTTACCTATGAGATTGATTCAGTGAAGATTAACTGGACGCAGATAGAGAACCTGCTAGTTTCTCCGCACATGTTGTAATCAGTACATTGGCATGCTGAGGGCTATAATTTATTTACTTCTAGGTTGTTATTTAGAATATAATGACAGGCTCAATGTGATTTAATATAGAGACGGCCTCTATCATACGCTATCATTTCGGCGACCAGATCTTCTCTGTATGGCCTGACGACAGAATTAGCCGTCATTAGCCTTTTCGATTGGCAAATGGGTGCGCCATCTGAAAGGCCCGTTCCATGAGCTTGTTCGTCGCCAACGGGAGAAATCAAACAGACAGGTCCAAAATGTGAAACTTTTTCATCACTTATACCTAACGTGTAACGGGCCATGATAGCATTACGCACACAAATTTACATAAACTATTATATATATAGATGCTAAATGATGGTAGATGGAAACTATTGTAGCGGTATGTAAACGCAACCGAATAGTAGAAAGCGCAGGTGAGTCGTAGAGTCAACGAGAGACAGAGAGAGAAAGAGAGACCTAATGAACAGCTATATATAATACCTACATCATCATCGTCATTATTGTGACCACATCTCTTCTATGGGTGTAAATATCATATTATGTCATCATATTTTAGTTATATCTGTTGACGGCGGTGAAAGGTGAGGGAACCCCCGAACTGGGTCACTTTGCCTTACGTAAATCTAACTTGTACAGGTAGGGCAGTCGTTCGGAGAGAACGAGGTCTGATGTGAACGTGTCATCCAATGGCGTCTGGTAGCTGCCATCATATCTTTTTGATTTCTAAGCAGTGCTCTGTTGTGCTGTTTGGTTCGGTTCTCTTGTTGTTTGATTCATGCAGCGGCGGCAGCAGCAGCAGCGGCAACAAACAAGCGGTGATCTGTGATCCCTCTCTGGCTTTTGTCGTCTTCACTGGCTTCTGTTTTTTTTTTGTATTTTTATATTATATCTTTATACAGGTGTCACCCATCCACCGCGGAAGCAACCGCGACAGCTATTCTCTGCGGGAGATGAACAATGTTGCCACTTTATGCCATCGTTGGGCTTCACTGCGCCGGCGAGGGAAGCCGTAATAATAACAATAATGTTAATGTTCACAGGCGTAGGTGTCCGTCTTTAAATAGCTCTTTTGCTTCGCAGTGGTCGCACAAGAACGAGGGAACGACCAATGTATGTTTTTTAAAAATGAAAATCATTTATATAGACGGACGATCGCATTGTCCGATTCCTGTTGATGGTATTAGTACCTATACTACACCTACATACAAATGGAAGTATTATATGTGTATCCTATCATACAGTATATATATAGAGGATACTATAATACTGGCATCTATTTTCTATTGGCAAAGTGTAATTTAAAAGGTTCTCTCCCATCATTGTGGTACAACTCTAATGCACTCTCTTAACATTATTGCTTATTAAGTGTCTAACTCGATACAATTGGAAGGCTCGAGCGTGTACACTAAATGAAGTCCTCCAATATAGGCTTCGGGGGATAAGATAACACTAGAACATTAGATTTCTAACTAGAATTCTGTGAATGTAAAGCAAATAACTCAAAACAATTTCACACATTTACCATACGCATCAACTTTTGATTGTTGCATTGTACAAGAACCGTTGGTTTGCTATTCGATATGACACTAATACATTCGTATACGTGACCGATAATTTGTACTTTATTATTTTATTTATTTTTCTTCTATGTTATAATATTTACTCTGTGTAAGCAAATCTATTCTTTATTCTGTATTGAAACATTTTGTTTAAAAAAGGAACATTGTATCGTCAGCGTTGTGGCAGGGATTTCGGCAAGAATTCCGATTTCCTGCTGTGACTGGTGTCAAACAAACAGCGAACATAAGGCGGGTAACCATAGGGTGCTGTGTGAGTCTTCTTGTCGAACTACTCACCGAATGATCGACCATCGTGAACTCTCACCGGACAGACAAATGGTGGCGCTTGGTTCCATTGGTCAGGGTGGTGGACAAGTGCATAGACACTTCCACGCTCATTTCCTTCTAGCACAGCAGTTATTACATAGTTACAATATAGCGACATATTTACCTGTTGTTTTTACTAAATGACCAGCGCGGTGTGTTTCGGCTGAAAGAAACAAATTTGTATCAGTTGATCCGGGTCAACGCCTGTGTCCGGAGACCTACGTTTAAACGAACACGTTTAGCGAGACGTTTCCGACCGAAAAAAAAATATATATATATACCGTCCCGTTGTCAATGCTATTACACGGTCGCACTGCCGCTGGAAGATCTGGAAATATTTCCGATTGTGAGATGGATGGTGGGGTGGGCTCAGAAATGAGGTGACTGTCTCGGGACTGTTTCTTTTTCTGTCGAGCTCGTCTTCGGGTGAAGGAGTATTTGGTTCGTATGGGCGCTGTTTGTCGCAATATGACGCAGTTAGTGCTGACGACGATTTCAACTGTCATTTCGACAACTATCTCTGTCGCCTGCTTCGACGAGTCCCTCCTCGTTGGAATGTGAAGACAAAAACCACGGGAGGTAGAATCCCGCGGGCGGGGCCGATACTTGGCGCTGGGAGGCACGTTTATGAGAGTACACATCTACGGCAATGTACACGCATATATATATATATATATATATATATATATATATATAGAACAGCGATACACAATATCTGCTGATTTGACTCATACTATTCAATAACAATCTTAATCGATTTGAAAGTTGACCGGGAGGTCCAAATAGTATCGATGACTGATACTCGAGTACGAGAAAAGCCCGACCTGAGGCAAAATGATGGTTACGAAATTCCTGCCGCCCTGCCTTTTACTCGGTCGATCGATCGATCGTCAGCGTATCTCGCGTTGAACGATCAGCATCATATACAGCATGTACAAACGAGGCATGCAAATGTAAAAGCGTAGAAAGGTACACTCTGTCTATTGCTGCTATTGAGGGCGTAATTATCTCCGTTGCATCGATGATAAAACTAGCTGGAACGGTAATCAGAATGGGCCCATTCGAACGACTGAAAACTAAAATGAAGTTTCCACTTTTTATTTGAAAATTATGTCGACAAGGCGACAGTGATAGCCAGCAGCTAGGTAGTTATTAGAGCTCTGAATTAATTAAACGAGGTGGAGATTTCCAGCAGAAGGTGTAATTCAAACTTTAATTTCGACAACTATCCCTGTCGCCCGCTTCGACGAGTCCCTCGTTGGAATGAAAAGAAAAAAAAACTCACGAGAGCTGGGAGGGAGGCGCGCTGAGGGTTTTACCCCCAGTGGGCCTGTATGAGGAGAGAAAATAGTGACCTTCGATGTTTCATCGATCAACGGCATCTGTTTATGGTGATTGATGAATACTTCGTGTGAGAATATCGATTGAACGATTTCTGGAAGCGTTAGATTGAGAGCCATTATTAGATCAGCCTATTATGTTACAGACAAGTGCAGCAGAAGTTGATGTTAAATCAGATTCGAACGATCAGAGTCGCCTACAGTACAATAGCTGGCCACGAATGCTCGCTTACAGATATTACAACAGCATGTTGTCCCGACGTTGGGAACAACACGCGGACTCGTTAGACAATTAAAAAGAGAGAGAGGGGGGGGGGCAGCAACAATTAATTAAGTTCACCATCTCGTGAGGGTGGATATGAATAAGATGTGTACTGATGTGCCACCATAATTCCGACTGTGGGGTATCACGTATGATGCATCGGGAGGACACACGAAACCAAACAAAAATTGGTATTTGTCTCCAGAATCAAAAAAAAAACACGAAACGCCGAGAAAAAGTCGAGAAGCTGAACAAGTCGCCCGTTATCATCCGTTGCATGTGGTATTCCCCGTTGTGGCTTCGCCTTTTGTGGGTCAGCAGCGATAGGTGAGTAGATGAATGTGATGCCGGTACCGCCCTTCTCCCAGCAGAGCTAGTGTCATCCTTTTCGCGTTGCGTGTCTCCAGACACCGATCGATTGATCCAACACCATCCGCCGCTGTCTCCGCCTATCTAACTCGTCCAGAAGTCGGCATCGATCTCTTATCCCAGACCCCTAGACTCAGAAGATACACATACAAAATATCTATACGAGCAGAAGCACGCACGACAAATGAGAAATTGAAATCGAAACAGAAAAAAAAATGCAATAAGAGACAAACGCAGCAACGCAACAACGTAGGAATGGAACTTTCTTTCGCACAAAAGTTCATCCGCTCTCTCTCTTCATTTTCTTGTGCCGACAGCACCTCTCAGTTTGTCAGCAGAGCGACATCGAGGGGTGACGGATACTTTGGACAAGATGACGCCTCTATAGAGAAAGGAGAGAGAGAGAGATCTCACATAGAGACATCAGTTTCCGCTGAAGGAAGACAGTAACTCCAGCTCAAAGATCAATGCCCAATAAGGCCAATAGAATCAGGACAACGGAGTCTCGAATGAAGAGGAGAGAAAGGATATAACGAAACAGCGATTGCGCCATCTAAGCAAATACGCGCTGCAGTTTACTCCTGCAGTTCACTCGCTGCCTACACCGCCACTGCTGCTGATGCTGCTGATAGTACAACGACCACGTCGATTACCTGCGTGACTCCGGAGGTACGGCTGAGGGACACATTGGGCTGGAAAATGCTAAATTGAGCAGTTGAAGGTATCAACATCATCATCAGCATCATAGTGACTGGGCAGTTCCACGCACTCGGCGCTGCTGCTACTGCGTCGGTGATAATAAGGTAATGATGCTGTTTGATTGAAGTGTCCTATCTGATTATCGCTTAGCGAATCGGTGCGCTAGCAGAGCTGGCACATTTGTTGCTTCGCTTCGGATCGGTCGGTCGTTCGTCTCTTCGGTTGGTTTGTCGCTCTCCAACGACCATATCACTGTCGGCCGGCGACAGGACGCAGTGTTCGTTGTCTCTTCTTCGTTGACACCCTTCCTTCACATCAAACACCGGACGAGGCCAATCGGCCGACTCGCTGGCCATCCGGCCGCGCACTCGAATCTGACGCTCCGATCCATGCTGGGGTGGCACCATGATCCAACCCAACACCACCACCACACATCACCTCTCGTGGCCATCGTCAATATCATCCTCAGCAGCGTCAGCATCATCATTGCCAGTGATGACAGATGTGCGCGCTCTTCAGCACAGCCTCTTCTCAACGACGAAGGCAGCCGCGTCGCGTAGCGGCATTTTTCGGGCACTGGGCGTCGGTCGGTAGACGTCCCCTTGCGTCACCATCTTTTCTTTCTTCTTCGCTCTCCTTCATTTTTCTCTTTTTTCTCCTGCGTTTCCGCCGTCCGCACAGCTACTACTACTACTGCTGCTGCTGCTGCTACTACTACTACGTGTTTTTTTTGTTGTTTCGATAATCGTTGGGCTTGAGTTCATCATTACCATCATCGCAACTGGGGCTGTTTGAGTGTTTGACGGAGGAGGGAGAGCGAAGAGGAGGGAACGCTGAACAGGCTGCAATGGATCGATGCACCGTTCGATCGCGGCAGGGATCCCGAAGATCTGAAGTCACTCGACGACGACAACGACGACGACGGCGGCGGCAGCGGCGCAAGCGACAACGATGACGATGACCACGGTGGACCGAGCGAGTGAGCTCCGCCCAAAACTGATACGAGATCAAGTTTCGGCAGTTCTTCAGATCAATCCGAACAAGGCTGCTTCGTCGGTTGGTCACTGTTGGCAAAACGGGCCGGTTGTTTGCACGTATGAAGTGGTGAATGTCCGATGCCGAATGCTTTTCGAACGTTGTGGCTCACCCAAACTCGGTAGTGATGGAAGCAGGAGAAATCATGCGAATAAGTAGACGTGTCCATTGTTTCAGGGAATCTTTAGTTCAGGGGTCTTGTAATGATGATTCGTTTCGTTTTTGTGTAGAGATCCTATCCTCGGACAATCAGTATAAATGGCAGAATCACTAGGTCTTTTATCATTTGTAGATGGTGTTGAGCGGTAAGTTGAATGAGACTTTAGGTAGTATCAACAGGATTCAGCAATGATGGGATGGGATTAAGCAATCGTATAGTTCATATGGGGAACGTTCAAAGGGAACAATTTGCCGAGCGGGACTTACACGCGGCACATATTGGCGGCAGCAACAATAACGAATCGATTTCAGTTTCGATTCTGATAATTCGCTATGTTTTATAATTCCTCCAAGGTGTGATCTTGTAATTCGTTAGTTATTGTTGTTGTAGTGTTTGCCTCTTTATTATTAAACTATCACGAACATAAACCCTTATGAATTCATAATCATAACCTCGTCTTTCAGTTTACTGTCGATCGCCGTAAGCAGCACCTATGGTCATCGTCGCCGTCGTCTACGGCCACCATCTGATAAAACCTCTTACCCCGTCCCGCCCTGTCTATCCACCCCCTATTCGCTGTGCTCACAAAATATGTAATATATAATAATATAATTGTACAATACAACGGACCGACCGAGGACCAAGGTGCCACCGCTATTGTGCTGTTCCACTAGTCATCCCATTTATGTAAGGAGATGTCATCACCGGTCGACGGTGCCATACGTCCGTGTTGATCGGATCTTACCACAACCACCGCCACTGATATATATATATATATATAGAGTTGTACAACACAGCTGTCTATCAATGTACCTGTTCGTCAGTGGTCGTTCTCAAGCCGCCACGCGAGAGGACGACTGGTTCAGCAGCAAACACGCCAACAACTACACCGGGTTCTCTGTCTGTGCCTGACTGACTGTGTCCATCTTTGATCGAAGGTACGTATGGTACCTTTGTTATCGAGCAGCCCGGCGAATCACAGCATGCGATGATGTTAAGATGATTAACGAGGAACGCGAAAGATCTGAAGCCTGTCGACAGCTCGAAACGACATGGCAGAGGCGAATTGCTATGGCTTGTCTGCTATGGCCCTATTGCGCGGCGAATCGACACATAACGGTCGCGTAACCGTTGACAAGAGAGGAACAGCCTAGGCGAACATGAATATCTTACTTTAACGGTCGCCCTCTCTGCCAACACAGCAACGACGCTACGGGTGCTATGCCTTGGAGCCTTCTGCCAGTCCCTGGTGGCGATTCCCGGTGGCCAATACCGTTGCCAATCGATACCCCCCTTGAATCCCACCGCTGTTCGCCGCAGCTTGTTGCTCGGTGACTTTTGTCCGTGGAAATAATGCTCGGTTTCTTTTTCTGATTACCGATTCTCGTTGTATTTTTGCGTCCGATTTCTTGTTCTTGTCCGTTATTTTCTTTTGTGCTGTGCCTGTCCCATTGGTTTATGTGTTGCGAAGAGGGCCGATCGCTTTCCAGGCCTCGATTGAACTTGTCATCTTTCCATGTGTACGCTACGCTGACTTGATCAGCCCAGCAGTTTTGTGTTGTCCAATTCTGCTCGTATGAAAGGTCGAGTTCTGAGTCTTGAAGACTTGAAGCCTGAACTCGAGAATTTTGTCACTTTTCAGAAAAGACACTTCCAACAGTCACTTGATTTGGAATATAGCAGCGAATATTTCATTATGAATGATGAAATTGGGTAAAAATGTTTGATTCACTGAGTGGTGAAACAAAGAATCACTGAGTGAAATACCTGCTTATACTTACCTAAAAGGATCAGTCGTATTTTCCAATAAAGCTACCTCATATTTCGGCAGCTCAACCACATTTTTGGACGATTGTTGCAATTACGAATACCTTTGCTGGGAAAGTGTTTCTCCAGAAGGGCATTCGAGAAGCTATAGGCTGCGAAGCCGTTGAGTCAGGTGCTCTTCTCCGGAGAACCCTATTTGTGATAAAATTATAATAATAAGTGAATAATAGAAGATAATATATATATATATATATATATATATATATATATATACACGGCATTTGGCAATGTCGGTGGTCGTATCGTAGACCTTCCCTAGGTCTTAACCAACTCTAAGCCAATCCTTGCCTCCTGCCGTCCCCCCCCCCTCACTCCTGTTCCCTATATAAGTACTTCTATTTACGAAATTTTAGTTTCTATACTCATCACCATAACCAACTTGGCTCCAGAAAGAATCCTATCTCGATGCGCATAAGCATCTGTACACATATGATTTCTTGTATGAAAACGGGTTCAAGTAGTCTGGCTAGATGTAATTAGTGCTTTCGGAAGGTTGTCAGCATCGCCCGATCCGAACTGTAGCCTTAGTAGTAGTTACCGTAGTCGTTGTATCGACAACACATTGGAACAACTAACCTTGTCGCCTTTTATTGCTGCAGCCAACAAACGAACGAACTGATCGACTGGCCGACACATGCTGCTGCTGCTGCAAATCATAGGAATCATATTTAATAATCACATCGTCGGCAACTGCTTGTTAAATGTGGCACACGACGTGATGATGTTCTTTCCAGGTTGATCTACGCTGACAGTTCTGTCAACGCCAACATATTCGACTTCGCCTCGTTTTGCTGCTGGGTATCTTGGCCTCCTTATTACCATCTTTATTAGCATGCTTATAACCAGTACTATCATCAGTTTCTAGTTTGAAATTCAATATAATATGTCTCGCATGCTCCCTTGATGTACACTTTCGCTGCTACTTATGATCCGCCTCTTCTGTGGCTGCTTCGACTGTTACAGAAAAACTAACGAACGAAAACCCCGAGAAAAAGCCCACCTTGAGGCACAAGACACAGTTGTTGTTGTTGTTGACAGACAGACAGCGTTCCTCCTCCTGACTAGGCTGGTGCTTTTGCTGTTGTTGTTGTGGATGTTTTCGCTAGTTGGATTTCGAGGAGTGATAAACAAGCGCCTCCTCCCTTTCCTCTGGACGTTGCAGGTTGGGTTTGCAAGCAGCAAGTACTATATATAATATGTAAGACAAACATATACAATGTCCATTTATATATATTCTATATATGTTTGACGGAACACAGTCAAAATTTGGTTCATCTGGGAGCCGGAGCAGGAATATGGAATGGCACAAGATCGACGGGATATTGACTGCGCATTTTGACAGAACTTCGTTCCTACGATTAGAAGTTGTTTCATCCACAGAAACAACTTGTTTCCCTCCCTTCCTTTCGTGTCCGCCTGATGTCTACGCTATCAAATATGATTAACACTTATCTCGTTTTTCTGGTGATGACTAACTACTTATTCCGTCGCCGAGGCTTTGGCTGCTGCTGCTGTTTGTACCGCCTTAAGATAACATTGTAAAGATATGAATCACTGCGATGGTAGACAAGAGTGCCAACCATTGTATTTAGTGGTCTTAGGAAAGAAAAACATCAGTATAGGGGAATATATGATAGGAGCTATTGAATACTCAGGGAAGAAAAGTTTGTTTGTGCATTGGAGGCCTATGGGAGTGAATGACGTAACAGCGGTAGCCTATTCGTACCAGGATAAACAGAGGTGAGGAACGCGACCGCGCGCTCCTAAACATCACCATCATCATCATCAGCAGCTGTGACACTAGGACAACAGTAGAACTGTATAGGTAGCATACGTTGCTCACGTTGGCGGTCTGAACGTCTCCTTCAAAAAGATTTAGGTCATTTCTGATTCCTGAGAGGCTTCGAGGTCGGCGTAAGTGTTATACATAGATGAAAGGTAAATTGATTACACTCAATTTCAACTAATAAGCTCCAGAACACAGTTCACTGACACGTTGATACCAGTTCATAGATGAAAAACTAAAGTGATCTTATTCTATTCCACAAACAAATATCAAATTGTGAAACGTCGATAACTGTACCTACTTGCAGGGCTCCGTCACGCATTCAACAGCGGGGGATTAAGACACCTGAGGTATTTAAATGTATCGGACTCTCGGTGAATTAATAGGAGGTTAAATCCATTGTTTTCTTCCTCCAGACCGAATATGTTACGATTGATCTGGCCCGCACCGATACAACTACCGCTATTTTCCTTTGACATATTAGTCTCTCTGTTTGGTTCTTGTGACAAATCTGTAAACGCTTCTGTATGTGATACGTACCTGTTCTGCACTGGTATATTGATATGCAAACAAATAACTCGTCGCATGGAAGTGCTACCGTCCTTTATTCTGGAATTCTTATACCATCAGTGTGACAATAATCTTAATACAACACCATGTGTGTGTGTGTGCAGCCATTCTGATAAGGTCTAGTGATTTACACCGGTCCGGACCTTCCAAGTGGTCCTTTGCATCTGGTACAGTAATAGAAGGTGTCGATGATTAACAAAATAGGAATCATAGCTGGAAGAAAGATATCGATAGTTCAAGCGTAATTATCATATTGTCAACCTTTCGACAGTCGCAACACCATTGACGCTGGCAGCGTTTGGCTTTAAACAGTTAAACGTTATATCGGACTGACGGTTCATTTTTCTTTAAATGGCCCAGTGGATTCCTCGATTCCTCGAGGTTAAATCGAAACATTCGGGAGCTATGCATGTGTTTCGATTTTGTTCTGTACGAGGAGAGGTCGGTCACGTGGTGAAGTCGTGAGCGAGGAGACCGATCGGAGGAGACACGTAGGTGCATGGGTTCGATTCCCACCGTTGGTCATTTCCATTTAAGGATCCGTCCTTACCAAGCAATGCAAAAGTAAGTGATCCGGTTTGTTTTGTCTCCACCACCATTTCATTGTTTCCGAAGCACAACCAACAGAGGTATTTGATGCGTTGGGAAGGGAAGCCAGGCATATTTCCTTCTATTTGCTCTAATAATAAAACTAAGTTAAAATTGAATTGGAATCGGAACGACGTGATCAATTACGGGAAAATCCTCATGGGGTATGCGAAGCGACTGCAAAAGGTGCTCGATTTGTCACTTCGAAGTGACTCATTACAGACCATTAAAATAATGAAGAGAGGTACAGAGAGATACGTGGCTAAGAGCTGATTCATGCTTTGTACTATTTGAGATAATTACGAAGTGCACGGTAATCGTACTATTTACTATTGATGACGAACACTATCAATCCCTGCATGAATGTTTTCTGGGAATGCAAAACGCACGCGTCCTTACCGCTGTGTGACCATCGTAGTGGCCAGCTCGTATGAGCAATCTCAAAGTACTGCAGCTCCAGAGGTGACTCGGCCACGACGGGCTTGTCATGCAACGTGCATCGTTTTAACAATAGCTTTCGGCTTTGCTCATCATATTAAGTAAAAATTTATCTCATTAATAATGAGCGAGTACCCGCTTAACTCACTTAACTTGATAACGTTCATTTTCCGATAGGAAGGCCGCACTTCAACGGACAACATGGTACTTACAACAACAACATGGTCCTGTAACCACAATGGGGCTAATTGCCAGGCAGACATACAGAACGATGAAGTAAACAGGCAACACTAAAATCTTCGGGCAGCAGTCGCGAGGGTCACCCGAGAGGTACAAGTGAATCGACGGTCACCCACACACAGGACAAGTGACTTCTCCAAAAGAAAGTTGTCTGTATTCCTATAATAAGTATCATGATATGTGTAGCTTTGTCGTCATGTTCATTGGGTATATCTGTATATATACACCCGATGAACTTGAATGTTGGTAAGAACTAGACAAGAATATATATATATGATATATATATATAGTTCTTATCAAACTATTAGTTATGTTTAAACCTACCTGTGTTTACCTGCGTGACATATAAGAGAGCTTAAGCATTGTGAAATTGCAGCTCCTTTAATAAACCAATAAAGCTTTACCTAATATTTCAAAGAGCAAGATAGGAGGCAGTCGTGACGACATTATGCCTACGAAAGCCTTGCCAGAAGAATGTACAACTCCGATATCTCCGATGTTCAAACGAACGTCTGCGAACATGCGGAAATTCCCATTAAGGTTGATTTTTACTGTTATATTCCCCGAAGGGAACATATGGCACAATTTTCATCTATCCACTGGACGGCATATGGGGACCGCTTTCGGTGAAAATTTTGCTCAGCAGAGTTGTGTGAGTAGATATGTTTTACCTCAATAGCGTAGTTATGATTGGGACCTCATTAGATCCACTTGGCAATGTCGGCACCTGTTTGGATTTCGATGCGGAGGTAATCAATACTCTGGCTCGATTGTAATTCTATGAACGTCGCTGCTGATGATTCTGCTGTTGGCCTGGAGCTGATGGGGGGTTTTCGATGAGTCAGATGAACTAGAAATCGGGTCGACGACGACAGCAATTTTCCCGCATTTCGTTCGCACTAATCAGGGGTTAGTAACATCGGACACGAAAAATGGCGAAGAAACCGATCGATAGAGAGATGCCAAAAGCTAGAGAATCGTTCATTTCGACAACGTCAAGGTTAATTAATATGTGCACATTTATTAACGGTAGCACATTTAATGAGTTAATCAAATAACACGAAGTAGTTTAATGGTGATAATGACGAATTTTTCTGATAAAGTTTCACCGTTTCCGTGGCAACAGTAGTTTGCTCGGCCATAGCAGATCGTCGCATGAAATAGAAAAAAAAATAAGACAGCTTCAAACATTCAAGTAGTTAACTCGGTGATGGGGTCCAAAGGTGCATTGAACGTTCATTTGTCCGGCAAACGAAGATATCGAGGGCACTGCAATCCTTCTTATTCGCCTGGCCAGATATAATTTGAAATCTAGCCAGATTTCCGGGCTCTTTCGTGAATTTTTGCTTTGAAAGTAAAACAATTACTGACTAAAAGCCACATCGTTGTTTCGATGAGGGACAGTTCGAAAGACAAAAGAGAATCAATGACCGCGTCAGTATCTGAGAACATCTTCCCGTATGTCGGTATTCAAATATACCGTGTCACAACGTCTAACATAATCGAAAACAATAGAAAATGCTGTAGTAGCGTGTTCTAACACCTATCGCTGTCGTATAAAGGACAGATGAGTGTCAGCTACAGAAAAATAAAATGATGTAACGCAGGACATTCGAGTGAGTAGACACAACATTATATATATATATGGGCCAGCACTGGCAAGGGAGATCGACCATATATATATATATGGGCCAACACTGTCAAGGGAGATCGACCACATCGTCATTCGAGAGACCAAAATTATGCCAAGGATCTGAAGCACCATACAAAGATCCTCACCAAGAAAACACATTGGGAACTGCGATGAGCTAATCTAAGTTATTTTTAATCTTACGCAGGCGGTATTCCCGTACTCTAAATTTTCATCGTGAAGCTTCTCCATGAGTATATACTCAGTGTAAACGCACAAACACCCTTTCGTAATCAACTATTTGTTAATCATCGCCCTTGTACGCTACGAGAAGTACTAGTTACTTTTGCCATCATTTGATTTTCACTACCCGATGTGTGCCCTAAAATCTGCGACTTCTACAAATTGTCTCGCTTTGTCTACATTCTTATTATGTAGATATAATCATACAGATTCTCATGTGCTCTATCCGTGGCTGTGGTGGTTTCGGACGCGGAGACCACCACCACCACCGCCGCTGCCGCCGCCGCTTCGAGCTCCGAATCAGTACGAGATCTACCCATACGTTTTATGGAAATTGCAATGAAATACGCTGTTGACCGCTGGGCTGCCATGAGCATGATGATAATGCCTTACGATGCCGTCGTCGTGAGTAATAATAAATATAATAATAAAAGTCTCGTATATTTTCTCCGTTCCCACCACTGCCGTTGTGTTCGCTGTCGGTTATTCTTCATTTCTGATCCAATCTGAGCAGCCGTCGAGCGATCTGAGTGAACAAGCAAGCGAGCGAGCGAGCGAGTGTCAGACGTCACCCGTCACCCGTCAATCATCTCTCGAGATCAACTCGACGGGGCGACAACATGGCTACCGTCGCCGCCGCCGCCGCCGCCGCCGCTATTCGATGTCGAGCCGCACGAAAATTAGCGCCCGTCGTTGTACGTATTTACGACAACGGCGACGGTGGCGGCGGCGGCAGCAGTGGTCGGGCCGTTACGTTGCATACCATGGCATGCCATCATGGTGCGGCTCATGGCTGTACGCAATGAAGCCGCTTGTCTCATCGCGTCGCCGGGAAGAAAAAAAAAATCGCCAATCGCCGTAGCGTTGAGTCTGCTTCGAGACAACATGGACTGGCTGTCGTAGCTCGACGCGGGCGAGAATGAAAGCGGTGAGCTAAATAGAATGGACATTCATTCGATGCATGATTGTCCAGGCCGCGCTGCTAGCAAGCAACCAGCAATAGAGGAACACAGAGAGGGCGTGCAATGATCACTCAATGTGGCCGATCCATCGAAACCAAGATGGTTGAACACGGCTCGAAAAAGGCTACTGTTTAGCACCACGAATACAACGACGCCGCCCTCCTCCTTGATCGTGTCTAGCTGGCACCGATCGATCGATCGATCTAATATATTTATATACAATACAATAAAATAATTCGAATATATATGGAACGCGTCCGCCCGCCTGTGCGCAGGCTTTCGTACGTACGTATGCTGTTAGCTGTAGATCCGACAATGATTGCATTTGTTCGTTTCGTTGCTTGATCTCGTCGTATAACGTACACTGTTGTACGCCCAGCGTGCTCTCGAGTCGTGCCCTAGTTTACAGACGATTCGGGGTAATCAAAGCGTACAGTGCAGATGAGAAGTGTTTCCGTTCAACAGGGCTAAGTGAGGCTTACCTTAATTGAGAAAACCAACCCATTGTTACATAATTAAGAAGAAAAAAACAGCCGTTAATATATTTTCTATTTGCTAGAAATGCATATGGACATACAAAATGTTCTATTGCACAGGGCACTCATAAGGTTCTAAGGACAAATCAAACTCAAAGTTTAAAAAATAACAAGAGACGTCGGACACCTTGTAAGGAAACCAATCGCATGTACACAATTTACAATGTGTGCGAATTTATTCAACATATCGTTCCAGGTTGTGATAGGTTTGCATTCTAATCAATTTCTGTTTGTATGAACCTACTAGACCTCTGGTGTTTCTGGGTAAACAATGATTTTGCGTCTATGAGGTCGGAAAAATCTATCCTTGAGCAAGCAGCATCTGGTTTCTAAAGAAACCTGCTTTGCCTGTAATATATGAACCACGAATTTCATAGGCTTTCTTTAGCATCCATAGAATTATCCGCAGTTGACTAACGAATGTGAATTCAACTCGAGATTACTAAATCAGTCAAAAGCCTCGATCTATGTGTTTGCTTTAAAAATGTTTCGATTTGGTCCAATCGCGTTCTAGCTTCAAAACCTGCCACAACACTGCTACAACAACTGTACTGTTCCGCGTTTTGCGGTTCGTTTGCCAACGACAGAATTTTAGCTTCTCAGGAATGAGCCATCACTTTTTTGTGTAGAAACTCCAACGGTTGGCCTGCTTTTGAGCTATCGATTCAGTTAAGACCAGCAATCCTTCACTCAACGTTTGCATCTTTGAGCTCTGCTGCTGCTGTGTGACTCTCGCTCACGAATTGACGGAGCGTTTTTTGTTACTCATATTTACTTCATTCACGTGGCAATGTCTCCTTATCTCAGGGGATTTCAACTCTAGGAAGTCGATCCTAGCAACGGCGATGTTTGGCTGAAGAGCTCGTGTGAGCATAGAGAATCTTTGCGGATGTCAGCTCTGACGATCCGAGGGCCGTTTTCGTTTAAGAATAAGCTCTTAATTTTTTCGTATACATTTCAAAGGTAATCGAATTGGTTAACAAATTTCCCTAATCTATTCGAATATCGTGGCATGAGCATGGTATTCTCCAGTGATAACCAAATGCTAAGCTTCACTGCAGGATGTGGTGGAAAATAGTTAAGCTTGAAAAGCATATGATTGATGGCAGCAGACGCAGCATTAAGTCTTCCGTAGCTTGTGAGGAGGGGAGGTGGTTATATACGGGGTTTGTTAGCTGTTTAGCTGATTGATCCCTAAACATCTTCAACCGTATGGAATTAAAACACCGAGACTCGCGAAACATGTGCCTTTTCTCGTAAGTAGCTAGAGACACACATCAAAGTCGCCTCGAATTTCAAGCAGTAAACGTTCGATATTGGCATCTGAAACACTTGAGTCTTCAATCTTCAGGGCCACCTTTCCATGTCTATATTTTTGGCGTTTAGTCAGTTGCTTTTGCAAAACGAAAAAAACGATTTACTCTTATGTCCCGAGTTCTTTCCCTTTCACATCCGTTCTTCGAGGATTATTCTACTTGCCAGCAATTTCCAAGGCACACATGCGTAGATGTATGTTTAGTATACAAGTGTTGTCCATCATTCCCAAGAGTTCTGGTCGCGTACTCAGTGAGCTAAGAAAAGCCTTGGGCCCTCGTTCAGCGCCAGCAACAGATGACAACAAGTTGTCTGGTAACAAAACAATCAACACCGCCATCTTTCACCCATCAGCATTTTGATATTCTGGTATACGTACCGCAGCCACAAGTCGTAATATGCGACTCGACAGAGAGATTAGAAGATGTCTTATCTCTTACATATTAGAGATACCTCCGAACGAGTGAAGCACGTGTCTGCGGTTGAACCCTTTTTTGAAATGACTGGGTCAGTGTGAAACATTTTCCAATTGTGAGAGACCCTCGAAGGGACATTCTCCTACGATCACAGCCATTACGTAATATCGCTCTATTCGCACTCGTTCTGGCAGGACATCCATCAGGGCCCGTGTCCATCCGACGCTAGCGGGGTCTAAGGTGTGACGGCGGCAATAGTGAGCTTGCGGGTTATTGTTAGTGCTGCTGCTGTTGTTGTGTCTGAGTGCGGCGGTGTGAGACCACCAAGCCGCAATTGTAATCCCGTGATTCTAAGGGTCACGTATGTCCGCTCGCTGTGTGCGACTACATTCAATTGTGACGATTACGACATTATGATTGTAGTAATAGTAGTTGTTGCTGCGGTCCAGCTGAATTATCCAGTTATCGGCGGATGAGCCGGCGACGACGGCGTCTTACAACCGAATTGTTATCAGTAGGCGTCCGCGGCGACAGCAGCAGGTGACAGCGACCACGTAGACACCTTTGGGAAATAGAAGAATAAGAGCCGCCGCTGTTTACCCCTATAGAGAGAGAGAGAGAGAATCCTTGAATGTAAACTTTTGTTGAAACGAATGCCGACGGGAGCACCGAGAGCTTGCGGGTTTCTCTATGTATGACACTTACTATGTCCTCGCAGGTGCTATGCGGGCACGTCTCTGGTCTGTACAAACACGCGCTTGTCGAGATTATGGAACGGCAACGTCTTATGGCGAACGGTAAAAAAAATTCACAGACCATTTCACAGCTTGGACGTAACGGTGTCAAGTCAACGAAATCAAGCCCTAATCTCCCTTCACTCGCTCTTCCTCGCTCGGGTAACGCGACCAGTGAATTAAAGTATGCTGTTTGTTATCAGTACTATGTTCCACCTTATTCATTAAGATTTTTAAATTTCATTTACCACCACGTTGGTCGTCCTCTTCGTTGATTCTGGAGATACAAAACTTCCTTGAAGCTGTGGACCGCGCTGTAACCCTTCCATCCTTATCGAGAGGGATGCTCCCAGGAGTGCGGCCAAAATCATTGTCCACTGTCATTATGGACAGATGCCATAATATCTCCTGAGCCTTTGCGAAGGAGAAACTCCCTGTCATTCAACCCTTTAAAGCTTTGTCTCTATCTGTGTTTCAAGCGTACGCCATATTCACATGACCTCACAAAAGAACCGGTCACAGCAACGACAACATCAATGGCAAAGGAGTATAAAATTTGAACGTTTGTTAGATGGGCAGATAGCTACCCTTATGCATACAAGTATTCACTAATTTACATGCTCTATGGTATGTATGTCACCGGATCGACAATATCTAGTCAGAGATGTCTATGAGGTATCTGAGCTTTGTGAGTTGAGACTTGAAAAAAGATAGTGATAAAGCAATTACACTTGTATACCAGAATAGGCATAGATAGATGGCATATATTTATTTATTTTGGGAAGGCCGACACGGGATGACATCGAACATCTCGAAAAATACGGATAGGATAAACCTGAAATACTAAAAAAATGTCAAGTTGAAGCAAAATACATTAGAATTTTTAACTGTCATACGAATAATTACACCCATCGATAAGTGTGCTCATGAACGCACCCCGGCTCGCTGAGGATTCTGCCCAACTCAGAGGGTACAAGAAACATGTACTTTTAATTGCCATCCACTGCCGTCAAACTCAAAACTTGATATCTCAGTTTTCTCAGTGGTCTGTTGTAGTAGATACAATACTAATTGCAGTGTATTCCTTTACATGATAGCATGAAACTTCATTGATCATGAAGTCAAACAGCTGAGCTGGACGGCACTGATCGTTTCAACATCGAGCAGGTGCCGATTAAGACGTCGGTTGCTCTTCTCTCCTAACCAAGTGTTTGCTATGTCTTTCTGCCTGTCAACGTGACGGATGTGTTTGTGTATGTTGGGTGCTGATCAAAGGTCGTTTTTACGACAAAGATGGCGCAGTGGTTTGCGTTGTACTAACACATGTGTATAAGCTAATATTTCTGCTCAGGGATTTTAAATACATCTAATTAAG
Organism: Stratiolaelaps scimitus; assembly: GCA_019614645.1. Taxonomy (NCBI): domain Eukaryota; kingdom Metazoa; phylum Arthropoda; class Arachnida; order Mesostigmata; family Laelapidae; genus Stratiolaelaps; species Stratiolaelaps scimitus. Next base: position 2,786,686 of record JABWDB010000021.1, read on the forward strand.
CTTTAAGGCGAACATACGAAATCGATCACAGATGACAATATCGGATTATTGTTATACATTTATGCAATTTATTGATTGCAAAATGATTCCTCTGTTCATCGTGATCGTTCTTCGATAAATATGCAAACAAACATGCCAACACCGCCTGCTATCAATGGGTCGCCTATGAGGGTGAAAAGTTAACCGAGTCTGTTCAACGACAGCGTAAGAAAGACAAAGAAAGATAAGACAAGGCGACACATTGACGCTAAGCGCGTTGCAGAATCACTCAGAAGAGAGAGAGACTCGGGAGTCGAGAGAAGGTCAAATTATACGATCAACACAGAGAGAGTGAGAGAATGAAATGCGACAACACAAGGGTTTTAAGGTGAGGGTGGTGGGGTGAGGTGTTATTATGTTGGTTGTGGTCGCGGTCTATGTTCGGGTTTCGCATCTAACGGACCGCTTTCGTTGTTTTTTTCCATCGTTCACCAACCGTTCGCGACGGCGATGGGGGCGCCTTGGGTACGCCGAGTTGTCAGTAGCGCTTCATGAGCATGTGGAGCGAATTTTCATTGGGATAAACCTTCGGCTGGTCTTGCTAGCAAACGATGCGAGTCAACTGTGATAAAGTGGAAAGTGGCTGGCAAGACCAGCTGCAATACGTCGCGTAAAAAAAAACCTCCAGCAACGGTGGCTGCTAACACTTCTGCTGCTGCTGCTGCGAAACGAACTCTCAAGATTGTTCCGTAGGTGACCCGAACCGCAACAGGATTTATCTACAGTGTTATATCTCCTTTGCCAGAGACAGACAGAGTCGTTGCTCGCGCTCGCTTCCTAATATAATTATTATACGGACACACTGCAGGCATATACACAGACACACCACGGACAAACATAGAGATGGACATGAAGCTGTGGGTAGATGTGAGTTAGATAGAATCAGATGGAGTGAAGGAATCACCCTTCTCACCTCATTGTCACCTGTTCATGCTCTATCCCATCCACCGGTATGGAGTGGAATAGGTAGTTTCACAATCTACGTTATTATCCCACTAAAAAGCAACTGAAACGGTAAGAAAAGCATGAAAACCGAAAGAACAACCTATAAACATTGACTACGAACACAGCTTCTGCGACTGATATCGGATAGGTCAACTGTTGCAATCCACTGCTGTTATAAAGCAACAACTATTACTACTATCACTAGTAGTCCAAGATACCTTATATATATAATATATATATATAGAAAATAATAATAATAATAATAGATCTAGCAGCACTGCCACTATCTATATACAACGATAAAAGAGGAAGGAGATAAGAATCGCTGTTGGTGGCTGTTGGTGCTAACAGTCAGACGACGACGACAGCAGTAACTGCAGCGGCATTTAATTTTGTTGAAACCAACTCATCCATCTCTGACAGAGATACATTCTAGCACTAGCCTATAATTAATTTGCCGTCCATCGTAAAATTGAGACATGCGGGAGGTGGATGGACCCCATGAATGGATGGGAACTGGCAACACAATCGGAGCGTTTATGACGCTCATAACAACAAGAATCAAAATAACAGAGCAAACAAAAGCACCCGTAACCACAGAGAGAAAGAAAGAGAGAGAGAGAGTTAGCCTCATTTGCTAGAAGTGAGAAGAAAATGCTGCTTTGTTTCTGCTTTGTATTATATTACGTAAAGTGTGTCGAATGTGAGCTGCTCATTCTAACTTTAATAGCGTGTAAACAGTATTGTATGATGACTTTTGCGATCAGGAATAGTTCTTATCTATCTATGTATTCGTTCCTTTGAATGGCGATCTCTGACATATTTGTCATAATTAGATAGTATGAGGTGTCAAAAAAAGGCCAATCTTAATGTTTTTCAAGGCGAGGCGGGTAGCCTGCCGGACTCAGGACGCAATGATGTTGTTTCAAACCACCTAAGTAGTTTATAATATTAACAGCTCACCGTTACAAGTTATAAATGAGTCGTATTTCTCTTCGTTAACGCTGTTACTCTCCCCCTACCTCTGTTTAGCTCCTACTGATTGAGCCTCCCCTCTCGAAGCCAACGACGTCGTGTTCTAGAGGATAATCCGAAAATCCTTTGCAATTGGCTTTTCACATGTAAGGCAAACAGGAGACTTGTGCAAGCATATGCGGCCTACTTCTGTTTTATATTTTGTTAGGGGGTATAGAGTCCCCAGTATGTGGGGTCATACGAGCGAAAAAATCATAGAAGTCGGAACGACGATTAAATATGCACACGAATGTTTCGTTTACCTGTCAGACGTACAAGCGCATAAACAAATCTCCGATCGGCCCGTACTCCTAACAATCTACATTGCACGTTCTCACATGATTGTAGCACATATAATATGGACGATTATTGCACTACAATTGATATAGTTCGTTTGAACGTAGTGCGCAACGTACACGCACGCATTACGCTGACAATCAAAGAGAAAGAAAGAAATATCAATAAAGAGAACAACTACTACAATTACCGATGATGGGTGAACTGGTCTAGACTGATTCGTTCGGTGGCAGCCACAGCATCGCAGTCTACCGTCCATACAGTAGTCGCTGTAGTGGTACACTACGTCGTTGGTGTCTGAAGTTCTACTGGTCAACAGTGCACCGTCGCGATCAGGCAGTCGTCAGTCGGAGACCGGTCAGTTCGGCCGTCATTCATTGAGAATGTGTGTCAAATTTTGAGCTAGATTCCATCTTTCTTCCTTTGATCTTTCTCGTCCTTCCTTCGATCTTCGAGGCGAGACAGCAACAAACACCACGACGACGAATCGAAACCACCGACAGTAACAGCCTCTCGCCTTCAGATTAAAAGCAAAAGCGGTAGGTAGTACGGGATGCCGATAGCTGAGTATCTCCCTCTCTCTCTCTCTCTCGATGTGTGTGCATCTGCTGTGGGTTGTCGCACAGCGCCAAAATAAAGGTTGCATGCAACTCCTTGTCCCATGGAAGAGTGAACACTTGACGACGTTTCGACTACTACAACGCAGCGCGTGTAATTGAGCCGATTATAAGCAACGAACTAGGTGAGCATCGGGAAGGCATGCATGCAGATAGGTAAGCAGGCGAGCGAGGGAGCGAGCGGACGCGAGGGATGGATTGATGGAAGAAGCATTCGAAAGCCGAGAAAAGAAAAGAAACCGCGGTCCAGTGGTCGACGGTAGCGGTTGTGTTGTGCTGGCGCAAGCGGCGGCAGTTAACATAGTAATGGTGGTCGTGGCTGCGGTGGCCTCAACAGACACAGTCTCATTATTGAAGTATATCGTGCTATGAAGTGCGATGAAGTCGTCGGCAAACAAAACGTTGTTGAAAGCTGTCGTTGCTACTGAAGCAATAGGGTGCAAGAAGAACAGAATCAAGCGATAGGAGAAATCAAATCGATAGCGCCGAGAGAAAATTGGACGACGCTGACCGAGCAAATGCTCAGATTAGATGATAGCATGTCATCGGAGTCGAATCACAAGAAGAAGAAGAAGTGAAGTCGGAGAAGAGGACCAGCACGATAAGGTATGAATGTATGTATATATGGATGTACAGCTGTGACAGGTAGCCCGTTGTGGCCTGATACCTTGAGGGGAATTGACTGGGTGTTCTTGCTGCGTCTGGAAGCACTTGTCACACTCGGATAGACAGAACGACAGACGCGACGGCATATATATATATACATATATACACAGCAGATTTAGAGAAGGATGGACAAACTGCTGAGTACGAGATCAACATAGTTGAGACGGTTGGTCCGGGATTGGCAACGCCGAGCGCAGATCTGAATAAATAAAACTTCTTCTTTTGCTAGGTGGAAGCCGGTTCTATTTTTGTTTTTCAGGTTTAGTACACTTTCAATCGAAGGAAGGCGCTCTGGTTGGTGGGACATCTTCCCGTAAAATATCAGGCGTATCTACTGCGTTTCAAGGCCCATGATCGAAGAAGCATTTATATATAAGCTATGAATGTGAAACCTACTCATATACAGGTAACGAAGTGAATTAGTCCCCTATCACATACGGTTATATTACCACTGTCGTTACCAACAAATATGTGATATATTGTATATTATCAGACTAATGTGCATATGTATGTAGTAGCTTATTAGGATACAGCCCATGAAAGACCGAGACTTCACTGAATCTGAAGTGTGCACCTATTGGTGCAACGTAACGCCCCATAATGAAATCGATACTCGACCGGGCGACTACATGACACAACCCATAGCTGCTACTGCAGATAATAAAAACATTACTCAATTACTCTTGTTGTCGTTGTTGTTGTTGTTGTTGTTGTTGCCGCTGCTGCTGCTGCCAATAATCGATCGTCGCTGGTATCGAGTGTCTATATGTCATCGATCTATCTATGTGGCTGTCTGTCTTTCTGCCCGTTTATACTGTGCACATTATATCATGTGCCCACATCGTCATCATGATCATTCTGTGCCTCAGCATCGTCCCGTCTCCATTTACAACTGTCACACTCCGTCTGGACTACTACGACTGCTGCTGCTGTTCCTGCTCTTGAAAGCTTCACCTCGAGGTGCTGAGTAACAAGCACCCGATGGTTGTCCTACAATTTTATGGCAAACAGGATAAACACCGTTCGCCGTTTGCGTGGTCTTCATCTGCCATCATATAGCGGGCTAGCGAGCGAGCGAGCGATCTCCTGTCTCCCTTCCTTCCTTCCTGGCGGTTGGCTGTTGGCGGTTGGGTGTTGGCGATTGGCTGTCGACGCGAGACAACTGCTGACGACAGCAACGGTGGCAGCGATTCGAGAGGATACACATCAACGAACAAACCGACATCGACGTGGTGCACCTTCGAGAAAGCTGTGGACAGCCTAGCAGGAACAGCTACAACGAACGGGCACACCGATGTGGAATTACGTGTGTGCCAAGTGAAGTCCACCCCGCTTGTGACTCGTTTTGCACCAGATAATAATGACTGTAGGCTGCTACGTCGCCGCGTTACCGGCGCTCCTCCTTCCGGCTGCGCTGTCCCCGACGCGACCAGCCGCTACTGACCGCAACGCGCGAATCAGTCAGTGATTATTGCTGCTGCTGCTGCTGCGGCTGCTGCTGCTGCCACTGTTACGATGGCAGCCACAGCAGCCGTGCCATAGCTGTTCTCTGCTCCCTCCTTTTTCCCTCATGGGCTATATAGATATATAACAACCACATATTAGTGAACTCACCCCAACGCACCCATTATAGATTACACGAGACGGCGGTGGCAGCGGTAGCAGATGCACAAATTGAAGGCAATCACTTATGCATGTCCGTAGCAGGCGAGAGAGGTACGACGACGACGATGGCGGTGGCGGCGCCTAGAGGAGAAACACCCGAGTGCGTAATAACAGTGCGGTGTCGACGTGAGACAGCCGGGATCAGGGGACTGCGAAGGCAACGATATTTGGCAGTATAGCAAATGTACATACATCCATAGAGGAAATGGTAGACAAAAAAGAAAATCATTGCAGAAAACCGAAGGCAATATGAACGTAAAAAGAAATAGTAGCTGAATTGCTGTTGCGATTACATCAATATCATGATGCTTGACTTGATCCTGATGATGATATCGATGGCATTCTGATGACGATGACGTGGTATTGAGCGCCGTGACAACTCATGGGATCCGTTTTGTGACTCCTCTCCCCCACCATATACCGGCGGGATATATAAATAATATATATATATTTTTTTTTTTTTTGTAGGTTAACTATTGGTTATTGTTGGGGGACAAAGAATTAAACTATTAATAAATTAAAAAGTATTATACGAATAAAAATTACGTAGTCAGAAACGACCAATAGATTCTTGTCTGATAGAGGAGGAGTTATTGCAGAAATCCACTTAAGGAAGACTACCATAAGGAAGGAAAGAGATGATCATTACTATGACCGCCTCGACCTGAAACCCCCCCCCCCCCGCCCCAACCCGCAACTTATTGATCTAGAATATCTTAATCAATAAGAATAAATATATTATAATTTATAGAACAGAGATTATATCAGAGACAGCCATTTCAGGAGACTATTTAAATACATTCATATCATATTTGTTGAATATAACTCTATTATTGCAGCTGAGACTATTTCTAAAAATAGAATTAGCTAAGCGTGGTCCGTTACACTTGGCATATATATTCCACAGTATAGTGTATGAGGGGACTAGACATAGATTTATACAAAGCGTGTATAATCAAACATTGTGGACTAACATGAAGAAAGTCTAATTTGAGTCTGTTGTTGACGGATTTACCATTGGATGACCCTTGCTCTCAGTGTATCTCGATCTTTATGTCCCTTTGATACGTTCTTCATTGACTCATCCTTTTTTCGGCTTTTCAGGCATCTAGCTGAATGTAGGGAGACAATTATTTTCGAGTCGGCTGGTATCGTTTTAGAATCGTAATCACTGCGAGCCATCACAGAGATGAAATTTCGGAGGCAGATGAAAGCTTCGCCAACAGTACGAGTGCAATGGGATCTTGAGCTGACAGTATTTCTAAGTAGGGATCTATCTATCTGTCTGTCAAAGGGGCAGCTGCTGTCCGGTACATTTTGTTCGTTTGGTTGGCGGTAACTTTCGGGTGATTATGATGATGATGATTTGTGGTCCTGAGGCTCGGTCAGGGACCAACGGCCATCGTCGAGTCGAAGGTGACATTCATCCCGCCGTTGCTTGTGTTAAGCCGTGTCGTCAATAGATATGGCAATTTAGCTGCTAAATGCACAGGAATGCTGCCGCTCATGGTTATGTTGAAGAATATCATATTAGTGCAGGAGGCTCGGCATCTGTAGCGGTGCAAACGCCAAAGACGGTATTCAACGGACGCCATGAAAGCCTCCGAAATTTCTACGCTGTTCGTTTTTGTATTTTTCATTGTTACACACAGATACTCGCACACACACATATATATATATATATATCGTATCCTCTCGTTCGCTCTCTATCACTTACTCTCAATCGTGTCGGTCTATATTGTCAGTTCGCTGCTACCCGTGACACATTTCGCTATTTCTTACAGCATTGCTCAGATAAATTCAGAGATGGGAAGCGACATGTTCACGACAACACAGGACCAGTTTAATCATGGATACCAGCTCTAGTTATTTAACGCGATTTAGTGATAATGGTGTTATTTTTTTTTATACGAAGAGTGTGCATGTTACGTTCTTACCACGAACATAGATTCGCTGACCCGGCCGCCACAGGCTCGTGATTGACCCCAACACGTCAACCAACCACAGGGCGCTTCGTTGCTGGCATCCTAACTGGGACTAATCGAGCATCTTTTTCGCGTTATTTCATTGTTTCACACCTAGTCGTTAATTAATCCGACAAGGTTTTGCTCATGGAATTAATCGACTCTCGTTTATACATTAGCGGCTGTAAGCACTAAAATATCGTGAACTAAAAAATGTTTTTAAAAAGTGCCAACCTTCAGCGGAAAGTACGGGGGTTATTATTATGAGAGCGTTGTAGGGCATAATATGGCTGTCATGGTAACATATAAAAAAAAAACAGCTTTTTTTTCTGGTAAAACTTGAAAAAAAAGCCATCGAATAATGTACCAAGCCAACCCGTGTGGTAACCTTGTCAGAAAAGTTATGAACTTTATTTTAATTCCTATTATGTCCATAAGAGTTCACACGGCTACAACGTATTGCTTAACTCCTCTATAACCATCTAAGTAGAGAAAAGGACAACACCTAGAATAAGTAGAGGACATCCTGCGAATCATTCCCTAGTTCCGAACTCAGTCTCAGATCTCGACGAGCGGCTCTTATTCATCGTAACTGGGTTATTTAATAATTCACTTGTCATTGATTAGATATTGCAAGCGCGCGACAGGTTACCACCTTGTTTATCCGTTTGTCATTTCGCTCCGTATTAGACATTGCCGGCCAGAACGATGAGCGCGGGAACAGCTGTGGTGTGAATGAGAAGAGGTTGTTTTCGCCATTTTGTCAAGCATGCCTGGGAGAAATATCTGGAAATTTTGACATCTATTATTATCATGATTATCATTATTACTATTATTATTATCTGCAGGGCTGTTATAGCGTAAACGAGAAAGTTATCTATTGGTGTCGTGTTTTTCATCGATGCTGTTGCTGCTGCGCTGAATCTTTAAATCTGTATTTTTTGTCTATGAATACGCCTCGCGTGCCTCTGTGCCTCCCTCCAGACAAGGACTCCTGCGGTGGAGTCCCTGTCTCCAGTCGACCTGTAGAACTACACTGGAGCGAGCCACCGGGGGATCTTCGACATCTCTTTTCTTTTCGTCCTTTCTATTCTTCGTCGTCTTTAAAGCACCAGCCACAATCGCTGTCTCCTGCTGAATGCCCGTTTTACGCTATGCTTCGCCTTTGCAACGCAACATCTACGTAGTACATATATATCTATATATATATATCTATATATATATATAAAGAGATGGCATTTTGTTTTATGCGCGCGAGCACGGCACTGAAAGGCGCGGGCACCTTCGTTTAATGTGTCAGCTCCACTCTGCTCTGCTCTATGCCATTTCGTTCGTTCTTTCGTTCGCTCGTAGCTTGATCGTGTGTCGCGGATTGTGGTTGACTGTCGACCGCTGATGCTGCCGCCGCCGCTGCCGCCGCCGTAGCCCCTTTTTAGGGTAACAAACGCCCGATGACGAGAAACGCCTGCAACGAAGGTGGAGCGGGTGGAGGCTAGAACGTGGATCGATACATACAATAATTTATTACTTCACGAGTCCAAGAGATGATGAGATCATCTGGATCTTTTCGCTCTCTCCCTCCTCCCCTCTCTCTCTCTCTTTTGTGTTTCGCCTTCTTACCTCGTCTCTGATGTTTCGTTGTCTATCACTATCGTTGGGCGGCAATCAATTGACCGCTATCCCGTGATCGACGAAGACCCCCCTCTTATTGTTGAAAGTTGAGTCGCTGCGTGTCCGTCTGTGTGTCTACCTGGTGCGCTGGTGGCTGCGGCGGCGGCGGTGACCGCCACTGCGAGCATGGCCCAGTCGTCGTCCGGCCAGACGTCAAGTATCGACACCGCAGACACAATAATAACATTGTCGAAGTCATCTTTCTCTATCCTCTATACACAGTGAACACAGGCGGGAGGGGGCAAGCAGACGCTTTTCGGTAGACAGTCGGTCATTGCTGTAACGCACGGCGCTGCCGACGACGACGACGACGACAACGGCGGCGGCAGCGGCGGTGGCGATCAAAGAAATAAATCCGGTGGAGGTTGGTAGGTATCTCAGAAAACCAAACAGTGGGCTTGCCTGTCTATACGATTTTTTATTCTTATTACTATTATTATTATGGATATGTTTCGGGTCGGCACGAGGTGCTAATGGGCCATGCGTGAGTGACAATGAGTGATAAAGCTGTTTATGTATGTATTAATTCAACCCTATTCAAATAACAGCGTGTATGAGATTAGATGAACATTAATTGTTTAATGGGCTAAAACGTTTTGGTGTCATCATAAATCGCTGCTGCTATATAATATGAAACGTTTCTTTTGACACTCAGAAGAACGAAGCCAAACGCATATAACACAGCAGATTGACGAGACTAATACATGTAGTAAATTAGTTAATTAAGTGTGCACCATAATGCTATGTGTGATTGAGAAATAATCTGTTAAATATAATGGATTACCGACTCGCTGGGAATCAAACCAAATCTGTCCGTATGGCGTAAAGGACTAACCTCTCCTGTCCCTATGTGTGCTCAGTATACATTACACTAAGCTGCTCGCGTGTAGCTACTCGCGGTTGATGCACGCCACCAGGCTTATTAGCTATTCATTTATCTCTCGAACTCATCAAGAAGCAATCAAGTGACGGCAGTAGCAGCAGCGTTGTGTTCTTTACGTTGGGCTCGGCCCACACTCGTATTTTCTGATATTATTCCGCCATCACTGCACCTTTTGCTCTCTCTATCTCCCCCAGTAGTAATAATAATAACACGATAATCTGATCGTCTCGCAGCACGGCCACGACAGCACCTGTTGGTGCTGCTACTGCTGCTGTCGTCCCGGGCTGTTTGTTGTTCTGTTGTCGCCGTTGGCGTTGCTATAATCATAACAAGGGTATTATTATACACCCATACTATATACAGTATGTGAATATTCTATTAAATTAAGACTTGCGTCACATTTTGATGTAATAATACTTATAATGATGACTGTGCTGATGATGACGATAATAGGCAGCACGAGCCAATATCGCCAGACCAACCGATAGGACTCGAATCAGCTGCTGATGCTGTTATTGTTGTTGGTGCCGCCTTCGTTCTTACTTATATTGTCGTGGTTGTCCATATTCATGTTTCTGTTGGCGATGTTGTGCAGGATATTTTATGCATTTTCTAATCCACCTAAAGCTGTACATCGGGAGTAAACCGCTTGTGATCGTAAGCAGTCAACCAGCCACAAAGAATAGCGTAATTGGCCCCACCTTCGAAGGAAGGGTGGTCGATTTAGTAGGATCGTTGTAATGGCCTGTGGAGTGGAAAACTATGCAAAGTGTTCTGACCAAAACCGTCGAAGACTTCGTGGTGCTCTCGAGTCCGGTTCTATGGAGAATCATATATCTGGCCTTTAAAATAACGTACATATTGATTGAAATCATACCTAACCTTGATTGAAATTCTTTTACTATTTAGTAGTTCCCTCGTACAGCAATGTTGGATTTGAGTTGGTCTAATAGAATTCATCTTTATGCCCTATTGCTCTATCGTTAAAGACGAAAAATCATCACCATGTACCACTGGGAGTTGTCTGCGTAACAATATCTGCATAACGGCCACAATTCCGTGACACTGTTATAGAAAAGTCGGCTAAGATCAGGCGCGACGAACAGGAGGATTATAGAATTTGTTTTTTTTTTTGTGTAACGAGAACGCTTAGAAGCTGCATAGATTCTGAACAGAATTTACCGGGTCTGTTCGTTCCCGTTTTTCCTCGTTTTTTTTTGGTCATTGAACGACGTCATAAACAAATTCTTTTCGCCGTTTCTCCCGTAATCGATTCATCTCTTCGCACTGCGCGAACTCGTCATCCGTCCAGTGTCCCTTTCCGCTTGTCATTTCCACCGTGCAAAGTGGTTGGGTACCAGGTGAGATCCCCTGCGCGACGCGGAAAGGATACTCTCATTTTATGACTTTTTATGGCAGCAGCCCAGCAAGCGAGACAGGCTGAAGAACATAAGCGGAATAAGTAAATGACCGGTTTTCGCCTGGAAGTCAGCGCCGAGAGTTATGGCGCGTCGGTGCGCAGTGTAGACGTCACATTCAGTTCAACCAACCCACATCACCTGTACCTTCCGCCTCCCTCCTTTCCTGTCCGATGATGTCCAACACCCGACTTGGGCACTAACTTCAGACGGTGACAAAACCAAGTGAAGAATTTTAGTACCTAAAAAATACTGCGTTGACCACGAAACCACGAAAGAGGAGCAGCAGCAGCAGCGCTATTAACACACTCACTAACTAACTACTGATCCTCTGTTCGTCGTAGCGTCATTCGTTACTGTAGTCCGCTACCGGATAGTTCTTCATATTGCGGTTGCTCCCGTTGATGCTGCTGCTGCCGCTGCGGTCACAAAATGAAAAAAAAAGCGTCTCCGGTGGTGCAATTGCGTTTATAAATACCGTTATAAGTGACATAATTGTAACAACAACACCGGTAGGAACAACAACAACAACAGGCGAGCCATCGTTTAACCGCGGCAAAATAATACACGCACCGAATGCATTGCCCAACAAAAAACTAAGAATGATGGTTAAGCCCAGATCAACAACAACAACAACAACAACGAGGTGAAGGGACAGAAAATCGTCCCGTCGCCGTCATCGTATTGCCGACATAGTTACCGTGTTCCGACCACATCTACGAGGGAAATATTTACCTATACACACACATACAAGCATATCTGCTGCTGCTGCTGCTGCTCTTGCATTACACCTGAGTGTCAGAAGAGAAAGAAAGTGGAGAGAAAAGATGATCCTTCTTCGTTGAGGATTTTTCTTCCGTTCCTGCTCATGTTGTTGTTTCTCTTGTGGCTACCATTGGCCGTTTTTCATTGTCGCAAATAATTATCCGTAAAGCAAAGAGACAACTAAAGAGAAAGGGTCCCGTTTACGGCTGAAACACACAGACGGAAGAGAGAGAGAGAGGTGGGTAGAATATACGAAAATATGAGACTCTCCAGTAGTAGTAGTAGTAATAATAATAATAATAATAATAAGATAATGATGTTCATTATCAGCTGTAAGGACCTTAGCGTTGACTCTTGTTGTAGCAGTGACACGTCAACATGATCATCCAGATACGAGAAATCACAACATTCGTCGACTGAGACTTAAGTTGGTTCAAGGGTTCCGTAGACCCTGCACATGCGATTTTGGGCTGGTTGTTGTCTCACCTTCGCAAGTAGCTAAAGGAAGAAGCTTCCGACATGAGACGGCAATCAACCAAACAACCAACACAGACCTGTGCGTCTCTGATACACTTTGACACTTCTCCAATTGGCAATAGTGTAGTGGAACACAACAGAGCGATAGAACAGTACTGATCACTGCGCGGAAGCTACGATTCACGCTAGAAGTAACGTTGTTACATAGAAAAAGGACGGTAACAACGACAACAACCGCTAGAAACTGGTACTCCGGCTTTTGCTGCCTTTATGACACCACCTGCGGTCCCGTTAGTTTTATTATGCGCACACTACATTTGAGTAGAATAAAGTGCCCAACTACGAATGGCACTCCGCAGTCTCTTCATATATATATACGTATGTGGAACAGTGTCTATAGGCATAGGGGAGGTAGATAGAGAGAGATTGCGCGACAGCGAGAGAAAGAAACAAAGTGGACCACGTGTGGCATTATCATTCACATCATTGCACTATATATATATATATATATATTATGTACATTGAGACATTATGATGTTGTATCTAGATCTGCTTATATTTAATGCATCATTATCAGAATGATGATGAGCAAAAAGTTATGAAACGCGTGCGGCGGGCCTTCTCCCCACATATGATTATTATTACTCTACCACTTCTACACTCCAGCATAGAAATATGCTGGACTCTGCAGCGTCATCTTCATCCTGATGGTGGCGATGTTGATTCTTTGATAATGAACTCTGATAAGCTCTGACACCTTCCAACACCTTGCAACGAGGACGATCTATGGACCGACTCGACGTTCGCTCCCTGCATTTTGCTCCATGGAACTGACAACTGCACTAGTTCTACCACAACGTACGCAGGATGGTCGCTCGTCGACAACCGCAAAACAGCTATAACAACTAACGATGCTAACATCTGTTCTGGCATCTTGAATTACGATGTCTTCTGTCTTTTCCGCGGTGAGAGAACAGTCCTCATGTTGCTACAACTGGTACTTAAGGAATCATCGTATCTGGTACGGATGCACTGCCTCGGTCCTTGTGAGATTGGCGACACTCGTATCGGATAAATAGAGTGGTGCAAGCACCGTCGCCGGCCGGTTGCTTTGCGTTCAATCAGTGCTGCTTCGGTGTGGAAGAATAATGAGAAATTAGGACAAAATCATTTGCATGCATTTGGACATGGTGTTTTTAACCCTGCTAATTATTAGTTATTATTATCATCAGTGAAATTGCAATTGCAACCCCCGTTCAAACGCCGTTTGGGTTATTATTATTATTATCATTTATAATACATAGTATGATGTAAACGAATATAAGAAATTAAGGGTTGGATAGAAAAAATGTATTCAAAAAATTTATTGTCTATTATACTTATTTTTCTAACCTGAATCTCAGACGTTGTTATTACCACGCGGATATAACCACTTTATCAGTATTCACGCATACATTCGCTATGCAGCCAGAGAAATCCAGTTGGCGGTTTGGTGGGGAATTTTATGGCTATCACATATGGTATACTATTGATGTAGGGAGAGCAAGATAGACGAATCGATTGAATTGATTGAAACATTTGTGTTACAAGAAATAAAATGCTATCGCGCCATTCTGCGCACATGTGTAATCGGGTTTCGGCAACATCAAACGATTGTTGAGCTATTATAGAGTCTGCTACGACTAGCACTGTGTACAGGGTAGTCGCTTTCCACTGGTAGAATTATAAGAACAATAATAATGAAATGGCGAGTGGCGGCAAGAATAACAACAATAAATACCTATCAACAGAAATAGCAGTAGCTGCAGCAACATCTACCAGAACTGCCACTGTCACAGAGGCCAATACACTAGTTCACGGGTATTTCGTAATCTTTATTTTCGGTCGAGGATTCCCTCGAAAAATAGTCGCTGTGGCCTGCCGTGGGCTGGATTTTCATGGTGACAACATAAAATGTTTTGGCCAATCGTCGACTGATATCTAACAGAGCATCAGTTACTCAGAGGTATCATATTCTCTACGAGGCATTCGGTGAATCTGGAGCTTCAGTGGTAATGCTGAATCAATTAAAATGGGTGACCAGAATGTTATCGGTATAACCGTTGTTGAAGATGACCTCTCTTCTGGTTTTCACAGATGGAATTGTGCAAATATTTGCAGTGCTATCATTCTAGTGTCGATACTGAATTATCGAGTTTCATTTCATTTCGTATGGCATTTACCTTCTTCTGGATCTCGCGCTGTTGATTTTCAGACGCTAGCAGACAATATTGTCTAGTGGAACCCGATGGACCACGCCGCCATCAGCCTGCCGGTCCGCTTCAGTGTCCTCGGCATCCTTAATGTACACCGCTTAGTTTCTACGCAACCTCGCTCACGTCTTTCGAAGACAGTCGCTACAGTCCTCCTCCCCGAGGCTTTCGCCCAATTCTCCGCTTCCCGTGAGGTTGCCCTTGACCAGACGGGGATCCGCGCCCGGGTCCCCCAGGACAATCAAAGCAAGCGGGTACGTCTGATATCCTGCACGAATGGCTGCGTGAGTTCGTCATAGCCTCAGGGCCACATGTCACACGATGCTTAATGAGACGCTCGTGAGGACCCTGCACTCGGCCGGTATCCTTGGCACAAGGAAGCCGTAGGGCCTCGACTCTACGGACGGGCGCCGCCCTGACGGTTTCACTCACATCCCCTTTCACTGAGGCCAGCACCTCGTTTGGGACGACACGGTGATTGACACTCTAGCACCTTCTTCCGTCAGCCACTGTGCAACCACCCCCGGTTATACGGAACGTGCCAAGCTAAGGAAGTACGTCGCACTCCAAGCAACCCACCTCTATTCCCCCTTGCCTTTAAAACCTCAGGCGGACACGGCCCCCTCACTGCGAACTTTCTCGAAGGGGTCTACCATAGGCTGATCCGCGCCACCGGGGCGTGCAGGATCCTTCCTCCTGCAACGCCTGTCCCTCACTGTGCAGAAAGGCAATGCCATCGCCTCCCTCGGGACCACGGCGGCCTAGGCCTGGTACCTTGTCCCCAACTAATTCTCTAATTATTGGTGTTTGAAGAGGTCCCACATCCTGCTCTGATAGTTTTAATGGTACCCAAGTTAACATAGTCACTTCGAACGACTTGCCAGCTAGAATAACTAATCATCAGCTACTACGAGACGTTGCTGTCTTCATCAAGTGATCGAGTGATCCAGGCCCATATTCTTCACGATTATGCACTATTTAGGATAAACAAACAAAATTTCAATGAGAAAAAATCTTAATCCGCTTATTGCAATTGGACATCCATGCCATTCAGCACTAATTGGTCATGACAACAGTCGCGTCGATACAGATTTCGCGTCGATGCAGATTTTGCGTCCATGCAGATATCAGCAAACGGTGGAGTGTTAATTAACAATTTGATCTCCCTCTCATAGACAGATAGAGACACACCCACTCTCGCCTTCATCCAAATAGTACAGCAATGAAGCCATAGGAACACATGTTACTGTTTTTGTTGTTTCTGTCGATTTAAGGTGTAGTGAATATGAGAGCGAAGTCCAATAAATAGTGCTGCCCATTTAATGTCTTTGTTAAACTAAAAATAGTTCTTCCCCAATTAGTTTTTATATGATGACGTGTAATGATTGACCGACTTCTTGTCAATTATATCAATCGACGATTTCTTCATCGTTATCAGCAATCTAGCAAACAACGAGTTAGCGAGAATGGATGGGATGGTTTTTCAAGTGTCGGTTTATGCAAGACGTGTTAGATTATCTCCTGGCGACACTTTTATCTCACCGAGTCATATATTGCCCAATTCCGTTACTCTGCAAAAAATAAATTATAATCTCGGTTGCTTACGAACCACTTTAAAATGTTATTCGAGAACGTCTCTTTTTTTAGTTCGGTTCGAAATCGAGCCACTATCTTCAAGCTATGTGTATATTTTGGCAGGTGTTAAAATGTAGAAAGGGTTGATCTGGGGCCAAACAAACAACGGCAGGCAACGGTGATAATGGAAATAATCAATCAATCTAACAGAGCTTAGACCATATATAGTCCCTCTTGAAAATGAGGTCAATAGCGATGACTAACAGCGATGATGAGCATTCGGTCGACCTCAGGCTCCCACCGCCGTGCGAATACTGAAACAAATTCGTTAGCAACAACCAAAATACTTCTCAAAAAACCCCACTGATCCCGCTCTCACGAAGCTTCGTAATCGAACTCAATCAAAAGGTGAGTATCCTACCTTGTGGGGAAGTTCACTTAAAACAAAAACGGCTGCTTTAAAAAAAGCGGAGGAATAGCGTATGCATATAAATCCATATTTTATGGCGAATCATTTGGGAGTATATGATGACCTAAACTAGTACATGAGGATTGTTTACGATGTCTATGTTCTTTGATCGCTTCCCTAAAGAAAAACGGTGCTCATCACTCAAACAGACAACAACAGGAGTAACAAACATATGTAGCATACAATATTATGGAGGGAACATTAATAATGGCAACGGCGTCAGCACCATCAGGCGATTGCCAAAAGTTGCATAACGCCGCTATTGAAATGTGTCTCTGTACAATACATATATATATATATATGTATATATATATATGCACACCTGTACTACGCGTCCTTTGCTTGGGCCTCTGGCCGTATATGTCATTACGATCATGCATTATTCTATGCACCATGTGAATAATCAGTTGTTGTTGTTGTAGTACTAATGTCTTTAAAATTCGGGCATAAATATGATCGATCGATGGCTATGGTCTGCGCTCTGTACACTTCATACACTTCGCTGGTGATGCCGCTGCGTCCGGTGCCGCTTCAGACGGTGTTTACTCACCGAGGCCGACAACCGATTTCTTCTACTGTCCGGTTCGGCTTCGCTGGTCTTCGTAAAACTGAGATGAGATGGACGCAGCGTTACGTAAAGAAGAGGATAAGAAGCGGAAACGGGGACTTTCTAGAGTGGCGAGCGACAATAATGACCACACAATCATTTTCTTTTTCGTTGCTACGGCGCAGAAAATTTGCGGCTGCGGCCTCAATCGTGAGTAGCTCCAGCAGCAAAGGGAATCTCTATGCATCTGTCACAAGCTGGCGACAAAAAGTGTCGCGCGCGTCAGCCGGATAGTGCATAGTGAAGTGCATAGTGCAAATGCTGCAAACATTTGCAGCAGCAGCAGCAGAACGCCGAAATCGTGTCTAAGAAGTACGGATCCGAGGGCAACTTGTGTGGAGACGGACAAGCGAACGTTTAACACATAGCTCGACACCTGAATACATTCGGCCAGCCTACCAATATGAATATTGGATTATTGTTGCTCTTACATGAAACATATAAACGCTTCGAGCTTAAGCGAACAAAATAAAGAGACGGGAGGATTGCTAGCGGAGCAGAATAGAAATTTTTGTACCTATTACACTAATGACTGTTTCTGTACTAATAAACACGTGTAATATAATACATGATGGCATAGTAATAATATAGGCCTAATAATATAGGCACAAATGAAACCGTACACAGTATATATATATATATATATATATATAGAGGCCCAGGTGATAGGGTTGACCCAAGTTATACACGTCTCAAATAGCACCGCACTAAAACGGGGAGGTTTTAAATTTCGATCTAAGTGAAGTTAAATGTATGTCATAGACGGTTATGTCATTGGACGGAAATCGTTGGGTCCTGAATGTCGCTCACTACGTTTACGATGGAAGTTAATAAGAAGATTGCTGTTGTACCTCTCCACTTGGCTGATAAACGGTCAAAGACCTGAAACATCTGAGAGTAAATAGCCAAATGGTCTCCGCCGTTACAAGGCCCGTCGATCAACGACTGAAAGTCTTTGTCAAGGCCGAAGAAGGTTATATTGAGAATTGGATATGTCCAATTATACGTATCAACCGTTCCTCTTGTCGGTATGGAATCATTTTTTCAAAATTCGTTTTGAAATTATGAAAATATCGACTTTTTTGCGTGTATCATTTAGTCTACGCACCCTGTATTTATATATTATGCGTTTCAATTATATAGTTTTTGTACCGATAAACACTTCCAATGGAAATTCTTTATAGAGCTACACAGCTAGTCCAACTAGGATTGTTGTTAAATGCACAAGATCAGTTTGATAAAATATATAATAGTTATATACGGGGAGTGTCTATAACAAGGAGTTTCATCAAGGAGTTAGTTCTTCTATTGATTACGCATACGGGTACCTCTGCGGGCAGATGTTGTAATTTGTTTCGTTGAAAGAACTACAGTTGACTGGGACCAATAGTGATGGGTAGACGTCCTCTGTATGTGTGAGAAGAGATAATACAAGCTTCGTTGTTTCGCGACGTTATAAACACATTATGATGTGTTACAACATAATGCTGTTCCTAACATATTGCAATACAATATTTCATGAGATTTCGCCCTTTTGGCGGTTGATACCCTAAACGTGCATTTTTTGTGTCTTATTAGTAAATTAATGCTTCCATAATGTGAAACGGTGTTGAAAATATATTAATGTTTTTCAGAATATGTATTTTGGATGGGAAATACTATTTTATTTATAGTATTTGCATACGCAAAGGATTGTTGTACACAGATATATTTCATGCATCATCAGGTTGTGTGTTGTCCTCATATTGCGCAGATGAGCTCTTATCTTACCTCCTTTACTCATTGATCTTAACCTGATTATTGATTTCATTATTATCCAGAACACGTATATTAATTTGTACCAAATATATACCAGGCCACACGTTTTTGAAAACATCACAAAAGGCATAAACTACCACCGGAAACTCTCATTAGAAAATAAACATTTATGCTTTGATCCAAGCTTCGATCCAACTCTGATAAACATATGAGAAGTACACATCAACTTTATCCATGATAATTAATGCCTAACAATCAGGCGAGACTTTAAGAACAAGATATAACCAATCATAGCTGTGTAGTCAGGCAAAATTTAATCGATTTGAAGGGCAGAAGGTTTTTGTCAGTGCATAGAAGTTATAATGGACATACAATGGCTCTCAACGTGAATATGTCAATAGTGAACCGACCGAACATATTCCGACTGCAAATATATGTTCGCTTAGTGGATTAGTGGCGACCCAGAGACCTATCTTATAGTTTAGTGCTGCAAGCCGAAGCTGACTTACAAAGGGGCAGTTAAGATCAACGTGGAGTATTCTAGATCTCAGTAGATCTACCTATATTTTGCACATATCGTACAGGCGAAATGTGTTGCATTGCAGGATTGTTGAACCAGCTATCCAGAAGTTCATTCATTTTTGTGTATTATATATAGAATGTACTGTATACAATACAAAATATTCTATACCATATATACAATACAAGTCTATTGTTGATATGTTCTTCAAGTTTGCCACCTCAACAAAATCTACAGTGAGCGTCCAATCCTAGTATATGTTACTTCGTTCATCCCGTATCCATCCGTCTGGGTTGGATCAACCTCATCGAAGGAGTAGCAGTAGTCAACTCGTGGCAGAGTTTCGACCAGACCTGATCCGATCTGACCCAAGCGTGGACAGACTGGACAATCTTTTCTCGGCTGTTCGATGACATTCGTTACAATCGCGACACACCACCGCCAGACGGATAGACGTTCGTGCTCAGCGGGTCGTCCTGCGGAGCACGCCAACGCTTCTCAACTAATGTGAATAGTCCGCCTGTCTCCAAAAAAAAAAAAAGATCTGCCGATGTAATACGCCACAGTCGCTTTGCAACTCGTTGTCGCTACTACTCCTGCCCCGTTGCTTATAGCGGTTCCACCTGTACTGCCACCATCGAAGTGAATCGACATATCGGCACGTCACTTACAATCGCGAGCGTTACCGATCCTACGTTGCTGCTTGTTGAAATGATCTCAGATCTGAGCATCAGCCGGCTGAATGCCGTACAGAGCGAATCAATGATAGACTGACGACTGACTGACTCACTGACTGACTGTCTGAGTGACTGCAGCTATCAGAGCCAGTGGAAATGAACGGGGTGGACACCGTCATCTATCGTCTCCATCTGTTTTTCAGTCACCACCCTCTCGCTCTCGCACATCTTCTTCTATTTTCTGTGGCAGCTAAATTTATAATCGACGTAGAATATCGATGTCATTAAATTTCAAATTGGGATTGAAAATTTACGAAGTACACTGCGGGCTCATCGAGCGGTCATCGAAATGTTTGTTATCACCGCTGTTGGAATAATCGTCGTCGTTGTTGTTGTTGTTACTGCTGCCGCTGCTGCTGTTATCGTTGTTGTTGTTGTTGCTGTTGCTTTCGTCGTGTGCTTCTTTTCTGAGGCGACGATCAGAGCAACCTTTAAATATAATTCCCTTTCTGTATTCCCGAAAACAAAAAGGAAGAAAATGCATGAAATTCGGTCATTTTGACTGATCGGTAGGGATTCGAAACGAAGATGTTCAGCGGGACATTGGGAGCGACACGACGTCTAGGACATGGGGGAGGAGAGCGGGGGGGGAAAAGAGGGATATTGGCGATTTCGAGTAGAATAGAACACGGATCCAGAGCGTGATCGACGCGTCTAGACTGGATCGACAGTTGACTCTTCGACTGTCCTGCGGGGTGCTGGCGGACGCGAAGTCGCATGAGTGAGTGACTCGACCGAGTGACGTATTAGCGACCACAAGTAGCAGCATCTACTTGTAGATGTATGTTGATGTCCAAGTATGTAATACCAGGATCTGTCACGAAATCGGACTAAATGTATCAGCACAGCACACTGTATTACTGCACGAACACTGTACGTACGCGGATTCAATGCGTACTCCTTTCTCTGTGCAATGCAATTAGTTGGCAAATAGACACACGCTTATGCAGAATGGTCAAAAGACAGCTTCCTCCTCCCCTCGGCCATTAGAATTGTTTGAACATACATCAGCGTATAATTATGCACAATTACCTTTACTTGGTTTGTGTCAGCCCAAAAGTGTCGTTATGCCAAAATGAACGTAATATGCTTAGCTCTTTGAACGGAAGTGCTCAGTTTGCCTGACGGATGAGTTATTGATAAAAGCGAGGCAAAGTGATCATCGCTTGATCGAAGGATGCCAGCGATTTTGGCGCAAATGCACATGGGAATACTAGTGGTAGAGAAGTGAACACACAACCCTTAAGGGAGCATAACTAATAAACGTGCATTTTAGAATGGACTGTTAATATGAAATGAGCACGCTAGTTGAAATAGTTTCCGTCTTATCAACCCCCCCCCCCCCGCCCTGAGATCCAAACAAACCTGTGGATAATTTTCCTAATTTTGAAAAGGCATTCATTCCGAAATATGGAATTCGGAAAACTGCTACCAAAGTGATATGAAAACGGAAACACGATCAATCCTCGTTGTCTAATGGATCACGCGCCGGCTACGACGACATGGACAACGTGTAAATACGAAGCTTCGGACGCACCGGGGACTCATATCTTCATCAGTTTCTCCATTTTCTCACAGTTTGTTGCCGGGCATTAATCAGCGGCCAAGTGAACAATACACCTCGTACATAACCATTTACACCCGAAGTTGAACGTGGCATCATATCACACATGTAGCTGGAACATCACTGGAACATTTCTGCTATCGACTTCGTGATTCCAGACAGACCGACATTGGTTCAGCAACGACGCCCATTTTTCAAGCAGCAGCAGCGCAAAGCAGAGCAGTTGCTATGCTGTATGCTGCTCATCGGAGAAGATGAGATGAGATGATACAAGACGAGACAGCCAGTCAGCCTCATTTTTCCGGCTGGGCCATGAATCGCTACTCGAATGATCATACCAAAATCAGGTCGAAATTGGTTCTTATTCTCAGGGAAAAGAGAGGATCGCGCTCATTGTCGTCGTCTGGATTCAGCAAGAGATTTTTTCCCCACTATCAATAGAAAGCGGAACAAAAAGGTGTCAATTTGTTGCCGCATCCAGAACGGACATTGAATAGAATAGGTAGTGCTAGTGGTTCGTTCGTTCGTTGGCTGGTTCGTTGGGGTCCGCACAAATGAATCTCGTTTGAACATCAATCTATTATTATTATTATTACTATTATTATCGGCTCTAATACACACTAGTACTGATTAGGAACGTGCATTTAATTTTGCACTATTCAATTAATATGTAAGAAGTGTTCATTTTCGTTCGTATTGGCCGGTGTTGTGGGACTCAGGGGACTCGTGTATTCCCCTGAGCATGTACCATGACCATATATAGACATACATACATAGAGATGCACAGGTATTGCTATCATTATCAGATTTGAGCAGGAGAGTGAGAAATTATGAAAACTACTATTTAGCAATTATAACCAAATGACCCTTATACGTTTCCTAGAGAATCACTTATATTTATAATAGTTGTATTTTATTTTCCTCATCCTGTTTGTTAGATCATTTTAAAGTGGGCATGGGTAATGTTGACTATTACTATTATTATCGTTATTATTAATCAGTCTTTGTCGTAGGCTAACCTGATCTTGGAGAATTTACCTACATTTCAGCGCACATATTACATAGTCAAAATTAACAACCTGTGTGTAATAGCGTAACAATTTAAAAATCTCAAATGTGCCACACTGTTGTGACTGTGTCAGGCACCATCTTGCGTTGTGTGTATTTTATAGTTATTATATTATATAATAGCTCGTACATTGTATCCTCAGCACATTCGTTGAACCTCCCTCAAAAACAGGATTGCCGTTAGTGCTATATGTATAATTGCTGAAATCCAAAGTAGGTTAACAAAACGACGAGAGAAGTGTATTAGGTGGTCACGTGCATCGCTTCCTAAGCTGAGACGTTATAAACAAAGAGATGCATAAAAGAAAGCTCTGCTTTGAATTGAAATTGAGTTACGACGATAAGACCGTATCAATCTTCAGGGGGAGACTAAGGTTTGTGCTACCTGTCAAATCTAAGCCTTATGTATAATCATAATATGTGGAATAGAAGAGATGGGACAGTGTTTCTCGACGTGCGACGCTGGCCTTCACTGAGAATCCGATTCAAAATTGAGTTCACTAAATTCTCGTATTTAGAAGCATTTGTCTGGCAGGTTGTATTCAGTTGCAAAGCGGAACTAGCCTCTTAGCCTTCACATTGAAGAATACTCCTCTTTGTGTTATGTTAAGCAAGATTGCAATGCTATTGTGTTACTGCTGCTGTTGCAGACCGTAGAGTATAGCAGCCTTAATCTGCAGAGAACGCAGAATCTTGCTGAAAATTTAAGACGATGGAGAAGAAGTGCTGAGGTTGTCTCTGCTCCTCAGCCATTGCGTATATTATGTCGTTGATTCGTTGAACTGAGATGAAGACAGATGAATCGGCGTAGAATGCGACGCAGCTGGTCATAAACACCAGGGTAGTTATAGCTGACGATGCCGCCGCCGCCGCCGCCACCACCACCACCACATGGGGTCGTCCTTATATTAGCCACCAGTGCGGGTTGCCCGTACAGCAGCATCAGCAATCAGCCATGACACACTCGGTAAACGTCTAAACGAAGGAACGTCTTGATGTAATCATCAACGCGGCGCCAAAACGAGCGTTGTCGCATGGTGCAACATTACAGGACTCCATGTAACAGTGGAAGAGGATGTATGTCTATAGCAGTTATTTCAACTGAGTCCGCTCATTAAGGGGTGAATTATAGAAGAATGATAAAAAAGGGGATGACGACATTCATATTGAGCTCTGTACTACAGTTATTAATATATTTATGGTTAAATAAACTATTACCCTTAAGAGTAAGCAAGTCGTCTCTCTCTTTCTCTTTCGGGCGTGTATAAGCCAGTATCTGGCTCTTAGTGAGAATTAATGACTAAGCGTTCGTCTTCGAAATATGAAATCGTTCTCTCTGCTTCAAGCTCAAATGGATACCACACCGTTAGAAGCTACGCTCTGTAGAAAATGCATGCTCGAGTATCTAAAAAAGTCTCTATGAAAACAGGGCGAATGGAAATGTCGACAGTAGCTTAATTGGTACCGAAATGTGTTACACTCATATAAGTCTGGTGTAAATTAATAAATTATTGTTCTTTGGAAAGAACATCTCCCAATCAAACGAATTGTAGTTAAGGGATTCTCCACAGCTTCCGAAGTGACTCTTCATCCACTTGTTGCCAAATCTCTTTCCATCGATACGTTGCTGAAGTCCGCTAAAGTGGGCTGTTTAATTCCTCGTTTGTGGTCATTTATTGATGCAGTGGGGTTTATTTACGGAACTGCTGTTATACAATGCTTAAGTTCTCGTAAACATAATAGTGCAAATGTTTAATACATTTGCACAGTGCGAGTACATTATATTGTCTCCGCTTTCCTCGTGTACTAAAATGCCATATTTAGAGTAAAGCACAATATGTATTAGCCACGCGACAAAGTTCTCATCAGGTTGGACATTCTGAATCGAGTTGTATGGTAGTCATCATGTTGAGCCTTGATCTTTTTACCTCTATCCTCAATGAGAAGTCACGGACGTGATTTGCCATCGCTTTTCGACTATTTTGTCGAGACAGAAAATCAACGAAATGTGCATACGATGCCAGTATGCCTGCATCAATCTGTGTGATATATTAATGTAAAGATAGTATGTTGATATTTTTTGGTTTTCACATAATTGCTACGATTTAGTGTGTGATTAAGCTCAAAACATTGTCTGTTTATTGCTATTTGCAACCACGATCAATCGATACACACACGCACACACCACGTTCGTCTGTACTCACGCAGTTACCAGTCGACGGATCACGTCAGTCACGTTTATCACAATCGAAACTGGAAATCATTAAATCGCGCCAGAAGCCAGCAATCGCTAAGGTCGCTATTATATCGCGGAGTAATTCGTGGTCAATCTCCGCTATTCAGCCCTTGACGATACCGTTATGTAGAAACTCCCCTATAAGCAACGTCTCGAAGAAAAGAATGACAATTTAAATTACAAAAAAAAGAAACACGAAAAAAGGAAGAGTTTTCTATTTTCTTCTCGTGCCCCTTCTATCGAGTCGAGTCTAGTCTAGTCTAGCTTGGTCTTTTACAACGGGTGACCCGATGAACCACAGAGACATAATACATACATGTAGACAGGTAGACACACCGATCGACAGTCAGTCGTCAGAACCATACAAGCGACGAGAAAGGCGTTTTGGCTCTCGTCTCTCTCTCTCTCTCTCTCTCTCTCTCTCGTTGGTGCAAGCGAATGTAGTGAGTTGCCTGTTGACAGTTGAAACGGAGTCGGATCGACGGGCTACAAATCCTATCCCACCCTATGGCATGTGCTA
Organism: Stratiolaelaps scimitus; assembly: GCA_019614645.1. NCBI lineage: Eukaryota > Metazoa > Arthropoda > Arachnida > Mesostigmata > Laelapidae > Stratiolaelaps > Stratiolaelaps scimitus. Next base: position 2,812,413 of record JABWDB010000021.1, read on the forward strand.
TAGTAGATATACTATAAGCAGGGACGCACACGACCAGGCTGGCGTAGATATATTTATATGCAGTTTGTTATATAATAAATTGCTGTTGTTGGTGCGCGATCCGCAGATTGTGGTTGCGGATGCTGCTGTTGGCAATTGGTGGTGCCAACGCGTGCAATGTAATCGAAAAAGAGACTGGACCATGACCAGCAAAAACCGAATCAAAGCGATAAATTGGAAAACATTCACTACCGTTGTCATTTCCGTCAGGTCAAAATATATAGAAGGTAACGTTGAGCGCGAACCACCAGAGATGGTGAATTATCCGACACGGTGGCTGTATCGTATACTTTTATCGCAGCATCTCCTAGACGGCTGTTTGCAACACACATACAGCTAAAATGCCACCCACATCACAGGCTGTATACAGCAATTTTAGTCGCATTATTATAATTATTATTATTATTGTTAGTAGTTGTGGTGGTAGCTGTTGCTGTTGTTGTATCAGGGCGCATATGGTATATGACCACCGCCACTGCAGCCATCATAAGCGCAACCATCGAACGTATCAGCATAAACTGTTCGTTATGCAGTTCTACACGTCATGCCAAACTGAATGTGCTAAACAGGTGCGCTTATCTCACTCAAGCCAACGAACGCTTCGTCCGTTGATGATGACGATGCTGTTACTGCTGCTGCTACCACTGATGATGGTGATTGCTCTAATGATAAATCCGAGGCAGGAAACGAGCTGTTTCACTTTGTCACGTCGACCCTGAAAGAACCTATAGCGGATCCGCATTGAGTAGTAATCGTTTGTAGCTGCCAGTGCCTCATCGTCGCTTTAAAACTATTAACGACCAATAACCAGTGGGCGGGTCGATTTGCATATTGGCCGCTGTTTATTGGTGGTAGTGGTGGTGGTGGCGGCGTAGTTGGAGTTGACTACCCGAAGTACTAAACACGAAATGTGGAGAGAACGCTTGCTCTGTCCGATCCTGTAAATAGAAGCATGTATCGTCGAAGACATTGTTTTTGTTGTAAGCTACATTGGCGCGATAATCGTTGTATCAGACGATGGTGCTCATGACGGCCGCAATAATAATAATAGTAATAGTAATAATAATGATAATGAAGACCAGTTTCCAATGGACGAATTTTGAGCGATCGATAAAATCGTAGAGGATTCGGTTATGCAAAACAGGGTTAATATCGAATTATTTCTCTCTCTCGCTGTTTTTTTTTTGTTTGGTGCGTTCGGCTAATCAGTGATAAGCCGTACAGCTCCGTTGACAGAATACAACGATTTCTCGTCGCTATTTACTGCGCATCGACGCGGACATAGACATTGCCACGTATCGATCTGGACTTAAAACCGCAGGGGTTCTCAGTAGTTTGAAATGTCAAAATTTATAGCGCGAGTGTACACCGAATGTTGTAGCTGCACCATTAGTTGTAGATCTTAATTGTAGTAGATTTACAGAAATGTAGATTTTAGAGCTTCTGCATGTCCCGCTTAGCCTGGCGAGCTTTTAGCCTATCCTCCTAAATGCCAATATGCGGGTCTGCAACGAGGCGTTCTCGTCAGCCAATCGGAAACTAAAATTGGGCTACATTAACACGTCTGACGGAGTTCTTTGGGTCAACTTGTTTTGCATCTGGAATGCGTTTGTTCGAAATTATTCGCTACATTGTACTCTGTATATGGTAGAAGAAGTACGGGGTGATGTGTCTGGTTCTTTACCAGACAGCAACTGAATAATCCTCAGCAGAGCTATTTTAATGTTCCGCGTGAGGCGTTGTTTAAAGGTGGTACATATTGTACAGTTCAGAAAAGCAAGATTGGAGGAAGCATCGAAATGTGTCAACCTTAACAGAAACAACGGAAACACAGACCGATCACGAATTGACCGCCTGATATTGTCCATCAAGATCCGAGCTGCAATTGAGTCTTGAATGAGACATATTCGAAGGCAATAACTTATATACACTGTCAAGGCAAATATTTTAGCTGATTATGATTGCAATTAGGTCGAAGGAAATAATCGTACTCTGTATAGCCCTGATGAAACTCGACATACATTCTATACAGCTAACCGAAACTGATTTTCCCCGAAGATTCGCACAATCGCATTATCAATGGAGATCTATTAAGAAGGAAAATTCTTACGATTCATTTCAGTAAGGAGTTGGCCATCAATCACTGCAATTGTTTCAGTATAGAAGCTTAAGGGTCACCCATGCTGGTATCACTTTGTAAGAGGATCGCATGGTTATGTAACACAGAATCAATCATAAATTAGTTGCTTTCGCGTTCAACATTCGGGCACCCCTCCAACATATTGATATTTGGGCTTAGGCTCATAATGGCTAATCAAATACATGAAGGTGCAGTCGGTGCTACTAAACGCACTGGGTACGCGTCTCCGCCACTGAAAATGAATAATTGAGGCTATTTTGTAATTTCGATAATTGGAGATTTCCTGGGAATTACATCGACAGAAGCAAATATAATAGCTCATAGAGGCAGATGACGAAGCATTAAGTTTCGCCAGAATTGACACCCCAGCAGAGTCATCCGATAGGAAACGCGATGATGCCGCAAGTGTTGCTAACATTATTATTATTATTATGATATGATTGTGCAGTTAGACCGAGTGAACGTTGAAGGATGAGATGTCAAATCGTAGATTGATTATTGCCGAAATTGTGCGCCTCTATTATTATTGTTATAATTATTATTACTAAAGTAATAGTTATTATTAACAAGTGCAATAGTAGCAAATAAATAAAGTGAGGGAAGCGCTGCTGCTGCCAAGAATAGGTCGTTAAACGGACCAGTTATGAATCCATTTAGTAATAGTTATAAAGCTATCACACTGAAGTGTCGCTTAATGCTTAAATTGATGGAGTACTCTTCATAGTGAAGCTTTATGTAACGCCTCAAGTTTTCGGTTGATTTATAATTCTCTTTTCTTTTATTCCTGAAAGTCCTTTTAAACGGATGAGTTCATAGAAAAAAACGCACATATACTTACTCAGCATGAGTGATTAAATAAAGGAAGTCGCTTTATACACGATAACAACAGCGGGTTCGTGTCTCTCTATGTCTATGATAAAATACATCGTAATATAACTAATACATATATATGTGCCCATGTTGATAATTGTACATCAGACGCAAAAAAATTTTCTTCGTAGCCTAAAATATTTTCATCAGAATTCAGATGTACAATGACATAATAGCGGATGTCGACGCCGGCTGAAGTTATTTCGCATGCATATGCTGTATACCTTATATATATATATATATATATATAACTATTCATAACAGAACTCACTTGAGATATGTGAAAATTAATCTATGCATTTAAGCCTCCCACTGCTACAACGTGTATAATATATATATATATATATGTATACCGCTGACTGTAGTACATCTATGTATGCTATGTAGTACATGCATATGCTATTAGTCATATGATCACGCGTGTATTCATCTATTTACAATCCATAAAAAGTTATTTCTCTCATTCCGATTCCATAAGAAAGCCCCCAATGAAACATGCCTATCGACTACCTGTCTATTAGTCGGAGAGCTACGGGACACGCTCGTATTCTCCTTTTTCTCTATATTTTATTTTTCAACTTTTGCAAAGAGATCTCGACGGGCGCCGACTGAAATGAAACACGATGAGCAAATCGATATACATTGGTCACGTGCACCCAGCGAGGACACATAGAAGCTGGATGACTGCTCGATATATCTACTTTATTTTTTGCTGAAAATGAAGAGAAACGATGTGAAAACAAAAACCGCGCTGCCAATAACTGTGGCACCCCGCCAATACGCCATTGCCGCTGCGCGAGCGCATTCGTTTGGGGCCGCTCCAGCACCAACAGCGGTGACCCTCTCGATGACCTCCTCCTTTTAGAGTGACCGAAGCGAAGAAAAGAAATAGCTGTGTGCAATCCCTCCTTCGAATGTATCCACCGCTCGCGTTTCGCTGACACAAGACTGATTTGTTTCTTACCCTTTGATATTGTGGTGGCTGTCGCTGCTGTTGTTGTTGTTGCTACTTATACTACTACTACTGGGCCAGCTTCGTTTTAACGAAATCATCATAACGTATTGGGAAAGGCTTGCAGAGGGGCTCGGTGGGAGGCGGGGGGGGGGGGGTAGTGTGGAGTGAGCTCGTAGAGCAGTCGTCTGATTTTATTTTAGTACCTCTCTAATGCATTTTCTCTCGTAGACGAAAGCTGAATGAGCGAAAATTTGTTCTGGGCACATGGACGCAATGAGCGCACATAGACAGACACATATACGCATACAGACAGACGCACATCGACATATTGATCGAATAGCTGCTTCTTCATGTTGCTGTTGTTGTTGTTGTTGTTCCTACCTTTCTAATCGGCTGCTCGCGAGACTCAGAGTCAAGTCACAGAGGTCGTTTGCGCGCGTCCGATAGCTGGGACGGCTTTTATTCACCTCGTTTGTGATCCGCTTCAACTGCATCAGCTGTCGATATTGCAACTTCTAGACGGTTAGGGTTGTGTTGTTCTATATATGCGTGCTGCTGCTGCTGGTGCGACTTCGGCCGCTGGGGCTCTTATTATGATGTTTTATGCGCTGCGCACTCGTTTTATGACGACGATGAGGTTGATCGTGAACCCGGAACGAACCCAACGCGGCACGATGGATCCCTTTCGAGACGGAGAAGAAGAACCGTACCAACCGCATAGAATGTATCTACGAAAGCGTGCGAGCTCTTTTTCCTTCTCTCTCTATATGATATATATATATATATATATATGTGTTCGTACTTGACTGCCTCGTGTATCGTAATACCAGCCTTCGGCTTTCTATAATAATCTGACCGTTATTTTTGAGCCGTTACTTTTGGCTCGCTTCGAAATATTGTCCTGAATGGTGCCCTCAGACAACGCGTGCCCGCAGTTCACCTGAATTATAGGCATCGATGGAGTTTGACGAAAGCATAAACAGATTTTAGCCTCGTATCCCGTATCTTAATACAATAGAGACAATGTCTCGTGCGACGCTATGAAATTTGCAGCGTTCCTTCTCTTTGTTCTTGAACTCCCGCTGGTGGTGTCGCGTAATAACTCCTTCGCAGTATGCGTAAAACAGTATCCATGACGCCTATGAATACACAGCGGTGGAGTCATTTAATCCTCGGCGGTCATTTTGCTTTAAACCGACACAATGGCCTGTTTAAGATGAGTCAATTGTGGCCATATCTTCTCGTGCGTCCTGGTCTGTGTTTCTGCATTTTCTGGTTCTATTAAGCATCCTCAAGGGTCCGCTTGTATTTTCGCCAGCAATTAAGACTCAAATCAGATGCAAATTGGACCTGCTGTTGGGCTATAACCATATCCAGGATGTGGTCAAAGTGGGCGAGCCATTGGTAACAATACGGTTTTGATCAAAAGAGGTTCATGGTACAAAGAACGTCTTGCAACTATTACCAAAGAACGCCAGGGTACTACGAAGAGTGCTTAGACCGAGTGGATTATCTCACCGAACCGGTTGTACGTGAATGAAGACACAAACTTTTTATGGACTTACCCCGTACAGCACAAGAGATGGTATTCGATAATTAATAATAATAATAATCGAAATGCATACAAATAGTTCTCGTGGCCCTGGTCCTTCTCTCTCTTTATTTCTCTTTTAGCGCAGCACAAACAAAAGCCCAGTCGAATGCTTCATCGTTAAGTAGAATATAATTTCGTGTCAGGGAGTAAACGATCAGCAATGGATGAGCGGTGATCAGTGACAAATTTTGTCATCATAACCCTTGCCTACGAAACGCTGTCCCACTCCACTCCTTATTCTGTTTTGTCCTTAATATGGAGCATTTCTTCTTGGGGTGCCACTACAATGTTGACATATAACATAAACATCATATTACTATGCTCTGTCGATTTTCCTTATCGTTTCGATTCCCAGCGGCAGTCTAGGAAAAAACAATGGAAATTCCTACTCCTTTTTTCCTCGTAGTGTGACTTTTGCCCTGATCGCCGATGTTGGGGCGCAGATTGATGAATTCGATGTCTCCCTCTCGTCGCATTCAATTTGCCCATCATCCTCCATATCTAGGAGTGGCTCTGTGGAATTTTCTCTTGGCACTCGTCTTTGTTCAATGACGTTCCTTCGTGCCATCCCCCCATTGGACTTGTTATACATCTCTCGTGATTTGACGATGTCCACGCTGTTGTGTTTCCAACACACAAGAAAAACAAAAATAAACTACAACTACTACAACTAGACGAAGCAGATGAAGCTGAAGACCCGCACAGCAGTAGCAGCTGATAGCTAACTGCAATAACAATAACACGAAAGCAAAAAGGCTTTACAACAACAACAGCCACACCAGGAGCAGCTATGCCAGTAGCGTCTATTAATCTTATTATCGTCCACTGGATGATGCTATTCGGCTTGTGCAGATCGAACAAGGCCCGGCTTTGCACACCGTCAACAGCGTCACAAGACTCTGTGTATCTACACGTCGCTCCTATCTCATGCCAATTGCCAATAGCATCGTTGTTACGTTACCACCCTATAGTGCGTTATAAAGGCATACATATTTCTGTGAATACACACACACAGACACGCACATATAGAGACAGACAGAGAGGCGTTATTTTGGTAGTTTCCTATTCTATCATCTGTTTCCCGCTTGCTTGCTGCATTGCTGCACAATGATCACTGTAGACAGGTACCTACAGCCATAGACAGCCTCGGTAAGCTCTTCTGCATAGATACCTATACGTGCATACACACACATAAAACCGGCCAGTCAACGACGATGATATTAACTCTGTCTACAACAACAACAACCACAACAACAACAATAGCTATCATGATATGCAATGCAATCCCAATTTCATCAAAAGCTTAAAGTATCTGCTCACCATTCTCCGCAGGGAGCTGTTGCTGTTTCTCCTGCTGATGTTCAAGTATCGCCTTCGGGACTCGATCCGTTTTAATCGTCGACTGGTTGCCAAGGACTTTGACAATGATTATCCGGCTGGCAGCAGTTATTTTTTTGGAATTCCAGCCCAGAAATGTGTACTCTGTATATATTGCATACATATGTTATTGAGAGGTGCAGCGTTGTTGCTGCGATAGTGATGATCAAGAGCGACTTGCTAGCAGTCAACGCGATAGACATTAAAATGATCAACGCTAAATGGTGGTAGATTGATGAGTATCGATTGCCGATCTTCAGGATACACATTGGACATAGAGGAGCAGATGTGTGTACCTGAATGAAGAGGAAATTAGTGTTATGCTACCAATAACTAAAGAAGCCACAAAAAAAATGTCACAGCATGCTTGACTATGCTTCGGTTTAATTTCGTTATGTTTTTTTATATAATATTTGTTTTGGATTTGGATACGTTTTTTAATTACGAAATTCCATTGCAAAAGTAAAATTTCGAATTTAGATACAAGTGTGTGCACATTAGAATGAATATGTGAATAATTGTTCCGACTATCGTAAACTTCTCGGGCTACATGTTGATATGCTCACTCGCTCATTTAGTCGACGTGAACAAATGGTCGATGTCAAACAGGCGACACAGATAATAGGAGCAGTGCTTTAAGTTCTACAGTCATCTACTTAGGTTGGCATTCGTTCATCCTTGGAAGCGAGAAGATAACGACAAGTACAAAAATTAAACGAAATCTGGGAAAAACAGGAACGTCTGCATACTATGTACTACAATATGAATATATATAATATATATTTTATATATATATATATCGGGTCGAAAACCTTTGATCCGATCGTTTCATTTTACCCCGTATACACCAGACTTTGCATAACCCACATGGCGGTGGCATTTGAAATCGGCGCGACACTTCACTTCGTATGTTCAGCGCAAGCTACGGTATCATTCGTGAATGCATCTCAAATATTACCAAGTTCTTATAGAGTGAAGTCGACATCCAGCGAATATGCTTATAGTAGAACTGACAAACTCAATGCAGCGGTCACTTTTTTGTTGCTGTTGTTGTCGTCGTCGTCGTTGTCGCTGTTATACGTAATTCCTCTTGTTTTTTTTTTCGTTATTCATCGTGTATGTGTGTGTGTGATGAATATCGTGTGATCGCGTATATTCGTACGGTGGCCGCAGCGTAATATATTAGTACATCTATATACAGTATCGTGAATCCCCATACAGACGCGGGAGATCTCTTTTTCTATTGTACAAGACTTTCATATTGCTGGCGTCTGCTTCGCTCGTGCGGCTCGGCTTGTTCGCTGACATTTTCACTAATGGAGGTTGTGACCCCTGCGGGAGCCAGAGATTCCCTTCATTTGACAGTTCAAGTGACACCTACAATTAAATGACGAGCCGATACGAATGTCCCGATTTTAAGTCGACTTTGCGAAGTCGAAAGGCGGCAGCGTTTCTGTAGCTATTGGCGTCCGTTTCGCATATCAATCTATGTACGTCTCTCTCTATATCTATCCGTTTAGTGTGATGGTGTCGTATCCACTTCGTCGGGATATATGCTTGTGTGTGCGTGTATGTGCGCGCGTGTCTGTCTACAGCCAGGTGAGCGGATGTTAAATTTGTCAGGCGTAGTGCTGCTGCCATCAGCGAGATGACACGCTAACAAGAGTTGCAGATTGCAACCGACTGCAACACTGTGGGTGACATCGCTCTGAGGTGACATCTTTACGATGGCGAAAGGGACAATGATAGGTAGTGCTTACTAAACGGACACCCCGATAGAAGACATCGATGTATGATGATACATAGTAAAGATACAATATAGCACTGCACATAGAATACACCGTGCGACAGCATCATGAAAATGACGGTCGGGGTGATTCTGCCTCTGTGGCCGCCGCCGCCGCCACCGCCGCTGCTGTTGCTGTTGTATCGGGGTGCTAGTGGTGGTGGTGGTGGTGGTGAGGACCATATTCGCTTGTCCATTCGTTTATTCACTTGGAATTTAATTCAGCCATTAATTCTGGATTCAAATTATGGTGGTGGAAATAATAATAATAATCATTTCGTTGTTTCAACAAATCAATCGCTTCTACCGAACATCTGTCGATCGAACGACGATGTTCGGTTGAAGCGATTGATTTGTTTACTTCAGGTGGGGGTCTAGCAAACGCAAATAGCTGTCGTATCGTGACTAGGTGAGTACACCTTCAGCTGTGGGATACTGCTCAGTTGATACAACAGCGATCATCAATACTAGAACACAGTGGGTATCCATCCTGTTCGTATGTTTAATGGTTTAATGTCCTCATCGAAATACTCACAATAAACTTGCGTGGCATGCATCGTTCCAACGATCATTATGCTTTGTATTGGCAACGTTGTCCACGTTGCTCTACCATTGTAAATCTCCAAGGCGGTCTGGCTTTCGTTAGGTCAATCGATCATGCTTTATTGTCATCTTCAAGTGTTCAAGTGTGTCAAGTGTTCATGCAACAGAGTTCTGTTCTACAGATTGTTCCCTTTTTTTATGGCAGCCAGGAACACCTTCGGCGACTTCGCATTTGACATGAACCGATATCCACGTGTAAGATGTTTTTTTATATCCGGGGTTTGAGACGAAGCGTGTCTTCGTAGTGTAGACGATAGCGCGTTGGCCATCTAATCCAAAGGTGGCGGGTTCGACTCCCGCGAGTGGTAGTCATTTTTAAAAAAAACACCAAGGAATTAAGGTGCACTAAACCCCTAAATCGATTTTACTCTATAGAGTAAAATCGATTTGCAATTGTCGCTCTCTGAATAATCAGCGTTTCAAAATCCTCACAAATAGCATTTTTATTCAACAGTCTTTGGAACGAAGTACTTCCCCTATCACATACAGCGCTGCGTTACTTAAACGTAGTCTTATATCAAACTAATAATATTTATGCAAATAGTAGTTGTAGTTGTTGTAAAATTATTATGACCGTCTATTTTTGCGAATCTCGGTCAGTGTGCCTCTGCGCGTGTCCACATCTAACTAACATGGAAAATCGATAGCAGCTATGATTTAACTGCAGCTTAGATTTCTCCGTTCCAGAAAATGGCTCAAAATGGGGCAATTGTCCACCAATGGCAAGTTTTGACTTACAACGATACTCGAGAATATTTGGATATGCTGTCCACTGCGCGGCTTTACGCAGCCGCCGCGACAGCGCATTGTTACATGACATTTGAGAGAAATTCGTACATTTTCGTTGTGGGTGAAATTCCTATGGCTTCAAACCCCACAGTCGTCAACTCAGTAGACATAGTAGACTATGTTGGGTGGTGATTTCGCTGTCGAATAAAACGATGGTAAGTTATTATATTCTATAATAGTTAGGTGTTATTATGCAACCAACATTACCGTTACTAAGAAATAATATTAATTCTAAACGAAGCAGCCGATCGTAGCGGTCTAATTTTCATACAACAAATTGTCGAACAGTTAGGATGGCAGATCTTTGTCGGTATGCACTCACCTGCACTCCCTGATGTGATATTATAGGTTTACCTACTATATATATTTTATATATATATATATATATATATATATATTGTAGTATGCCCGATATGAAAAGAGAGCAAATATCGCATCGGCCATATATTGGTGTGTAGTGGACTATTTTTCGTTAGATATTGTTTCTTATTGCCTGGGCAATCATCGAGAGGCCAGCAGCAAATCGGTGATGCTCGATCGTTCAAATGATCCAAACGTCATCGGTGGCTTTCACCGCGGCGCGAATTCGCTTCTCTGCGGTCTAAGCGGTCGTAAAGGAAGAGTCCATTTTAAGCAACGGTGCCTACAAAAGCCGATAGGTGTTACGCTGACCCAGAGTCATCTCTGATCGTGCGCGGACTGATTCCATTGACGCGGCAGCGCTTTCAACAGCAGCCGTCTTCGGCTCAAATGATCGTGAACAACCCAATGCAGTCGACTTCCAGTAGCAGTGACTGGGACTGGAGCGATTTCCTCGATCCGCCGCACTTACAAATATCAAAAGCGAAATCTACCTCGACAACCATTTCGAGCGTTTATCTATCTATCTATAGGCCTATCCAAATCGCTTTTTTAATTTTGATTCAGGGACACACACACAGACACACAAGCAAACATGCAGGCGATACCAGGCACATGGTGGTTAGAGCCACTTGGCTCATCTCGACCAGTAGCCGCCGGCTGCGTCAACAGAATGCCATCGTGATCCGAATATATCCATATATATATATATATGTGTGATGTGCGAAAAGTAGCTGACGTACGACATAGGCCGGTGTCAAGCAAGACTGGAGTTCGTTGAAACACTTGATGGTAATACAAATATACCAACGGTGTAACCGCAACGAGGAATAATTATGATGGTGAGTTTTGTTTATGCAAGGCGCAATGCTATAAGGCACCACTTCAGAGACAAGATTCGCTTCCTGTTACAAACTCGCACAGATCAGTGCAATGCCTAAATCTGGAGTAAACTGTTTCCTTCCGAGGTGCATACACATCATGAAGCACTTGGAGCTCAAAGGGATGAGAAAAATGTGCTTCAACTTTTGCTATCAAAGTCAGTAAAAGCGAGCCGCTAAAAATCGACTTGTTTAATATATGCTTTGCGTGTGTCACATAAAATTGCGAGTATGTCAACAGTTCATTATTGAATTGCAACAAAGTTTGTGCAATGCTTTTTATTGAAAATATATGGGTTACAAATGTACCCAAGTGAATGACTTAGCAGGGGACCTAAAGTCTCATTAATATGATTCACAGAGCAGGAAATGAATAGTATTATTAATTGCGAATATTAAATTATGCGTCTTGCAAAGTGCTGGAGAGGCTATTTGGAATCATGCGAGTTGGCCAGAAAAAGTCTGTTTCATTAAAAGAAAGAACCGAAGAATCTGTGTCTGTAAGGTAAATGTCTACAGCCATTACACTATTGAACGTTATCATCTCTTCACTTAATGATTAATTTTTTTTATTAAATCATGCATATTTGACTGTCGGTAATATTATTTCAAAAAGTCTATTATTTTTTAATTACACACGCACACACACAAGCACACATATCATCTCTGTACCGCTTTGTTCAATAACATTAGCCCAAGGACTGAGCAGTTCACGGATTCATTTCTCCAAACATATCGAAAGTTGTCTTATTGAAATTTTGATATCAAGTTTTCGAATTTGTTTCTGGGTAAAGAACTCGTCAAAGACCGGAATAGGTATCAATCCGACGGACCACAACACTTCTAACAAAAACCAGCAACTGTCGCAGGACTCCTTATGTTCATTATAATACGGTAATCATCACTTAATGAATATTTATGCAGTGATGATGTTACTGTCTAGGACAAACATTAATGTTGCAATAGCAGTAAGTTGTGCTGCTGCTGCCGCACCAAGTAAACCTTGCACCTATCGGACATTTAAGCTAGTTCATAGATAGGATAACGCAGGATGTTTTCGTTGAATACTACTGGGCTGGTTTCCCACTTTCATCGACGAGATGTCCGGCCTATTCCTCCATTTTGAAATACGTCCACGCAGCATAATTCTACCAAAACAGCAGAAACAACAATTACTGTCGACCATTGAGCACTTCACTTTAATACAACGCCTCGAACTGCATAAAGATCTTCTTTTATAATGCATCGCTTATTGTTGCTTCGGTTCAGATGGATCGGACACATCGATGTTGTCGTTGTTGCCCTCGTTCATGTCAATCCTCGTGCCAAAACCGAAGAAAAGCAGATCGACATTATCCGTCCATAGCCGCAGCCACCACCTCTGCGATGACACGCTGTAGTAGCGGTAGTAGCAAACATGAATTATGTTATAAGGAGCAATCGCCTGCCAACATAGGGTTCGCCGGCGGCGTTAGCAGCAGCATATAAAGCGCATAGCTTTGCGGACCACTCATTGCCCGATCATTGTGTTGTGAATGACAGCTTCTCCAAGCGTCGTCACCAAGAGTGATTCATGGTGGCGGTAGCAGCGGCGTCGGCATAAACTTCATTTGCTTTTTATTCATCATCATCATCATCATCATCGTTATTATCATCAACGAATAATATTTCTTGTGTCTGTGTCGTTTGTCACATTTTGTTGATCGTTCTGTTAAGCTGCTAAGGATGTGTCGATTTCGTTCTTCCTGTCGTTCCAACATCATTTGTACAGAGAAATGCTAAGCTTTAGCTACAGATATTCGGTATCCCCGACAGTGCGGGCTTGCCCATCGCATCGCGCGGTGGATCAACTCGTCCGTGTCCGAACGAGCTAATGGCTCGCTGCCTCTCTCTCTCTCTCTCGCTCGCTCGCTCTCTCACTCATATTCTCGAACTAGAAGCGGCAGCCCCCTATTGAACCAACAGTAGCAAGTTTGTCGTTGTCATTACGTTTTACGCCCGTTCGTTTGACGTTCAGCACAGTGGGAACCAACGGTCGACTAAATATAATATTTTATAGCACGACTCTTGCTTTCGGATGGATAGCCTATGGCGGTGGCATTCAGTGAATCTTTCGGTAAGGCCCAACCGACACAGTGGGCTTCACACAGTGCTTTACGCGTTGCCAACAGCTTGTGTCGTCTTATGACTAGCCGAGAACTGGCTCCTCACTGGCCGTGATGGTGATGGTCAATCTGTCACCCGGTCTCGATTTGTGACGGCGGCCCGCGCGGACACTCCCGTCCAGTGTGTCTGGCACCCCGACGAGCTGCAGCAGATAAAGTGGTGCTGGTGGTGGCCGATGTTCACGGAGCTCACACAGTGCTTAAAGCAACATATGTAAAAACCGCAACAACAGCAGCAGCAGCATCAACATCTAGACAGCAAACAGCAACAACAAGTAACAAATGAACGAGTCCGCCAGAGTAGACGATGTATTATAGTAGTGGTCTGTATTGGTTCGTCAACATTCCCTCGCCACGTCTCGTCTTCGACTTCAAAACTGGATCAGATCAGCATTGGAACTGCCTGCCTGTCTGTGTGCGTACAAGAGACAGATCCGAGCTGATGATGGAATTCAGTTAAAATCAGACGGATGAACATTGAGGGGCCAAGAGGCAGTGCAACAGACCAACAAACTAGAAGAACTCTCCCAATCGATGTTCATCCAGACTATTAAAGTACTACTACTACTACTTCTAGCACAACTATTACAAATACTCCTCTTTTATGTTCGCTTCCTTCCTCGTCGATGTTGTCGTATCATTGCTGTCGTTGTACTGCATTTGCATTTTTGTTCTGGCCTCACGAGTGCACCACACTAGTTACAATATGGCCACAAAATAACCAATGATTGCAGAACGAACGGATGAATGAATGGGCGTTGAGAAAAAATTGACTTGTCGGATTAAGCTAACTTCAGCTAAAAGGACAGATTGGCAGAAACAACTGGATGCGCTGTCATTCGGACAAGTATGCCCAATTCAGGTTAAGAGCACCATGCAAATATCGGCCATTGAAGTAACGTAGGCACAGTTTTTTCGTTCATTTGCACTACGGCGTGCAATGCAGCGATCATAGTAACGCCGTGTACACAACGACTGTAATGGTATAGAAAGGAGCCTACTGGTATCATTTCAATGACAGCTTGTGGCTTCATACGGCAGAAGAGTGAGTGCACCATAGATGATACTACACCGATAATTTTATCTGCGAAGAAAGATACAACGTACAAAGTAATTCATGCTGTTCTCTGTGTGTGTCTACTCTAGACGTGGATGTAGTAGCCGCCACCACCGCCGCCGCTAATACCGATGAGTTATACCAATTGTGTGCGTCTGGAGATCAGATAACCAGTGAGATATAATTCACGCTACTTTTGGTTTCATTTTCGTTCACGTTTACGACGGCCCCAAAAATCATCACTATCATTATCACCATTTCATGAACGCTGGTCTGTCGTAAGTCAAATACTGTATCCGTCTCGATCTCTGATTATTCACCGTTCGTTTCTCGCGCCTCCCTCGATTATTATCACCACCTCGATGGCAATTTTCCCCTAGAGATCTGGGAACTATATGAACTTCATATGTGAACAAGGCACACATATACCTTGTCCACATAATATATCTGTCCAGACTTGCGTTACTTATTTCGGCCAGGAGTGAGTGATACGGGAAACGAGACACGTCACTTGAAAGACAATACAACACTATATATATATATATATATATATGTGTGTGTATTAGGATTGTACAGTAAAAGAAAGGGACGGCTGCATCTTGCAGTGTTAAGTTACAAAGAACCTTGGGATGAACGGCAATGAGAGCAGCTGAATCATGACAAAAGAATAAGAAAATATCCAACAGGAAAAAACATCAGTAGAAGAAAAGTCAAGCATAACTCGAGGCAAGTGCCAACAGAACGAGCATAGAGCGACACAATTGGTGATTCTCACACCGATGTTCACAACAATTTCTAGTCACAAACGCTCGACGACTTCGGTAAGCTTCGAGCAGGAACGACCAGTGAAAACAGTCGACGAACAGTCTGGTACCTAACGTTACGATATCTCGGAGGCGGTCTTATTTATCCGCTTTAGTAATCTGGATACAACCCAAAGTGTGTGACTATCTTTATCCTTCGTTAGCACTGTCCACGAGACGGAGGGACAGTACAGGGAACATCGTAAATACATGTCGGTGTATAAAGAGATATTGTTCCTGGTTAGGTATTAGTATAATAAATAGAAGGAACAGACAAACATCTGGTAGATAGGTAAATAAATAAATAGCTGCATGTCTTGAAAAATGTTAATGAAAATAGTTAATTATGGCGAAAATTTAATTTTTAAACAAAATGTATTATGGTTTTACATCCCCCCACTCATTCTATATATTGATTCCATGTTAATATTATTATTGGAGTCACGTAGAATTGATTTGTTGTTATTGTTCTATCAATAAATTTGATTATGCTCTGGTGTTCAGCTGAGGCTACCCCGCACATGCTCAAGTCAATGGTCGCTATGCCTGGAGAACATACGACTTTGTTGTGAAATTTGCTTCGGGTCGAACAGTATAGTAGGAATGCCATTGTCGTTGAGTATTGTCATGAAGTGTATGAAGAACGCTCATAGAGGAACCGAAAGCATAATGGGTCTTAATTAGTTTCCTATTCTATTTTAAGATAATGGATAATACCTGTATATTCCTTCCTTAGGCAGACTTGAGGTACACACACCCATATATCATCATCACCATGTGCTGATGGTGGTTGTACTGTAAAAGTGAAGCACCTGCCCCCGTTAAGGGGCAACGATGTATTCGAAACGTTTCACTATTTTTCTATTTATTGGATGACCTCAATTGCATGTGAAACACCCACCTCTCAAACGCCCACCCACCCCCCGGCGTCTCCATTCTCATATCAGATCTTTTCCAATGCACTTGCCGCACTAAAAATCACAACAATTGTGACCGCTTTCGTTATGATCGCTCCAATTTACAGCTTCCTCGTTACGTCAAAGACGGCAGGACAAGACAAATCTAATATGCTTCTCACTAACATAACGACCGTGATCGCTTTTTTCCTATCCCTGTTTTCTAAGATGCAGAGTAAGTTACGTACACTTCCGTCTTGATGAGAGTTATTATTGTCAATTATGAATACATCGGCAGATAGAATGAGACATCCGTAATATGTTCGCGTTTATGTCGAGACGGCGGCGCAGGCGCTCGTCTGGACTCGCAACTTCCTTTTTGATCGTCTCTTTGTTCCGTTTTAGTCCGATTCTGATCAATTTACGTGATCATTGCCGTTGAAGATATTATTTCCGTTTTTTTTCAGATCTATATATATATATATATATAATCGAAATTGGCGAAGTACTACAAATATCACAACCCAGCCACACGGCAATACGATAAGCGCAATGGTATTGGCAGTCAACAAAGGGACCACAGAATAACTTCGGTTAGAACAGCAGCAGCAGCAGCCGAATTTGCAACAACGTGAACAATGTGAAGTACTTGCGACCAGATCCCGATGATAAGTGCACAAACGAGAGTTCCAACGTAGAAATGTACGCCCCTCTCTCTCTCTCTCTCTCTCTCCCGCTGTCTCACTCACTCTCGTTTCATAGTCCATTCTGTCTATTGCTTTCCTTCTTTATTTCATTTTAAAGCGAGCTAGCGATCATGCGATAAACAGAGTGAGAGAGAGAGAGCCCTGCTGTAAGATTTGCTCCCCTGTTCTAAGAAACAGTGCAAGCTCCTTTTGCCGACTATTCGTCGAACACTTAGAAGAAGGCGGCAAATGGAAACGGCGGAGGAAGGTGGTGGTGGTGGTGGACAGCGTAGAGATTTCGAATCTGCCCCGTGAGCATTATTGAAATTTGCTACATTGCTGAGTCGTTGAGTCGCCGTTGACTCGTCGTGTGTCGGTTTGGTCTCTTGGACGTCGGCATTCGGGGAAGAGAACGGAGAAAGGAACGACGGTGATATCCGTCATCGTCGACTGCGACGAAATCGCCAGCTTCTATCGTCGATGCCTACTTACTTAGTGCGACCGTCTTCTATCCACTCCTCTCTCTCTCTTTCTCTCTGTTTTTCATCCTTATTACGGTTATGACTATTGCTGCGCAACCAGTCTGATTACGCTTGCGGCGGATCTGTGACAAGCAAGGCGCCTATACAAGGGGACACCTTCAACAGCGACCGAAAGAGGACCAGGCGGAAACTTGGGCCAGACCAGATAGGGACTAAAGCGCAGGATTACTCTCTCTATTTCCCTCTTCCTTCTTTTATTAGTTTTATTTCGTTCACAACTTCTTCGTCAACCGTCGCTGTTACCATCATCAGCGCTAGCCCCGTTACTAGTCTCAAATGTCTGCTACCACGACTGACTTGAGCTTGTTTTACCACTTTCTACGTTTCTATAATACTTTCCGTTCCCATTTGAGGTTGTTGCAAGCCAACAGAAATCTGGCCAACGAATCGGACCAGGAGAATCATCTTGTGCAGCTATTGTAGTCCCATTGTGGCTCATTCATTGAGCTGAGCTCTCTCATCTTCGGTTGGTGGCTTCGATTGCCACGATTCTGTAGGAGGAGTCCCAGCGCAGTAGACAGAGTTAGACGAAGGACATATCGAAGTGTGCGGGGCTCTGCATAGACAGCAGAACGAAGGGGTGAAAAGGAAAAGCCCCAAAATTACGAAGAAGAGGAAGAAAAAGAACTGACACAACAACATTCGCGATAGTCGCAATTGCAGTTGTAGCAGTAGTAGTAGCGGAGAAAGCAGTAGTGAAACAGCGCCATCAATCGTTGGCCTCAATCAGAGGTTGAACAGAACAATCAAATCGAGCGGCAGCAGCAGTAGCACGCTGCTCATGCAACCGACCAACCCATAGACCGCTCAAATAACATAATGAATAGAAATGCCTTGATACACTGTGTGTATAGTGTTTCTCCATAGAATCATCTGACTAATACGCTTTATTCGGACTATAGTACAGAGAATTGATTCAGATAATGGGGTGAGTGGACTGTATCGGAGATATGCGGTATTTGATTATCGATAAACGATCTGTCCCAGGAAATCTCTATACAATGATATTATGTATCGCGTATCTTTGTCTGTCATAGAAAGGCGATACGAAATAGCTCACGAACTATTCTTGAGCTGTCCCTCCTTAGTGGTCTCCGTTTTTCTCTGACAAAGATCAGTATATTACAGATATGTGTCAGTCTGCTGGTCTGTCTTTCTTACTCTCTTTATTAGTGATACTGGCGCCACTAGTCATTACAGTAGTAGTAGTAGTAGTATACAGGTGGTGCAGTTGATCTCGTTATTGTTGGTCCTGTTGCAATAGCGTCACTACTACCATGGCAATATGGCCGTCTGTAGGGAAGACCTGTCTATTTCTGTGAAGAAGTGTGGAAAGGAAATAAAGAAGATGAGGAGCGAAGGCATTCTGAAGATCACTCTTCGGTGACACAGCTACGCCGCCGGTTTCTGTTGCCGGCGTCGAGGCCAAGGCTGGCTGCTGTTGCTGGTGCTGAGTCAAGTCTTTCATCAATACATCACATTTGCATTCCAAGGGATACACCCACTCACCCACCAACACCAATCGAGATGAACTTCACGTGGATGGCCTGCTTCCTCTCGATAGAGAAATATATAATAATAATAGTAGTTTACCCATAAGAACTCAGAGGGAGGTATATGACTAGCAGGTATTATGTAAGTTTCATAAGAATAAATAAGTGGACATCATAGCACTCCTTGTGTCTCTGTGTGTGTATGAGTACTAGAAGTGGCCTTTCAATTGACTCCTCACTATAGTAGGTAGTAACAAAAATAATAATCATCATCATCGCCATTATTAACAGCAGGTAACAGGCGAGGACGAGCAAGAGAGAGACGAATACCTTTTTCAAGTATTGCACGTCGAAGGGAACTATCATGTGACTGCTATAACTATATTTAGTTTATTGATGACGACAACAACAACAACGGTGACAATGATAGTATCTGTAATCGTAGGGTGTTTAGCTGAGAAGTACTTACTTTCTTCCATGATTCGGCTTATTGTGTAGTAGTTCGATAGATAGCTCGTTAGTTAGTTAACTAGTCAGTTAGTTAAGCAGGCAGGTAGGCAGGCCCCGGATGATGCTCTCACCGGCAGCATTTTCACGCTACTTAATATTTTTTATACAGTTAATTAACAAGTCAATCAGTGTATCCACCCAACAGCACCTACCGATGGAGGCCAATCATAAAAAGAGTGAATTTCTAGCTATGCGTTGTACCTATAATACAGGTACCTATAATATCATATCATAGAGTCCAACTATATTTTATTCTATGTCTTCGGATACTCAAACATACAATGATTAGGAATTAGTTCTAGGGATTATTTGGGGGATGATTGAGTACATAATGGAATATCTAGGGAACATACATAATTGATGATTGAGTTTTATAATATGAATATCTAGGCAACAAGAATAAAAATAAATGTGCTCCATTCGAATGACGAAAGATAACACAAAGGTGTTTCGCCTAATTGTTCTCACAATGGTTTCTCCGTTGTGTTCACGTTGTCGTATGTCCTTTGTGACATATGCTTGTCGTGGTCGAATTTTGCCATGATACGATAATCAAATTGTAACAAAATAGCAATGCAAGTGATTATGGTGCCAAAATACGACAAGAACGAACTTTGCTGATTGGAGAAACTGCTTGAAATCTGGAGCGCATCTCGGGTATCGTCGTACGCCATAAGTTTAGCGATCCTCCAAAGTTTCTCATGGCTCATCCTGTCACGTTGTGATGACAAAAGTAGATTTACTGTCCTTCGGCACACAATCATTATTCGCGTGCCTATCACGGCCATGTCAAACAGTAGCGCCAACTGAGAAAGCGGGGAAATTATTTGAATAATTTTTCTAACGCTGTTTGGGTTTGAAACGAGCGTCAGAACGATCCCGATATAGATCGTCGCAAAGACTCTTACGTAGCATAACAGGAGAAGTCTGCCGAAATCCCTGTTGAAGCTAGACGTAAGCTTTCGTACACTTGCTTTCATCTTTGCTATCTGAGTCCACGATAGAACATCAGCGTACGTTTCGAGCTCCTCGAGACGGCACTTGATGATTTTCGGTATCAGCATAAATAGAAGCACGGTTGCGCAGTATGTCTGCCAAAAATATATGACTAAAACGTCGCTTATGTAAACTAGTTGCTTTTTAAGGCCGATGGAGGAATTGGCATTGGACCGCGCTCTCTTGCCGGTCGTGCCACTCCTCATAATGCAGGCTATGCAGCTCATCCAACAGGTCCATAGGATGATTCGTGTAACACTAAGAAATCTTGAGTTATCCTGATGTGTGAGCATTTGCTTGAGAGATTCTTGATTTTTCCACAGGGTAAAGAGAGCTTCGACGTGTGTAAGAATGATGAGTATAGAATGAACGGCGCGGAAAACATCATTTGTACTCGGGTGATCCGGAAAATTATCAAAGGTTAGGACCATTCTGCCGATACAGTGAAAGCCCAACATCATGACGATAAGAAGTCGGGTTACAAACGCAATCAGCCCTCTTGGACGACACTGAAACAACAACCTGCTGAATGTTGTAGATGAACTGAGGTCAACTCCAAATAAGACGCAATAAACACATATGCATTTGAGGCAGACGTATTGTGCAAGGGTCATTCGGCGGGAAACTTTCGATGTGGATTTTTCCGTTGTTTTGGAGGAATCCCAGGTCTTCTCAGGGAACGTTCGAGAGTGCGATCTAAATTTTGTACCAAATGAAAACGCTTCTGGAAAGGGCGTCTTTAAGCTCTTGTTCGTATACGTTGGGTATGCCTCCATTTCAAAATTTTCGACAGGGCCCACCATAGGTGTCGCTGCAGGCTAAATGCAACTACTGAACAAAACGTGAGCCGTAGATTAGATGAGGCCGCTTGACACCTGGACAACCTGTCATTTATTGACAGCGATTGTCAGCGATCACAGCAGCAGCAGCAGCATGTCTATTCTGTTATGATATAATTATTTCTAATATAATTTCAGCGATAGTTTCAGCGAGGGTTTCACGCGTTGGAGATCGATATATTCGGCGTCGTAGCGCGCCAGTTCGTCCCAACATTGACAGGACAAAAAACATCTCCTAGTTGATGAGAAGCAAGTGACGTTAGAGCATCACAGCTTTCAGATAGCAGATGCGACATTGTTCAACTAACGGGTGTTGCCGAGACTACCTTGTCCGTTGGGCGCACGTAGGCAGCAAGAAACCGTCAAAAGTATCTCGCATAAACACCAACAACATACAATCAGCCTGAACGTTAACTATTCGAGCACGAAGCTAAATTGATTCTATGCGAACACAACGACAGAGCTGTGACACTAAATTCAAGTAGTCGTCGTCTGAATGTTGTGCGTTTCAACACGAATGCACGACAACAAAAATACATTTGTATGCACGTGCGACGTCAATTGGCCGGCGAATTAGGCTCAGACCATAGCAATCGATTGAACGATCAGTCATCGTCGTGTCCACTGCTAAAATGTCACCGACTCTATCTCATACGAATTGATACCCTATTATTAAATATCGCTCTTGAATGTCGAGTTCTTTTTTACTTGTCAGTTTAAACATAGTGTAGATTACAGAATTGATAGTAAAATAACATCGTACGGGAGTGCATATTTTACAAATCGTATTTTGTTGGAATCAAATGAACTCGAGTATAGTTCTATGTTGTTTACGGCGCTTGTAGAGCAAAGGTAGTAAACGTCTATATAGAAAATATATTTAACTTCAAATTATGTTGAATCCATCTGATTGGATTGAACTAATGTGGTAGCCCACCTTTACGTGTTTATATATATATATATATATACCTTCGTCCAGTTATAATAGTCCACAAAATATTTTTTGTCGAGAACTCAAGCATGGTAAAAAAAATGCAGCTCCGTCAATAAATCACAATTTAAATAGATGAATAGAAACGATAGTCAGGAAAAGATAACAAACAAACCCTATAGGATTTTATACATGGCCTGTTGATGCCATTCCAATCGTACGCTATATCATCATGGTACAGTGCTCTCACCTCCTGGGCGAACTCGCTTTGTCAGATTATCCTTGTTTATCTATCTGTCTATGTATCCATCTATCACTCACCTAATAATGGCGGTAAAGGGAGGTTGCATAAATTTATTTGCCATCATAAACTCTTTCAGTCTTTTCATCTGGCTCACCATTACAGTTGGTGCTCGAGTGATTGCATATGATGTGTGACTTTGGGGGAATTTATTTAATGAGTGAATAATAAAATATGTGTTGCAGTATGTTGACACGAATACCACGAGCTCATAATTTGGATCTTCACTTCGTTTTCTTCTCTTTCATGTTTCTTCTTCGTTCGCTTCCACTCTTCTTGGTGCTTTCCCTCTCTCTCTCTCTTTCTCGCTGTTCCTCTGAAGTGAAGACGACAAATACGTTGGGGGTGGCGTCGACCGGTGCGGTAGCAAGCGTCGCGATCTTAGCCTCTCAGCGCTTCGGCGGTTGTTGCGGCCGCTACCAAAGTTCCGCAGGAAACGACGGCGGCGGCGGCGGCGGCGGCGGCGGCGGCGGCGACGGCGGCGGCGACGACGACGACGACGAGGCAATCAAAGGCCGCACCACCAAATGACGCCGGCGACCGAGGCGGCCCATGGCGGCGGCGGCGGTGTCGTAGTTTTTGTGGCAGCCCGAACGAACAGCGTCTCGGGTCAATGAATCAATGAGTCAGTTCAGTATGCTGAACCGACGTGAAGGAAAACCCAGCCGCCTTCAAATGTTAACAACAACAGCAACAAGAATCAACAATTCGATTCGGTGTATTATTTTCACACTAAATTGGCTAAAGCGAGAGAAATGGATAGTATGTTTAATACGTCGAATAATACCAGGGTATTATTATTATTATTGTGTAGCTCATGCACAATACACGTAATTATTATGAAATGCCAATAAACGTATGCCCTGGTGAGTACGATGTTTTTAGAACACGATTAATACTAGTAGTACGTTTCGGAAAGTGTATATATATATATATATATATTGTAAGCACGATAGACGTATATGTATGTATAACACGTGGTAGCAGATGTATACTGTCTATCTTACAATAAGTGTGTTTGAGCAGTAGTTGTTTCCACCTGACGAGGTGCCTACCAAGGCGTGGTGGGTCAGACAGCTAAGATGATAGCTCGCACTTCGTAACATGACAGGAACCTCTGGAATAAAAGGTGCTCTTAGAAATCAAATTAACGCCGTTCCCCTGCGCGTCGTGACCTGCCTTGCAAATGACTTATGAGTTATTGACATATGTCAAGGGCTTTCCCACAAACGGTGTCCATTAGCCGCGACAACTTGTCATCTGCTGCTGGCAAACTCCGTAGCATCTCTTGATTCGAGACTGCTGGTGTGGGCCTGACGCCGGAATAACTGTATGTTGGAATTTTTGGGCGGACGCCTCACTGGACGCCGCTGCCTTTAGGTCGTTTAGCCGAGCTATACATAAGCTATTGCACAACAGGCCAAGACAGATACGTCACATAGTAGTCGTTCGTTCTGACCCGGCATCGTCTTAAAACCGAACGGCAAAATACATTGGGCGAACCCAAGGGAGAATCGCGCCGCACGGCCGATCAAAAAAGAAAATCTTCAACCATCGGTGCCGCCGCCGCCGCCGCCACCACCACCATCGCCACGACCATCAGCAGCAGGAGCAGCAGTAGCAGCAACCCACCATCAAAGCGAGCAGCGGCACCGGCACTTCGACATCAATATCGATAACGCCATTGCACAGACAAACCAATCAATACACACCCAAACGTAGACACTCTCACAAAGACACACGCTGTACACACTGACAACCCCATATAGATGTCTGTACGTATCTTGTACTTACTCTTATAAATATATAGTAGGGCAGGCCCGTGATAGAGTATTTCGATTCAATAGGGACAAAAAAAAGAAAAATTATCTAGCCCACCTGCACCACAGCCATCACTGTATATTATAGCATCGTAACGGTAGCAGCAGCAGCAGCATCAACTACTGCTTCTGCTGCTGCAACGGTAAGCACAACAACAACAACAACGACGACGACGAAACCACCAGCGTCCGCTTGAGCTTGTGCTTCGTTGTTGATAGAAGTTGTAGTAGTAGTCGTAGTACAAGAACTACGCCCGCTCGCTTGCAACCGCACACTTTTGTGAAAAATGGTGACGTGTCATCAGCGAATCATAGGTGATACTTACTACTGGCCACCATCATCACCATCATCATCATCAACAACAACAACAACGGCCGTCTTTCCAGCCAGGCAGAGAGTCAGCTTCGAGCAACACCATCATCAACTTAGTCACTCATTCGTGTTTTCGTGTTGTGGTGTTATATCATATTTCCCGTTATTCAGCCTCATCCGCTGCCGTTGCGGATGAGACACAGTATTCAACACAACAGTAGCCAAATCGACAGCGGCACTAGATGAAAAAGAGGGCGATACCGCTTGGTCCCCTCCCTCCCACACCTCCCTACCCAGAGAGTGCTATAGGTGGGTGCCTTCGAAGGCGCCGCCGGCGGCGGCGGCTTGCAACCCGTTGTTCTGCTCGTGCTTCGGCTGCTACTGTTGCTGCTGTTTTCTCGCCACCGACTGGACTCCTTTGGCGGCCACGCAATGAACTGTCTTCACTCGTGAAGGGACGAGGAGCGCGCGTTGTTACGTAGCATCCAAACGTGTGGAAGCGATGTAGCGGTTCTCGTAGCGGTAGTGGAAGCGCGAAGATCCTCTCAAACTTCGCTACCGCCTCGGACGAACGAACACACGGACGACTGTACCCACGCATGCTGCGGTCGCTGGCAAAGGCGCAAACGGTACAACCTGGATCGACCATTGGTTACGACAATATCAACGTTGAAAACAATAACAACAACCACAACAACAACAGCATCAACAACAACACCGATATCGGGGGCTGTTGCTGCCACTAGCGCTTCTCCCTACGGAGATGTGCTGAGCTCACCATAACCAATGCAACCACTAGCCAGCAAAATCGTTGCTGTCGTTGTTGTTGTTGTGGACATCGCGATTGTTGATTTTTGCGCACGCGCGCTCACAGCGCAAGCAACATTGGGGCGGTGTGGAAACGGTATCGGGAGTGGCGTCGTCGGCATCGCCACCACCACCACCACCATCTGCGTGACTCTGCAAAATTGGCAGAGTTTTTCAACGCTGTTGAGAGCAGAAACGAAAATTTGGCGGAAAAAAGGACGTTCGACAGGAGGTGTGAGAGGTAAAAGAGAGATAAAGGAGGAACAGAAGAGAGGAACAAGTCCAATCGAACTCGTTCGTTGCGGGGGCGGATGCGAACTACTGCAGAAACTGTGACAACAACAGCAACAACAACACCAACGGCGGTGACAGCGACGGCGGCACCGGATGAACCGGTCCCTACATTGTTTGACTGTTCTTCCAGTTGGGGGACTGTCGCCACTTCTGTCCACAGACGAAAAGGAAGCTGCGGAAAAGTCGAAGAAGGTGAACTAGTAAGCTGGAGCTCTGTCTAGGGCCATTGACCCTCAATAAATCAATCAATCAATAGGTGTTGTATGACAGTTGTGGTTATATAAGTCATTCGAAAGTGTTGAAGTTTTGCTTGATCTGCTGCTGGTCAAACTATGGTCTCCATGGTTGCAGCACGTAACGTTGCCTCGACTAAGCGTATCTGTTGTTTTTGTAGACGGTGCAGATAGTTTCCAACTAAACGAATAAGAACTCAAGTATCAACAGACGAACAACAACGTTTGAAATTGACATCCGAGGGAAATACATTTTTTCTTCTGCTATAGGAGGTAATCCTTGCCTGATCTCAGGTCACACGTCTGTTAACTCATGGTGTCTCTCCACGTGATAATATCGCTGAGTGAAGGTGTACCCGAACGAAGCTGTTGTCTATAATAATATTATAGATGCGCCTCCATATAATACAGCAGTGCCCAACACCTCCCACCGCTCAAGTCATCCTCTGTTTTGTAAATGCTGCTGCACGATGGAAATTTCGCATGTTCTCTCTGGAGATCTCGACACTAGCTCTCGCAACGGTATTACACCAAACCGCTATTCGCATCCGCCCCTCTTGCCAATCCGATCCTGCTGTTGCTGCTGCACTTGCCGCCGTCGCCGCCGCAGTCGAGGCAAACCCCTAAACAAAGAAGAATAGAAAACAGATGGCTGCCCATTGAACAAAACTGAGAGGAACTAATGGCAGCGACAGCAGCATCGGTCGCGTCATTGCACCTTTGGCCGAGTTCGCTGAGCGGCCGGCCGGTAGTCGTGTCGTATTAGCGCGGAGCAGCCATACCTCCCATTCGCATCTATTCAAGTCTCGGTTTCACCTTTCGTGAGACGATCATCTCGCGATGTCTCCCGCCCTGCCACCGCTGTGCTGCAGCCAGCGTTTGGCAGCGGCGATGGCGGGCCCCGGCTCAAGCGGCCAACGCTACCTGTCGGAAGGCGTCTGAGTGAGGTAACACCCCCTAAGACCGCCGCGACTTCGGCATGGCCGATTGGTGTCTTGGGTATCCCCAAGCTGATCGTGTCCGCCAAACGGTGATAGTGGACGTTGCTCAGCAGAGAGCTACCCAGCCAATTGGATTGGCCGAAAACTGAGAAGTGTCTAAAAGATGAGAAAAGAACCTGTGGACGTGTGGGTATGACCTTCCATCTATCGGAGCGTAAGAGTTGCACGAAGAGTTGCACTACAAGTGGTAGCCTGCACGTAGGGATGTTGCCCGATTAACGAAAGGTATCTACAAACTTTGTCAACAACTGTGACAACAACACACCAATGACAACAACATCACACCTACACGTACGGAAGAAAATTGAATGGCAGCAGCCAACGGCAAAGCGTTGTTACTAAAAAAAGCACTGAATGTACTCCCGTACCGTAGAATAGAATCATATTATAGAATACATATATTTTTTATGGGTGGTTTCGGGAACGCGTAATGCACATGCGTGACAAAACAGCCTCTTGCCACCTAGTGTGAAACTCATTAAAACCCGTCCCCCCCACCCCTAGTTGGTTTGGAACGACGTAAGCAATACTTCGAAGCAACGGGTATTGAAGCTCTAATCTCCCGTCATCCCACCCTCCAGGGGTGCGCCATCAGCCTCGGTGCTATCAATGGCTGTGTCTCCCCTTATCCCTCCCCTTTGTGATCCGGCTACCGAGTTATGGCTCTCCCCCCGTGGTCAGCGCTGAAGCGCGCCCGTCGAACCTTGTCAAGCTCCTCCTTGACCTGCATGATGTCCCCAAACCAGCCGGAGACCTCTTCCCACGCGTCGCGGGAACTCGTCATATGCCTCTTCATCTGCCTAATTGTCTTGCCTCTGATCGCAGTAGGGCGCCTGCTCCTCGGGTCAGCCAGCGCTGTGCACTCGAGAAGGGTGTGTTCGACCCCGTCGGTCCTGCCGCTGACGCAGAGAACGCATATGTCCATGTGCGCTTTGTCGATCTTGACCATATAGGTCTGGAACTGGCCATGTCCGGTCAGTATCTGCGCTGTCCAGTAGGTCATCTCCCCACCCGGCCGGTCGTACCAATCTCGCAACACAGGGATAAGCTCCTTGGTCCATCGGCCTCTTCCGTTGTCGGGCTGTCTACTCCACTCGTTCTGCCACTTTTGCAGTGTTGCCCTGCGAGCCTCTATGAGATCTAGATCGCCGTCCATAAGTTGCTCTGGACGCTCCCCAGCCAGGAGATCCCACGGCGGGACGCTAGCCAAAACCAACAGGGCATCCGTGGACACCGTGCGATAGGCTCATGCAAACCTAATCGCCAGGACTCGCTGAGCTGACCTCGTGTTGGCCCCGAACCTTAGTGCCACCCCACCCCAGACCGGGGAGGCGTAGAGAGCCATGGACTCCGCGACGAGCGCCATCAGTCGGCGTTTCTCCTCGGACGCACCTCCTACCCTAGGTACAATCATAGCCAAATTGGCCGATACGCCCGCCACTTTTTTTTGTGACCAGGGCGATGTGAGGCCGATCAGAAAGGCCTTGGTTCAGTTGGACTCCTAGATATCTAGCCTCCCTTTTGACCCGTATAGGGTGGCCCTCTAAATGGAGCTCCAAGTCTCCCACTCTCTTCCTTTCTGTCAGGAACACCGCCTCAGTCTTCGTCGGCGCGACGTTCAGGTGGTGGTCTACCATCCACTCCGTCACTCTGGCTAAAGCTTCCTCGAGCAACGAGAGCAAGGTCCTACGGCGGTTCTTCGCGAACATAGCTGTGAACTTCTTCTAAGCGGCACAGTGATGTTCAAGTTATACTTTATGATACTATTTCGGGCTATGTGTTATGTTAAGCTTATAGATATTGCGTGTAGTTCATCATTAGCAACTGATAAGTATCCATTATTGCATCGCTCCAAAATCCTATGAGCTCTACAAGCTACTAAAGGAATATATCTACAAGCAGAGGAACGGTGGAACACATCTAGTTAGAACTATCTTATGGATAATCTTTGGTTCAAATTCTGGAAAAACGAGGCAGGTGGTTGGGATTCGGTATGCGAGTCCTGGTATCATCGTATGTGCCGCAGCGAAGCGTCCGAGTATCACCAAGTGATAGATATGTCTACTGATAGACAACACGGGGTTAGGTATTCTATAGATGATGATTCTATCGGTCACGTGCGATCCTCGATCCAAACATCTGAAGCTTCTCGCTATTTATCAGTGCAATCAATCGGGCCACAGAGTTGATTTGTGAACACGAAAACCCAACTCCCCGAAGACACATTAGCATTGCTATAAAACAGAAGGAAATTCCACCTAAATAAATCCTTTGCGGGGGGTGGTGGATATACATCAGTTAAATTGAATACAGACATCACGCAAACCATCGGCACCGTTCCCAACTGCAACTCAGAGATATCACAGCTGCACGAAATTTTAGTTGCACTGTTGCCTGGCATATGTTATGGACATTCATGCGGCGTTCCACCGAATCACCATCGTTCGCCATATAATCTTCGTTTTTCCAAAATTCAATAGAGGAGGATTCAGGAAACCCCAACTTATGACCGTGTCCGCCTATGGAACGTTTGGGGAGAGGGAGACATGGGGGTCAAGTCGTCGTCCCGAAGTTTGTCTAACGGTATCCTGACGGTGATCGATAATCAAACTATTTTGCTGCATATCCAGCTAATTATAGTACTGGATAGTATGATAGCATTATTCATTGGATTAGTGGTGCCACTCTAGATCGACACAATCAGCTGAACGGACTTTGAAGACAAAGAAGGCATTATACAACACAAACAAACAGAGATCGATGTCGTTCCAAATATTATCGTTAGTTTTAATTAGCGCGCATTGATATCATACATGCAATTCTAAACGTCGGTGAGGAAGTAAACTACAGGTGGTATTATGGAATGGTCAGACTTTTAACACGATTCCTATTGACGTGAGCTAATTGTTGTACCAGAGAATTGATTATAAATTAAATGTGTTTTTTTACGCAGATGTCACATGTACAACATTCGTGCTTTCCGTAGAAATGGTGGATGGGGATATATGAATGTTTTCATTTGAATTTCTATTGAACACTGCAATGCTAAAGTGAACACTGCACTGGATTTTCCGCCACTTGCAGGCTAGATATATTTAAAGGTCACCTTGGAAATTAACACAGTGAGTATAGTCGGTCTTGTTAGTTAATGATGTTTTTATGGGCAACGCCGCGTTAAAAACATTTATAGGCTACCTAAATAATTGTAGTTGGACAAAAAAAACGGAAAAATTACGAGAATCTATAAAAAAAACATTTTGAATTAATGTATAAACACTGATTCCTCAAAAATGACACGGATACCGCCTCTTATCATATACATGTATATGCTTATACACACACACTCGCACAAATATGTATATTATTATATAAAATAAATAGTGACGCAATTGGGATGGCCGTTATGGTTTCGAGGCGATGGCACACATATATATATATATATATGTATATGTCACATGTGTCGTGTTATTAGGTGTATCGGCATTTGAAAATTGCGTTTTAGAAAATTTTTCCTCAACCCAAATACCCATCAAAGACAGATACCAACGTTCAGCTATCTAACACATACCAAATGGTTATCGTGTCTCGCTGCTGGATGTAAAGCTTGGTTAGATTGGTTACTTTTCTCAACTAACAGGCATATCTGTCCGTGTAGGACGATAATATTATCTGAAGGAATGCCAATCTGCCTTTTTTTATATATATATATATATATGTATATATATAGTATATATTTTTTTGCAATACTATACAACACTAGACATAAATAAATAAATACATAATGCTTGTATTGATGATAGTGTGGACCGATAAACGCCTGAATCCCAACACATCGCCCCCAAGTGACGACCAATCCCGTGAATCATGGTTATGTTGAATTCAATACGATGTGGCTCGATTCTTATGCGAATGTCTTCCGTTTCATGTTGTAACGTCGCCGCCGCCGACGCCGACAGATTTTCGTGTTCGGTTCCGAACCTCATTGAACTGTTCGCCTTTTTCTACGACGTTTTTGTTGTTGTTCAATTGACGAAAAGCAGCAAAATTTGCAGCCTGTTACATAAACTGGCGCTCCTCGTTCGAATTACAAAGGAATCGCAGGTAGAGCAGCAGTCGATTGATTTGACGTCCTGCCGCCTTTTGAAGATTTCATCACACACAAAAGGATATTAAATGCGTATAACGTTACTGCATAAATCACTTTGCGGAGATTTTCTCAATGTTCACTATAATTTTCACCATAAATTAAGCGGGATCAGAGTTTCGTGGACGACAACGGATGGTATAGAGAGTTCGATCAGTGGCCGTCAACAATTGGAGAAAGAAACCCGCGGTATAAAGAAAAAATAAAAGACGAATGTGCCCGCTGGCTGTTACAGAAGATAGTTAAACAAAACCGACAAATATAGATTTATATATATATATATATATATATATACACGAGCGGAGCAAGCCTATAAATTAACGCTTAGAATTATTTTATGGACAAGCGAAGCAGAAACCTCCACTGAGGCCGGTACTGCCGGGACGGTGTGTACTGTATCGCCCCGGCAGATGGCAAGTGCAACCTGCTCGTAAGTGTAGCAAGAGTTAGCATTGTTAACATGTCCACTACATAGAACATCTTGGTTAATTTAAGGTAACTAGTACACTAGTTAAATTTTGTAACAAATGAGAAAAACAGAATTGCTTAGCCTCATTAGGCTGCGAGTTCCGAATCCCGATGGCAACAGTATTTCGCTTCAGAAAGTCTCGAGTAAATGATTTTGCAAATTTCGGAATAGTTAAGTATATAACACATTTGAGTTCAACATGAGTGCCAATGGAAACAAGTTTATTTCCAAGGTGATTTAATTAAATATTCATTCACCTATAAATATATCCCTATGGTCTGTGTTCCCGATACACATGAGTACATTTCAGCTTAGGGTTTCCTGATATTGTCATATGCTTCGTCCATTAACGCTTTGATTTGGCAGATGACACAAGCCTTGTTGAAAGGGCTCTCCATTTAATCACACCCCATATTAGTAAATTGATTGGGATTTGGTCTGGTCATAGCTAGATATAATAGTTATATCTCCTATATTTTTGAGATCTGTATTAACCATATGTATTCAAAAATAGACGACCTTTCGGTGCTTCGACTATAAACCTACTTTTGCAGAGGTATTGGCGCAGAAGTGGTAGCCTTTATAAACAAAGATAACTCACCGTTTAGGGTGAGTCGATTTTACGGCAAGGCTTAAATACTGTATAAAAGAGGTCAGCAGCTGTGAAACAGAAGTGCAAATTGCGCCGTGGACATTTCTATGAAATATCTAAACATATAATTGAGTCGTTAGCTATCTATGTGAGACCACGATACATGAATACATCTCCCCTCAGTGGATTACATACCATTTGTGTTGTAGCTTGCGTTGAAATTGGATTCAGGGACCCAACGTTCAGCATTCGTGCAAATGTTGTACTGCCGTTGCTGCTGCTGCTGTTACTGTATCCTATGAGTTACGTCGTTGCTGAGCCACTGAGCTGCCGCACTAAGTTTTGTTTTATGAAAAGTGGCGTCACGTTCTAACAATATAGACATACTTTACTCAGCTTTGGTTGCGTTTCTTCTTTCTGCTTGTTAGAGTTTTTGGCAGCTATTTTTTTTTCTCATTCCGTTGCTAGTCGCAGTTACAGTAGTAGCCTTTTTCTGGTAGGAGGACTCAGCAGAAGGACAACACATTCGTAACGGAGAAAGGCAACGGCAACAGCAGCAGCAGCAACGCGTGCAGATGGAGATCCCATGTAAATTTTGGCTTAATTCGAACGGTCACCGCATCCGTCGCATGAGAGCAAAGAGAGATTCGGCACAAGAGAGCTTCAGAAATGTAAGACGCCTTCATTATCTAATCATATGCATCATTAATGGGTCAAGGGAACAGACTACAAAAGTAGGAGAGGGAGAGAGAGAGAGAGATAAACGAGAATAGAAGAGAAGCCACCGTAGTCGCTGCGTAGGTAGTGGGAAGAAGGGCTCACCTACTCATCAAACTGGCCAGTTGTCTATGAGAATACGTCAGACAATTTTCTTTTACAGCTGAGTTCGCGCTCCACTGTCTACTTCCACGGCGGGCGCTAGGTTAGAAAATCCGCTTCAGCGCATCTCTCATTGTGTCACTTGGTAGCCAGTCAAGCAAGCTGCTACATTTTGAATAGCAGATGATTTACCAGGCAATGTAGGCGTGCCTACCGACTTGCTGCCCTGTCGCCTTGGCCAGTGCTGCTTTCGAGCCTGATATAATATCTATTTCGTCTCTATTGGATATCTCTAGAACTTTGGACAAGTATTTTAGAACCCGCTCCCAGCTGGGTAAGTTCTATTGACGTGGTGAAGATCACTGAACAGTCTACTGCAGATGCGATATTTCTGCCGTTTGTATTTACTCAAATTATGAGCGTTAATTTGCTAGGGGGGCAGTGGAGACAGAGTAACCCGACAACGATTTCCGACTGACATCAGCAAAATGTATTAATATAATATGAATAAATTGACTACGGCGTCTATCAGATTTGCTAGAACAACCGTTCAGGTTTAACAAAATGAGCTCTCCTAAGAGGCGTGAACGAAACCCGTAGGATCAGTCTATTAATAATAGATCTCTGGTCGAATATGAATAATTGGTTACCGGGTTGACTTGTAATACATCGTAGACGTGCATCCAATTTAACAAGAAGCAGGCAAGCTTGCAAAGCAGGAGAAACGCCAATGCAACAGAATAACTGTAGAAATATTGAGAATGAAATAGTGTCCTAGCGATGTCGAGTTGCGCGCAGACGTCACCGAGATAACATTCAGACGGTGTCTAGACGTCGAAAAATCTCATACATGTTAAGTGCGCCAAAGATTTACGATGGGAGAGAGTTAAGTGTATCAAGTTGAACTAGACGAAATACTACAGGTGGCAGGAGCTAGCACGTGTGCAAAATGAGGTGTGGATGGCAACACTTGAACACGACTGATGATAATGAGTATGCGTCTAGACATACTCATTCTAAAAGCAAGCATTTATGCAAATTCGGCCTATGTCAGTCTGTCATCAGTATCTCGCGAAACAGCGAGTTTTTGGTGCTGAGGAAAATTGGATTTCGGATCTCTCGCTCGTCTGTATGTATTAGATTCGAGCATTAGTTCGTTGTTTGGGTTGTCTAGTGCTTCACAGATCGGGACTATGGAACAAACGCCAATTTTTTCCTTCTAACACATCGCTGATCATAGGAATATTCTCGACTACGCCTGAAAGTGAAATTGTAATACGCTGTTAAAATGATTAACCAGTAAAAGCTAAACAATTCGGAAGCAGAATTTCAACGCTGCTTGTTGTTCTCGTTGTTGTTACTGATTCGGATTTTCCACATGAAGATTTGTACTTAATTGTATGCTACACATTGTCCTAATATTATTATTATTACTATTATTAATAAAAATGCATAGCCTATGCTGCGAATATGTTGTGAATATAGTTGTTACTACCCCACTGCCGTTAAAATCAGAACCGATAATACCCGTGGCGGGTGTAAAATCCAATATTTTTTTCTTTTTTTTTTGGAGATCACGGGAATGCCTGATGCGTATGCGCGCTGAATGGTCCATCGATGAACAGCACCAGTATGGAATTTTCAAACCCACTAAGTCCACGTACCCCTCCCCGATTCAGATGGCTCGAAACGCTTAGCACATTATTTCGACTGTTTCATCTGAGCGGTCATACAGTCACACAGAGTAAAATTCAGTCTAGGGTATATTTACGAAATAATAAACTTTATACAAGAGTCAATGTACGTGTAATCTTTATTTCTGTTAGGGCTTGTGAAGCAATATACATTACAGCACCGGTCATAAATCTACAATTGTCTACCCGATGAACATGGCTAGCCGGTGCTTTGTCGTCATCCACAGTTCAATTACTTGTGCACCTTATTCCGAATATAATTACTGTTTGCCACACAAACACAGCGCAATCAGAATACGCTGCCAACGAATTGCATGCCTATATTTAGTATTGCGGCCCATATCATAGCTCGGCTTGATTTTCTTCGTCGTCTTTCTTATCAACAATGAGATTAATGTCAAAACTGAAATTCATTCGACGACATTCAAACGAAGGCATCGACGGGAGTATCTTGATCTTCTTCGCGGTCTTCTCGGCCGATTCATCCTTCTCGGCGTCATCTTCATCTCGATGACGAAACAGAAAAATAAAAAACGCCGATGAAGACGGCGATGATGAGGCAATATCATCTGAATCTGTTCCACATTTCCTATCAAAAAAAGAAAAAAGAAGAACGCATGCACACAGTCAAATCGACACAGACCGACACCGCAAAGGTCTCTACGCGAAGGAGTCGACGGCAACAGTGACAACAACTCGATGTGTCTACTTCGAGAAGAGGTTCAAGCGAGGGAGGGGCGGATAGAACGTATCCATCCGAGAAGGGAATAATATCACCGTCAGCTGAAGACTGATCAAATCTCTAATTAGTGATGTCGGCCCGTAGCAGGAGCATCCACAGCCCTGGGCCAGGTAGCAGCTGCAGCGGTTGTGGCGGCGGCGGCGGCAGCAGCAGCAGCGGCAACGCACAAGCTACGCATCGCTAGCAATCGGCAATCGGCGACAGGTTAAATTGACGCGTTTCCCAATGATCTACTTATCTTCATGTTGCGTCGGCGCCATTGCCTGTCTTCGACGACGAGTCGGATATCGGCACACAGCAACGACAACATTAATGTCACTTTGCCAACGGCGGTTGTAGTTGCAGATGCTGGAGAGTAGAGGAAATTAAATCGAACTAAGAACTCATGGCTATCAAGCGAACGGCGAACGCGAAATATCGGCGGCGACGACGACGACGACATGCAGATTTGAGCTTCAATCTTCAGTTTCTGTGACTTGCATTTGATCCTTTGCTAAAAAGTAGTTCTCTCTCTCTCTCCCCCTCCCTGTGTCTGTCTCATTGGCGAGCGCGTTCCGTAAACGTAATTTGTCGTCGACATGGGTACAGCAGTGAACAAATATAGCTTCGTAGATTGATTGTCAATATAGACAAGAACCTTATCGATACAAGCAGACTGCATCTCCGTTATAGTCTGCGTATGTTTTCTGTACTAACCAGTCGGAAGGATCATTGCCAATTCAAGTCTAATTTGCAGCTGGTCGTCTACTCTCGTCTGTTCGGGATAGCAGATCTGTCGTGCTTTTAGGAAATAATGGCGCCGGATCCGTGTCCCAGCATCTATCCCAGTATTCAACTTAGATATTATATACGGATACTTTGGTGTAATAACTGATGAAAAGCTCTATTTCGCAGCTTGATATTGTTCATTTGTGTTTTCAGTGAGTAAAAGCTTAGCTTTGTCCCTGTTACCGCTTAAAATAGCTAGCAGTTTCGAAACGTTCTATATCGTGGCATATATACTTCAGTTTTCTGCATAAATATTTCCAAAGGTATTCCAATCATATGCCAAACGATCTCTAACTCCTACCTCTCTCGACAGAAACCAGCTTCATTGTACAGAATTTTAAGTCATTCGGGATTCATAACGCTGATTGCACATAAGCTCTTCCATAGAAGAAAAATATAAGAACCGCCCTTGTAAAAAATGGCTGATGATTGATGCGGAAATAAAATCACTCTCTTACATCATCAAAATGAGGCAAGTTGGCCTCCGTTAGTCAACGCGAAAGCTCAAAACTAGGATTGTGCCATCTGGTCAAACGAACCTGACGATAGCGAATTATTCAAGCTTGCTGTGTCAAATCAATAATGAAATTTAACAACGGAAATGCCGATGTCTGCAGCTGTACTCAACTTTGGAATATATTGTAACTTCGAAGTCGACATCATTAATGTGATTCCCTGCTCTGTGTTTGCCTAGGTGACAATTTTAACTTAGAACATTTTCAATATATTTCAATATCCCGGGTGTGAGTCTTTTCTGTCAGCTGAGTTGCGATTCTCAGCCTGCAGAACATATGGCCACAGGTTACTTTGTTGGGTATTCATATAATCTGAAATAATTCCTCTTCGTTACGTGCTCGGTACGACGAATTCTAATAGGTATCCATCCATCTACCTCTGCAAGCACAACTATAGGATTGCGTACATCTCCACTTAAGGTTCAAATAACCTAAATTTGGGAATAAGCGATTTCCAGATTCCACATGGCACTTTCCTTCAAATCTGCTCCTACATCGACATATACAGAAATAATGACTTGTAGATACATTCGTCCTGGTCTACTTTTAAATAACACACCAAATAGAATTGTCAATGCTTCTGCATGTATGCCGGCACGAGCGGCGCTCGTTGGATCGATAAAGACCTCAGATCTTTGGTGTCGCGTGAGCCGCATTCTGACAGCAAAAAGTGACAAGCACTGCAACGTTGAACACATTGACCATCCCATCCTGTCAAGGGTTGACAATTTGACAAAAATATTGAAGCGAATCACCACCAACTGCGGTAGCAATCGTAAATAGTAGAGAAGGTAGTGGTACCTATTTTTTCCCTGACCACAACAGCAAGTCAACATGACATCCAGCCTTCATATAACTCAATTACAAGATTGTCGGCTAATGTACTGGAGAAATAAAAACAGTTTCACTTTTGCTGTTGGTAAATAATGCTTGTGGTAGGTACCGAAAGGTGCGTATCATCGGTGGTTGGCACAGCAGTGGAACGTTTATTTAATAGACTAGAGACGACTGATTTCATGTTTATATTTTCTGATGTTTATAATTGTGTGTGTCCCTATATTGCGACATGCCTCCACGAATTCAGAGGAAGATGCCAAAAAAAAACCGAGATAATAGACAGTAGAGCTTCCGAAGAGGGAAGCCGATTCTACTGAAAACCACCGAACGCCTTCACACAATTGGCATCTCATGACTTGTCTCGTTGGTCGGTCAATTTAGGGTCTATGATCATTATTGCTTGACTCGCCTCTAATCGACGTGCGCTGGTCGTCGTTGAGTGCTCTCATTACGAAATTTCGTTGTCGTATCCATTTGTTCAACATTTCGCTTGTGTTCAATTTAGACCCATCGAACACAACCTCGACATTGGAGGAATCTAAAACATATATAATCTTATCCACAAAAATTACTTTTTCATTCAACTTTACCGCCGCCATTCTAGTTAGTCAGGGACGCTTGCGTGTCATTATTTAGTCGATCAATGAAGAAGAAAGTCACACTTTCAAGAAATGGGTTGCTCAAATTAATCTGCAGATATGTCCAGATGATTTACCACAGCATGTGCATGCTGTGGTAGCTAATATTCTATGAGAAATTGCTATATTATCGACAGTTGCAATTTGCAATTACCAATCTGTTTTCAATAATTTTCAACCCACCTTCATTTAGCGCTTATTGTCGCATTTCAAGTCTCGAGCAGACGTTCCAGTGCTTTGAAGCTACACACACATCTGGTTAATAATATTGCTTTAGAATTTGTCACAGGTTATTGAACTCGTATTGGATAAACGGATTGGTCTAGTGATGGATTTCTCCTCGGATAGTTGCGAGAGATTATCAAACAGAATGTCCGATGGCTCTCTCATCTCTGCTTAGCTTCCAGGAATAGTCTTTCTTTTTAGCGATGTGATAGTAGAAGTAGTACACGTATTCGTTCGTCTTCAATTGGCCTGGTTACCGTTGCGGTCAGTTCCAGGATTCCCGTATAAATTACAAAAAGCTGAAAACACATGTACGAGAGGTACACTAGAGCTTTAAGATGCGCCAGGTAAAGGTATAAATCTCAATTTTCATGATGTTGTGGAGAACGTTAATACTTGTAATATTTCATATCCTGATTACACATAATGAAAAAAAAACTGATAACGTATGTCACACATAATTGAATACATTATAAGCCTAATCAGTAATCTCTGTAGGGGCCAGCAAAGAGGGGGATTGATCTGACATTCGAGCGGAAGTGAATGTTGTCTATATAACTCACGCCAAACACACGATTTTTTTTTTACTGGTATCGGATAAATACATAATATAATTGCTCGTGTTACCTGACATCGTTGTCATTCGTCACATTTTAGCGAAGGTTATCATAACATTATCGTCTTTTTATACAGATATATATATATGTATATATATATATATATATATATATATATATAGCGATACGTAGGGTAAGGTGAAGAATGTAATGCTTCCTTAAATTTTGTTCGTTGTCTCGTGCCATAAAACACTGTGACATTCCCGCTGTCTGCCCATCTGCCATCGCTGATCAGGGGTAACGGCAGTGGCAGTGGTAGAAACAGCGACATACAACACAACCAGCAGCAGCAACATCAGCAGCAGTAGTGGTAATCTGAGCGCAGGGTTTCCATCTACCTGACTTCCCAACGCAGCATTACAACCAGGGACCTCCAGTAAGCCAGTACAATATTACAATTTTTTCCCCTTCTCTGGCAGTTCTTTTTTAAAAATTATGTGCGAGCCCTGATCACATTTGTAGCATCGCATAGCATTTGACAATTTTCCAGGTAAACGCGGTCGGTCGGTGACGGCTGCGCAGATGAAGAAGAGCATCATCCAGTGACTGCACGAGCGGCTACACAGCAGCATC
The DNA here is from genome assembly GCA_019614645.1 of Stratiolaelaps scimitus. Taxonomy (NCBI): domain Eukaryota; kingdom Metazoa; phylum Arthropoda; class Arachnida; order Mesostigmata; family Laelapidae; genus Stratiolaelaps; species Stratiolaelaps scimitus. The sequence continues at coordinate 2,852,127 of JABWDB010000021.1, forward strand.
AGCAGCAACAGCAGCAGCAGAGGCTGCGGCAACAACAACAACAGATCGTGGAGCGGAAAATATGTTGCACGCGGGAGAGATTTTCACACAGTTATTTTTACCCAGCGAGCGGTGTCCGTCGAGCGACCGAACAAGCAAACGAGCGCGCCGTAGACCGCGACGTTCAGATCTGTGCCAGGTAGCGACGTTCAACGGGAATGCCGGAAAAACACCGAACACCGAAAAAGATCAATCTGAAAGCCACATCAGCGGTAGCACCGTCGTCGAGATCACTTCGACTCCGAGGCAGGACCGAGCCAGTGAAGGAACGAACACTTCGCCGAGCCGAGGGAAACCTCTACCTCAAGCTCAAGCATCAACTTGTGTTCCGTCGTTGCTACAAAGCGGAGCAGATGGATAGTGAGGCGGGCCGACCAACAGACCGACTCATCGAATTTCGAGGATTAAGCAAAATTTATGTCATGCAGGGTGGCTTTTCGTCTGTCCGGGGAACACCATACCGGTACGCTGTTTCATGCTCCATATCAAAGAGTGTATCGCCAATATAAAAGCAATATATCTGTATACATACAGAATACGGAGTTCACGCAGGAGAGAAAATACAAGCAAGAGGTACACGCAGTGTGAGAAACAGAACAGGACAAACAAATACAGAAGCAGAGAGAGAGAGAGAGAGAGAGACAATAATATAATCATTTGAGCAATAATCATAACAATAATAATAATCGATTTTTTGAACGACGATCTATAATATATGGCCCTTGATGTCGTCGTTCTTTATATGCCGGGCAACTGTACAACATCGGTCTTACTTTATTAAACTGCTGCCGGACCTCGCAGATGGTGGTAGAGCGTAATGCGAGCAGATGCCGTCGCTTGTATTGATACATCGTTGTTACGTAAATATAAAGCAGGACTATGGGAGCATGCGAAAATTCCCACTGTTCCGGCCACTGGTGCTGCTGTCGCCGGCGTCACATACACGACCACTGTACATACAAGCAGATACCTCCAATTCAGGGTGTCTGATAAGTCGATCTCTTCTACGCAGCTAGCTTAACGAAAACGACGAAAGAATCTACACTGGAATTATTGTTAAACAGTGTACAGACAATTCCCGTACATCCTGTGCCACTATCATAGACGATACATAAAGATATCATTTTCTTTCTTTCGTTGGTCGTTTTTTGTTTCTGCTTTTGTTACTACTTCGCCCTAATGCCTCGTAGCCGATGTACTAACATCAGCTCTCTGGACAGGCACGGACACCGATTTTTTTGTTAACACATCTCAAACGACGATAGCCCAACTCAAAATCCAACCCGTCCGAATTCTTTTTCTGTGATCCACTTCCCTAAATCAGACGATGCAGAGCAATAGCAACTGCATTACTATTATTATTATGATATACGATGTATGGCATTGCGAGACATGGATAAGCTTAGCTTGTTGCTTGCTGCGTGTAGTGCCACGGGGGCTATAAATTTGGTGCAGAGCTGAGACTGGACAGAATTGTTGTCAATAGATAGTACATTGATTGATAAAGTATTCTCTTAGATAGGCTGATTTATCGACCGCTTATATATATATATATATATATATATATATCCGTATACCACGTACTAGTCTAGGACACAGTATGAACAGAACGTGTATGACATCTAATATACACGCATGGAGGTAGTAAAGCTATAAAATACGGGGCCGAAACCGGATGGGTCAGCGGTAAATTTTATTGTATAACCTCTGAGGCTTCAGGTTATTCAATTGAGCCGCTCTACTAACCGCTGCAGCTACACGTGATTATATTATCATCGTCGAGGCGAAGCTGGGCAGCGAAATTACAGCGTGCTATAATAATCGTCCACCTAGTGTTGCATATCAATCTTACTAAGGATTATTATTGAGATCATTATTACAAGATCTTTTATTGTATTATTACTAAGTGAGCCAAACGTAACGATATGAATACTCATTAGACGTTTACTGAGGCAAGAAGCGTGCAATGAAACTCAGCTACCAATTTGCGGCATCACTTCGAAGCAGCCAAATGAACAGTAGGCAAATGGGTTCACAGCTTGAGCGCTACTGAAGTTCTTCATTAAAATGACTGTTTGAGCACTCACTTTCATCAGCAAATGACACCATCATATCGAGGAGCCGGTTAACATCGTTTTTGGTTCTCTGACCAAATGGATTCTGTTCTATCGTTTGGTGGGTGCCATGTGGAATCGCGCTGATCGCTGCAACCACCAGTTGGTTTTTATGGACGACGACTTTATTGTTGCGGCAAAACACAAGCATGAAAGCTGAATGAACACATTTTCAATACCATTCACTGGTGGCTTTTTTTTCTACCAGAGCAGAAGGCGACTAAACGTACCATATCAAAGTATTTTTGGATGTGGTAACTGTAATAATTATAACTCACTATTGTCTATATAAATTGAAATGAAACGAATGAAGTGAAAACGCAGCCACTTTTTGTCACAGGCGATGCACATTAATAGTGGTATGAGCCACTCGCTCTCAGCCTTATATGCCCCTCCCCGACGTCTTTATTCTTTGCATAACCTCGCTAACTGTAATGGGTCGGGTAACTTCACCTCTTGACGGCCGAGTCCAATGAGAGCGGTCGACACCCTACACCTGAGCGAATGCTGGATTGGCGAGACAACCTGATCATGCGGCATGGCGTCTGGTATTGCATCGGACCCGTTCCATTTGCCGGTTCCTATATATACTTAAGTATTGTGAAACTGCAGTTGCTTTAATCAACAAATAAAACCTTTCATTTTTCCTCATATATATATATATATATCGCATATTTGGAAATTACCTTCTGTGAGATTACGGAAGGTTACATTATAATTACCTACAGGCCAGAATTCACAAATTAAGAAAGATGATAAATAAATTCAAGATTCTCCGCGTCTGGCAGTATTTGAACCCAAGCCATACGTCCCTGGGGTCTAGAGATCAAAGGCGCTTACCAGACCATCTACGGGAACATATATTCGAGCCATACAGTTTCCTGTTTGGGAGCTATTTCAAGGTGCAAATGTTGTCATCTACCCATTTTGCAATATGCTGTGTCGTGAAAAGTGGTCCTCATCTTCAGATCAGAGTGCTCCATCAAACACGTAGGCATATTTTAATCTACCTTCAGATAATATATGTGTTATCGTTTTAGTATTAGGTACCACTATATTATATCGGAATGTTTATACTCTATCTGGGTCATGACAGAAAGAGTGAGCAAAGAGCCTAGTATTATAGTTAAGCCTGCTTCCTGCATAGTGTAGCAGCCGTAAAACCAACAGCGCGGTAGGCAGCTAAAAATGGAACCCAGAGATCTTTTAAGATCTACATATGATTCGTCTTGAAATATGGAAAGGGAATGAGGCATTCACAATAGTTATATGAGCTCTTAACCCCAAGAAGAACATCGGGCCTTCCTTAGTGAATAGCACATACAAATGTGTTATTCAGTGTCGCATTTCCTGCGATGGTTCTTCGTCTATCTGTCGCCACTTCATTGATGCAGAGAGTGCTTTGCTGCTAGACGTAATTAAAACTTCGTGGTTAAATCGCTGTAATAGTTATATCTGTGGCCGTCGGCTATCCGAAAATGCATTTTACCTCTGAAGACAATGTCCAGCAGTTTTTTTTTATGGAAGGCGTAAGATATCATTCTTCAGACGTGAGATGGCGACAAAGTGAACCGCGGGTGAGGATAGTGCCCATAAAACAAAAACGGTGACAGCATTCAAGAAGTTATTGTAGTTGATTGTAACATTTGACCAATGAAGGTCTGAACCTGCTATGAGATGGACGTCCTGTACATGAAACGATACCACGGTTCAAAACGACCGGATTCTTATTCATTGTCTTTTTTCAATTATGTTGTTTATTAACACACTCACACATGAAATGGAGGCCGTTTTGTGGAGCCAGCTGCAGCTGATTGTAGTTAGCGCGGTGTCGACAACGCAGTTCCACCCCATTAGGCAATCACAAATAGGAAGTATATATATTTGTAGCTCGACTAAGGTTAATTTTTCCCATTGGAAAATCGCGAGAGACGTGACAACACTAGGCAATATATGATTAAAAAACATTGTTCCTATTATTAAACGTTTCTGATTGATGCGACCTTTTTTCCAAAACTGAATGTGATGCTTATATATGGGGCAACTCTCTATTCCAATATCGAACCATGTTTATAATATTCGCACACTTTGAGAAATACGCACATATATACCCGGTCACTTAGTCTTTGTTCGCCAACGTTTCGTTGATTTCAAAGAATTCGTTTATTTACCACTAATCAATACTCTGCCACGTGGTAGCACTAACGACAATCAAGGTAATTAGGCGATGTGATTCGTCTTCATGTCTTTTTCCCTGACAACATCTCTTGACGGTGATCTGTAAACGTCCTCCTGTCATCTCTGTGATGATCACAATTAGTGGGGGTGTCGTGTTTCATAAATGCCTCGATCTGATTTCGTTTTTACAGCTGTCACATGTAGTACTTGCTAGATTATATGTAATTATAGGGATACAGTGAATGTGTCTGCTCGGCTTTGTTCAGTTTCCAAAAGTGGGGAGGAAGCTCGGTGTCCCAGATAAAACACGATGTCACTATTAAGTGGCAGCTAATGCTTACGAGTATGCGACTTATTGACAACACCGGACTTTCGAGAATTGCTGTAGCTTCTTTCGACTAACACGCGAGGTTTAGGACAGTGTGCGTGTGTCACCGAGTAATGATGTACCGTTGTTGTGAAGTTTTACTGAGTAGCTGCTCGAGACCAACGGTTGTTAGTTGACAACAGCGGCCATGGATCGCATCGGATATAGACTGTCCCCAGCAAAAGGCATTGAGACCGTACTGAGTTTGAACAAAAGCGGCTTCATAATGGCCAGCCTATTCAGCACAAAGAAATAGGGCCTAGTTATATTCTTTATTATATATAACAGCCGGTTCAGATCTGCATTCTCAAATGCTTCCTCTATCATGGAAACTGCCACCTCATGGCTGACGATGAGACTACAGTGAATAGATTGACCACATTATAGAAGTATTCAGCTACTGCATACATATATACCAGAAGGCAGTTTGTAACTTTCAAAAACTGCTAAGATTTACTCATCTCGCAATTGTTGATTTTGAACTCGGTATGCAGTACTCGTATATAAACATAATCTATATGGATTTTCGGGGCCGTGTTCAGTTTGATTCTTTAGAAAGAAAGGTCTTTATAATAGATACCAGATTGCCAATCCAGGAATCGCACCCTAACCTCGAAAGACTTGCTTCTAATCAACAAAGCGTTACTTAAGTCATGCGCCTAAACATAACACGTTTGCATGCTACCTTCGGATAATCAACATGACGATGCACATAATGTGGTATAACCGAGTAAAGGCGGCCGCTAATGGTGACCGCCTAATAGGTGTGACGTCCATCAAAGTCACTGACCATCATCCGGCACCATTCGAAGCGGCTCTTTTCGTCATCAGCGACGATCATCCATGTCGACTGCTTGCTTGCTTGGTGAGATAATTCCCAGCAGCTGCAGAGATCGGAACGCATCGTCAGCAACCGCGTACCCTGAAGCACTGAACCGAATTGACAAACAAATAAAGTGGATCAAATAGCAGGTCTGTGACAATCCGTCAAGGAGGCAAGGGGCGGCGGCGGCATCGTCCGGATCGGTAGCCTGTGCCCTCCCGGCGGCCCCCTGTGGACGCAACGCTCTGTTCCAACAACGGCGACACAATTAAAGTGATCGAACGTTTCAGTCAAGGCATCGAAGACGCACCGACAGTTCAATGTACGTCAGCGAATATTATAGATGTTGTCCGACAGAGACCGAATGCCGAACCGCGTAAAAAGGCTGAGCCAGACGAGGAGTCCATCACCTCAAGCCGAGCTGAAAAAGGCCACTGAGAAATAGAGGATTCCGGTGTTTATTGCTTTTTTTTTGAGCTTGGCGCGAAGGCGGGGACAAATTCTATTACGATGACTTGTAGTCGACACCGGTGTTACTTTCTTAGGGTAGCAAAAAAAAACTACCAGCAATCGAACTAAGCTGTTTCGTAGTTGGTTTTATTTTAGCAGCATTTCTTCCATGATCGTCGTTGGCGTTTCTCTCTCTCTCTCATGTTATTGTATCAATTCGTCTCAGTGCTCTAGTGCTAGCTAATCAAGTTCCTACTCGACGTTTGCGTTGTATTATTCACTGTGCCTATCTCAATAGGAGCTATTCGGCTTAATAAAAGAAGCAGTGCGCTCTGCTCACCCATGGCTGACATTTGGCATTGCAAAAGCCGAAAAGTCTTCTTTGTATCATTGTAATATTGATCTGCAGATGGACATCCCTCTCCTTGCTCGACCGTTCATTCTCGTACCTAATCAGCCTGAATCGTTCGAGATCTGACAAAATTCTTCATAACCACTATACCTCACTGTTAGACTAGCACAACAACTATGAATAATCGATATTTGGCGTCTGCTGGCGTCCTCCATCTGTTTCGAAATGCTGAAACTGCTGCTACTGTCGATGATATTACTGAGCGTAATAACACTGATGCAGTATTAGTTAGTTAGTTAGTTTGGAGGATTACATGATCGACCAACCGAAACCTTACATAGACTGACACGGGCAGACACAACTTAGCCGCGATCAAACAAACTCAAACGTCATCTCATCTATTTTCATCGTAGGGCTTCGTTACCAAGATCATTATGAAAGGGCTACAGCAAATAAGAATGTTGTATTAATAATAATGACAACATTTTATCAAGAGGCAGATAGACACCGACACAAACAACCTCACTCAGACGGACAAAGTCACATCAGCTTACACACACACGCATATTAGATATACATATATATATATGATGATGATGTTGATGATAATGAACGAGCTTCAACTTCACCGACCGTATTTCTTACGTGAACGACCCATTTCATTATCTCTCTCTCTCCCTCTCTCTCCCTCTCTCTTCACCCTGTCTCTAACCTCGATTTCTTCTCATTCGTACTCGATCTGACTAAAATCTTCGTTGCGGTTGGCAGTCATAGCCGTGGTGGTTGTATTGGCGCCACCCCAGTGGCCACTCGCCGCCGCGTTGTGACACACCGTATCATTCATGGAGGTGAGGCTCTACAACAAAAGGCCGTTGACGGACACACCGTTCCTCTGAATCGGTAACGGTTCCATTCTATGATACAATACCTAAGGAAACTATTCACAGCAGACGCCGTTACTGATGCTCAGCGGCTTATCGAGAGAGGGAGAGAGAGAGAGCTCTCAAGTAGCAAAGAAAGCGGAAGCCAACAGAAAATGGTGCCATTTTTTTTTTCATGATTTTTGTTACCGATGTCGTGATTGTTGTTGTGGCTGTAGACTCTGCTAGCAAGCAGCATTGTTCGTTAATTATGATTCGGGTTATTATTATGACGGATCGGTGGAAAGATTAATTTCTTCTGACGCTCTCGTGTTGCTGAAGCCGACTCTTCACAGGGTCGTCTCGCGATTTGCTACATTCGTGGCCACCAGCGACGTTCTTGGCGGCGACGGCGGCGGCGGAGGCCGAGCACACGGAGACGGTGGCTTTCTGAGCAAAGCGGTTCAACGAGATCTCGGGCCATCCAGCCAACACTGACGTCTAGTGACTTGTCCTATAGAGATAATATAACTTTTACAATGGATCTCCATATGCGCGCACTTACAGCAACAAAAAAAAACCAGAATTTCCCAGTTATAGCGTTTTGAGGCTAATCATGCTCAACTGTTGCAGCTTGTAAAAATTAATAATATTTCTTTCCTTGATACAATTATGGATATAATGCAAAATTCAATTCCACCTACAATGGATCAGAAGAAATCGTGTGTGAGTTTGTGTGGCCTCGCGCGAGATGCACAACAGCAGGAGGGAGAGTGGTGCTATTGAAGTGCAAGGGCGGATGGCCACAACACGCGAAGGTGTACCAGATGGCAGCGAGTGTGTGCCTCAACGAGTTGTGCCGTCGGATGGAATTGGAGTGACTTCATCGAATCTGAGCACGCGAGTAAGACAAAATATACGTAATACTCTGCAGTTTAAACAGGAAGATTAGCTTTCATGGTTTCATGTGTGACTCAGATTATAACGTTATTCTCATCTGCTGTGCCAACGAAAATCACGCATGAAAGTGATAGAGCAATAGTCGTCAGGTTCTATGGGGCACTGGTTGCCATTTGTTTACATCAATGGACCGTTCCTACAATCTAAAGGCATACGATCGACTCCGGCCAAACGAACAGCTCGAAGCTCTGTCTCGCGGTCAGATGAAGGTTCGTACGCTATGCTTAACCACTAGTAAATGTCAGTGTTTGCCACCTGACGCCGATTGTGAATGGCACTGCTTGGTGAAGAACACTGAACCGTCATAAAGAATCATCTGATCGACAGTTGAATTGAGACCCAACCTAGTTGTAACGATATCTCAAACTGTTGTTATATTTTTTACAGATGTTCGTCTTTTTCGATGTATTTAGCTGTACTGTGTAACATAAAGTATACCACTCACTAACCTAATTTAACTGATAAGTTATAGCTATGTGCTCTATCGTTGATCTACATGGTATAATAGGATAGTAAGCACTGATGAGAGAGAGAGAAAATTCCGTCACCCTGATTACACGATAAGATTTCGCCTATGTGATCTCGCGCTAGATTACAGTAGCAGTAGTAGCAAAGGTCGCAATAATCAAGACCACTGTGACAACGCCAACAGCAGCAACAATATAATGACCATAATATACGCCACAGCACCACCATAACATCTGAGATTCCCTCTGCACCAGCACAGCCATTGTGGCTGGTTTCATTGACTGGAAATGTTGGTTGCCAAGTAGCTCAGTAGCCATTGACTTAGTCGGTAAATTCCAGTCTGAATTTCTACTGATCTGTCCTGCCTAAGCTCCTGTCGCGCATCAGCAATGATTTTGTTCCCCAATTTGGCTGAATCGTTGCTGAGCTGATCTCATCGCTGCTGGCCTTGTTGTTATTGTCCGCACCTCGCACCTCTTCCACGTGACTCTCTCTCTCGCTTTCTCTCCGCGGCGGACTCCATTCTCTTCTTGTGGTTGCGGCAGCGGCGGCGACGGCAGCAGTAGCGCCTATGCGAGAAAATGTAGCTGGCTGGATAGCCAGCCGATAGCTGCCGCTGCTGCTGCTGCTGTTGTTGTCGTCGTCGTTCTCGTTTGTTGGTGTCTTCGAAATTATTTGCATTCGGGATTGTTCATTCGTTCGTTCGTCCGTCCGTCCGTCCGTATGCATTCATTATAGGAGGGAATAGTTTGTGAGAGTGGACGAGTGGGGTGCGGGCAGGCGACTCAGACCACCTCCATCCCTTTGGGCTCCCTTCCTTCCGTGATTTTGTCGATTTCTGTTCTCACTCACGTCGGCGTTCTGTGGACACCCGTCTGGGCACACCCGCGCCCGGCCCACCAAGATACCCCCAGGCCCCCGTAACCCCGTTCATTGTAGCTACTCAGTGCGTGTGTATGTCTGTATGTGTGCATAATACTGAGCCAGTGTTGGTGTTAACCCCATTCAGGGCTATCCACCAAAAAAGGCTTGCAGGCCATCTTATAAACACTATGTGATTCGATATAAACTTCATAGAAAAGGTATGCACTAAACAAAATGGAGAATGTGAGTTATGACTATTCTAAGTTAGATAGTGAGAGAGAGAGAGAGATTGACAAACAAAGGTAACTGGGTTCATAACGATGTCAGGTTACGATGAGAAAAGCCGCGCAGCTATACTGTCACCTGTAGGCCTAATTAATGTGAGTTTACCTCCTTATTGTGTTGTAATATCCAGCTAAAAAATGTCGCACACCAAAATGTCTTCAAACGTGAAGTGGCAGTTTACATAATCCCGTCTTTATCACGACGTTGTGTGTTTTATTATAACATGCATCATAGCATGTCCATCATACCAATTCTTGGGCATATTCATTCTCACTATATGTCTATTCTACTCGATACATTTAAGTGATACAATCGACGTGAAGGAAGCCTGCGTCGTGAAGAAAAACGCGAAGAACGATTATTATAGAATAGATAGTTTTGGACACACCCGGTAAGATAGGAAACACAACACTATTGTCATCATTCACACAAAAAAAAGGATGACTGATAGATGTCATACCTGTGCGGAAGATATGCGTTCGCTTCGAATTAAATCGATTTTTGTTACGACTCGAGCGAAGCGTTCTTGTACGCCGTTATTGTCACCGTATCATTTCGAGTATAATGTCGACCATTCTATCATTTGCCCGAGCCCCATTAATCTTCTATAGTTAAGAGAGAACAACCGGTTTTGTAGATGATATGCACTGATGAAGTCTGCTGAGCCTTACACAACGCTTTTTTCGCTTCGCATTGAATTAAATAGCCACCAAATCAGCCGTTAGCTGGTCCGTTTGCTGTTCGTCGTTTCTAATCGCAGCCGCAATGATTCGGATGATTCATACAACTATCTCAGTTAATGATTTAACGTAGCGGTTGTTATCGGCGATGGCGGCGACGAATTGGCAACCAAATGGGCAAAAAAAAAGGTTGTTAGCCCGCTCAAGCTCGGTTAGTTCGGTTGCTCTCACTGGGTCAATATGAAGACCAAAATCAGCGAAAACAGCACCACTACAACGGTGGCCACCACAACTGTTATCCTGCGCTCCAGATCAGGCCGTGGCACAATATTTAAATTGGTCTCTACCGCACAGACCGATAAACATTTTGCGAAGCAGAGGCAACAGTGGCGGCAACGGTAACGGGAGCGGCATTAGTATACCCAACTGTGGCAGTTGTCTGTCGCTCGCAGCGGACTCGTTCGCACCCCGCCACGTTGTGTGGCTAGCGAATAGGGGATAACCCCCCCACACACACACACACCACTAGCACTGCTGCGGACACAGAAGCAGTGGTCCGTCGCCAACGACCCACGCCCTCGTCCGCTGTCCACTGCCGGCCATCGAAGCAAGCAAGCAAGCAGCCAACGGGACATCCACTCACCATGTGAGGCTATTTATCTTCTTCTGTCTGTCTGAGTGTCTGTCGATCGCACGTCAGAAAAAGTACTTTCGTTCTTACTTTGTGTTGTCGCTGCTGCGGCTGCTGCTGCTGCCAACGGTGCCTGTTTCAGTGCTGCCGCAATATGCACCAACTGTAATAGCTTGCGAGCGGCATCAGATAAGGCGGCAATTTCCTGGTCGCCTGGCTGTCTATCCTAGACTGGAGTGTGGTAGACTAGAGTGGAGTGGTGTACTCTCCAGTTGGACGAAGATGAAGACGCAATGGTGCATCCCATCTTCGAGCTATCCATGCTCCGATTTGCCATCAGCCTGAGCCGAGTGAGAGAGTGAGGAGAGAAAGAGAGGCCGCTGTCTGGACTGAGTACCGCTAGGGCGAGATAGGCGTAAGATTTGGGATAGGGGGTAGGGTAAGCTTTGATATATTCGATATCAAAATCGTTAACAACAACCGGGTACTTATCGTTCTGGGAGCTTTGAGCGTGATTCACTTCGACTTCACTCGTGTGATGCTATTATTGCATCCACTATTGCCTGCTCAGTCAGTCCAGTCCAGCCAGTGTCTTGGGTGTCCGTCTTATCGTGTTGTGTTCTCTTGTTGTTGTTGTTGTTGCTGTTGTTATTGTTGTTGTCAATGTTATTGTTGTTGTTGTTGCCGGTGCATATTGCCGGTCGGTGTGATCGCTGTCCCTGATGCTGTTGTCGGTTGTGATCGTGGTCGTGTTCAGGGTGGTCTTCCCTGCACATACAATGCTGATTGGGAAACGGTGACAGCTACTGTGCCAAGAGGGGTACCCACGACACCAGAACCGGAGCAAAGCACAGCACTGGCCCATATACCCATATACTCACCCAGCGTCATTGGATTCGATTTTGGTGAGCGGACCAAACCGCGCGCGCATACAAACTACCGCAGTGGCGCACTAAACGAGGTCCAGTACTGCTTGCTTGAACCAGTAGTGCTGCATTTCTTGGCTCCCGCTACCCGCCTCAGACACTTTCGGATGTCTCGAGGGAATTTAAACAACGATTTGCACAGAACACCTCGAATTTCAGGCTGGAACGACTATCCAGTATGGCGGCCAGTGGTGCTAGCAGCGGTAGCAACAATATAGGGGGAATCATTGGACAAGTGAATGTCCATCCGCTTGGGGACAACAACAACGACAACAACAGCAAGGCAATTTGCTCCCTCTCGTTTTGGGTCTGTCACCACATGGAGAAACCTGGCAATTAGCATTTTCCCAACTAAATCTGGCATTACAGGCGTTCCGCTTTTCGGTCAACAGACAGACAACACTTTCGCCGGCTCCGCAAATGTTTGGTGGCTCGGTTCGAAGCATTAATACGAACGACTCGAACTCTTTGTTTTCTTTTTTCGCTCTCCTTTTCTTTGATTCACATCTATCTGCTATAACAACCAACTTGTCCTGTACCAGTTGGCACTATTCAATGTCCACTTATTCAACAGCAAAGGTTGCAGTTCCAAATCTGTGTTTTATAGCCAGATTGATAAACACAGATATATAAGGACATGGTCCCGTTGGTGATGGCCATAAACAGTTTAGTACTTTGAGCTGAAACCATGCTTCTTGTTCTGAGCTCTATCCCGTCCCAGGGATCATCAGAGTTACGAGTAAACACAAAACAATATCACTGTACTTCCGAGCAAAACAGTGAGGGGTTTTGCAATCATCAAATATTGTTCACACACGATGATGCTGCTTCCGGTAAGCAGCACAAATATATACATCAGCTACTCTTCAATTGTCCTGCTTTGTTTTGGCCTCTACTTGATGGTATTTGTAATGATCTTTGACGCTGTGGCAAACGTAAATGAGCCATCGTTTTTGAAAAAAACGAATCAGGCGCCTCGTAACGTTGGGAGGATCTTTGGGCTTCGTGCGTGTTGTTCCAGTTCGACTGCCGGCGACCTAGTTAGTAACTTGAGGTACGAGGAACACGCTATTCGGATAACCTAGGTCTTATACGACTTCTTTTTCCGTCACAATCTAAATTTTTGTGGATTTCTTTGACAAGACCATGGTACCGAATGGCTTTTAAATAACAGGGTGAGAGTGAAAACTCTCGCAATATGTTCGTATTGCATATACAGTAAACACACGACCACTGACATTTTGATTTACACCTGAGCGCTTCACATCAATCACAATCAGTCACCACTTCTCTTTGGTAGGTTGCTGATTTTGCTTGTCGAAGTGCCATACCGATGTAGTGCGGTGCCGTATCGCCGACTGGCGTCACTGTGCCCTTGGGTAACATGGTTCCCAATAAATAATAAATAGATAGCCATTACGGACTGCCTAAAAGGCGGACCGACCCAACCAAGCATCAGCAGCAGAATGCAATGCGGCCAAGTGAGTCAGGAAATCGCCAGACTTTCGTGCGACCCGTTGCACTTGGTGTCTTCACGACTACCCACTGCTGCCAGCTGCAACCACGACCACTACAACTACTACTAGGATAGAACTACCACTGTGCATTGGTCTGTTCGACGTCGATAACGGTCCGTGACGATGGCAGACGAGGGCTTGTGGATGCCTTCACACAGAAGACGATAGTCAGCACGTAAAGCACGCACGGCACACGGGGAATGGTTGTTCTTACTGGTGCCGCTGTCCTTGTTATTCTCAAGTATGCCCATAGCCTGTCCTCCTCTGCACGTAATCGTCCGTATTCACTGCTAAAGGCCACTTTTTCCCGCTGCCTATTTAACCTCTTCACTTGATCAACGAGACTGAGCGAGCCTTCCACGATTTCCCCTACACAGGTCACGTGGAATTAGAATTGCTGTTGCTGATGCTAAATTACAGCTACTGCCACACTGACTAAACGATACAGCGCAAAACAAGAATGGCTTCTTCCTTTAATTCAGCAATAGCTATCGTGGTCACCGTCGTCGTAAGGCAGCATCTTCCCTACTCTGGATGGCACCGACAACAATCAACAGTACGGACAGAACCAAGAGCAAGATAAAACCCACGGATGGCAGGAAGGAGCCAAGTGAATTAGTGAACGTCACGGTACCAAATCGGGCGATTCACTTCACTCTCGTTGACCACTCGTCGACCTGTTAGGTCATCATATTTCGTCTTTAGCCTTTGATCGGGGCGCGTTTCGCTAATGTCTTCTCGTCGTGTTCGCAGCATTAACCTGCGTTCTCTTTATCCGCCTTCTGACTTCTTGTCTGTCCTAACGAAAGACAAGATCGTTCGTTTTTCTTTTGAATTGGTCTATATACCCCTTAACCCGGTAGTGCATGGGTGTTGTCCTCTTATTCCAGTTTCTAGGAGGTCTACGAGGAAACCTTACAGTCGGTCGAAGCTATGTACTAAGCGCCCTTCCTGGCAACTCTTAACTTTCCTTGGATATTCTAATGTTTCACATCCCATTTTAACTCCCCCCGCGCGCCACGCACAGAATCCTATCAGCCGGTCCTGTGCCGAGTCGGGTTTTGCTCGTACGACAGCACCAGTAAAAGCAAGAGCATTACCGCGCAGTCCCTAGTGGTAGCTACTACTGCTGCTGCTGCTGCTGTTGTTGTTGTAATGAGATTGGGTCAGTGGGATGTCCCCGGCGGGCAGGGGCACAAACCACACCCAAGAACACCCAGTGTTCCTTGCCGGGGTGGCTGTTTCCTCTACTAATAAAAGTTCTAATAACCTCGCAGCAGCTTTCGATGGTGGCGTGCCCGAGGTTCGTGGCATTCGGCATTCGGCGCTCGCCGGCATTCCGGTGTTCCGTGAGATATTAAATTTGCGATTGTCTCGACGACTATTCGCTTGTTCATTTTCCTTCCCTTCGTGTGGCTGTGTACCCGTTTCATCCATTTGACGGATGTCCTGTCCATCTTGGATGGGACAACTGCTTCAACAGCAGCGATGAATGTTCCGATGCTGTCATTGCTATTGACGTTCACGTTAGCAACAACATCTGTTTCATAGTCACCATCTGGGATGTTCACGGCGGGTGAAGGTTCGCGTGTCATTTTCATTTCGCAGACGGCTCCTCTGTCTGAACTGCACACCTCTCTCCAGATGAGTTGCCTTTTTGCCTTGAACATCGTATCGACAGGTATTCTGCGACAGAATTGCTACGAAAGACAGTGCTCCATTTTTCATTAGGGGATGATCACGTCGTCGGTCGGACGTAGGATCCAACTCGGCTCGCTGGTAGCGCAGCACAAAAACTCAAATCTGCACGATGACGAAGCTTCGAAATGTCGTCAGTCAGGACAGATTAGTTTGACTTTAAAGCAGGAATTTCCGTGACAAATGAAGGTCTCATTCAATGTTGGTCATGATAACTCGTCAGAATTTAGCTGGCATCAACATCAGCTCCACCGTTGCCTAAGATCTCAGGCTAGCGGCTCTATGGCAAGTGATTGTGTCATTGCTTATGCAAAATCATCAAGATTTGGGGCTAGTCAATATTTTCAAGGAAATTTACCCCTATAGAATAGGAACTTGAGTACCTTAGCGGTCCACATATTTCTCATATAAATTAAGGGCATATAGACGTCCACTATCAGTTTAGTAAGGAACGTTTTATCACGCGCGCTGTACCATATTTATTGTCAGAGAGAGAAGTCTGTTACCCACATGATAAATCCAAGTACTAGAGCCATGGTGTATTTGCGTTCTGTTCAGTACACATTACCTAAACCTTTCTAACGAACATGCCTCTAAGCTTTGTACAGCAATACTACCCAGAATGGTGGTTAAGGTTTGCTTATCGTTAGTGCGAGTGTCGATTCTTTTAGCGTCTACTACACACATAACTAGGAGGTATTTTTATCTGGAATGCCAACATATTACTTTTATTTGATTGTATTTGTATATTATCTTGGAGTGCTAACATTCAGCTGAGATACAGCCACTTCTCACACAAACCCATTTCTCGATCTCTATCTGGGTGAACGATAACAGCACGTTTATAACGCGATCAACACCGACTGCAATTATGCCGTTTCTGTAGCCAGATATCACTGAACCGACAAGACTGCTGACAATCTGTTGAGATTGGAAACGTACTTCCATCGTGGGATCAGTTGAGCCACTACCAACACTATCAGCATCAGGACCATCCACTACAAGCGCCATGGTACGAGAATCGCCGTCGCCTCGCTATGGGAGAATCTAGTCACTGGCGCTCGGCTTCTCCGGCGACCGTATCTATTGCAAGAATAATTTTTCTAGCTATTCCTGCAGCTGCTCCAGCAGTGACAACACGGGAATCAACGGGAATGCTACCGCGTTGAGCAATCTCTCGGCTTTAGAGGCTCGATAGATAGTGAATGACACTGGATGGCTGATGCAGTGGCATTGTGACTTGGTGGCGGTTTGGGAGATCCGGCGGTGCCCGTTAGCTGTGATTTCCAGCGATAGCTCAGAGGTGGTCGGTTACCAGTTGCTGCATAGGTATCAGTAGACTGTGACTGATTCAGCGGAGACCGGAAATAGCAAGAAACAACAGTCACCCCGTATATATATATATATATATACATACCGTCGTGCGAAGAAGAAGCATCCTGATCGATGGGGAAGTAGGTCATCCATGCAACATCAAATACTGTAGCACTGGCTGGCTGCTATATACAATTCATGTTGCTATTAGGCGGCCACATCTGTTTGTCATAAGCTGGATGATAGAGACATACATGCACGAGCCCACTGTTGTGTGGAAGGGCATCGACAAACGCATCACTGGTGTAAATGTATTATTGCACCCCCTCCACACTCGGTCGACATTGCTACTACCCAACGCGGCACATATCTCTGTCTCTCTTACGCTGCTGGGGGTCAGCTGAGGGTCAGCTCTTACGCTGTATCCCTCAGCTGACAAGTGCTAGCTCTTGCATAAATGAGCGCATCTTTTTCGTTGTGTTTCAGTTGAAAGGAACACAAAATATGGCGGGTCAACCCTAGACAGACTATAGCTTACTCTGGCTGGAGGACCTAAATCGGTTAAGAGTGCAATAGACATTATCAAGGTAGGGGACATTATAATGGGCGGTGCTTCATTGTGGAAAAGTGACTACTCAAGAAAACAAATCCAGGTGCCCTCATTGAAATAGGCGAACCACAAAACAAACGCTACGATCACAGAAGAAAGTGTGAATAAGCACAAATTTGATTTCTTCAAAGTTTCCTTATTTTGCGTGCCTTGGACTGCTGCACATTGCAGTGTAGGAGATGCACAGCCCTCGTACAAACGTTCTAAGATAATATAAAGAAGTCAAGCCATCAATAACGAACAACATGCTCACAATCAACGCAAGTTTATTATAGTTGTTGATCTTTATAGACATCGATAACTTTCCCTTATTAGCTTTACAAGTAGACTGTTCGTATCCAGTGACTATCGAGATAAGAAACTTCCCGCGGATGTTTCGGGGAAATCTCATACATTAGCATAAAACGGAGAGTGACAGCGATAAAGCTGCGGCGACAGAAGGAGATCGAGACAATGTTCGTCGCTTGCGCGTGGCGTTTTCCCACAAGGCAAATTGAGAAGGACGAATATAACAAACTCAAAACAAACACGCACGTGTTTGCCCCCGATAAAGGGCCGAGAGAGACCGAAGACCGAATCGACACCGGCAGACAGACAGACACCTCGCTGTTGCTGTTATTGTGGCGACGACGACGACGACGATGATGATGATAGTGATGGTGATCGAGAGAAACGTTATTTTCTTATTTTATGGCTGCCGTGAGCAGAGCGTGCGTGCTGCTGTTCCGACCGAAGCTGGCGTTGATCTAATCGGGTACACTACGTTCTACCTTCTCAACTGTGGGTGGCATTAAGGTAAGTGAATTAATTCGTCAAGTTCGTTCCGTTCGGTGTGGCGCAAGATTACTGCGTTATGCCACAAGGCTGTGCGCCAGCCACCCATAAGCCACAGATAGACAGGACTTGGTAGCATCTGATGGTACCGTCTGACACAAGCTCAAACTGTTGACCGGAGAAGGAATTCAACTACGGAGATGACGAACTTCTTCGTCTTCGACGGCGGCAACGGCGGCGTTTTGCATGCGCTCTGATAACCCTCAGTGGTCCCACGACTGACATAAGGGAGTTGGTTGTTGGGCGGTAAATTTCATCAGAGCGTGGGGAAGACTACAAGATTCCCGTGATCGTTAACAGATGAAGAAGTAGATGCTGACCGCCGACGGCTGCGACCCATATGCCACCCGTGCAACACGCACACACACACATAGACTCATATTACACGAACACTCTACGCAGAAGCGCAGGAACTAAAAAGTTCGGCAGGGAATCGCTCATCACTATCGCGACCGCCGTCAAAGCGGTCCTGCCAATATGATGCACACAGGTTATCTAGCTAGTCAGCTGGCTACAACTTCGAACAAATCACAGAACAAACATCCCTGTCTATTATTTACTACGAACATTTCTTCTGTTCCCTTGGAAAATAGAGAAATGAAATAAAGAAATTAAATTACCGAAGTAGCACCCGCAGTCTTTCTAACGGTTTCGCCACTACTGATGATAATAATAATAAGACACCGGCCAACGGTAGGTTTCCTAGTGGAAGAGACTGGATCTATGAAATGAGCGTGAGTTTCCAAGTTTCAGAGAGTTGCTTTTACGATTGTTGTTTCTGGGTCTGTTGTTGGCGAGGCCACCCTTGAAGATGCTTCAAGTGAACTTCGGTGCGAAGTCGCAGAGCAAGCACCATTGGACGGACCTATTACCTGAATGCCGCAATGTGCTCCAACACTACCTTTCATCTCCGTAAACATCGACCGTGGAAGCCGGCGAACAGTGATTGCATTACGGCAGCATGGGAACAAAAAATCATTCGTCTAAGAAGCACCAATAATAACAATACGATCTGGTTTCTTTTGAAGACGTGACTCATTTGGCTAATTAGAGGTTTGCACTAGGGCAATTTCGTTTGTCATATTCGCAAATGACAAGTGCATCCGCAGGAGTAACTCGAAATAATTGTCAAGTTTTCGACGTACCACGTGTTGGGGACAGCGACAAAGACGAACCATATTTCCATGTGATTAATAAGGTTCAATGCAAATGCGCGATATTTTTTTTCTGAAAATAATATCTCTCTAGAAGATCACTCTACAATTTGCCAATTCTGTCATAACGTATAGATCTTCTTGCTTTTCCTTCTGCATCCCGAGTTCGGATGAAATGTTAATCAATTCGTTTGCTCTAGTGACACGACCGTACGGATCAAATACAGAGCTATCCAAGTAGATTTTTGGGATCGGTGTTGGTACGAATTTCGAGCTAAGCTTATGTAAGAAAACCTTCACGACTGAAAATTCTAGCTAGATAAGTATGCGAGCCAGTATGATGCACACAGGTTATCTACTGAAAATTCTTGACACTACTATGCGAGAAGGGGAGAGAGAGAGAAACTGAGAGAACTCAATTAGATGTGTGGCAAGAATAATGCAAACCCCAAGGTCTCTCTCTGCACGTGGCAGAAACATTGAGAATATCGAAGACACCTCACGGATGTAAGATAGGTACATAACAATAATAATAGTAAAGCATTAATTACGCATACTTAATGATCATTACAAATCATCATCAAATCATTAATGATCTTAATACAAATAACATCACAATTACTTTTTAATATTATATAAAATATGAAGCAAGTCACCATATTTCAATACGTACCATTCATGATTTGCTTACACCTCTGTTATTTGAATAGATCTATTCGTAAAATGTTTGTATTATATAATAAAGTACCTTTCCGCTAAAGCTTTAAAGCTACATGATCTATCGATCTATAAAAAGAAAGACGAAAATAAGCTACCTACCTATCTATCTATAATATAAGATGTGTCATGCACAACACGTGTGATCATTGCCCGAATGCGACACACACACACACAGAGAAGTGAACAGCAGCTCATGGATCTGCCTGGAAGAGAGTACACCGACCCTCACACCTCGGCAGTGCATTGGTCCGATGGCTCACGATATCGTGGTATCCCGCAGAGGCGGTGGTGATAACTGTGGATGAACATATCGTACCACCGCGTGCCCATTGGTACTGTGATATATTGTAATGCCTCGTTAGTAATGGCAGCGGTCTCGAGCAGTGCGGCCTTAGACTACGGCCAAATATTAATTTAAGAACGGGCGATATTCTGGTATTTCGAATACAGTTCGGGGGTACCCTGTGAACTACTCTGTCAGGCAAAGCAAGTATCTAAACCTGTTCTGAATTTACACTGTGAGCTCCAGCAATTCGTTTGTCCAAGATTACCCTCTCTGTATGCTCGTGGAAATGTCTGAAGATGCGACTTGCTCACCGATGTTCCCAGATAAGAGGTAGCACGTAAAATACTGTGGATACTACCGTAAGGCTGAATAGTTCAAGAAGCAAGAGCAACTGGAAGAAGGGCTGGGGGCCGGCCACGAAGTGATGTCCAATCTCTTCTCATTGAGCCGAGAGTATTGCTTTTCGATGGGGGAACACTGCTGCCGTTCACTTATAAACTTCTTCATTACCCTCAGCGTTCTTTCACCTTCGCTGTGAAGTAAAACTCATTATTTATAAGTTTTACTTCATCACTTTCAGTTCGACATCGCTTGCATTTGCGTGGGGCGGATATAACGGAACCTCGCGAGCGGTAAAATTAACGTTTATTCTCGAAGATAAGTTTATTGTCCACCCGGTATATATGTGATTGAGTTCCTACCGTAATTTAATCGAACTGGTTCTCACAGACCTACTTGCGGTAAGAATCTAAGTCTTGTTAATGCCAAAAACAAAATTATGGTTTGTTAAAATAAATGGCTATGTCGAATCATCCTACAACTGCATAAAAATGCCCTTTAGCGGTTGGCTAACTCGCAAATAATGCTAGAGCTAACTCTAATTAGGGACAGATTTTATCGTCAGCTCGAAACTGACACCTGGGTGTTCACCTATTCCGCCAAGGTGGATCCAAGTGGTTTAGTCCCTAAATATTAGAAAAAATTTCCAACAATATATAAAAATGAAGTCAGGATATGTTTCAGCGCTCTGATTTGTTTGTCCATTAGACTCGTTTATATTCAACTATCGCTCCTAATGCTCGTTTACCAAATGTCCGTTTCGTTACGCGCGACTGCATTTCAGATATAAATTGACCGCCCAAATGCGATCACTGACACCACAACGGTGCAGAATGCCATCGCTATAGCCCAAATCGAACTATATTCAGATTGGCAGCCGGTCTCGTGTTAGCTGGTGCGAGCTCATTTACGAAGCATTCATGTCATCCTTCGAAGAAATGCGTTAGAGGGCACCATGCCTATCTTCATATGTACTAGGCGATTTTAAATAAGAGTAAAAAAATGGAGTTCTCAAAAGTTCTTAATCCTTCGTATAACGATGAATTCATACCTCGAGTGATATGAGCGCAACCGAAGACATATTGTTTGCCTTATGGTATCCGCTCTTCCAAGCTCCATGATGACAGCTGGTTGAAAAGAAGGGAGCAAAAATGGAAAAAATCTTAGTGTTGTCTACGATGCTGATACGTCGTTTATCCGTTTTTTCCTCCTTTTAAATCAACAAGTCGAAGTCCTGTTGAGGCACAGTCCACATGACTGGTTTGGTTACATACCGTAGGTAAGACACTTCCAGAGAACTATTGTACAAACATCTGATTGGTCTTCAAGTTTATTCAGTATATGTAAATACATCAAGACTCGAGAAGGAACAGTCAGCAATTATCCGGAATGAATTTAAGTTCGAAGGCTGAACCCAGAAACCTCTCCCATTATATAAACCCTGCTATCTTATCGATGACTAACTGGGCCGGACATCGAATAGGCCAAATCGTGCTACACGAAACAAAAATGAGTTAGTTGCGCAAGGACAAAGGAACACAGCGAAAGATCCACAATATGATAAGTCTCAATTCAACAGCCTAACGGAACTTGTCGCCCATCCAACTGAAACCCATATGCGAATTGAACATCTATCTGGTCGCCATCCGATAATAACAATAATCATAGACAGAGGCACATTGTGTCTCTTGCACTGGGAGTGGATGTCGCTGGCGGAGTGGCAGTAGGACGGGCGGATCGAAGGTTCGGAGCGTGTTCGTGTTCAACATGAAGGAAGAGCCAGAGAAGCGGCTGCTGCAGCGGCAGTCAGGGAAGACTCACCGAAGAAGACGAAGTACCACCACCAGCAGCAGCAACGGGAGGATGAACGGACGGGACAGGAGACGAATTCCACCGAATTTCACATTGGTGTTTCGCTTGGTGGAGAAAACGCGAGAGACGTACAAACCACTTTTGAAACAGTGCTGCGCGATCGGGGCCGCTGCTGATGCTGTTGTCGTTACTGCTGTCGCTGGGTTGCAGCCTGTCATTTTTGGAATCCTCGCCGGGTGCTGTCGAGAAAACCAGCGGAGACCGATCTGACCAGCTACGACGAGTCAATGCTGCCGCCGCCGCTGCTGCTGCTGATCTTCCTTCTCTTCAACATCTCCTTTTCTTCTTGCGCGCATCTTCCACAGAGCGCGACTTTGGTAGCTCAAGCTGGCAACTCTCCATGGTGGCAACGGGTTTGTATTGATGACTTGGCCGCTGCTGCTGCCGCCGCCGCCGCTGCCGCCACTGCAGCAGCAGCAGCAGCGGCGTCACTCGCTGCTGCTTCCTTCAATGCGGTTTCAGCTCAGCAAGTGAGACGTCTCCGGGTGCTCGTGCTGGCCAGCGAAGCCAACGAGTGACGTCTACCCATCTCCTCACCCCACCCCATTTCCCCCATCCGTTCTATCCTGGCTCTCGATTCTGACTCTCAGCAGCATCAACGTTGGAATACCTCAGCTGCGGCACCAGCACCAATAGGAACACCAATAGCACCCTTCGTCTTTGGGTATAGACAGCAACCAGTTACTTTTTCCATATATATATATATATATATTTGACACGCGCACCACAAATATACAAGCACGGACAGACAGAGATATACATTTAACATTTTTCGAGTAGAGGGTTGAGCGAGGGAGGGGAAGAGATGTCGACCGACGCCGTGAAACGTCTTGAAGAAATAAAATAAAAAAAATGGCAATAGATAGATACGTGTGGTAGTGTGCTCGTGGTGGTAGAAATGTATCTATATAAATATATACATTCCTGGTGATCTGGACCACTTCGGAGGCCGAGCGCGGCTACAACGACGACAAAGCCAACAACCCGTTACCGAATTCTTGTTCTGTCATCAATTAGGGATCACATTTATGATTGATGGATGAATGACAGAATAAGGTAGCTATTTTGAATTACCGCGATAGGGTGGCTCGTTTCAAAGATATGCAGCATACGCTACAGGAAATTAGGTTTTTACTTCCACTTGCAGGGTGTATCGAATTTTCGAGTGAATATTTTGTGAATTTGTGATATTCTAAGTCAGAGGTCGACGTTATAGATTTGATTTCGTTACTTATTGAAGTTGACATAGTTGTGTAAAAGTTACGCCGAAATGAATATCCTTATTCAAAATGTAGGGGACTCTCTGTCCACATAGGGCTTAAGAGATGTATGCCTCGCAAAAAGCATTTATGTCACTTTAAAATATACATTCCAGCAGTATGGTAGAATTAAAGAATTTAAAATATTTCCTCAACGATCTTTTGGAAGGTAAGGTAAGGCTTATATATATATATATGATATATATATATGAAGTTTATATATATATGATACCCCGTTTATAAAGGAATGAATCCTTATTTTGGAGGTCTTCCGGAACTGCAGCCTGACAGCAATATCCACGCAAAAAATAGTGTGTTCTCTTATCGTGCCTTTTCTAAGTATGTGGCTGTGTTCTAAGTATGTGCCCACCTAATCGAGGTTTGCAGATTTTGCGTAATTTAAGTAGATCACAACTCCCGACCCCGAAGTACGACTCGAACACCGCATCCCTCATGCTCTTTAGTCGTGGCTAGCAGAAGTGCACCGGGCTGCGTAGAGAGGTATGCTGACACCGCTTATGTGTGTTCTTATTTTTCTTTTTAATAGCTATACCTTTATTCAACGGCGAGCAATTTACTTTTCAACAGACTTCTGGAGGATTCAGTGCACATCGGATTTGCCAAAACGTCTACGCAGGGTACTCGTTCTGTGCACAAACAAGCCGGGCGCCTGGAAAGATTGTTATGTACACAATCAACAATCGTTGGCGCAACAGCATTATCAGCTCCGGTGGTCTTAGACAGTATAGAGAAGAGTAAATAAGAGGAGAGAGCAATGAAGAAAACTGTCTGTCGCCGGGGGTAGTCTCCCCGCCCCATAGACCATAGGCACGTCTTCACCACGTTCTTATTCCGTACAACGTTAACGCAGACTTCGTGCCACTGAGTTGCCGTTAGCTCGTCCTCAAGCGTTTGCTAGATGCTGCTGCTGATTACGGACTGTGGTGTATATACCACCACTGCTCGTATCCTGTTAACACAGTCATAATTCACCTTGAACCGAATGTTGGTCTGGAATCATAGGGCTGGACCACGCATGCACATTCCGGTGTCGTCACTGCCCCGTCACGTTCTCTCATTCGGCACCATCACCATGACCATCACCACTACCACCAACAGCAACAACTTACTTATCAACATCATCAGCAGCATCGTCATCGCCGTCGTTGTCAGGAGTAGAAGTAAGAATGCCGTTCAGAACACAAATAAAAAAATACTTACTTTGTACGTGTAATCTATTTCTTTCCTAAATAGGTCGGCCACACACGCTAACTCGCCAACGTTTTCATTGCGCCCCTGGCTAAATATAGTGGCCCACTGAAAGTCGTCTTATGACGTGAAAAACACTCGAGCGGGAACATCTAAGAAAAATCAATTCACGCTAATTTTAACACTTGTCCGAAGCGTCCCGATAACTCGTCCCTCGCAGCAGCCGTTGCGTCTATCATCAAATTGATAGCACCAGAAGTATGTTCCCGTTCAGAGGCGTCCAATGCCTGCTGGATATCGAAATAATGGAGGAGTTATACAATGCGGAGTCATAATCTAATCGTCGCCGTTTAGGTTACTTCTAATCCACACAAATTGATGGTCACGGCCATTTGGCCAGCCACAGAAGCATCACAAACGGCCCAAGGGATGTAAAAAAAGATTGTGGTGGCCGGTTCTTGCCGAACAGCTTAGAATGCAAGTCTTTCCGGTGAGTAGACCCAAATGATTGACCGACTAACTCATCTTGCTATAGACTTTAGTTATCGTCATTGTTGTTGTTGCTGCTGCTGCTGTTGTTGAAATGGCAGAGAGCTCCTAGAAACTAGAAGCTTACAGAACAGTGGCCAGCAGCAATACGGTATAAAATGAGTGTTTCCCAGCACTATCGTGCCTATTACATAAAGTATCCGAGAGGGTTGCCACCAGTATCAACTGGTTTTACCTACTATTTTCCTCAAAATCAATCTGAAAATGTGCCATTTTTGTGCTGAGCCCAATTTTTATCGAGTAATTTTTTTTCTCCCGATCAATAGGTTGAGAAATCAGATAGTAGTAATAAATAGGGAGCTGGCCCAAACCTCTAGCTCGGTGTTTCACATCATACAATGGGTTCGTAGCCGTTTGTAAATCCATCATCGTAGCGAGAACAAAATGGGAATTTAATAATATATCATATTTAATATTGCATAGGTCGAAAAATAAGAACTGTGACTAAGTTTTGTGCTAAACATTTTGAGAAGTGCATAAAACTGTTATAAATGAAATTACAATACTTTTAATTTATTTATTTTATCCATAGCAGGATATGTGAAATAATTTTGGACTTGGAAAATGAAGCCTGCATCAAATGAATTTTGAAATTATCAAACCGCCTTCGCAGTGAACGAATCCACGTGACGCGTGCTCTATCTCCAAAGCCAGATATAGATGTGTAGACTCTTTGTTTTAGTAAATTGTGAGTGGCATAATCCAACACGTACGAATATACAGGGTGTGGCGAAAGTCGGTGTTACGTGGGGGCCATTGTAAACCTGTATTTACTTAGCTATATCTAGCAGTCCTTGTTCTGCTTGTTGAACATGTCCTGCTCTGTATGGTGGTTAACACCAAAGTTCGTAAACACCACATAGAAAAATGGATTTCCTCCGGATCCTGCACATAGGGATGAACAATACGAACTGATCTATCCGATGTCGCCACAAGAGTCAGCACCTTCGAAGGCACGTGAACGACCCCGGCGGTTGACCAGACAGGCGCAGACAGTTGGCCATCGTGTTGTTCTTTCGATAATTCGCTCGAACCAACACGAAGTAAGCGTGCAACGATGCAGTTATGGCGGGCACAGTCGTACACCCATACGCACTTGCTCGCAACGCTGTGCTGCTGTAGAGAAAAAGAGTAACTATTGTCGTGACAACTCAGGGGGTCCGGGGCTAGCCACGAGATAGTGACGCGGCTGTCTGGATTCGTCAGGCGGAGATCTCGAAAATCTTCTCAGGCTGCTTGGATCCCGTGTATTCCATTTGTAGAAATGTTGTTATTCACTGGCGGCGGCAATCGACCAGCGACAGCAGTTCATTCTTCGTCTTTTTCTCTTTCGACTCGATTTTGGTTTTGAGGTGGCATTGTTGATAATTCCTGTGCACTTTGTCTGGCACCAGACTACGACTAGACTACAATATACCCGATCTCCAGAATGACGGTTGGTAGACCGTGGGAGTGACCAACAACGGGGTAGAGGTGGAAGCCTAATTCTCGTGCAGAACATTAAATTCATCTGAGCTGCATCTAACTTTCAGGCTCGACAAAACTTTCACATACTGTTTCGTCGTAATTGAAGTTCCCCTGCCGAGTAACTCAGCAGTGGACAGATGCGTAGATTTTCAAGGGATGTGTCCTCGTTGAGATGGCGTGATGGTCACATCAATATTCGCAAACGCAGTTCGAATCCCTTTCCATCTCGGAAGACTGGTTTCAAACCCATGGTTGAGGTCAGAAGGTTATGTTTGTAAAGGTCTCCGAGGACACCTGGATTGACCGAACGGTGATAACACGATTATTGAAATTGACCATGCGTAAGGTCTGTTTTCTCATTGTTACATGTTTATAAGTTACCCGCATTCGACCTAAAAATATAATAAGGCATGCTCCTTTGTCGCGTGCACCGCACAGCCATGTGCCACGGCGTAGTTGGACTAGATCTGTTGAAATTAAGCAATCTATGCACCGACAGTGTTCTATGATTAAATATATTCACGCTCTTTGATGGCTGGCGTAAATACAGTGATCAATAGTTTATGAGATGGAACTGAATGATGTCAGTTCACAAGTGCCTAAACATCGATCGTTGTAGCTTAGCCAATTTAAGCGTTGGAAACCATATAACAACAACTGACGTCGTGTGACGTACGACGCCAAACAACTGTAAACCTGGCTAGCATTTGTCTAAGGGCGTTTCTATATGAAATATATAATAAAGGGCAAAGAATAAACATGTTTGCCATTTCAAAGATTGCATCAACTTGCATTGCGCGCTACGGACTTCGGACCTCGATATATGTATATACAGTTTGTTACTCTCTAAGTACAATCAAGTCCAATTGGTGACTTGGACTACAGTGCAATTTTATAAAATTCCCTCATAAAATTTCTGCGACCCTAATAATCTAGATTCTTCAAGGCTTTGACACAATGATATCTTACTTTCCCCTTTACCCGATGACTACTTTCTACAATACAGTCACAGATTCATGTGTGTGTGTGTGTGTATATTAGTATGAGTGATTCATTTTGCTCCAAATATGAACGAACAAGTATCATCGCAGGTTGCAGCAGTACAACGTTCGCTACTCGAAATATCAGTCATTTGTTGCTACTGCTGTCATTGTTCATTTTTGCTTTGGTTCTCATATGTTTATTACCGTGATGTGCGATGAATGTCGTTAGATGATCAAAATTCACTGATTGGGGTGAATCTCAAGCTTTCACAGGCGACGGCGATGACATGGCGGTCATATCATCACACACTTCACCACTATAGGCCACTATCAGCGAAAACATAATCTAAATGGAAGATCTCTCGTTGGCGAATCGAGCGCGGCGGAGAGAATAGTAAAAGAACAAGATGCAGCGAAAAGTCCTTTCCGAGCAAAGAGCACCCAGAGATACGCGTTCCGTGGCCTGGATGATTCGGATGATGTTCGTGGACCACAAATATATATATATATATATATCATAGCGACCGGTGTGGCTTTTGCTGTCAATGAGAGCCTTCAGCCTGACGGACACGGGCAGATTGGCAAAGATGGACGAACACACGTGGGAAATAAACCATGCGGTGGCCGAAGCCGCTGCCGCTGTGCGAATTTGCCCAGTAGCGTCTGTCAGCCATTGCGACCCGTGGCTTTTCTCCGTCGGCTATCCCGTTCCGCACTCTGGAGTTACTCGAATTGAACACAGGTGCACAGTGAGCGTTGGCGAGCAGCCGCTTGCATGCGAATCGTGCCTTGCCACATAGCGGTATTTGTTGCCTGCCTCGGACAATGTCATACTGTAGCATTGAAGTGAATTGTGAAATTCTAACTAAGTCATCCACTAATGAAACTATATTTGTGTCACACCCCTCCCCTCGCTACTGTTTAAGTATTGTAGTTGCATTAGTCGTGTTCCAGTCGTCGCATCGGCCTCGGGAGCCCCCAGTGGATCAGCCTGGTCAGAGTTTGGGTGCTGCCACTGCTCAAGCAGTTGTTGTCAACGAACAGCGAAACGCAGGGCCCCAACCTGCCCGATCGGAATCGTTGTCTGCCCACTGCCCTTCGTGTAGTCTTGCAGTGGCTGTGTATTCTAGGTCGGTCATTTGTTCGTTCAGCGTCTGTCACTCAGTGACTCAATGACTGAGTCGTTATTCACGCATCTATTTTCATTTCCTACCTTACTCCAAACCCCCGACACCCCCACCCCACACCGTCTCATCTCATACTTCATTTTCGTATCTCTCTCCCTCTCCCTCCCTCTTGCCAGTGGTGAATGTCTCACTAGTAGTAATAGTGGTAGTTCCGAGTGCTTCGAGTGCTCAGCCACCAGCGCCCAGTTTAGCCCCGGACCCTCCGATGGGCCAACAGCCGAAACGGCCACATCAAGGCGGCGGCGGCATTGTTGACGGCACTGTCGGTCGTCACAGCTCCGGGTCGGGCGGTGTTTGTTGCACAGTGGCTGCTGCTGCGGCTGCTGCTGCGGCTGCTGTCGTCACCATACAACACTCTCACTGTCTCTCGTGTGGTTGCCACTTCGTTCATCACTAAATCGTCGTCACCTGATGATTATGACGGTGACCATGATGATGGTGGTACTGCAGCAGCTGCTCCTGATAATGAGTCGAAAGAACGAAACGGCGACAAAACAGCGATGCAGGAAGACGGACGGACGGACAGACAGACATATCAGCGGTTGGACAGTTTGAGAGTTAGTCCATACATCATAACACACTACATGACATAAATGTGCTCTTTATCTCCGATTCATCATCATCAGCAGCATCATCAGCATAATCATTATCAGTAATAGCATTCGCAGCCTCTGATTCTCCATTGACATCGTGTACCTTCTGCTCACTGCTGTGGTCACCTTCATTCGTCTTCATTGTCGTTATCAGAACGGGACTGACTCGTGTCTCTGCGTTGTTAAAGTCATTCGGGTTGTTTCAGACTCATCATCATCATCATGACTACTACCCATCGTCATCAGTTTCTAGTGGTGCTCTGAGCAGAGCG
Organism: Stratiolaelaps scimitus; assembly: GCA_019614645.1. Classification (NCBI taxonomy): domain Eukaryota; kingdom Metazoa; phylum Arthropoda; class Arachnida; order Mesostigmata; family Laelapidae; genus Stratiolaelaps; species Stratiolaelaps scimitus. The sequence goes on from JABWDB010000021.1 coordinate 2,881,987, forward strand.
ACCCGGGGGCTCGACGGATTCTCGAGGGGAAGGTGGAAGTCACCGGATGCCGATTCATCTTCACACTTATATGTATTATATATATATATATATATATATATATATGTATGCCTCAAGTTCGTATCTCAGCAGCACCGCCATCTCAACTGCCCTAACCTCCTGCAGTGGTGGGTGGTGTCGTTCCGGTTGCGGTCGCCCATAGTTATCAACACGCTGGCTGTCATCTTTCGACAACAAAAAACAAAGAACACTACACCCCCCCCACAAATGCAATCGAAAAGACAACCTCTATGCCGCATGTCATTATAACACGGCAGGTAGACAAATTAGGGCCCTGATGCGTCCAACTGAACCAATTCTTGCTCGCCTACACGTACAGCTAACTCACCGTGTCTCTGTTTCTGTGTGGGGTATACATGTATATGTATATACATGGGTTATATCTGGATATATCAATGTATAGCAAGAAATTACGGAGCCGCTGAGATGTCTCTTCGTTCACTCGAATGGAACGACTTAATTTTGGTCACCGGACGATCTCCCGGGCTCAGTGAAATTATTGTTGCGACCACTGGCCATTCAGCCTGTGCAAACCATGATGACTACAAGCGGTTAGCATCGGAGGTGACTACGGAGAGGGCTGCAGCGGCGATGAACTAGTATTGAAAAATCACGCGTCAAAGTCAATGCTTAATACAGTATAATAAATACTATAGACAATATGCCGACGCGAATGTTTGCATGGTTTATTTCCTTATCACTACTTTATTTTTGGTATCCTCTGCTCAACCCCGTTGACATTGACGGCTTATCACAAGTGAAACTAATTATCGAGACGAGTGTGACAGTTGCTTCAAGTATTTCTACAAAACAAATTAACAATTGTTTTTTAATTAGTCAGGTATACATATATACCAATCATTGTCCTATGACAATTGTATTTGGTAAGTATAATTGTGAACTTCCAGCAGGATAATGACTGCCGTTGAGTTGATCAAATTTCATTCAATATTAGGCTTAATATGGGCAGAGTGTCCTTCAATATTATATCTATTTCCTTATCTAATACAATTCGATTCAAATCATAGTTTATTGTCGGGACTGCAATTTCACAATGCTTAGGTTCTCGAAAACGAAAAAAAAGATAATCAACTGTCAATGCCATAAGAGTACTTACCACACACTATCTTGAGTTGCGTAATAATTATAGCCTTCATCAACTCGAACAGGAACAGGGATTCACTGTTTTTCTATTAACTTAGTTAATAGAAAAACCGATCCCGAATCGTTCTCGTGTTCACAGATAGGATTTGCAAAATGTCAAAAGCACAATCTCTTACTCGCAATTCTCGTGTGAGGTGACTAAACTTCGCTCGTTGCTCGAGTCCCATCATCAAATATTATGATTTAAGGGAGAAACCCTCAGTTCAATGGTTTGGTTGTTTTATTAGCGCCAGAATCCAACAGCTTGCATTGCAGGTGCAAGGGTGCTCGATATCGTACAGTACAGGTATACTGAAAAAGCCGAAATAGTGATATTGCCTCAAAGAAGTCGTTAGGTTGTCGTGGCCATCGTTGACTTGAAACCGATGTCAATCGCAGTGTGTATATGTGTGTACCTTATATTAGATCATCGGGATTGGTCTTCGTTTTGGCCCTCAATGTCTCGATCCCCAGCTCTCGCGGTAGTGGCTCAACATCAGGGAGACGAACAACGTCATCGACTACAGCAAAAGGAGAAATAGCCCATGATCGGAAGGGAGATCACTAACGATGAGGGGCGGAACCACCTTCCTTAGTATGCTGGCCGACTCAGGTTGACTGGAGGAGGCTAATCATTGCTGGGGAGGTTCTCACGGCCGATGCAACTATAATAGCTACAACAACAACAGCAGCAGCGCCAGCAGCAGGAACACACAAAACACAGCGAGATCGAGAGAGAGAGAGAGAGGGGAAAACACTAAGACAGCACGAATGTAGCCAATACATTTGTTTGCTACATATTACGGATTATCACTATCGGAGCTGGTAGCCCGGCTATACCGAGCAGTACGGTGGTTACTTGCTGTTGTTGCTGTTACGGCTAGTGCCAGCAAGTCTGAAACAGCATCAATAGATTGACTGATTGACAGAGAGATAGAGAGAGAGTCCGTAGAAAAGGGACCGGAACAAGTAGTGCTGCTGCCGTTGCTGCTAGTGATGGTGGTGTTGCACGATGCCAGGCGTCGGTGACCGGCGACATTTCCTCAGAGAACTGATGACAGATGTCTCCCTTCTTCCTTATGTTACTCTTATAAAATTGGAGCGATTGCCAGTGAGGTGAGGCACACCGAAGATGGCGACAACGTCGATTGAGGACCATCCTTCTTCTGTTATACAATACAATAGCTTCGATAACATCTTGGGCAGAAAAAAATGAGGTACTACCGGACGCCGATCAGATCAGTTACAAGTCACAGAACAGCAGTGACAGACAGAGAGAGAGAGAGAGATTTGCGGAGAAGTCGTGCCAATGCTTGCCGAAGTCAGCCAAATATGATGACTGTCTGACTCAACGTACGGTGATAAATATTCGTCTAACATACCTTGATGTCTTCGAGTAGAAACATGATCACTAACAGCGTAATGCTAAATGTGAGATTTTCTGCTGTGACATTTGGATGACTTCTAGTCAATAATTGTCTAGAAACCTGTGCAGGTGTGATACATATATAAACCTATTTGAATGACAACATTCAATGAATCTAAAGCTACCCCAACTACTATTGTACTAATAATAGTTGCCATGCTTATCACTGTGGTCAGTCGGGGTTGAATCCAGATCGTTGTCAATAATAAAACAGCTGTTTGTGTCCAGATTGAGGCGTTTAGCCAGGTAGCTGATTCGCTCAACGTACGTTATGCGAAAACCGTCCGTTGGTGATGGTCCGGCACTTACTGTGATAGCTTCACGCAAAACTCTGACCGATTCGGCTCCGATAAATCCAAACTGTTTCTCTCTCTCTCTCTCTCTCTTAAATGAGTGATAGTGCTAACGTTCGATGCTATGCTGCAGCGAAACTTCGACAACGAATAATGCTTGCAGCTTCATTCTCTCTCCCTCTCTCCTCATCTCGATGTTCACCCATTATTATATGTGTATTCACAAGCCGTTCGACCGGCCGTGCCGCCACGAAGTTTCACCAACCGGATCTGTTTGATTCTCGGCATGCTTAGTGGGAGGTATGGGGGAGACGGGATGGCTATAGCATTGCTGTATATAGAGCAAGCAAAATCAGAGAGATAGCAATTCTCATACCGGAAGTGAGTTGAGATTCAGTTGCAAAGTACGAAAAAATAACGGGCAGGCACTAGCTCAGGAGGCCATTCAGCTGCCCGACACGCCTAAGCACAGAGTTTCACCGTCGACGGTTGCAACTGGCCGACACCAATCAGTTAAAGGAGAGGTAGCAGCAGCAGCAGGAGCGGCAACATCGGGATCAAAATCAGCTGCGGCAACGGCAGGTTGGCGTTACCTGATCGGTAGCTGTCACCTCACGAGCTAGCTGACCGCTTGCTTGTCTATGTTCAGACGTCGATCAGCTGTTACTCCGGCATCGTATTCTCTATCTTGGCCAATCGATGAGCGATCCGGGTGCGCTTGTCCACCCGGAATTATGGAACGGACGTCGAAAGTCAACCAGCAGCGGAACGTAGTGGCAACGAGCGATAGCCATCGAGAATTCATTTCATCTACATTCGTTCGACAACGGCCGCTACGGCTACATTGGATTGCTTTACGTAACCATCAAATGCAGCAATTGTCGAGACGAATCTTCCACGAGGAAGAAGGACATCCGAAAATTTCGAGGCCTGAAAGAATCAGTTACACTAAAACGCATTAACTGTTGTTATCGTGAAAACATCTCGAGGTGGCCATTGCTCGATTGGATACATCGACCTATCTAGTGTTCGAGACATCGGTGGGCGTCTCTAACACGATTGCGGTTAGCCCATTACCTTCTAGGTATTGGCAGAGTTCTTCATCTGTGGTAATGCTCCTGTCCTCGTTATGCTCCTATTAGGGATATCAGCGTCGCCTGGTGATGTCCTAATCATCTCTTCATAAAAGGTTCATAAGGGCGACTGGGGCAGAATTGAAGGTGATGCTTGCGGCGTTCGTTTCTTCATACTAATTGCTAATAATCACACGACTCGTTGTTCGTGTTCTCTGAGTATGCAGTCTGCATATGTAGAAATAGGGGAAACCAAATAATGACACTTCCTCGATAATATGAATAATAATTGCTATAGTTGTCCCGCATTTAGAGATCTACCTTGCGGACGGCAATCATTTTGAGTCATCGATGATCTGGTAGTGGACCAGATAATAAATTGGCACACATTTAAGTTTAAAATAGAATTTAGAAAACCTTGCGCGCCGTTAGCGAACTTAATGTACATATCGGGGGGAAGGTGTCGCTGGATTCTGTCGGCTATTGGCGTAAGCTGACGCTTGTTTTTGTTTGCTTACTAACCCAGCTCTCACCTTAGCTGTAGTACATTAGCGGTTTTGGTAGAACTTAAATCATGGAAATTTGAAACATACCATATAGTGAAAAAAGAACAGCATAAAGTTGAGCTATAAACTTCATCGAAAAAGTTCATTTTTTATTGTTTGCAACGATGGGACCGCAACAGGGTGATCCAATAGGGTGAACGTCTTATATATCATATTCTTAACTAATTAAGCTGTACCTTCACCTTTATGACATGATTTATTATTTCGTTTTCAACGGCACCGCTTCTATTTCAAACGATTTGGTGTGCACTAATTTGATTGGGTGGCAGTAATCATCAATTACCTAATCCCTCATCAAAGACCTCCCTTAACCTAACCCACTTTGTGTGTTAATTCCTTAACCAACTCTTAACGAAATGTGTTTTGTTTACGCGTCCGTTGTTTTCCAAGTTGTTTTTTTATTGTTATTACTATTACTATTATTATTATTACGCTGATAATAATCATAGCAACTTAATCGAATATCGTTTCGCGCTTTAGCAGATAATAACATATCAGATACACATTACTATTTGCATTTAGTTTGTTTTTCATGTGGCCGTTAATGCTGATCATGGTGACGTTTCTGGTGATCTCCTGTAGTCTATCTATCTATCTATTTTATTCTGCGGCGGGCTGGCTATACTTTTAAGCCCGTTTTCAGCTCTGTTCAATTCTTGCTGTTGCTGCCCGCTGTTCGTACGCGCGCATAGGTAGATACGCACATAACCCGTTACCCGAGTCAGACAAACCGTTGCCCGAATAGTTCGATTCAGGAGGTATTCTAGTTGTCTTCAGCATCACTCATTGGGTTGGCCGTTGTCTGTTATCCGACGTTTTCGATGGTGGCGGTGGCAGCAGCAGCAGCAGCAGCAGGGCTATGCGCATGAATCCCGAGAGTATCTTCTGCTGGGCAGGTTGTTCTCCTTCAGTCGGCACCAACACCACCACCGGCGTCACGGCTTCTTCGGTGCCGTTTGTCGGAGCGAGATGGTGAGGAGGAGGAAACCGTTGCTTTGGGCTGTGCACTAACTGCGGCTGCCGGCTGCAGAAGACCCAGAGACCGTTGATGCCGAAGCCAATGGCTGCGTCTTGTCCTGGTCGCTGGACGCATCTTCACTGCCTTCTGTGTTTTGTCTCTCATCTCCCCATTTTCTGTCCTCCGGGCTTCTGACTCCGCGGTGGAGGAGTCAGGTCGGCGAGGGTCGGAACAACCGCCCTTTCCCTGAACCATATGCCAGCGCCCGGGTCTTCTGTGACCAGAAGTTGTTCTGTCGCCCACCGTGGACTGACCGCTCTCTGGGCTCCTACTCAGTGCCTACTACTAGTGCTCCGGGTGCGTGCTTCGGTCTTCGGTGTGTTTCCTGTACTATTTTGCTGCTATTGACTACACGTTTACTGCTAAACTTGTTCTGACTTTGCTGTTCTCCCCCTTCCGGAATCCCAGATTTCCTAAGACTCTGACTCTGGTTGATTCTCCTTTCGCACACGTTGCCGACAACCCCCTCGGAAAACACACGCTAACAGGACAACTGTTGCCGTCGCGTTCCGTTCCCTGGATAGTGGTGGTGCACTTCTTGAGCTGCAGTGGCTAAAGAAGACATTATGGCTCATCGTACCAGTGTTTGCAGGTGGTCCGTGAGCCTGGCCATGCTCGTCGCCCTCATAGGACAAAGCACCGCAGGTGAGTGTAACGTACCAAACTTTGTGAATCAGGTGTTGTCGACAGATGAACTCCTTGCAAATGTCAGGATGATGCCAGAACTATTTTAGTTCTCCAGTAATCACCTTACGGCCACCTCAGTTGTGGCTATCTTCTTCACAGTCGGCGATATTTGTTCCGGAGAGATGTCGTCTACGGCTAGCTCTTCGATACTGCTATTTTGAGAAATCCGGCTTCCAATGCCGAAAAAAAAATGCTGTCCATACCGAGGAGGCAAAGATCGTTGTCTGTGCTCTGTCTGCAACACTGTCCTACAACCACTCGAAATTGTGCAGTTAGCTACAAACAGCGCTTCAGTGGTTACCCTTCACTTCGCCTTCAAAACGTTGTGGAGACGAAAAGACGACGTTTTGCTGTACCGGTTTCAAGACGACGGTTTTGTCCACTTGAGCGCGACTGAAGCTCCGCGCGGGCTGTTTCGTCTCAAAAAAACAGAAACCTGTTGCCGAGATCGCTAAAACTGCTGGAACGCTGCGAAATTCGGAAATGCCCAACTGTTATCAGTGCTGATTTATATACCTACCGAGCGTTCTGCCCGGTAGAGATACAAACATCGTGTGTTTAGCCCGATGTTTAAAGATTCGTTCACAGTTACGTGGATGGAATTTATGATACTCGAGTTTGACAGTATCTGTCAATATATTGCATGAAAGGCTGCAATTAGTATTTTTGTGCCACATGATAATATAGGCATTGTTAAGAAAATTTGAGAAATTCTAAACCCTACACATGCTTAATGAGGTTAAATGAATTAACAAAAAGTTCAAGTCGATTTCTTTGCTCTTACAAAATATTAAAAGATTATCGAAGCCAATGACTTAGATAACTGAACGAATGCTTAATATTAAGCCTTGGCAACAGCCGGTTACCACTTTCGAAGAAAAAAGTGTCAAGAGCCTTTTGCTATACCTGTGGCTATCCTTGACAAAGACAAATTGATCCGTTCCTCAGAAAGGAGTCATGTGATTTTTTAAAATATAATATGATAGCAGTCATAATTGACTATCTAGATATAGTTCACATTTCTTATCGCCGTCCTCGCTGCGTCGACCTGCTAATGTGCCTATTTAAATATTCTCAGGGAACCGCACATAAAATGGGATTTTGTTTGTTCATATTGTGAACAAACTAAGAAACGTTAGCGAAACTGTCTAGCTAAAAGCGGTGTATTCCCGTTAATCATAGGAAATCTCTGACTGGTTAGTCGGTTGGTCATTCCGGGATCCCTTTTCTGCGCTTCGTCAGAAATATGATGCGCTTAGCGATATCTAACGTCGTGAGCTATGGCCCTCCCATCTCTTTTACGATCATCCTATGATCTCCATTGTGTGATCTAACAGGTGGTGATGATAAACGATGATGGTGGCACCTGCATTGACTGACTCTTGCTTATTGCCGTAATGGTAGTGGTCATGGTGGTGTCAACCTGCGGACCCCAACTAGCGGCGATTTCTTGAGCCTTCCACTGACCACTAACCAACTAAGCATGATTTGCCTTGCCGACTCTGCTAACGCGCTATAGAGTACCACTGCGATCGTGGTTGTCTCAGTAGATGGGATATAGGAGTGGTGGTAATGTGGTAATGTGACTGGACAGGCCGCACCAGAAACTCAAGGGCTCAAATGTGGCTCTGTCGCCACACACTCGCTCTACCTGGGTTAGTGTTGTCTAGTTTCTCTCTACTCAACAAGCACCAACAAGTGAGGAGACATCCATCCACCGTTGGTGCCACTGTTTATTCCACGACGAGCGTTGAACTTGGCAGGAGCTCGCTGTCCGTTTACCGCTGCTGATGTTGGTGGCGGTAGCGGTCTGCCGACTTCAGTTAAGCCGGGGCCGTATTGCTTCCTCCCTCCTTTTATTGACGCGCTTTTACAGCCCCTTCGCAGAGGAGCATTTCGTTTGCCTGCTTGCCTGCTGAGCGACAATACATAGGCGAACAGTTAGACACTACATCGTTGGCAATACATATTATTACCTCTACAGCTGGTGGTACTACGACGATGACTACTAAAGAGGGTGGATGGCATTAGCATCGTCTACCCACTTCGTCATGATGAACCACCACAACCAGCACCTTCCCATCCTTTTAAGTTTACGAAGGCATGTCGCGTTCGACGTCCTACCGATACGCTGTGAATCCTCGGACTATCGACGGGCTCCTTCATACAGGCGACAATAGCGACATCTGTCGCAGCATATGGCGGCATGATCTGTGCAAAGAACCTGCCACAGTATAGGATGGAATGAGATGAGGTTCCCAAACGCTGACACCCTTCCTGTCGCTGCTGCTGCTGCTGCTACTGTGGCTGTTGTCCCATCGCGAGGGGACCAGAAAGTGACGGTAGAGCAGCAGCAGCAGCAACGGCAGGTACGGCAACTCTTTCGTCTGTTGGATTTTGATGGCCTCTTGCAACTTGTCTGCTATTAATGCTTCGTTTTTCTTCATTTTCTCTAACGAATAGTGAACAGGAGAAAACAGAGATTCTGGCTACCCCCATCATACCTCCGATCGATGCTGCGGTGTGGTCGCGTTTGTAGTTGTGTAACGGCGGGAGTTGGCCCTGTAGCTATAACGCTGCCGGCGTCACCGTCAGATACTTGAAATGTTGACAAAAATCATCCCCATCCTTGTCATTGTACCCCACTATCTTTGGATATCGTGTACGATATCCGTGTGTGGTCGTCCAGCATTGGCGGCAGCAGTAGCAGCGGGTGCTGCTTTTCTTGCTGTAGTCTTCCATTCGTTGTCGTTGTTGTCGTCGTCAAGTCAAGTCACACAGAGGGGATAGTCAGGCACCCTCTTCTTGCTTTCGGCTCGCCTCCGCTATCACTTCGGTTACTGCGCCATGGCAAGCTCTCAGACAGCCTTGCGGTCTTCTCCATTTCTTCCACCCTCCAGCCGCCCTCCATTTGCCGCGGCTCCTTCTTCTTCTTCTCATGGCTTCTCGTCAACCACTTCAGACTCTGATGACGACGCGGATGTCAGCGGTGGATCCTCTTCGACGATGACGCCTGCCCGGATCAGTAGCGTCCGCCGCCAACGGCCCGCCAATGTTGTCGGCGTCGTCCTCCACCTTGAACTTGTGGTGGCCGCTGCCGCCCTGTTCTGTGGCAGGTGCCGCACCGCAGAAAGTCAGCTTCACAGTCCTCAGAAGCACTCTTATCGCTGTTCTTTTTCTGCTGCTATTGTCAAGCGTAGATCGTCTACCCTTCCGTTCTCTACTATTCCTTGTTCCCTTTCTCATTCGGCTTCCCTAGTTGTTGAAATTAACACCCCCTAGTGACGACAAAACGCCGAACGCCATCCAGCCTGACTGCTACCAGGTATGTGTAATACATCTCTCATCTCTCTCTCTCTCCCTCTATCTCTTGGCAGCAGTTTGGAGCTTCTGTTTGAGGAGGCGAACTTTGTACAGCAATCGCATGCATGAAAGCTGATGAGCTGCTATCACAGATCGATCTGACGACGCCCATAAAGAAAGTTTGCTAGGCGACATCTGCGTGTGCCTGTGAGACAACTGCTTGTGTTGGCAAGCCGAGGTGAGGGTTTACATATCCTGTCTGCGCCTCATTTGTGTTACCGCTCAGTGGTGTAACCGCAGCCTTACCTCTTCATATCCAAATATTGCTGAATGTCGCCACTATTTATCTTGGCAGCAAATCATTCCGCATCAGCAGCAGCGAGAAAGACAGCAGAACACTTCTGTAGATTAGAACGGACCACCAAACAGGCTGCTTCCACTGCTTGTGCTTGTTGCCTTAGGCAGCCTTAGGCAAACATGCCCCCCGTCGCGGCAAAGCGAAGTGGCCGATGAACGATGAACAACTCGAGGCGATTTTTCTCCACGGCAGACAACAACACGTTCAACTTGTGTCGTCTTCTACCGTCTTCTCCAGGAGATCGAAGATGCTCAACGAAAAACTACGGCCGCCAGTAGCAAAGAAATAAGGCGGACTGCTCCGAAATAAAACCCAAACAGAAATTCGCTGTTTTCGTTAAATCGGTGGCAGATACTACAACGAACGAACTGGCTAATGCCAGACTGGGATGACACGAGTCGCTACGTCGACGGCGCACATCTATAGTGAAGGTGTGTGTGTGTGTGTTGTAAGTGTCTGCTTAGCAAATGCCGACTGTCACCTGCTGCTGGGCGTAATTGGGTTAGGAGATGATACCTTCATTGTCTTAGAAGCGCGACATTGGAGGAGGCTGGCCTGTGAGCTCGTCTACGACAAAAGCTACTGACTGAAACATATCAAACACGTTGGGCCGTTGTTCGGTCGCTCCGACGAATTGTGCAATGTCTAGACTTCGTCAGAGTTGGTAACAAGCGACAACTACAAAATTTACTACAATCATCAGCCCAGTCATCGTCATATAACAGTGCAGGCATGGGTGCCAGAGCAAGCCGCTGGCATCGTCGCCGTTCGTTGTTGTCATATGCTGCCGAGGACAAGCGGCGAAGATGTCTAGCTACGGATCAATGTCTGTCATTGGTGGAAGGGAGACACCGCAGGGATTAAGATTAAGACTGAATGGGCTCTATATATATATATGTATATATATATATTATATATCTCGGTCGCGTGCCTATCATCGCCTATGCGGATTACTCCGTTTTGAGATGGGAATGCAACGAGAAGTGTCGACTGAAAATTGAAAGCGTAAACAAATTTGATACACATAAAACATGAGCTGAATAGGGGCACACCTGAGGAACCGTTTTGTTTTGTGACAACTGAGATCACTGACACTAGATACGAACCGCAACATCACACTAAGTCTTCGTGCAGATTTTACAATGGTGTCAAAAACTGCATGTGTAATTGAATTGGGCGTCGTGGGTACATGTCGATGCGCTACTTCCATTTGACTTGAAACTGGGAGTAAAGCAGACTTAACAGCCAATATCAACCAATGAACAATCCTTAGGCAATTTGATGCGGCTCCTTCCTCTTCAGAACTTATACGTATTTATAGCCGGGGGCAGATTTCGCCCTCTAGGAGTGGACGTTGTCGACTGCGTTCGTTGAAGTCAGCAACGTGGGCACCATCAAGTTGGTGCCAACACCAGCCTCAACCCCGACGACAATCTATACCATGGTGACACTATGTGCTGACTGAGCTGCCTTCAGTCGTCCGTCGTCCTCGGTCACAAGGGCAAAGCAACGCAGTCAATGAGAGAGGAAAGTTCAAGCCGACTGAATCAACCATAGAGCTGGCTGATCAGTTTTCGCTGCTGCTGCCTTCGGCGCCAGTGACGGCCATCTGAGTTCCTCTGAACCACACTGTACCGACCTGTCATCGGCAAGTAACGATGCTCAAGAACCGAAATGCCACAGACTTGTAGAAGGGCAAATAAAAGCAAAACTTGAGTAAAGTTTAGAGAAAAAGAGGATTCTGACGGTGGGAGTGGAGATAGAGAGAGAGAGAGAGAGGACTGAACTTCAAGAAACCACCATTCGTCATACCTCTTCCTACCAGTCACTGCAGTAGGAACAGCAATAGCACAAGTAGTAATAGTAGCTGTTGTTGTAGCAGCGGCAATTCGACGAACAGTTGGTCGAATCATTGAGCGTAGCAGTAGAGTGTTTGCGATGGCCATAGAGTGTTTGGTTGCTGCCCCAGGATGCCTGGTGGGACCTGAGCGGCCGCAAGGCACCATCTCTGCCCCTGCTATATCGTTCACCACCATACGCTGGGATGGCGGCACCAGCACCGGAACCGACATCGAGTATATATCATTCTACTATATGTTGCGGATGCAGGAGAGACCAACAGAGAGCTAAAAGTGAAACGCTAAATGACTCCTACACACAGATAGACAGACATACATAGGCAAACACCGGCTCCTGCACGATCCCCCTTCGCGCGATCATTTTGCAGAGATGAGTAAATAGTGGTCGCCTTACCAAGAGACGGCTTTTTCCTCTCGGGCAACCGAAAAGAAAAAAAAGAGGAAAACTGCCGTAGCGGCAGCCCGGGCCAGAAAAAAGGGGGCACCGCTCTGACGATTACGGGGCAGCAACCGGTAGCAGTCGAGCAAGATGCTGTTGGCGCTATTGCTCGACGCAATGCGCGGTGGGTTGAAGCCGGCTTGGTTTTGCTCGCCGGCGGTTGGGCACTTTGTGGAAAAACCAAAGCGGAGAGGAAGGGAAGAGAGAGAACGATGCAGGAGTCAGCGAGGGACAATGGAGAAGACCTCGACGATGATCAAGAACGAAGAAAGACGACAACGACAATGACGAACAGAAAAGAATTCATTCATTCACCCGTGATGATGATGATGATGCTCGTGATGTAACTTCGACAATGATGGAGGGTTGTAGTAGATAGTGGTAGACAGTGGTGAGTTGTTGTAATGAGCGGTGAGTGTTGTCCAGATAGAACACGAACGCGTGCTAACAGACAACGAAGGTTGCTGCCGCTGCCTTCAATATAAAACTCTGTCTCAACTTTGATTGATCTCGTTGACACAAGAACACTGTGCGAACATTTCCATCTATAATTGATGACAACAATTTGCACGTACATGAAAACTATCGTTAGCTTGATACACTGATGATTTTGGCTCAATTTGTATCTTATGTAGGATATTATGCCATTGGAACAATATTATTGGGACTAAAATTACTGGGCAGTATCGTTATAGTGTGCTGTGTAATCAGTTGGGAAAGTTTCTCGGCTATTTTGTTCTAGTTGCTGCTTCGATGAGAAGAGATCGTCCTGGCTCACAGTAACAATAACCATCGATATATCGATGATACACATTTTCTATTGCATCTTCTGCTAGTTTGATCAACAAGGCAATAGGTTCTGTATTCACACATAAATACAGCAAAATACCTGAAGTCAGAAACCCTGCACCAAAACAAGAGCCCGAATGCAACTCGGGTTGGTCGGAAGCTGATTGTGAGACCTGTAGCTGTATTTTGAATGAAAGTGAAAACTTAGCCTTAGTCAACGCTGAGGGTGGTGACTGGTTGACAGCGCCGTTGATGTCCGCTGACGCTGTTCTTCACTATACCACTATGTAACTGAAGGCGTGAAGAAGTGCACAACATCAGTTAAAAAAAAAGTCACACATTTCAAAAGTAGAGTAAGGCAGTTCAGTGAACCAAGTCAATTGGAAACGTGTGGCCGTGCTTGGACCTGGCTTGGGTGGCATCTCGTTTCTCCTTAAAACTCGAATGCAATCACCAATCATCTTCCGCGAACAACAGCAACGACAATGAGATGCCAGTGGTGTAGGGGTGGCACTCTATCGCGAGCATCTCGTGTTAGCTACCGGGGCACCACCACCACCACCACCAGCGGCGGCGGCGGGAAACGAGCCGGCGGCATCGTCAACGCGAGTGGAACGACACAGCGAGCTCGTTTCAAATTCGAAGATCACGTAACATCTCCACCCAGCTCCTGCTGTTGCTGCTATTTCTGCTGCTGCTGACGATGGCTGTTATTGTCGTCGTCGCCGTCGTCTTCGTCGATTGCTAGTGAACTGCTGGTTCCCTGCGTTCGACCTCGACGAAACACTGGAATAGCCGCGGTGTGAGGCACGTGCTGGCTGAGTGCCCTACTGATGATGAGGTTTACTCACTTAGCGTTTCCGTTGCAACCAGCAACAGCAGTAGCGGCCCAAGGCTTTGCTCTGCATAGGGTAGAGCCACCACCAATCAGCGATCATCCGTCATCGCCTGCAAGCAAACCAGCTGAACCAACCAGATTGACTGACTGTTCCCAACTCTGTTTTCGTCCGACATCCAACGACCCCCGGCCACGACGTAGCCAACAGAATCTAAGACTAAGCTAAAACACAACTGGTAACTCAAAACCGTAACTGGTGATTCGGGATTCTTTTTGTTTGACTGAGCTACGGCTTTTGTGGGAATTCCCGACTGCTCGTTGCCTCGCTACTCCACTTGCTGCTGCTGCTGCTGCTGCTGCTACTGCTACTGCTACTGTAAGATGACAGCAACGACGAATTGTGTTACTTCTACAATTCCAGCAACAACATCAACAACAACAACAAATGAAGCGTCAAAGCGCATGCCACTCACTTTGGTTCGGCGTTGCAGAAACCGTTGTTTCTGATGATGATGATGATGATTGTCGAAGTGATGCACTTTTGCTTTTTCCCCACAACTTCCCAAGGTTTCGACTGATGAGTGGCAACAGTAGTAATAGTAGCTGTGTTCCTTCGGCTAGTGTCTTGTTGTTCCAATTGTTCCGCGTTTTCCCCGTCGCTTCTTGCACACGGCCAATCTCGCATTCACGTGGACCTCCCACCGAATTTCACTCGTGGACCAGCAGGCATCTCTCTCTCTCTCTCGATCTATCTATCTCACCCCTTTCGCCAGCACCAACGTTACGTGGCACTTCGACTGCACCGGTAGAAATATACCTTCTATCTGTCTCGTTCCGCAGCTATCTCGTCTTTTCCCGGGTGTCCAACAGGTAACTATGTTAAAAAAAAAGAGTCTAGAAATTCTAGGGGAGACACAGACACAGCCTTCTAGAGCCACCGTGTCGATCCATGCCATGCGTCTGTCTGTCCCGCTATCCATGCATATACCTATCTATGGATGAACCACTGGTGGTGACCATCGAATGATTCCGGCGCAGAGTTGAGCTCAGCGCTCCCGGCACCTTAGCACAGCGAATAGCCGTGAGAGACTCGACAATCGAATGGGACGACATCTTAGAGACAACGGTAATGCGATCGGGCGGCGGTGGTGGTAGTGCTGCTGGTGGTGGCAGTTGTTGTAGTTGTAGAAGTATCAATTGAAAATAACACTTGTCTTGGCGTCAACGAAGTGTGTTGTTGTTGTTGACGAAGCTTCGCGTCGGTGCTACTGGTGCTGCGGTTGTTGACTTTGTTATTTGTTGTTGTTGGTCACTGTTGTTGTCATAAGTCTCTCAAATAATCCGGGTCATTGGTGATCGATGTCACCTTCTGGCGTTTCTTCGCCAATCAGTGGGAAAACTGCTGTTGAGCAGGAGGTGGTCCGTTCTCGGAACGAACGATCCGACGACGCCAACAACGCCTACTTCGATGGACTTTCAACGGCTGCTGCGGCGGCGGCAGCGGGCAATGTTCGTTTCGACTTCGGTTCTCGTTATGAAATTCGAATACGGAGATGAAGACGTAGTAGCAGACGTCATCAAAAATGAAGAAGAGGGTAACCAACTCATCGCCGCTGCCCGCTGATCCCCGACGACAACCGGCGGCGGCAACCGCGGCGGCCGCGGAGATACACTACACCCTAGTTCTCCACTGGAATCACTCTTTTACCACCGTTACCTGGCCATGCTGGTGGTGTCCATCCCAAATATCATCTACATATATATCCCGATCCACTTGTTGAAGCATTAATGTATATATATATATATATATAATGAATGACGCGATACTACTAGGTGTTGTGCCGCTATGAAAGGTGGACCAAGTTCAGACGCTTTCATCCATAAGAGCTAATAAATATAAAGGCTGCCCCCGGCGTCAGTCCTTTAGGTGAACAGCTCGCAACAGTTCTCCCGCTGCCTTCAAGATAGAAGAAATCCCAGCCCAATAACGTTCTATGGCTCTGCGAAATAGAGCGCTCCTGTCATAGAAAACCAAGGAAGTTTATGGCCAGATCAGCATAACTTAGGTTTATGATGATTTGAGGGCTAACGTTGAGTGAGCAGCACACGATGGGGCTGAGACCTTCACGCATTTTGCTAAGATCTTTCACGATATCCCTCATCGCCTAAAGGGGCTCAGTTATGTTATATAGTATATGCCTCATTCTGCAGCTGGACAGGCGACGCTATCACAAGCCGCAATAATAACCCACCATGACGCTGAAGAGACAGCAACCTTCTGACAAAAGTCATCAACGACGTCGTACCTAAAGTGGAAGGTAGTTGAATCACAAATACATAGAGTGGCTTTCGGCGGATGAAATCTATTCTGTTGAGTTCGTTATCCGTAATGTTGCATTCGGATGAAGAAAGCATCCCTGTCTTATACACCCCAGTGGTGTTAGGGAGTTCTGTCGAATATAGACATTCACATAATAGTCCGCTACAGACTTGATTAGATACCAGAGCAGTGCTGATTCCGCGTAACAATTATCACCTGATGTTTGCCTTAGACGTTTTTTTTTACTGTTCGAGATAAATTCAAGTATAATCGTTCATCCTGTCTATCTGGATGCATTTTTATTTGGACGGGCTGACATATTGTGGCGGTGATGATGCTGGCTGTGCTATCACTGTACGAAAATCTATTTATTATAGCCTACGATATACATAAAATACACGGCGCGAATAACCTCCTGTCGTTCAGCCCTACTCAATGCTGGACTATCTATGCTTTATTTATAAATCTCATGTCTAGCCGAGCGAAAAGCGAACGCATAGCTTATTGATTCTGTTCAGACTATTTTGGTTAAAATAAACTACTAACAATATATATATACTACTGCTGCTAGTATGGATGTGCACACATAAACAACAAAAATGTCGTTAATATTCCGCCGTTAAATAACAGAAATCATTTGTTATTCGTTGGTTAAAAATAGTGTCCGGCTTTATGTCCATCTAAAATGAAGGTCGAATCCAGGGCAAAATGGCCGCAAACTGGGACGTGAAATGAAAAATGCTGAACTCTTTTTTCTTTAACCGATATTTAAACGTTGAAGATTGATTTGTTATCAAATGTACCCTCCTGGCCCGATAACTATCGTTAATTCACTTTAAGGGTACAGCTGAAATCAGTGATTACTGGGTGTGTGTGTGCGTTTTCCAGTGGTCAATTGTCGACTACGGCAAGGTTCTTCTACCATCACCACCACTATTATGCTATGGCATTACATGAATATTCTCACAAGTAGGAAGGCACCCACTTGCTCGGTCTTTGCTGCTACTGCTCGGTAATGCTGCATCGCGTAGCGTTGTGGATATTCGTCCATAGCTAGTTCTTCTCCTTCCTCGTTCCTTTTATTTGATCGCCATCGAAAGATTACGCTATGATTCGAAGGGTTTGTCCTGTGATCCGTGACATGACCGAACCTCAAAGACAGTTACAACGTTGCTTTTGCTATCGCTGCCACTGTCGCCGCTGAACATGTGCAACGGTCTATGGCGTTCACCACGATACCACGCCGCTATGGTCGATCAGCCTACGTCGAGTAACGTTCTAGTTGTCTTCACTGAAAATTTTCTAAAATAAAGAAAAACATAATCAGGAAAACGTGCACGATGAACGGTGATGACGATGAAGTAAATATGTGATTACGTGTCTGTCTGTTTGCGTTGTTGTCGGACCGACAGAAAACAGCTGATAGCGTATGTGTTCTTGTTCATGTATAATTTGTCCTTCGAATAATAGCTGCCCCCATATTCTATCTCCTTCTCGTCCTGTCGTCCTCTGCTCGAGTGTGTTCCTATTGTGTCCTCCTGTAGCCTGCAGAATTGGACACACGGCAATGAACGTGCAACGAGCTATATTTTAGGGTGCTATGAACAATGTGGTGCCGACCCGGAACGAAACGGAACGGCACAAAGAAACAAAACACAGAAAAAGAAAAAAACGCAAAAAAAAGAAGAAGAAGCAGTAGAAGAGGTGGATAGGGAGACGCGCACGTGCCCTACCACAATTTGCCTGCCCCGGCAGAGGAAAAGACTGAAACCAAGTCGCCTCGTTTTCAAGGATAAGATACATATAATACATTCGCGAAGACACATTCGTAGACTTCGTCTCCGTCGTCGTTGCCGTTGTTGTTATTGCCATCATCATCATTGGCATCACCAGTAGCAGCAGCAGCAGTGCCAGGGCCAACATTCACTAGATCCAGCTAAGCCGCTTCAGCGTTGAAGCCAGTTTTTCCGCAATATGAGCCGGTCCTGTCGCTCAAACGCACCCCATACCAGAGCAATCCAAAATCGTCTTCGTCGTCGTCTTCTGACACCACCGGGCTCCTCTGCCTTCACCATGGGTGCACAGTGGTAGGAAGAGAGTCTCATGTCTAATTCATTTTTTTCTTGATTTTTCGTTTCGTGTTGTTCTGTAAAAATTGAATAAAGTAAGTAAGGCAGAGGAAACGAAGGGGTTCACGTACCCAAGTCAACGGTGAAACGATCGCTCATTCGCTATTTCAACACGTTTTGGGTCGCCTGACCCGTCCTGGCGTGATGACGACCTGCTACGGTGGTGTTGATTGTGCGGCATTCCGTGCACGATCCTCAGAACGGCGGCGGTGGATGATGATGTGACAAATATCAGAAATACTGTAAATTCCTCCAATTCAATATCATAGAGAGGTCGTGTACACATCTGAAGCGTCAAGCAAAGGAAGCGAAAGAGGAAATATGCTGTTGCTTGTTTTACTGTTTTATTAAAATTAATGCGTGCACATATTTGAATAGAGCACAAAATTGTGCAGTTACTGCTGCCACAGCTAAACCTTAGGTAAATACGCTACAACGAGGCAACGGCAGGCGACTTAACGATTATGATCGCCTATCAGAAATTTACTTGCCAACTGCCAGAGAGAGCTCACAGAAGAGAAGTAATCCTATAAATTGCACATAAGTATGAAGTTCGCATTATGCTTAGACATATCGCATTATTTTTGTTATGGGTGTTCTCATTCCGGAAATGCTGTGAATTGTTGAGTGCAGCTTTCTGATGTGACGAAATAACAACACTGGAAGAATCATTGAATCCGTGACTTGTTGAAAATAGTTTAATTTCTATTTGAAAGGGTTTTAGCGAGTCGACCTTTTAGATCCATGTCTTTACAATGCTGCGCCACCTAAGATCGATATCTCTAACTTATTGCCGCCCTGAACTCGAATAGTGTATATATATATAATGAGTTTATATATATATAATGAATTTATGCTCTCATTGGCAGCTGTTCACCCATAGTATCATTTCTGCCGTGGAAAGCGGAATGATTGCCGCCTGATATGCAAAATTGTGCTGCCGCCAATCATTGAGCCTATGGCGACCAATCTGACGATATGTACGATGATGTCGATATTGTGTGACGCCATACAAAATCGAATAGAAAGAATAATTCAACGGTTCTCAATTTGTATATATATATATATATAGAACCGTTGAAGTAGTAGTAGTAGTAACTATGAACCGAAAAAGTTTGATTGAAATTTTTGTTCGCTGTTTTCCGTGATCGTTCATCGTAGCGGATTCACCAGCGATGGCGACAGTGTGACCGTCTATGGCAGGTAGTGTCTGTGATAGCTGCAAGTAGCCGTGGCCGTGGCTATGGCTGTGGCCGTTGTGAGGAAGATGAAACGAAACAGGCGAAGAAGTCTATCCACTTTCGCAAGGTTCTTCACTGGCGGTGCCTCGATTCTATCTTTCTCGTTACGTTCGAACGTGACAGCCACAATCTCCTCTGTGTGTTCCCCCTTGGCATTACGACTTTGCTTCTCGGCAGTAGTAATCATGGTAACTATGAAGGCGGCACATGGAGCCCTTTCCACGAAAAGCATTTCCAAGTTCAACTCCCGTTTGCAATGAAATCGTTGTGCGAACGGCAGTATTCTCTGTTGCTGGTACTCTACCGTTTTATGATATAATGGAGTTGTGTCATCTGTGAGCTCGAGTGACGTGTGATCGAATGCTGATTGCTAGGTACTATTAAATCCAGAGTTTTGGCATTGGGCTGCTGTCTGGGGGCTTCAATTCACGTCATTGAAGAAGAAAATCTTCGTGTAGCGCAACTGCTAACGACAAAATTGCCCCTCTTGAACACGTAAAACGACGATATGTTACCGGGAACTTCATGTATAGCTCAAATTATAAAGAAACCTTGTATACGTTTATCTTGTATCATACACTGATTTGTGACAATGTCATGCTGAACTTTTACCTCAACAGTGAACGTACTAGGCTGACTGAGATTTGGGAGCATATATGTTTGGCGCAGTTGCGACCACAACGGTAAATGTCACAATCGGCAATCATACGTTCGGGTTGTGTGACATTAATGTGACCATCCGTTTACGAGTAAATGATCGAAATACTTGGCTATGCTCGAGTAGCTTTGATCCTTCGAAGCTATTTTCATGCAGTTCAGTCAGTCATCAGTAATATTTATTCTCTTCCTTCATCGACTAGAGTATCTGGACAGGACCAGTAAGACAGGTATTTGCCGGCACTTTGCAGTGGCTTGCTCTCCATCAACCGTTAGCCGCCAGCCCAGAAGTGCGCAATAGAACGACCGCAAAATCCATCGGTGTTGCCCTGTCGAGTGTCGTCTGTCTTATTGAAGTGTCGATAACGCACTCGATTCGTGGTTGTGTTGCGGCAGTCGTTTCTAGTCGACTTACAACAGCGAATGTATCACTGCTGTAACACTGCTTGATCGATCTGTTTTCGTCGTCGGACCGGGAATCACGGGACGAAGTCGATAGAGAAAAAAGTAGTCTCAAAAGTTCGCATTTTTTTCAATAAACGACCGTAGTATATAAGCTACATTGACGGGGGATAGGGCACCAATTCTCGCATCACCGCGTCTGGAAAAACGTTTTAGCCAGAAGGCCAACAGCTATATATATATATATATATATATTATTGGTGGACATCAAATGTACTGTGCTTGCGTGGTGGCAATTCGACAGCACGATGTGTTCGTGTGTGTGTGTGTATAGTCATAAGCACCATCGTGGTATCCTGTGAAGTTCAAATCTTATAAATTCAAATATTTCTGATTGGCAAATGCTTCATATACCTAATGGTTATCTTTCTCATTGCTCGTGCCGTGGTCTTAGGCAGGTGTGGATTTTTCTCCCTACATTGTTAATAGTAATGCCATACCGAGAGATGCCTGATCGTAGAGGGACTTGAAGTCAGCGACAAATGAATGTCCGAAGTCTTCATTATACGGTAACGAGTTAGAGGTTATTGACCCACCTCTCTGCGCTCGTTCGAGATTAGGAACTTTTGTACAACATAACACAAAACATTACTTTTATCCAGCTAATTGACCGTGTACAATTTTATCAGCCGGTGGTCGCGTTTTAATCGTGGTACTTACAAGGGAACGCTTGCCCGCTCAGTTCGTAATTCATATATATATATATATAAGTATTCCATAAACTGTGGAAAATGTGAGGCGAAGGCAAACTACAGCAGGTTCTTCGGAACGTTGAGAAAATTGGCTTCGTCTTCGCGGCAGAGTGGGATTGAAGGTGAAGTAGCGCGAGGGGTGGGGGTATATCACAGCATTTTAACGGTGTCGTCGTCGTCATCAGCATCATCATTCACTGGAGTGACTTCGCTGTTTTTCATAGAAGCTCGCTCATTCTGGAAAACTTCTGATCTCTTTACCTACTGACAACAATGGAATGAGTACACACACATACAGATTGTTCTTGTTGTGGACCCCAGAGCCGGCACTCTCGACGAATAACGAATGACCCTGCAAGGACTCAACAGCGAAATTGCTTGGGCAGAAGGGACCAAATCGCTGAAAGACGAAGTATCAAATGCTGGCGCCCACAGCCTGCCCCTTTTCTAACTTAGTTTAATTTTATGGCAAAATTATGGCGAACTTGCTTCACCTTTTCGTCCATTCTACGCTTTTAGCACACCCCTCCCTCTTGGCCCTCAGCGCCCTTCCTCGAGATAAATGTGAGCACAGCGGGTGACCAGCAGAACTGGTACGCGAGCTTGTTCTGGAAGTGGGGATTGAGCGAGCGGAGAACGTTTCCCGGGAGCCTCTGAGGTGTTTTCCATTTGAAGTCGAATAGAACTGACCAGGCTGAGAAAAACGTGGCAGAGAAATTAAAACGATGTGTCCTCTTGCGTCGTAGCGTAGAATCTCTTGTTGCCTTGAAGCTGAGCAAGATTGCAGCTATTACAGCGCAGGTAGGGTCACAATCACATAGTTCCCGAGTACTATAAGAACGCACATGTGCGAAGCGTGCCGCTTCGTGCTGTCTACGCATAGATCTACCTCTCTGTGAATGTATGTAGTTCTATATGCTATTCTGGTTCATGTTTTCGCAAACTCGTTACAACCATCGTAATCAAAGACATAGGTTCACAGTAATCAAAGGCTAACAGTCGCAGAATCACAAGTATTCATTTATAGAGTTATTATAGGTATCTCGCATTTAACGACAACTATCCTCTCCTCTCTTACGATTCGCGTCCCTACGCAATGTGTATACCATCTTCTATTTCAGTACTGTCCGGTACTTCTATATTTGCAAATTACTGCTTTCATAGTCTACGTATGATCAAAGCTGAATATGACCTAGCATCGTAACGGTTCCAAATGATACCGTCATTCAGGAAAACTCGGCATTGCTTTTCTCCAGCTACAAAATGTTTGATGCCGGTAGATTTTTCCCGTTTTCGCGTTGCCTTAACCCCCAATTATCTTGGAAAGTTCCGTTGAGCTATTTTGGCGAAGAAATAGATATATTTGTATTGGCTTCTGCCATCGTTCGATGTCGGTGGGATGTCTCATGGGTCAATTTTTTCGGATGCTTTTTGTTCCTTTTTGTCTCTGCGGCTTTTCTCCAATATCTTCTTGTATTCAATTTTTTATCGCTCTTACCCTCGTTTCTGTCGAAACATGAACGTGGTCCCAGGGATCGAAGGCCTTTGCGGAGGTGTCAACGTGCTATCGCAGATTTTGTCATCCGATCGTCAATTTTTCATTACAATGCCAAGTGACGCCAAGTTTACGCCCACTCCAACTCAGTTCTTCACTCGAACGTCGAAGTTCTCGCGTGCACCTTCCAGATGGAATCGCACGCGTTTGTGTTTCCACGGTACGTCGTCCTCGTTATCTTCATAGATAATTTCTTCTTCACAATCGCTTCGCCTCGAATCGTGTCGAGGGTCGTACCTGAAACAAGAATGATTGAAGCATACAGCAACGCAAGCACGCAAAGTCGATGGATGTAACGAAGCAACGGATTATTCCCAAGTTAAACCCCGATGAATGCGGTCGTCAACTGCTCCTTCATCCTGTGTGCTTTGCGGATCAAGCACAAGAGCTTATTTTCTTGCCTATTCTACCTATTTACTCTTGACGACGACGTCGGGCCAGAACTAGAATTCGTACGAAACCGAAATTCAGCCGCAGCCACAGCAGCCGCAATCGTTTGAAGCGTTCTCTTCTCCGTCCCGCTCTCTAGTTAGACAAGCTAATTGGAACAGGCAGCAGCGATTGTTATCTGTTGCTCCAGCGGACGCCGTTAGTGGCCCGACACTGCAGTTGGCACCACTGACATTTCTGTCTATCCTCTGCCAACCGTTCCCGCTCTCTCTCTCTCTCTCTCTGTCTTTATTTATTTATTGACTGGCTGCTCTTGTGGGTTGTCAAATTGCCGCCGATGACTCCACTATCCACTGTTGAGCGGATGATACAAATACTCGGTTCGGCGAAGCAAAGCGATTACTCTACCTCCTGGCTGCCGTTCTCTTCCACCAATCGATCATCGATCATTGAGTCGATCGTATTGAGTACCTTCGAACAGTGCCACGACACTTTGCACGCGCGCGCAAGAGAGAGAGAGAAAGAAAGCTAGTTCAGTCCCGATTGGTCGCTGACAAGCGGACGGACTATTGTGCTGCTGCTGCTGCCGCCGCTGATTTCCCGGCCGGAGATTGAAAGCCGCAACCGCAGCGTCACCTCAGCCGGTAGTGGCGGTTTCCTTGAGCCCTCTTTAGCTGATCTGAGAGCTCTCGCCCCGCCCGCAATGCGGCCTATGAGACCGCTTTGAGTCCTTTCACCTTCGGCGCATGTTGAAGACGACTTCTAAAGAAGAATGCGGCCCTGTTGGCAGCGGGCGTCAACTGACCGACGATTTTGTCACATTTTGGTCCGGTTAGAAACCTGGCCAGTGGTGGCCAATTGAAGAATGACTGCAGTCGTGGGCATAGACGATGGCTACACTGACTATTTCAGCTGTCACACGGTGATTTTTACGACTTCATATTTTGTAATCTTTTGCTATATATCGATGGTGTCATTATTATTATTCCTTTTGGCCACAGACCTGCACTCCGCTGCGACGTTGCTAGATACCGACTGGTCAAAGAAGATGTTGGACGGTGATAGCCAAACCAGATGAGACCGAGAGACGCCTTCTCTCTAGAGATGGCAAAAAATAAGCCAATCGATCAAAAATCTAAACAACGCAGGAAATTTGAATTGCCGTTGCTTCATAGATAGCCCCCTTTTCCGGCAATATTCAGACACTATAAAAAACCCTAGATGATGAACTTGGAAGTTTTGATCAATAGCGATGTTCTGCTATTAATTGAGAGTTTCTTGAAGGTATTTTTCAATCCTCGCAACGATATGTATTAAAAATAGTGTTCCTATTATATGTTCATTTAAGCTTTACACCTGTTTCCATCTCTAACGTGTATACCACACCATTTCTGTTGTTGATTTCAGGTAAGCGAAAAAAATTGTCGTTTTCCAACAGCTTTATACCCAAGGGCGTGAGTATTTATTGACTTGATTAAATTCTACACAATTCCGTAATGAGTTACGAGCGAATGTCCGTCTCCTTCATTATGGCTGGCATCATCATCGTTTCATAGTGCGACTTGATATCCACTATCATACTATCCTCTATCTAACTCTGGCTTCGAGTAGATGATTCGTGATATTTGAACATTAGCAAATCTTACATTTTTTTTGTTCTGTATCTGTAAGTGGCTATCCATAAATGGCCAGTATTCAGTCGTTCCTATGTGACACATATATCCTGATCTAGCAGCGCAACAGTAGTAAAGACAGTCCCGTCAACAGTACCGGCTGAAGAGTACCGGACTCAGTTTGACCACTGCTATAGAACAATGGAAAATATTGCCAAACGCTACGATCGATCGTTTCAGATGTTGCTGTTGTTGTTTCTGGAGAAAACAAACAAAACGAGACACAAATATTGGGTTTGCATTGTGCTAGATTATTGCCATCTAAATGGGCACATATGGTCAGCCAATCATTCATAATTGCTCAGCACAGTAGCGATAGAACAACACAGCATCTGGCAAAGCTCGAATGAGATTAGGGCCGAACGATTATTCGCTAGCGCGTATATGTGTCTGTGTGTGCCTATTTATAGCAGATGCTGCGCTGCGTTCGTTTCGCGATCGCCGGAGGCTTCATAGATGACACAATAACAGCAGGAGCAGCGACAGGGCCACATGGAGTGTGCTCACGTTCATGGCTGCAGCTGCCGCC
This sequence comes from Stratiolaelaps scimitus, assembly GCA_019614645.1. Lineage (NCBI taxonomy): Eukaryota > Metazoa > Arthropoda > Arachnida > Mesostigmata > Laelapidae > Stratiolaelaps > Stratiolaelaps scimitus. The sequence goes on from JABWDB010000021.1 coordinate 2,907,487, forward strand.
GCCGCCGCTGCCGCCGCCGCCGCCTCCTTATGCGCAAAAGCAGCGGCATCTTATGCGGGTGCGTGATATTCTGCAATGTTCTGACCCGATTCAAATGCTGCCATTTCGTTGCGTTATTGCATAGCGATCCAGCGAGGCGACGTTAATCCAAATTGGCCCTCGGCTGCAGCTGCTGCTCTAGGCCACCTCGAAACAGGAGGATTTCTGCCAGCGACTTGAATCGCTGAATCGTTCCACTTAGCGCATCAATTAATGACAGCGGGCGGTTGTGGCTGCTATTGCTACGGCAGCTGCAGAGCTCCACTGCTCAAGAGTCACCACATTTTACAGCAGCAGCAGCACTATGCAACTAAATATATCTCTCGCTCTCTCATTCCACCCTACGCGTACTCTTGGCTTAAACGGCAGCGGTCCAGCCAGTGCTGAGCCGAGAGGCGAGAGACTTGCAAATGATTGTAGTAACATAGCGTCTCATGATGGCTATGAAAGATATGGAAGTCGATGTAGGTACAGTCTTCACCGGAACCAGTCACGAGCAGCGAACGACACGCTTTCCTATCTAGCGCTGACGCAAATGATTCACTCACTTTTAGATATGAATGAATCATTTGTAATGGTGCCATCACGCTCACGACGCAGTAATAATCGCATAAAAAACAGCAACAACAACAACAACAACTAAATTCTCGAAATTACAAATGGTAAAATGGTAAAAAGCATTTGAGTTTCTTGTTGCTGTCGTTGTTGGTGCTGTTGCTTCTTGTCTTGTTATTTTATTATTAAGAGGGGACGGGGAGGGGTTGGCATACGGACATGCCCACACACCGTGGGTAGATAGATCATGAAGAGATAACTTGGCAGAGTGTCCTGAAGCAGCTCAGAATTCCCGGAGCGCAATACTTAGATTATAGTTTCTAGCGAAGCGTGTTTTTTTTGGCAAGAATTTGTCTACATTTGGTCTACGTCAAATATCCAGTGTCAGCTTGCTCGTTCTACGCACGACAGTTCATTGCAATTTAAAGAGAGTGGCAATTCTTATCCCCGTTGCGGATTTGTGATACAGTCAATGGAGGTAAAAAAAATGGAGGTGAAAAATTGCAACTGGATCCCACATTCGATACTTTAAAGAGTATCGAACGTCTTTCGAATACGTATTTCCTCTTTGTGTCTGCACATTTGATATGACATCACCATCATGTAGCAACCTGTTGTGGCACGGAACATGACCCTTTGCTAAAGTCACTTATTTCTATGGGTGAGCAACAGTTAAAATAACAAACATATTCCACAGAGCAATCAGATGTATGTATATATATATATGTGCGTGTGTGTATAACGGCGTCTCACGGCGTCTCTAGTGAATTACATCACCTGGGCATTATTAGCCCTCCGGTGAATCAATCAGGCGATCAAGCAGATGTGATTCAATTATTTCCTACCTCGTTGACGTGGTTCTGCCGTTCGCAGTCGCAAATAGACAATGGGAGACATAAGCGAAGATTGCATCATTTTCCTGCAACCAAAATATCCAGTCGTCGAAAATCTTTCGTTAGAACATGTAAGCGGTTAGCAAATCACTTCATCGATATCGTTACGTACCACAACGACGAGAATGGGTTCTCCTGATTGGTCATCGAGGACAATCAGAGTTCGAGTCTGAGCTAGAGTCGTTATCGCTCGATGCTGCTACTGGACGATATCTTTTTCTGTATTTTTCGACGACGAAGCGGATGACGATTGGCCAAGTTGACACATTAGCTACGACTGAACGAACGAGATTCAAGCAGAGAAGGAGATGATGAAGATGCTAACTTTTTCTATACTATAGCGTTAAGTGAAAGAGGTGGACACATATCACAGGGAGACAGAAACACAAACGATAATCGAGTTACCGGCAATCGATCTGAAAGGAATCTATAATAATTACGCTGAGGGCCCTCTTTGGGTCCTCTTATATACCGACTCCTCTCTTCTCGTTCAGATCAGTGGCTGTCGCCATTTTCATGGTGTCAAATTCCAGCTTCAGTAGTAAATCTCGTTGCTACTTGTCCACTACGACAGACGCTGCACCACTAGTTATTGGAAGAACGCAGTAATCAGGATCGTCGAATCAAGATCAAATGCGTCTATCTGTAGGTATCTCCTTTGTCTGGGTGTACTCTGTTCGGTCGGGATGACGTGTCGGTAAACGACTGGCGAAAGAACAAATCGCAATGGATGGGAATAATGGCGTGTCTTGCGACTTGTTGTTGTTGTCGTCGCTTATCGGATACGATTGGCCATCAGGATGGACTAGCAAGGCGGAAGGTCATATTGCAGCAGGATGAAGTAGAAGACAACGAAATGGACGTCAATTTGACAGCAGGCTACTGGTTTAACGGCCTGGGTACCTGTGTAACTTTGGTTGGATTTATCGATTCTGAAGAGGCTCACGATAGGGACACCTACCAATATTTGCACGCACTCGCACCTATCGACGGCGAGATGTCTGTTAACAAAACGTAGCGACACCTAGATTATGTAGCTGATTATTTAGCGAATCATAAATTGTTATTTAAAGTCCTATGGTTGATTACTTTATTCGGGCAGTTCTTATAGTCTTTGCAAAATCTTCTTTTGCGTTTGTACGAGGACTATGTATTGCCGGTCTCAGTGGACTGCTTCGTTGCGTTCGTATTCTTAAAAGCAAAGAATAGTTGAATCATTTCACCAATGGGAAATGTGAATGTCTCGCATGTTCCGAGTGACACAAAAGAATAATATAATAACATTACGCTAAAAGTGTAATAGCTCTGTTTGCTTCTTCACCAAATCATCGTGGAACGTATCATGGATATCGAATCGTTTGGTAATGCGCTTTTGTAATCTGTTTGATGGTTGGTCTCGACCATTTCGGCCACTTGATGCTAATCTGCTATTATGCGATTCATAGTGTCGCAATTAAACTCGTTTAATCATTATCATGGACTCTGGGTAGCGGCTTCGGCAGTGTTCTTTTATAGCAAATAAATACCAGGTCAGATTGAGGTGACGCTCACCGTTTCGGCCGATTCTACTATCGATCACCAACTGACTGAGGAAACCATGATTATTACCAGTACTATATTGCTGTGATGCCATCTGGATGTTCTAGAAGCAGCTATAGTTCGGTAGCACTTACGTTCATTACATCAAATCGACACTGCCATCACGAGCCAGCTGCTCATACCACCGCCGCCGCCGCCGATGCTGCTGCTGCTGCTACCGCCGCTGAAGGAACAGCAATAGCCAAACTTGAAGACGCCGAGTGATCGCAATTCGATCGATTGGTGCATTGGTGGCCCAGTGCACGGTGCAATGATCATGACCACGATGATAATGATGACGACAGAATGAAGCGGCGACGCTTCGGAGACAATACTACCGCGTGTGCCGGCTTACCAACCCCACAGCGTCACCCCATCCCCTTCCATCTACCACCAGTTGACGCTGTTGACTGACTGACTGACTGCCCGCTCACCGCGTTCCAAGCGGACAATGCAGCTGTAGGCCAAGATCACGACGATGATCACGCTACCGAAACCACCGCCGCCGCCGCTGCTGCTGCTACTGTTACACCGCGAGTAGGGATTCGCAGTAGCGCCTGCTTGTGTCTTCGCTTACGCAGGTCCCCGTTAGTTGTTCAGCCAAGAAAGATTGTAGCTGTTCGCTCTGCCTCCGTCAACGGCAGCAGCAGCAGCCTCCACATAGCACAAATGTTACAGTCGTTACGCTGTTGTCGGTGGCTTGTTGGTCCTGTGTTGGCGGCATCGGCGGTAGTAGCAACAGCGGCAGTGGTGGTGGTGGTGGCCACTGGTTACGCGTCGGATCGGGTGACCGTCTCTTCTGCTTCGCTCCTGTCTGGCGTAAAGTGTTACGTGAAGAGAGCGACACAAGTCAGGCGAACAGAAGCAAAACCCGAAGCTGAACGAAACTCAGCTCACTGAGCTGGACCGCACTGTTTCTGTGTGTGTGATCGCGTGCGAGGCAAACTGGCTATCTTGTAGTTGTCGGTCGGACTCAGTTGTGCTTAGATTCCCGACGACCTGCGGTTCTAGCAGACCTTATTTTGCTGCTACGAATAGTACTCTACGTTCGTTTCTGCCGCGAGGCTTCACTGGCTTTTGATGCTGTCTGTTACCACAGCTTCTTCAATCCCCAATCGCTTTTGATTGCACCACGTCGAGATACGACGGGGAAATGCTCGCTTAGTCATTGCCTCGCTCCCGTCGTCATCCAGTGGCAACTAGTAGTAGTCGTTTACACTACTGTACTGATCGACTAGGTATCATGTGCATTTTTCTCAGCCTAGCGTACCCGTAAAAGCTTTGGTGTACAGCGGATTGCAGTCCGCTTTCCCCATGATTGAAGGCAATCGATTTGCTTGGTCAAGTAGCAGTATCTTGCAACGGACACCATGGCCTGTTGTGCACAAACGAGAACTACAACCTTCGTATATTTTTACTGACTTAACAATGTTGTAGTCGTCTTCTCCGAATCATCTGTCGGGCACATCGAGTGAGCGTGCGAGGTGTTTGTCTAGGGAAAAAAAATGCATCAAGAGGGATGCCGTTTCCATGGAGTCACTGATATATAGTATCTACCTATCTGTCTTTGGTTTCGTAAGGAAGGACCGTAGTTAAATTTTCAATCTTGCAAGATGGATAGGGGCCTGATGCCGTCGATAGGGCGAGTACAACATGTCTAGCGATAGCTAGAAAGCTTTATGCATGACATCACGTGGTACCGCTTTTCACTTGAGATTGTGTCGCTCAATGACGGTGGCCAGCTTCTACCAGCGATTATTCGTTACTCCCCGTGGTTCATTGTGAGAGATCACAGTGCTCGGCAGACCGTTCCGCACCGCTCTGTTGTTTGCGCCGAGGGACGGCCCAATGGACACCTTCATGGACCGGACGTTTCTTCCCTTACCGATCTGCCCATCTACCTGCTGTTGTTGTGCTGAACGGCTCGCTGTGCTCTGTCACCGTTATCAAATTGCTATCGAAATTTTCGCCCGCCATTTGTACCAGTCTACCGTTACGTTACAGTGGCGGAATTCTCGCTGACCTGACCGACCACCGACGACCAACACATTTCGGGGGGAGGCTATTATTGCCGATAATCATCACCATTATTATTATCACCAACAACATCACCTCCATCTTCGTCTGAAACAGTGCAATCCCCGCCACGAAAACGCTTGTCACATTAGCTGTTAAGGGTGTCCCACTGGCCAAGTGGACAGAGAGAATCGCCGTGGTGGTGACGGGGCTTTGCAAGTCCGCTACTTTACGGCTCCTTTAGCGCTCTCTTTCTCTTTTTCTCCTTCTCCAGAACCTCGGTAATACATAAGCTAACAAGCCACGAGAAGAAGACCACTACCGAAGAGGTCCGCAACTTACGATCCTCAGCTGTTAGAGGCATCAGGACTAACATGTGTTGTTGCTTTTTGCCATTGGGCTCTAGGTGAATATCACTGCACATCCGAAGCCCATCCTTGGAGCGAGATCCAACAGCAGTGGTCATAGTAGTTGCAGTAATAGCAGCTACCGGATTTCAAATACTGTCGAGGCACGGCTTCTATCACGGAGTGATGCTGCTGCTGTTGTTGTTGTTGTTATCACCGGGAGCAGTATCACAGGGAGCACTTAGTAACGATCGTAGTAGTGCTACCATTATTGTGAGACATAGCAGTGTAGTAGTAGTACTAGTTGTAATGGCGGTCGTGGTGGCGGTATCAGGGGTAAAGTATGGATAGGGGATTGCAGTTGAAAGTAGTAGTCATAGCCGTAGCAGTGGTACTCAATGTAGAATAGAGGAAGATACGATAGACGGCGAATAACAGCATCTCGTGACAGCGCACTGGTTCGATTGTGCCCCAGAGTTGAAAACGCAAAAGAGGTGTCCGTCCATTCCTTCGTGGTTGGACCCTGACTGACTGACTGAGTGTCTGTCCGTCCGTCTGTCCGTCGTGTACCGTTCCCGTCCGTTCCGTCTGGGCAAGGAATCAAGCCAGCGAGCAGATTGGCTGGCTGACTGAGTGACTGCGTATCGATGACGAATGGCTGTCGACCGGGCCGGGCGTCGGCAGCTCTGCTGGTCGGTGTCTATCGAAATTTGGCGGGCAACAGTGGCAGCGACAATTGGCCCGACGACAGCTGGGCCATCCAATCTTACACAGTGCACGTACTTTTTTGCTCTTATTCTTTTTCTTTTCGTTGTTCTACACTTGTTGTTGGTGTTGCTGCTGCTGCTGTTGCTGTTGTTGTTGTTGGGGTTATTTTTATCCCCTGTGTGATAGTGGAAGAACGGCTGATGCTCGGAACTAGCGCATGCCGTTCGACGCTGACATCACAGTGTTACACAAACTCACACACAGACCCGCATAGTAGCACACAGACGTACTCTCTCGATAGATAGACAGATAGACGGCAATAACACAAATGGAAGCCTCTATAGTATCGAGTGAATGTCAGTATATTTTTTCCAGTGGGAACGCAACAACAGGATCCCTAGTAGCTGTCGAGCAGTAGTAGTAGCTGGCGGTGCTGCCCTGCCGTCGGCAGCATCCGCACGAACAGCTGGGACGGAAGAAACAGGCAGGTGGATAGCAGCGGCATTTTTTATAGTCCTCCTCTTCTTAGTCGATGTTGACTCTGATGCTGCGGTCACCGCAGTTGGTTTCGCAACTGACGGAGATAAAAGACTGGATGGAACTGGTCGCCATAGTGCAAAGATCGCAGTAGTAGTAGTAGTAGTACTAGTAGTAGTAATAGCGGTAGTCGTTGCCGTAGTAGTAGTGGTAGTAGTACAATGCTACAGTACTTCTGGGCGTTCCTTCCATTCGCTCCGTCAGGTTGTGCAAGAACGAAGAGCGAGAGAGCGAGAGAGAAGGAGGAAGGCCTCCTTGTAGCAACGTCGATGTACAACGGCGTTTTCCAGAGCCACACCGCAGCTTAAAACAGCAAAGGCGGCAGCGACCGCAGCAGCGGCATTGTCGCCAGGGGCCCACTCCAAGTGGAACTCCGCACGAACTCCGTGGCGGCATTCTCTCCATCGGCGTTGCTATGTCCCTCCCAAGTTCGATTCGTCGCCGTCGTCGATCGATGGACGAGTGACCGATCTTCTTCTTCTGTCTGTAGTGGAGTGGGCCACAGTGGATTCACCTCCCTCCTCACCTGGAAATGATCGCATGGTCACCTGTGTTACCGCTGCTGCTGCTGCTGCCGCTCTTGTGATTTTTTTGTATTGCTCCATCGTGTTGTTCCCTTTGATCAATTCACAGGACGGCAGTAGACGAAGTAGTAGTTGTTGTTGTTGTTGTAGTGGAGTTGTGGAAGACGGCAACAGTTCATAATATTAGACAATCACAACCACAGCCGTCAGCACCACCAGCATCACCATCATCGATGGCTCTATATATGCTGCCTATATAAAGGAGTGGAAGAAAGGGACCTGAAGAAGAAGAAGAAGATGTAAGAGAGACTCAACTGAGCTCGGCTGTGCCGCACCATTGATCTGTCCGAAGCTGAGCGAGCGCAATAGCGTCGTATAACAATAGCGGCAGTCGATGAGGAACAGGCCCGAACAACGATGACGAAAGCTATGCCACATTATGACAAGTGAGACAGAGCGAGCGAGCGAGAAAGAAAGAGAAGATTGTCCGATTTTTCAAAACCGATTGATTCTTCATCATTGGACATTGTCGGTGTTTAAGACATTGTCGGTCGAGTGCAACATTGCACAAGATGCCAAGCCCTTTTACCAAACCAGCAGTCGAGACAAAATCAACCGGTTCCGTTCTTTCGCGGTGACCACAGACAATGAAGATACCCCTGCTAACAATACGAACACGAGCTGTTGTCGCAACATGAAGATTCAACTGCGACAACGACAACGACGACGACAACAACAACAATGGACATGCAGAATCCTAGTTTTCAGTCGCTACACAAGAATAATCATACAAATAATAATGCGGCACATTTGATTTAAATTATTTATCTTTTGTTGTCATGACAAGCAACCACGAGCAATGTTGAATGTCGGCTTGTTGTTGCGCTCGTTAAAAGAGATAAATTCGTCTTGCCGATTATTAATCTTGTTCTCAATTTGTGCTACTGGATGAGCACGTCAACAAACTTCTGTGACCGTGGTAGTTGAGTTTAGTGAAACTGTTTTGGAGCGGCGATGATACGATATCTGTTGGTTAGAACTGAAAAAGCTATTGCTGATTTTCACCGTCTTCGGCAATGCCACGTTGTCTCGCCTACCTTTCCTGCTGTTGGGATATCTGTGTCAATTTTACAAATGTCTCTCAGCCAACTCTGTCTGTAAGTTTTGTATGCAAGCTGTAAACTAAAGAAAAAAATGCCGAAAGTATTAAGATGCTACGTAGCACATGTAAACTACCCCTATTTCCATATGCTCATATACGATGATGCGCACACAGAACGAGACTTTAGAGAAGCTCAGGAGAGATGGTGTCATCGTACTGATTCATTTCATTAAATCATTCCTTAGATAAAGCGCATTATTATTATTCCAGTCAATTGATGGGTCCTGGCCGCATTTTTTGACGATCTACAGCGCGAGTGTCTCACTTCATCGCGTAAAGAAGGAATGGATGGATGGATAAATTCATTGCTCGATGTTCATGATGCGCTGAACGAGGCTGTCAAAAAAGGCGCGTGCCTGGAAGAGCAAAATACGGTACTTGGCAGCAGCAGCAGCAGCAACAACAGGAACACGACGACGAACAACAGAATGTTCGCTGGAAACGAATGCTGTCCCAGATGAAGGAGCTACCTATAATAATATAATAGATAGATATAGATGGATAACAGTTGATCGATGTTAACAAGGCGTTTGATGATGAGTCTCCTCATCCCCTCACTGTTCACTAGCTACTATTCGAGTTTAGTGGCGGCTATTCGTCACCTGTCTTTCTTTCTTTATTTCTTTCTTCCTCCACCAGCAGAAGGAGGAGGAGGTTGCCTGGATGGATGCCAATGGGAGGGCGAACGCCAATTACGCTGCTGACTGCTTGTTGTTGTTCTTGCTATGGCCATTGTTGTTGTTGTTGCTGCTGCTACACTAGCTGATCAGTCGGATCCATTCATCGATACAGTCATTTATTTTTCGACAACAAAGGTGAAATCTGCAAGTTCTCTACAAGTCGATTTTGAATATAGAAGCAATGTCATCTAACTGGGATCTCTGCTGTCTGTCGCGATCCTTTACAATCGCTCCACATGAATACGGTAGATAGTGAGTGGTACGTGCGCGTGGCCGGGCGCGCCGATTCCACCGGCGCACATCGATGGAATAGTTTGCGGCCGTTGCTGCTGCTGCTGATGATCAGTAGATGCAGAGCCAATATCTGCAGTGGACTTACGTCAAGTAACTGCATCAGTAGCAGCATACAACAAGCTCTACATTGTTATTGGTACGTATGGTGGTGTAACGAATGTGGCCCTGTCAGACATCAAATCCGGCGGCCACCGCCGTGTTTCTTCTCAAATCATCATTCGTCGCGGCGTTCATCTCCGCATAACTATATGCACACACACACACACGGAGACACTCCACACACGAACATTCATACATACACCTGATGATGATGATGGAGATTCGACATGGATTGATCCCGAGCCGGTCAGAGCTGAGTTGAGAGAGAGTATTGACGAGAGGACTACACTCATTTTTCTACGCGAAACGAGAAAACTGCGGAGAGCAACGATATTGACAGCAGCAACGTTACAGTTACGGCTTGCTTCATGTTTGTTGTTGACCATCGAGCAGCAATGGTTGTCAGCAAGAGACCTCTCTCTCTCTCACTCAGCATCTGCCAATAGTATTAACCAACAAGGAGCCACCACAACTCGTAGTGGCAACAGCAGCAGCAGCAATAACAGCCGCACCAGCAGTAAGGACCACCACCATCTAGTGTTATATATGGCACTTCTAACGATACCGGTGGTGGTGGTGGTGGTGGTGGTGGTGGTGCCGGTACCACCACAGAGCGGGGGAGCTAATTCCCCTTTGATGACTTGGCAACTTATGCTTAGAATGGCTGGCGATGCCGATATTACGATTTTGTCGTCGCCGATGTCGGAGGTGGGTCTGTGTCTGTCTGTGTCGGCCTGCTCTTTCGTAACCGGCGCAACAAAAACAACAACGACAGCTAGTAGTAGTAGCACCGCCGTTGGTTCGCTACAATAGTGTGCACCAACGTGAGTGAACGTCGAAAGGCCACTAGCTAAGCTGCCTCTGCCGCTGCTTCTACTCCTCCCGTGATGAATCCTCGCTTCGAAGACGACAACGAGGGACGAGCAACGAGATTTTTTTTCATTCCTCGCTTTTCGCCTCTCTGGGTCGTTCATCCATCCATATATCCATCTCTCTCTCTCTTACTCTATCGTCAATATATTGTTGCGAGGAAAGGTATTTTGACTTCTGGCAGTAACAGCAGCAGCAGCACCACCACCAGCAGCAGCATCAGCAGTCACATACTATTACAACTACTGAAGTGACGACAGAGGCTCTGTCGCAGCAATAGCAATGCTCGCTGCTGCTGCTGGTGTTGCCACAACGTCGTGCTGGTTCATATCTTATTTTCTTTTTTTCGTTTCTGATGTCGATATCGTCCTCCTCAGCAACTCGTCATGACGAGTCGCTGTCAGGAGGGAGCAGGGTATGCCCGAATGAGGGCGGTGATGGGAGATACTAAGCTCGTGTCACCGCTGCTGCTACTGCTAATGATGTGCTTTGATTATTTTCTCTCTCCTTTATCGCTCTATAAATCGTCATTCTTGAATAGCAGCGTAATTCTACCATAGCCGAAACAGCACTCGCTGTCGTCATGCCGATATCGCGTAGGCCGAATGCGTGGGGCCCTTGACAAGACGACATTTTATTAAATATTCGGTTTCGAAACGGTTTAGATTTCGTCCAATTTCAGCGGGAGTGATGAAGAAGGAAACGCTACACGTGTGACTAATTCGATAGTCAGAGCAATCATAGTCGCGCGGTGTATAATTTCGATCGATTAATTACAATTTGTAAATAAATGTACACAGCATCGATTCATTTTCGAATTATATGAATGTACTATAATACACTTGTTGTTGATAGTTGTCGTCGGGCCTTTCGTATACATGTCGTTGGATCCCTTTCAATTTTGCGATTGCCCGACATGGTTCTATTGTAGCTGGGATCAAATGAATTATTATTATTATATAATTTATGAAACAAACAAAATTTACATTTCCATATAGCCACTGGACGCATTCGATCGTAGTCAGCGGTGGTTGTCTTCTCTATCGATTTAACTATATCTATCTATCTATTATATTTGTGGGTTTTGTATGCGTGACAACAACATCCCGATCGCAGCAGAGCCACGAACAGAGAGTGTCCCGGAAATCACCTACAGAACAGAAAATAAATATGGAACCGTTGTTGTTCTTTGCGTATCGCTTCTCTTTTGCTCTATGAATCACTCGCTATGTACGAGTAGACCACGATGTAGTGATGTGGCTGCTGCTGCTGTCGGGCTGCACTAGTTAATAGATGGCTTACAAATGAACTGATGTTCTTGTTGTTGTCGTTGTTATTGCTGCTGCTGCCGCCACCGCCGTTGCCACCATCGCCGTCGTGTTTGGATTGCCGCAATCGTGGTTGGCTGTATGATGACTGTGATCACATAATTGTATTGTACGAAATGTGGCCGCCTGCAGATTTATGCTATTTGAAGGCTTGCCCGAGTGTGGCTGTGAGATCAGTGACCACCGACCATCAATCAGTGAATCGCATTTAAACACTCGAATCCACTCGAATGCTCGTGGAAATATTTCACTGTTATCTAAACTTCATATATACAGAACAGAGCACATTCTCTACAATGGCACCATTCTCATAGTGGTTTATTGGAATGTTCATGGACTATGTCTTGCGAACATAGACTTTGTGTATGTTGTTGCGTCGCTGCGTGGATGCAAAGACTTTTTTCATTGTTTTGCCTAATTAAAACATATTCCTAATGTGATACTGCGTGTTATTCCTGTTGTGTTATGGTCGCGTGATTAAGATCGTTCATCGAGCAAGCCCTTGATCACCTTGCATTGCCTCCTCTCATTAAGGATATCGGAAATGATAGAGAAAAGAAACATTGTTAAGATTACTTTTGCATTTCGTACTAATGTTGACCTCTGTAGACACTGTCTGATTGAGTACCAAAAAAGAATGATTAGGGCGGCGATTGGTATCCACTTCTGAGAACTGAGGATTTGTAATGACCGCCCGAACAGAGCGAAGCTTCCCTCGATTTGCTTGTTATCTATTTTTTTTTGCCAAATATACACAACATCTATGCAGCTATCTATTAGACATGCTCATATTTGACTTGCAGACAGTACAACGAAAATATCGAAAGCAAGCACAATCAAATCTAATTCAGATGTATTAGCTGAGCTCAATCTTTTCCATTTTTCCTGCTTCTTGTGATGTTGGTTATTTATTTCCGCTCGGTCGATGTTCATATATTGTTGTTGTTGTTTGTTAGCACGACTGTCACCCCAATCACACCTACTTACAGTGGGCCTCTTTCGTTAGCAGGGAAAATCTTGTTTTATTTTGGCAGTTCGTGAGTAGCTGGATTGCGTAATGCCGTTTGCTGAATGAAGCATATGATCTGCTGCTGCTGCTGTTGTTGTTGTTGTTGCGGTTACGCTTCTCGCCGACTGTTGTTGATCGACGACCCACATGTGCGAGCAACATTTAGCCTGAATAATCAGATTTGCCCGTACTGTAAGAGAGGGAGAGAGAGAGAGAGACGAGACGAGATTCAAGTCAATAAAAATTAATAGTTGCGTTCTTCTACTATGAATGAATAAATGATTGACCTCCTGTCGGTTGGTCTGAGGGCTTATGCTCTCAACCGGGTGATCGACCAACCAATGAACTTGTCTGATCAATGTGTGATAGGCTCACCAAACAACAGTTGTGCTCACATGTGTTTAACAAAAATTTAAAGTGACAAGATGTTCAAGAATTCTATTGCAAATATAGTGCGAGATTGCTGTGCCCACAAATCCAACTTACGATCATCGACGGGTTGATCCTTTACTGATATAACATTCATTTTTGAGAGCACATAGTCAGTTGACAGAGTCCACCTTTACAAGAAAGTAAAAAATTCTGTACCAGTGTAATCCGGCAACGCTACAACAGCATCAACCCAATAATGATATTAATAATAATAATAATAGTAATAATAACAATTCTAGCATACGTAGCAAAACAAATCTTTTGGGCGTTTACACTTTTCGTGGAGAAGTGGCTTTGAAGCGAACCATTCAGAGCAATAGTCTCCTTGCCAGTTCAACGAACATAATGGACAATGACCAAAAAAATTGTTTCAGCATCTATAATAGTGGTGGTCGCTTCAATAGTGGTGATCTATTCTGTTATATTCCGTGTATCTATTATGTGTGTGTGTGTACCAATTGTGTATTACGACCTCATGGGAGGTCGTACTGTTCCGCACTTCTAGTTATAGAAAAGTGCCACGAATGATTTATCTGTACTCTCAAGTGATTTGTCTGATAAACAGATCAACAATCGTGCGACGTAGAGACACAATCGGGACAGAAAACTCCTATCTTTTATTATATTAAGTTGAACATTTCCAGCATCGTATGGTCTAGGTGAATCTAACTTCTACGTTTCATATCCACACATTACTGCGTTTATAGCGACCCCATAAATCGGTGTGGCTTTTTTGAATATCATGAGCCAAAAAGGTTTTTCTTCCAAACCGCATAGAGATCTTCACAATGTGCTGTGTAAATAAAACGAATGATTATTATTACAATGTTTGTACAAGAAATTCTGCTTCAATACCAACCGCGGCTTTTCTATCAGTCCCCTTCGAGTACGGCATGTCACATATCCATGAAGCTGCGCATCTGGTAACAGCAAATTTTCGTGTGAATAACATGGTATCTAATAGCGTGAGTACGCTCCCCGTTAGGTGGTGCCATAAATCGTCTACGAACGCGTCAACACAAATAGACTCTCGCGGGCGAACGACAAAAAAAATCTCTTTCGCCAAAGGTTCCACAGTTATTGAAGCTGTAACAGCCGTCAGTCGGTCTCAAGCTAATAGTATTTGTTGCTTGTGCTGCTTCTGCTGTCGAAGCCACACTCTTATCTCCAAGTATCTGTTTCCGAATGGATCTTTCATTGTGATTGCGCGATTACTTCAGCTCACCTCTTCGCTCTAAGATTGTCCCGTCTCCCGTCGTAAAGTTTTACTCATGTCCATCCGAGATAATATCATATATTGGCCCGCCCCTGCTGTTGCTGGATCGGTCTCATCAAACGATTGTCGCGGTATCGTCTCTCATAAGGCGACCATCAGCGGTTCGATAATACCCCATTGATTGTGACGCTTGTAAATAAAGAGCATGCTTGCAACCAGAATGTTATCAGCTCACACGGCCTGAACTCGTCTTTGAACGAGTACGTCTCCGACGAGCGGTGCGAGTCGATCAATAGTGCTACCCCGACCATCGATCGCCACAATGTGACACTCAATATTGTCTCTGATCGCCGGCAACGATCGTCGAACAGGGAGAAGTCAACGCCAACAGTGAACGACAACAATGTACAATTACTTCTTGCAGTCCCCGTTCCCTTCGAACTCCGCTGAAATTGACACACTCTCTAAACTAGCACATGTAGTATAAACACGTTGAGATTGTGAATTGCAGCTGGACAATCGTAAAGTTGGATCGTAAAGTTTCGATCGAGCCGAAATTGTTACCGAATTGGCGAATTGTTACCATCCAACAGGCAGAAACGACGAACGAATTTTAAAGTCAACGTGATTTATGTCGATTCTATGGGGCAATAGACAGTAGATATTTGTAGCAGATCAAAGATTAGTGTCGCTAATAATTGGTGTTATTGGCACCTCCACGAATGATTCTACCTTCGCAAGTGATGTTTTAGTCGATGCCAGAGTTGTTTAGAAAGAACAAAAACTGCAGAAAACTTCGATTCGTGCCGACACTAGCGAGCAGAATTACGTGCGTTTTGTAATATAAACAAACTCGTTATCCCATTTGTTGATCATCTCGGGTGTGGTCAACGATTTCTGTTGCTGTATACGTCTATTGCTTGCCAGCAGGCTTGCTACTAATGATTCTATAAGATTACGATGTCATTGTTAAGCCGGCTAATGGTAAACAACTCGAGGGGCCAGTGGCCAAATTGATCTTTGTCTTTAGCTCTTTAGCTTCCTTTAATCCAAGTTAGCACTATTTCGTGCTTAGTTTCTGTGTACCCTTTCATCCGGATGATATATATATATATGTATATATAAGCAGATGTCATCGACTGACTGCCAGCTTACGTGCGTCACATACATACTTCTATCAAAGTATTCAAGTCACGTTACATCAGTCAGATGGTCCTTAGTAAACAGCCACTGCCTCAATCTTGCGAGCATTTAACACTTGCTCACGCTAGCAGTAGCATCCCGTGTCTCCCGTCAGTTGACCACCACCGCCGTTGTTCGTGGGTGCCAATTGAATTGCTCCAGGCAAAAGTAGGCAATGAGAGATGCGTGTTGCGCACGAGTGCCAAAATAGCCGGTAAGTTCTGATTTGCCAGGCTTACCGGGTCTGTCAAACTGAGCAGTGCACAGTGGCCACCGAAGCTACCAAACGCCGGTGGCGGTAACAGCAGCAGCAGCAGCAGTATCCAGCTCGTGGTCCAGTGCCAATCTGTGCCATTACATCTGGTTACCCATCTATCTACTTTTCGCACTCTCTCTCTCTTTTCGTCTGACGACTACTGCTGTTACTACTGCGTTTTACCAGCCGCTGTTGCCGGTGGTTAACATCTAGCAGAACCCGGTATGTCTGTGTATGCATGTGTATGTGTGTCCTGGTGAAGGAAACCATTCGCGATTACCTCGCGTCTCAATTGTCGAACAAGGGCACACTGCTCAGAGGACTCACTGTTTACTGTCTGATGCTGCACCCAGTGGCTGAACGACACGGCGGCCGCAATTCGCTTTGCGACGATTCGCTCATAGACTTAAATCAGTGGCACCACAACTACCAGTGGCCGAAGGAGAAGGGTGCCCGGGAAGGGGAAGCTTCACTTGTGAAATCGTCAGACCCGCGACAGGCGACTCCATGTGTAACCGTAGTAGCGGACTGCGGTCCGCGAAGCCGTTTGGTCAATCAGCGACGCTGACTGAAGGCTTACTGGCTTGTGGGCTAACCGAATGACTTAGCGACAGCAGCTTTGGATAACAACGACGATGTTGGAGGACTGCAGGACTGGTTCCGTTAGCCGTTTAGCTGTTCTGCAGGACCCACACGCTATCGCCAACGGCGGTAGATTCCGCTGGTCGTAGTGTTGTTGTTGTTGCTGCTGCCGGAGGTGGGTTGGCGCTTTTGCAACTTCTTCTGCTTCGCCGCCTACTTCTGTAGTAAGAACTAATGCTGACGACAATAATGATAGTCTGTTCGTTGCTTAGCCGAGACGTGAGTGAGCTTCGAGGGATGAGGTCCCATAGAACTTTAGACTTGGTGACCAGGGAAGGCCAGCGTCTTCGCTCACAGACTGCCGTTTGAGTTGTTGGTATCTCCACTACCGTCGCTGTGTCAGCCACTACCGTTTGACCTGCTTGGTTGTAACGGTGGACGCGTAGTGGTGGCGGCGGCAGTAGTGTGTCGCCACTTCGCGAAGTGGGGGGTGAGGTTGAGGTGGTGGGTCCCCAGGGGAGATCTCATTGTCACCGCCGCAAGAAGAGAGAAGCTTGGCGCATCATTCGGATCGTCTGACATGAGGCGACGGACCGTTTGCGAGCATGCCTCCCAGACGCCCGCCTTAACGCACTGCAAACTTAGTTGGCTCGAGTTTCTAGCCAGCGGCGTAACTAGGTAACGCGCGACCGCACCGCACTGCTTCGTCTCCTGTGGCTCAATCGAACAGACACTGAAAATCGGTGACTACAACAAACAACAAGAGCTGCAACAGTTGATATTAACAATACCAGTGGCTTGCTACACAACAAGTAGACAACTTTTGAATCGCATCTAATCTACACTGAATAATCAAGGAAAATATAGGGATGAGAAGCCATGTAGTATAAACCTGAACTTGATTGATTGAAATTAAGTTTCTACTTCACAGACAATCTTCACAGATTGTTATATGGACAATGTCTATGTCTTTCTTTAGTTAACAAGTCCGAGGTGTAATTCATAATACCACGGGATCATGTAAGTCATTTGGGCAGTAACGCCGGTCAGATGCGGAGGGCTGTATTTTCAATACATCACAGCATCTGGAGCTAACCCCAGAGAAGAAGGGAACTATTTGAAGAAGATCAACTTATGTATTGTTATCCACCTCACCCCACCCCCAAACAGCCTCGTGCGAGACCGAGTGACCCACACAGATAGCAACTATTATTATTATTATTTTTATTATTATTGCTACTGTATACTAGACTTCACAATCGTCGCACGTGGATGAGACAATGCGGAAGTATCAAGCAATACTATTCGGGTGACATTTTCTCCCTCGAGCAATGCTATGATAGAACGACACACCTGATCTGGCGGGGAAACCTCTAACTTTTACTTCATTGCTTCGTAGCAACGGGCTAGCTAGTGTGACCACCTATTCGGCCCCACGCTGGGGCAAACCCTATCTGGTTAGCTGGCATATGCTGATATAATATATGCATATGAGAAATGTCATTACGGTGCTTTGATGTCGCACAAGTGAACACCGCGAACGGTCGTTCGAACACACCTCCCGTCATAGCATGGGAGTCGCCTGGAGCGACGTTTTCACAGGACAGTGAATGGCGACTAGCAGAGTAGTTTCCATCGTACGTTCCTATAGAATAACAATTACATCGAGGAAAAACCGTTCCTTGGCAGGTAGCTATTGTTAATGGCCAGCTGGGAAGCTACCATAGAGCAGCGTAATGAAGGTACAGTTCGGCTATTTGCTGAACATCGACGATCAAAGAATAGATAATAATAATTATTGATTTGCCGAAGCTTCCCTTCACCGAAGTCAGTATTATTCAATTGGCCTACGCCTCATGAAATATTATGAATCATTGAATTGTGAACAGCGTATTCACGTGCGGTCTTTTCATTTTTCAGGTAAGAGAGATGATGAATTGACATTGAAGGACAATCTCGACAACCTACCACTCATTTCTGTTCGTAGCTGACAACATGTCGATTCAAACTTGACTCCGTCTTGGTATGGCTTTAAGTTTACGTTAATTATAACCGCACGTATATAACCACAGCAACCTTTATGTTGCTACAAAGCACATTCATATATTTTTTTATCTCTTCCGATGCTGTATCCATCGTCTGCAACCGCATCATATCCTAGTGAAAGACGACTGTCTCAGGGGGTTCGCTTCTTGTTAAAGAAAAAACACATGTGCACTGCCTGGGTCAAATGAAAACCATTTTTCTACTGTTGCTAGCAATCGGCGTCTGGATGTGGCCTGGAACTTGGCGCAACTAGACTCGACAGCCGATTATCATAGCCGAAAACATTGCCAGCAAGTGTTTGTTTGTTAGCTATTTGCATCGTATATTCTGCATCTGGTAATCTACCGAAAGATTATTCATCTTGATTTTTCGATGTTTCGCTACTGTTCACTGCAGACAGCGAACTGTGATTTCTTGTGTCGTGGTGTTTGTTACGATGGCCTCCTGTTGTGGGTCGACTCCATTGAGCGTAGCGGCTTTTAGATCTATTATGACTGCGGTTGACCTGCGATGCCTGCCTGATCTCGCTGAGACGATCCCTCGACAAGAAGATGCCAGCCTCGGCCGCGGGCGAAATAAAGCTAACATAGATATCGGCATCGCCGTCGTCGTCTGAGTTATAATACGTTGTCGCACATTCGGGTATCTCCAGTGTTAGTTATAGGGAGGCGAAATGCGTTACGCAATTGTGGTCCCGTGCAATTGTCTCTAAGGGGCCCCCCATGGCAGTGTTCTTGAATGGTTCAGGCTTATTTTTTTGTGGCCACTGAACTGAACGAGCCAGCGCACACCTGCTTACGATAGTGAATTGTATGGTACCCACTCACGGTTTACTATGAAGTGTTAATTATCAGAGTAGCTCTTGTCTTTTTTATCTCTCGAGTTCATAATTTTGGCAGCACACTTAGACGTTGTGTGATAATACCTGCAACTTTTTTGGACGCGCCACCTGACGACGTTTAAAACTAATCCATTGATCTCAATATCAGGGATGTTGCTCAAGCCCTTCAAGCGAATAGGCAATTTATGCAAGGTGATGCGGAAACATATATTTAACAACTTATCACCCTCGCCACCCGACAAATAGGCCATCCATGCAAGATGTGTGCTATACATTCGAACCAATTTCATGTGTGCAGGCGTTGGATACCAAAGCGGGGAATTTGACACCTGCTTTTGTTTAGCTATCGAGTTTTGGCCACAGAAATTATATGAACTACTAAACTCGGAAGCAACAAGCTGCCACTAAAATTTCATGATAAGTCGAATATATTGTTCTTATTCAAGTGTTTGAATCAGGCATAAAACTCTGCACACAGGGGATCGGCTTATACAGAAATGAGCAAGCACTTTCTAGCGACTTCGTTGCCCGCGGAAACGTGAATCGTTCGTGTTGTTCTGTGTTCGGTTCATTGCGCAAGACGGTTTATTATTTACGCGTTCGTCAGCATCTTCAGCTTATCCGGTACCTGCTTCGCCGGGCAATGCGGGTCAAGCTCGCCGACAGTAGCGATGCACAAACGTGCCCGAAGGGCACCGCAGCGTGAACGAATCGAGATCTTGAACTTGACCAACAACATGGCGAAACCTTGCCCACGCTTGACCGCCCCAGTGCCAAGATAGTTCCATTGCATTATTGAGATCTGGGTGATGTTCACATAAGGCGCCATAAAGTTGGAACGTGTTAATTCGCGTAATTCGTAAGAAACAAAGAACTCTGTTATATATAACGATCGTAGGAGGACATAACACTGACTCATTGTGTTCGATAGCGATGTTTGTGTGATACATTTGATCAGTGTCAACTTCGATATCTACGTGTACAAAGCATTGGAGTAAATGATTAAATGAGAAATGCCAAAAAGGCTGACACCAAGAGGAGGTGCTGATCTTCAACTATCTAGCGATTAAGACTCGTCTCCTCCATAAGAGCAATCATTTACTCGAATATTTCTCTTCAGTGATTGAATTTGCTTAGGCTAATTCAGCCTACTCGAGTTGCAAATAATATCAGACGAATAGTGTTCGCTCTGCATTGTAGATTGCTATCCAATTCTCGCAGGGATGTCCGGTGGTGACACCAATTCGGTATCATCCCTCGCCCTCAATACTCAAATATTGGGTAACACACTCGTACGAACTATTACTCGACTATCTCTCTCTCTCTCTCTCTCCTCCCATTTCTCTCTGCGATTTGGTAGTAACGTCACCGCCTTCGCTTGTAGCAACGCTAGTAAATTCACACGAGAATTTACAAGACCCAGATGCCGCTGTCAGGAAATCTTTCTAAACCAACCCCAGCGCCGCCGCCGCCGCCGCTTTGTCGAGTGAGTGCATAAGTGAGAGTCCTGTACCCAACGCGACTCCAGTTTGATGTAGTCCAACCGTTTACATGAGGCCAGCGGAACATTTTTCGTCATTCCACCTATCTTCAAAATTTTCTGCTTCTGTTTCAACCACTAGGTATTTGTGCGTCTGTCAATGAGCTCCATATATGCAGCCCAAATGGTGATCGCACCCAACACAAATCGCGACTCTTGGGTCTGTGTATGTCGTGGTGTGTATCAGCCTGGGCCATGTTGACTGTTGACTCGCGGACAGAATGACTGGCCTCAACGTCCACTCGCGATTCGTCGTCGTTGGTCTTCCCCCGGTCCGTTTGCTGCCGTCTCGTTCGGGCCATCATTTGTAATCGTGCTGGGTGACTCTGCTGGCTCTCTATCTACTTGTCTGGTTGGCCGGCTTCTGTTTTTCGCTCTGTGACGGTGGCGACTTTGCAGCAACGGTAGCAGCAGCAGCAACGTCATTTGTTTGTTCTTGTAGTTTTTGAATGTTTACAATTTTTAACGCGGATGACGCCGACAACGACGCGATGGCAACGACAACTTTTACAATTACACACTCCCGCCGGTGATGGCGGCAGTGGCGGCTGCAGCAGTGGCGGCTGCAGCAGTGGCGGCACCGTTTCGTCACTTGTTCCTCGGCTTTCTGTTATTTTATTTTTTCGCTATTCTGCCTCTTTCGGTCGCTCATTTTCTTTCGCATTTTCTCCTCTGTCTATCACTGTGCAATCTTGGAAAACGCAACAACAGCGGTGCCTTCGAAAGAGTTGGATGCTCTGAGTTGAGCTGCCGCTGGCGGGGGGAGGGGGGGGGTGTCCTATCAGGCGCTCACCTCAGGTGGGGGGAACCATCTTCCCACGTTGAGATAATGCCGCTGCTGCTACCTCCAAAGTGTTGATAACGATCGGGCCTAGTGCTACCACTGATACCGCCATTGCGACGACGGCGCGGTCTACTCCTCTCCTTTATTTTTTCTTTATTTCTTTAAAGACTGTCACATAACGGCTGGGCAGAAATGGAGACAGGGCCGCGCTGGTGCGAAAACTATCCTGCCCGACATCTATCTATGTATTATAGAAAGAAAGAAAGAGAGAGAGAGAAAGGAAAAAAAGCACAACCGAGTTAAGGTTCGAATGGGAAAGTCAGAAAGGCACCGGTTTCGTGGACCCATATTCATACGGTGTTGGCTAATAGAGTTAGAGCGATAGGGGCGGGGGATAGTTAAACGCAGATACGTGGCAGAAAAGATAACTAGATACATAGACGATTCAGCTGAAGTGGTTGTAACTAAACAACCGTTATAATGTGAGTCATTTATGAACGGTTGCTCACAGCCCAAAACACTAACATTAGTTATCGTGCGTCAACAATAACAATAGTGATGATGTGAATAATACGAGCTTCCGTGTCTCTTGTTGCCGCTACGGAATAGCAAAATAACCGCATTACGACGTGACGCTTCGTACAGGTCTAAATGCCATTCATTTGTTAAGCCTTAGCCGTCGCTGAATGGACCGCTCTATCAACGCTATGAAATTAATAGTCTGGAGATTGCACACACAGAGCATGATAACGGTTGACATTAAAATAAAAATGTCAACTACTTGGCTCTCGAGACGAGCACTTAATGGTTCTCGACCCGTTTCAATCCAATTCCTACTGTCGATGGAAATGCTTCAGTGCCTCGGTTTTTGGAGGACCAACGTTGATAGGACCTTATGCGCACCGTTGTGAGATATTGAATTCGACGATTATGTCGATAGTAGCTAATCGGTTCTGGCATATCAGAACCGTGATTAGAATTGATCGAAATTGCTTCAAAGCGGAAATATTCGTCTTTTTGGCTGAGCACAAAAATATAATCAGCAGGTATAATTGTATTTCTGTGTGGTCAAGTCTAGTTAATTATGTTTGATTGAATGTTTAAATACGATCTCACCTGTAAGCCGCTGTGAGTGGTCAGCGGCAAGCCTTTGCTTTTATATCTTGAGCTATTAATGAAGGCACAACAATCTTTTTGTTTGACGCAAGAAAGTACTGAAAGTAGCACACCTAAGGAGCTCAAGGCGCTTAGTCCTCCTTCGAGTGCCGTAAGCACATGGAAGGGACCACAACAATGGTGGGTAACCAAGGTGTATTAAAGCTTGAAAAAAGCGAGCGCTATCTTCCTTCCAGTGCGAGTGAATTGAGAACGGCGTCATCACGCTTTTGGTACGCGGCTCGAAATATACCAGCACTTCTAGTGCTACGATATGTATAAGCAACTAATTATGTTTCGGGACGGAGTAGTATAATTAGTTCCACGGTCGAGGCTAAAAGTTGCAGTCGGTTGTCCATGTCGATCATATGGCCTATATGAGCAAATGCAATAGCCTAATTTATGCTGCTTTATTGCTAGCACTCAACCGAACCTCACTAATGCAACCTGTATAACTAAATATCACAATTCGATATTAACGTAATATTTATTCATAAATAGTACTTATTATTCGTACCATTAATACTGGCACGACGTCAGCTTTCGAGTTCGTATCATTACGGCTTTCCGGGCTACGTGTTAGTGCCGATTGTACTATGTAGTTTCAAGACGAGTGCTCTAAAGAATCGATTCGCAACCATGGTCGTGCTGTCACTATTTTAGAACGTGAAGAAAACCACCTCGCTTTGGGCTAGTTGTCGTGCTGACGAGAAATACATGCAAATCATAAAATGTTTTCTGCACTCCGATATGAGCATAGGCTGTTGTGGCTGTACAAATATAGATTGACCTCAGTTTACTATCATATATTTGCATAAACACATCTGGTGAATTTATTATGCCATTGATTTACTCGGAAAGCTTACAAAGCTCGGCACATATACATTCATGTTCTCCTTCTCGCTCAACAGAGAGAACAAAATCAAATTTTCCTCCAGGTGCTTCCGGTGGCCAGCTGTATCTATCTATCTATTATACATATTTATCTATCTGCTTGAAAGCAATGAAGCAGCTAGAGCTGCTTCCTCTTTTTTCTTCTATTTTCTGGCGACAAAGACTATTCATGCATAAAATAACCACCGCCGACAACGATGAACCGTTGCGCTACGAATTGTGTACTCTGGTGCAGACAGATGAGTAACACAGTTATTTTTTTGGGGCGAAAATGATTCCATCGTTGTTAGCAATAGCAGCATCGCTTGCTTAGCTGAGGCGGCCCCATTCGGTCCATGAAGAAAGCAACGAAGTACCGTGAAGTGTAATGGCCAGCCACTCGCTGGTGCTGATCTCTCGCGTGCGTATTGGTCTCTGCTCGGATGCCGGTGTGCCCTTCGATGCGTTTCGATGGTCGAACGAAAGCCAGGACAGGGCAAGGCAATGCTGCACGCTCGTTGTACAGCGACGCACATGGGGAAAATTATCTGCTGCTTCTGCTCTGGCTCCTGCTGCTATGTACATTAGTGTCTGTATTTCGTCATATCCAATTCTACGTGAATCTCCCATCTCCTTGTTCAGCAGTGGCTGCGGCGGCAGTGGTCTCTGTCTCAAGAGCCCGTACGATGGCGAATACGTATCTACTTTTATGCACACATTTCCGTATATGCCAGAGCTCAGAGCACGAACGGGTATACTGAGACACGACTCAATCCATAAATTCGCCAAATCGAATGTAGCCAATGATTCTGTTGTTGCTGCTGCTGGTGCCTCTGGCGGACTGCAGGTCTCGAAAAATTTCATCTTCGTCACTCGACCACTGGGCCCGCAGGAACGAGTAACAAGCATCGAATATGATCATCGATGAAAAGCAATGTCGTGCTTCACCACCAGCAGCCGGGATCGGTCGAGTTCTTCTACATTGGCTATCGTGTATAGGCTGCACAGCGAACGCGTAGAGCAGACTCAGGCTGGGTGGTTGCTTATCAAATGGTTACGAGAACATAACGAGAAATGTTGGCGACTCTTGAGGAAGTAAAGAGATTTACGTTGCACACTTGCTCAAATATCCCCTATTGATTGCTGTTATGCAACACCAAACTCTCTTAATATGGACGTTTATATATATATATATATATATATATATATATATATATATAGGTCCTGTATGGTAGCAGTATGGATGCCATATTGACCCCAAAAGAGAGAAGTATTTAGTAATTATATCTGGATATATTATTAGCGGAGGTATTCATGGAATTTCATCTCTGAATTGCCTGTTACTGCCACCATAACAGAGACCGTTATAATAATAATAACGAAATGTGATGCTGCTGCTGCTGCTGCCATAGTTGGCAACATGATGAATGTAATTATTATCATAATGATCACTATTAGGTGAGATATTTTGCGCGGCAATTTTAATAGAAAGCGTTTTAACGAGTAAAGTAGCCTCGGATGGGTTCACCGGCAAGGTTCATAATAGACTACAATAATTTGATGCACAAATGTCTTAGCTGACATCATACGATGTGCAACATACCGTCGTCTAAAGTACAGCGGCCGTGAAATTCTTCTGAATCTGCTTATAAAGCTTACATAATGACGAATATAAAATGGCAAGAACACCAATACAAGTTAGCTTAGCATAGACGTGACACAAATGGATATATGAATGGTGAATGTTCAATTGTTGCTCCTCGATAGAGCGACTATATCTGGCTATTCTCCCACACCCCACCTAATCCACGCCCTAAAAAACATTCGCAAAGGTGTTTGCATTATAGAGTATTATGAAATTTGTTGTAATATTATGAAAGAGGGCCAAATTTTCAAATTGTTCCTTCGTCGCCGCGTGCGTGCGTGACTGAACGTCCGTTGCTGGGGTCGGGTGTTACCGACGCAACGGGGTTCCATTGCTTTGCCTTCCACCCCCTCTGCTTTGGCGATGGATTACCTCGGTCTCGACCTGGTCTGGGGGTCTGCAACAACAGCTAATCAATCCAGCCAGCCAGCCAGCTATCTATCTAGCTGTGAGACGGAGGCGCTGACCGAACAGATCTTCTCCTGTGAACTTCTGAACGGCGACTAGCGGCATCGCCGCCGTTGATCCGCATTGATTCCTTCACAGGTCTAGCGTTCCTTTACACCGTATGGACTCATAGTGACAGCCAACAACATACACACAGCCTCCCGGACGAGACTGGTCAACAAGTACTAGTACACACACGAATATATACATGTGCATAAAGATATTAGTACCTCCGAGCCTCCAGTGCCGGTCGTCAGAGGAATGATTCGAAAAAATACGGGATGAGACCGATTCGACAAGAGATTAGGAAGAAGGGAGTATCGATGGAAGCATTACATAGACTACGCGTGGTAGTGGTGGTGGGTCGATCAACCCGGGCGACGTCGCCCGAGGAATTAGCATGCGAAGAATTCTCGTTTCTCGAGGAATGGCCGTTAGGTAGCCTGAATATTGAATCAACAGTAGGTACACGTTTCAGCTGGTTTATAGGTAGATATGAAACATATCGATCTCATGGTATGGTTATGAGAAGAAGATGCGTCAATGGTAAAAATGAGTGATGCGAGAAGCCCACAAATAGTAAAAAGAAAAGCGTACAAAGTAGAAATGAATGGTTGGTTTGGTTACCCAGCTGTCGGATCGTTTACATTTATATAATAGCTATCTTGATCGTTCGATTCAACTCTTGTCCCACGCGATCACAAACAACACTCGAGTACAACGGTGGTCGACTCACGATCTGTCGAGCAACGCTACTGCCTACGCGACCCCCTACGTCACAACGACGAATAGCAACTACATAATCAATGTAATAATTATAATGCGCCATCTTATATTTAATGAACAGCAGC
The DNA here is from genome assembly GCA_019614645.1 of Stratiolaelaps scimitus. NCBI lineage: Eukaryota > Metazoa > Arthropoda > Arachnida > Mesostigmata > Laelapidae > Stratiolaelaps > Stratiolaelaps scimitus. The sequence goes on from JABWDB010000021.1 coordinate 2,933,976, forward strand.
GAGTTGTAGTCGTAGTAATGTGGCGAGGTTTCCCGCCCTTCACCAGCTGCCACCAGTTGTTAGGATAATCATAATAATGACTGTGTGCGCTAATACCTGCGTACAAACAACAACAACAACCACCGTATCATGCCCTTTTATTTCTTCTCTAGCTTCTGTTAAGTAGCGAAAAATAGAAAAAAAATGGTGAGAGAGAAAGAGATGGATGGATGGATGAAATTCCGGCGAAACTGCTGCCGTACTTCAGTGATCGTCTTCGTGCGCTCAACGGCAGCTATCAAGGAAAACACCAAATGCATCAGATATATATATATCCTTTCGTGCTTTTCATCGACATTCCCTGCCATCACTCGTACCTACTATTTGGTAATTAATCACACGAAGATTTAGAATGGTACGTTCATCGAGGGATAGAAGGATATGGTTGGGATATACGCGAGTGTATCTATCGGCCTGTGTGTTGTTATTATTATTATTATGAGAGAATAGAATATGATCACAGCACATCGGTCTCGTTGATGCTGATGGCACACGATTTGGCATCGCAGCAGCGACCAGCGTCACTGCCACTCCATTGTCACACTACCATTATATTTATTATTACACACTAATACATATGTATATAATATAGAAAGTATCCGCCCTGTACTACGGAATATATGCCACCTTAGCGTACGCTACTGTGCCATTATATTAACAAATTAAATGAACAAAGCGTGCCGCGGACGAATACTGGTGTACATCGTCCTGCAACATAATGATGCCTTGGTGAGATCGGGGATTTTGTCTTTCTGGCAACATGTGACCAACACTCACAATGAGTTACATAGGTAAAATATGACAGCGTGGACACTGGTCGATGCCACACTCGTCAATGAAGGTTCCAACAACAACAGCAGCAGCAGCAGCAGCATTGTCGCATACCATTCTCACTCAGTATCGTAAACGTTGGCTAACGGTGCGGCAGCAGCAGCAGCAAAAGCAATGATAGTGATCATGAAATCACGATAATCGGGTACAGTTGCCCTAAATGCTTTCGTTCAATGGTTGTTCTTCGTTTGTTTTTGTTCGATTCTGCCGATTTCGATCACTTACCTAATTCCTTTAGATAAGCGTTACTTTTGTTCTGGCCGTTATTTCTGTCGGCGTTGGAAGCTACGCTGTTTGTATCATATGATCGTTCCCTATGCTCAACATCGTGATCGTTCCTAATCTAGTTGGTGCCGTTTTCCAATTAACACGTATAGTTCTCTACAGTGGCCCCATCAGCATGACAGCTAAATACCTTGGTTAGAAGCAGATGATACTTACACAAGCAAACAAGACACGAAATGGAGACTCCTCGATGTGGTCAACCAGCTCGAAATTGTCAATGTTTCACTCTCGTTACTTTGCTACCAGTGTTCTTCGCTTCTAAACAGGTCACCGCTTTCGCGTGACTTTCTTTTTTCCTGTGAGTTTTTCTGTCCCTCTATTGGTGCCAGTTCTGTGGCACGGTGATTTGCATAACGAACGGAGTAATCAGCCAAGCTTGCATATCAAGATGTCTAGATTCGCTGAATATGCATTGCTCATCCATACATTAGATGGATCGTCTAAGGTTGTGTGTTCCCACGGAGACCCTTCGAAATAGAAGAGAAAACGGACCCCCTCTGGATCTGCTGACTGTTGTGCTCTTCCATTATGTCGTCGTTGCATTGTTCCATGCTTTCCCAGAAGTTCTCGTTATGATTTACCCAATTAGAAGATTGTGACAACCTTTTTCCCAAGGCAACTTTTCCTTTTGAGGCTATATATTCTTCTTATTCTTGATTGTACTCAAAGCCGTTTGGAAGCATCGGAAACAAGGAACCATTACCAGAATAAGGTACGTCTGGAGAGAGGCATCATAATCGATCACGTCCGGGTGCTTCGAGTATCGAATGGCTTTGAATGGTGAGATCGATCCTCACAGGAGCGTATTCTTACGCACCTGAGCACGTACGTAGATAAATGAGTGGCTTAGACAGACGGAGGCAGGTAGTTCCACATCTCTTGATTATATCTGAAAGATAAATGAACGTAACTCTTCCTATGAAATTGCAAGTTACAGCCACTTAAACAATCTTGATGGGTTTTGCCACATGATCACGGAGGTGATCTAAATATCTGTAAATATTGAATATCTCCACCAAATCAATGACCATTACCAAACCGTAATCACGAACCGACCGAATCGGTCTTTCAAACCTGTGACATCTTTGTGACTATTCAACAAAGAGTTGTGCCCGCGAATTCTCTGCACTTATCTTCGAGCAGAGCTACATCTAATACAATGGACATACCGGTCTTCATTTAATTGTCTATTCTATCGTATGTGCACCATTTTGAGGCAAGACAACATGAAGTTGTTGTGGTTGCTGTCATTTTTACTGGTTGTGTGCTTATTATAAGTCTGCAAAGTGTAAATAACTAAATTTTTCAATATGTAAGGCACTACGATTCATCACATCATCTGGTGGCAGTTTCTCATTATCTCCCTCTCTCTCTATGATATCCATCTTTCGCACATAGAAAATGTTCAACAGGCGACCATTGGCAACTGTGTAAGGATGTTAAACTCTGGGTCGCAGTGGTAACTCAATAGCCTGATTGTGATGATTATAATAATAATAATAATAATAATAATAATAACGCTTTATTTCAAAGGTTAGGTTTAACAATATCTGAGTTAGCCGCTATGTGTTTGCCAAGAAGAGGTCATATGTTTGAAAAAGCTACCCATCACGTAGGGCTCGAGACACTCTCCAAGGAAATAAGTCATTTACACATTGTTTCTTAGCTATGAATTTAGGTAAGACATTTATACCAGCTCTGGTAGCCGTCACAGTCACATCAAACATTGCACTCATTAGCATGGGAAGATGTTTACCAATACAAATATATGTGCGCTTATCTATATTGTCAAATTTAGCCAATATTGGCATTATATTCACTTCCTCCCTCGTACATTGACATTTAAAAGCGACGCGTTTCACGAATTTATCCCCCACTTTTTGCAGCCTCTCTTTGTCCAGTTTTAATCCTGGGTACCATACTGGCGCTGCATACGTCATAATGGGTTCAACATAAATCTTAAAAAGTTTAACAAATAGGGCCGGGTCGTTCACTACGAAAGAACGTAATATCCAGTTCGCACGGCGCGTTGCACGAAGCACAACATCCGTAACATGATCAGTATATTTCAATGTGGTTGAGGTAATTACTCCTAAGTCGCGCATTGTTTCTGCAGAGCGCAGAGGATGTCCACCAATTCTATACACATGTTTGGGATTTCCGTGACCAAAGTGTAGTACTGCACATTTTTCAATTGATAGTTTTAGATCAAGGCCCAAGGTCCATTCCAGGAACTGATCTAGGGCATTTTGAAGTTGTGCCCTCTCATGGTCCGTGTCAACTTTAGAATAAATTTTTACGTCATCTGCATATATCTTAACGGATATGGATTGCGGTAATATATACATTATGGAATTTATGTACATTATATACATCAGAGGACCTAGTATCGTTCCCTGAGGACAGCCGGACGTCACTCGCGCAGTATTGGAGTATTTGCTGTTCACCCGCACCCTGAAGGTCCTATCACGAAGGAAGTCTTTTATCCATTTCACGAGAAGATCACCAACTCCGAAGAAGGGCAGGATCTTGAGGAGTTTCGAGTGAGTCACCCGTTCGAAGGCTGACTTGAAGTCGAAATAAACAACGTCGAAACGATTTGATCTATTGACATCCCTTGCCCAATCGAACTGCGTTTCTAGAAGTTGCAGAGTCGTACTCCTTCCTGGGCGGTAGGCGAATTGGGCGTTGGATATTAGGCCTTGCTTGTTGGCATTTTCATATACAGACTTGCAAATTATGCTCTCAAGAATCTTGCATGCAACAACCGTCAGCGACACGGGCCTCTTATTCGTTGGTTCTGCTGTATGTCCCTTTTTGTGGACGGGGCACACTACAGCGGTGCGGAATTTATCAGGCACTTCGGAGCGATCTAACGACTGTCTAAAGATGAACGAGAGTGGGACACACACTGCAATGCCCAGCTTTTTGAAGACGTACGATGGAATACCATCGGGTGTCGTGCTGGTTTTTGACTGTAGCTTTTTGAGATGTGCAAGAATGTTTGCAGGACACACATCAACGTCATGCACTATGTGTTGGAGAGGCCCTTCGGGGAGACGAGGTGGCACTCTCAGATCACGGTCGGCAAGCTCTCTACTAGAGGGATATGTGTCCTCGAAGACGGTTTTCAGGATCTGCGCCTTTTCGAAGTCGTCCGTTGTAAAGGTTCCATCTGGACGCTTTATGGAAGAAAGAGAATCCTTCACGACTACCCTCTTACGTATATAGTTGTGAATTATTTTAGTGTCATTCCTACGAAGAATTTCATACTCGGTAACCACACGCTGTCGTCTTGTCACCCTGGTGATTTCTTTCTGAAGATATGTGATTTTACCTGCGCATGTTTCAGTTTCTAATGATTGGTACAGATTCGCTAAATGGTTGTCGATCCGTGATTTTCTCGTTCCTCTGAGGGGAATATACTTGTCGATTAAGCGATGCATTTCTTCTATAAACAAGTCATACATAGCAGAGACACTACTACAGTTTTCGAAGAAAGACCACCAGTCAACCTGATCCAGCGCTGCTTGTATTGCTATGTAATTTCCTTTCACGTAATCTGGTACTTTAGGCATGGCGCGTTCTTCCAGAGTACATCCGGTGACAAGAAATTTAACCATGTCATGATCGGATCCAATTGGGTTTGGAAGTACTTCAACGCACGCTACTGAGTCATCATTACACAGGACAATATCCAGAAGAGACGAAGAGGTAGACGTGTGCCGAGTCGGATTTGTGACGAACTGTTGCAAGCCTTTTTCCGCGCAGAAGTTTAAGAGAATAGATTGTCTGGACTCATCGGCAACAATTCCAGTTGCGCTGAGTGTGTTCCAGTCTATTTGCGCTTGATTCAGGTCGCCTGCAATGACGCAGGTTTCATCAACCTTAATTATAGAGCCGAGTTCCTCAGTCAATTTTTTCATACGTTCAACTAGATCTTGTGCAGAACCAGTCGGTGAGAAATATGTCACCGCCATACGAATTACTCGATTTGGGAGAGTGATGATACAGGCTGCTATCTCAGAGAAGAAGTTCACATTTATTTCTATACATGGTAGTTTACTTTTCACAAGAATAAGTACTCCTCCGCCTCTTGATACCCTGTCTTTTCTAATCACAACAAAGTGGCCGCCGCAACTCAGTTCGGCTGAAGTTACATGGTCTTCAGAGAGCCAACTCTCAGTGATTAGGGCGATATCAACATCGTGATATTTAAGAAACGCATGAAGGGAGTCAATAGCTCCTTGTTTGCGGAGTGACCGCGCATTCAGACAAAGGCATTTGAGATCTTTATGCACAGAGGGTGCCGATGATCTCGAAGGGAGGGTTGTGATCTTGTCATGGCATGAGTGGGAAGAACAGCAAGGACGTAGTCAAGCAACCGGGAAGGATTCAATAACGATGCTATCGCGGAGTGGTCCTCGGAAGTGGGAGATTTCAGTGTCGTTTTCCCAGAGACCATCTGCAATGGCGTTATCATAGTCTACATCTAATACTTCCACATAGAAGCTGCTGTCACGGCTTCGCGTTTTTATTTTCTTTACAGCTATCGGATGTACATTTCCTTCGCTTTTGAGATGATCGTATAGTGCTTTAGCCGTTACGCTAGAACACATCTTCGAAAAGTACAGTTTCCGAACATTTAGCCTGGCATTTATTGACGGTAGACGACTCGAGCCTTGTGTAATGTTGTCACTAGGTTCAGATGCGTTGTGTGCAATTCTTTTTATTAGAGCACTTTTTCTGGGAGCCGTTCTTTTATTTACACTATTTTCACCATGGACGGTGCGGTCGAGAGTGCGCCCGTTAGTGCTGCGACTTCTGCTTTTAGTTCGCAGAGATTGAGTAGGCAGACGAACACGACTTTCGGATCTGTATCGTTCACGGGTGCCATTCTTGCCAAATTTTTGGAGCTCTTCGATTCGTTTAATTAACCGGTTGTTTTTCATAGTCAGAGTTCCGACCGAAGTACGTAGCTCGTCATTTGTTTGTTGCAGATGGTCAACTTTATTGCGTAATTCCTTGAGCTCACGTAGAATTATTCGAAGGATATTAGTGTTACTAGGTTCTGTTGCAGACGTTCCATTGTTTTCATCTGTGCATATGTCCACATCGTTCATTCCGTCATCTGTGCTTAAGCAAAAGTAACATTTTACTGAATTAATTTTGATCTTGTCATTAAGATCAGCAGATGTGAGACCGCTACAACGAAGGTGAATCCAGTCTTTGCAAAGAGTGCATTTGACACTGGTTTCTTTCCTTGTCAGTATAGGTTGTTTGCAATTTGGACAGCTGGAACGCGTACGTTTGTGTGTTTGTTGACTGTGTTCAGTTGTTGTTACTGCCATCTCCGCCTTGCGTTTGGACATATGTAGTGCGCCACCCACCGGCAAGTCGATACTACGGTATGTAAACAACAATAGAAGGAACAACAGCAGAGCGTTCACAAGTTGCCACTCCCGATATTTAGGGACCAGTTCCAGACACTCACTACTTAACAATCCTGTGTAGCTGCACGCGCTATGGTTATGTACCGTTTTCACACGTGGAGCAAGTTACACCACCAAATTGAAATTGCGCCTGGGAATAGTATTCACACTAGGTATGTTGCCGAATATAGTACCGTTAGATGCTTGACGCCAGTCTGGGGGTGTTATGTAACGGTATGGTGATTGACAGGATAATTAACACAGCAGGAAGAGCAGATTTCAAGGAGCCGACCTGAGGCACGACCACAGTCGATGAGGGTAAACAACGGAATGGCAATGATACGGAAATAAGAATGGCAATGATAATGAAGAAACTTCTAAATGTTTCTAATGCAAGCGCTTGTCAGAGCGCATATAGGTGAAACGCTGCCTTGCTTCTGTCATTCGGATCCGATTGGTGGCTTTCGCATCCGATCACTGCTCGCTATAGAAACTTCATCATATCCGCACCATCGTCGTTGCTCTTAAGACAAGCCTGTCTAGGACCGGTTACATGTATAGCTGTGGAAAACACGATGGTACGAGACGTTCCAGCGCATTTTGCTTTGCTTTTTTCAGTTGTTGTGATGTCAAGCGTCACAGAGGAATCATTCCCAGTGGTGTTGCTCATTCGACTTTCTTCCCTCTCTTTCCTATCTGTCTCAGTGCCGACGGAATTCTGACGTAAATTTGACAATTATGTTTGCCCGTTATGCAGTGGTGGCCGGCTGCCGCCGTCTGGCAGGCTGACATCGACATGGACAGCGAGCTTTCCGTTACCATTGCCATACGGCGGTGAGCTGCTGCTCAGTCAGGGGGTGACTTGTTACAATACAACGATAACAACAACGAGAGATCCAGCTCGCAATAGATGTTAGCCTCTCCCAGATCTGTCAGTCATTCTGTTCTGCCGTGAGCAAATTTCCAGACCGCTGCTGCTGCCGCCGCCGATGCCGCCACAGTAAAAAGAAGACGGGGTAAAGCCAAAGTCAGATGAACATAAATGCACGAATGCAGCACGAATATTACATTTGTTCCATGGGCGGGGGGAGGGGTAGGATAACACAATTAAATGTTAATTCTATAAAGTCGAAAAATCACGCGGTGGGTGAGTGAATAAGCAAGCTATTATAGCTCGAGGTAGCTTGAGAATAGGCTCGCTGACCACTCAGCCGGTTGTCGAGGTGTCTGTGCGAGAGCACACATCATTTATATATCAATATAATATATAATTCTACTACTACTGCTTGCCTTGCGACAAGTACCACCTTAGACGGCATACCACCTACCAAATACAGCTGAATATAGCTGGTCTACGGCTTGCGATGTCCAGTGAGTGGTCCAGCGGTCACTTCGGTACAGCGGCACCCTAACAGCAGCAGAAGCATAAGAAAATAATGAGTATGAGTTTCTTCTCCTCTGAGTGAATCTGACTGATATTGTCTGCATTGGCTTCTCTGCTTTATCTCTCTCTATTCCTTTCTTAATTTTCCCGTGTCTCTACCTCTATCGCTGAACTAGTCTGTTCTGGAACAGTTTCCTCTAACTGGAAAATATATAATAATTTGTCAAGCTACCGAGTGAAAAATAACACCCGTCTCTGCTGCTGCTATTGCAGTTGCTGTTGTGCGTTAATCCCAATTGATGCATATATATATATGTATATATGAGGGCGCGCGAGTATTTCTATGGTGAACGCAGTAGTGGCGAGACCGACGTTATCTAAGAGAGCGGATTACACTATATTGCGTAGATCGACTATAATGGGTCGCGTATCGCCATTGTCGCTGTGTGGTGCTTGACCACTTTCTGCCTCAGCTAATATCTACTAACGGGTGGCGAAAACGCACCTTACGCAATTAAACAAAATACGAGAAAAACAAAATTATAACTCCAGAAAGTCAAGCGAAAATGAGGGAACGAATTCGTGCGAAACATAAATATCGCCCCTGGCCGAGTTGGCGGTTGCAGCAGCATCATAATCGCATTTTCTTAAACGAGCTGATGTCCAAATGATTCGAATACGGTTGGGAGGTGCACAAGCGAGGCGCACCCACTATCCGTGCATCAGCAATCGCCAAGTGAATCTATGAACGCGATGGACTGAACGAGCACTTAGATGAATTACTCATCGTTCTCTGATAAACAGCCAGATGGTTCCTTACAAGATATAAACTCTCTGTACATTTCACACATGTTATGTATAGTGATAAGTATATGTCAGCAGTTGGACTTGAACCGGCGATACCTGGCCCCTCGATTTAGCCGCTCAGGCTACCAACCCGATTCGAGATACGTGCACACGTGGAGATAGACAACGACAAGTTATGTAGAGCCGATATTTCTTCTGACACAGGCAGGCTTCAACCAGTCGCAACCAGAGTTCTGCTGCATCGGTAAATTCGATTCCTCTATAACTATGCTGCTTCTATATGGCGACAAAGCCTCGTGATTTGCTGACGTTCCACGTGGCCACTCCGTCGGTTCACGAGCAAAAATCTCCATTCCTTTGCAACAACAACAACAGCAGCAGCGTCTCGCGGGGAGTGCCGTGGATATGGAACGGCGTGTGGAAGCGGCGATCAACGCAAGGGAAAGAGAGAGTCGGACGACGAGCGCAAGAACAGGGCAGTGGAAAAAAACGCTGGCGAATTTGTATTATTTTCTTCTATAATAATATTATATATTCGTGTATCTTTCTCTATAGCTCGAACGACAAGCAGTGTCAAACAGCTGAATCGAATTCATTGTCGCCCGCGGCACAGTGCCGGAGCATAGCGACAGTCAGAGAAGCGATTACGAATTTGCTCTTGCCTTAAAGACTATAGTGGGCACATAAGGAACAGGCTGCCTATCTATGTAGACATCTTTCGGAGGAGCTACCTCCTCAAGCTATGCAACACTGAACAGGAATCCAGCCCAGCACAGACCCTCAGCTCAATCTATAGCGAGACCGAGAGTTAATATAGTGGTAATGTACTCTTCCCCTCGGCTTTCCAGCTAAACAAAATTGCGGATCGATAGGCAGAAATACACAGCAATTTATTCCTACGAGATAATATGGGAGGTCGTCGTCTTCAAATGCGCCTAAACGATGAAGTGCTGCAGCCGGAGCTTGCCAAAAAATAAGCGACCAATTTTATGATATTGCACCATCCCAAAGGTTCTTCCTTCTACTAAATACATTTGAGCAGAGGTGGGTAGAGGAAAGAGACGTTAATGTCTATCGATGAAGAGGATTATAAAAAGGTTTTTTATTTGCAAATGATAAGGCAGGATAATGTCATCGAAATACAACACGATATAGTTAAGTATACGTTTGTATATAATTCTCTATATATGCATATTGACGTTAAACTAAGATTGATAATTAATGGAGCAAGAATAGTAACGGGCCATAATGGCATACGCACATTACGATTTAATATGCATCACATTATCGACTTATAATACACACACCTTCTCCCATTCGACCTCACTTAAAACGTAACCATGATACAACAACGGTCAAAGGGAAACCCATACCTAGCTGACGCCACAGCAAGATTTCAACCTGTGCCTCTGATATACTCCGCTATCGGTCAAGAGGTATTTGTTTATAGCGAGTTATAACTGTTGACTTCCTCGTCATCACGCTACTTGTCCCAGTATGAATTTGTCCGGTATTCGAATTCGTGTTGTTAACGACATAAAATAACATTTCAACTTGTTGCTTCGATACCGTTACCGCACTGCGTGGGGTCACTGGCTCTTCGGCGCGATGTCAAGATAGAGTCTGCCTATATTGTCATTAATTCAAGTAAAGTACGCATTAATTATCCCCGAGAAAGCATTAATCTTGCTTTATTTCGGTTTTATTATCACTCTATATACTCTAATTATCATCTCATATTATATTCGTTACCTACAACCAGGGTTGCTGTCGATGCCGCTGCCACGACCACTGTATATATGTTTCTATGCTTCCTTATTTATGAACGCTTGTTACGCGGTTCGCGTGCATCAATTTGCATTACTGCAGTACGACGACTCCATATTGTTGTTGGCACTACGACAAAAAGTTTAATGAGCTAATAGGGCTCGATGATAAGGAGGAAAAAAATTGCGAGCAACAGATAGAATTCAATATTAGCATTCGCCTGTAAGGGAAGGACCAAAGGAGTTTCAATGACTTCGCTGCGAATCGACCGTGAATTTCTAGTTTCTTTTTGCCTATTCTACGCCCTACACATAACAACAACATCAGCAGCAGCTGCTGCAGCAGGAGGAGGAGGCTCGGACGATGCACGGTCATATCTACTTCAATTCGACAATTGGCCATTCACTCGTCATTGCTCTGCCTGTTCTACGCTGTGGCAATGTTCTCTATGTTATCCTTTCTCTTTATCACCCCCCCCCCCCCAACGTCGTCCCATGCCGTCCAGCCCTGTCTCATTTGCTGCTGTATGATGAATGCCACAAACAAAATATCGGACCGCAATCAACCAACGCTGTTTGATGTTGGCGGACGTCTGTCCCCCAGCATAGGCAGACAGAGAGACGGACGCTTCGAAAACAGCAGGTGGACCAATACAGGTTCCAGGCCGAAGGGCCACTGCACAAATAGAGCGCAAAATAGAAGTCGTATTTAGTAATACTATGCAAAGTTGAATACACACGCGCACGGTCACATACCACTGATCGCCTAGATCTGATCTGGTGGCTGCATCTGGAGTGTGCCAGAGAGAGAGACAAGCGAGGTTAGAAAACCGTTTTTGCTTTTCTGAAGCTTTGGTTATGCAGCTCCTGTTCAAGTAGCAACAATAGTGGGACCAGCAGCAGTAGTTGAAGCAACTTCGACAGCCACGACGACAACAGCAGCAACCACAAACACAGTTACAATAACCACCACACGGGTCGTCATAGTGGGTAACAGCAACGACAACAACAGCGACGACGATGCCGACAAACTCGACATTGTTATTGCTGTTGATTTTATAATGATGTTGATGGTTATTATTATTATTGTTATTTCCATAAAACGGCGATTTTTCAAACTGGCGAGATTCTCTCCTTCAACTTTGTCTTCTGGTGGATCGAGAGGTCCTTCCCTGTTGTTCTTCTCTGTGACTCCTCGATCCGCCTTCCACTCTCATCATCTTCATGTTCTATCTGTGTCTCTGCCTTTTACACACTCGGGGAATTGTCAAAGTGACGTCCATGTGCTTTGCTGCTCCATATTTTCTGACATCAATCACAAATTATCATTACCTACCACATCGAGAACGAGAGAGAGAGAGGGAGAGCAAGGCAGCAGAACGAGAGGAGAACCGGCCCGCACACGCAGAACGGCAAATGTAGTCATTGCAGAAGCAGCAGAGGCATAACGAAATAGATAGATGTATAAACAGATAGATATACGGAGAGATATCCACATCGGAGCGTTACAAGCGCCACAAGGGTCACCATGCAACGGCAACTTTATCGCCTCGATCCTGTCTCAATACAACGATATGAGTCCGAGAAGGAGAGAGAGAAAGAATGGACGAGCAACAATAACAAGGAAAAGGGAACTGTGAAGGTTCTTCCGCCAGGCATCGTTCCATTGTATATGGCCTATCTATCTGTCGATCTATCTGTTGTATTTCGGCAATACAAAAGCGGCAATGAAGGATTTGAAGAGTAATACCGAGTCATGACTCGCTGAATCTCTACTGAATATGCGTAACTTAGTAAGAAACTCCTCCGTCGAAAGCATGTGCAAACACTATCAACGGCTGAAAAGCACAGAAGTTGTAGACAGAATAGCGGTGTGGACAAATAAGCAAACAGAAATGAGACTGTTTAGAAAGAAAAACATAGAAAGAGAATAAGCAGGCGAACGCTTGGGTAACTTGGGATCGGCCGGCGTGCAGGGTTGCGGCTACACTTCTGCACCGTTGCGATTTGCGTGACCCCGTACATTAGCACTACCAGAGACAGTCGAGCAATGCATCTTAGCGTTCGCAAGTCGAATGCGGCATTCTCCATAAAGTCATTTATTATGGTCACATTTTAGAGACGAAACTGTTTTCGTTTATTTCATTATTATCAATTATAGAGAGAACGATTCTTGGGCAGCAAGCGCTTAGCTCAGTCGATAGAAGCAAAAATACGAGTAATGTAACCCTTACCCCATCTTCTCTATCTTCAAATATTTTATTGCTTATTATTATTGTTTGTGTATGTGTGTGTATGTATGTGATATGTTTCATTGTCGCCGGGAATGTGCATGTGTGAATCTAAGATCATAGATTCACTAATTGCAAGGGTACGGAGGCTCTGTCTAATACGGCGGCGGCGATGGCGCCTGCCCTCGGAGTTGAGTACACATTGGCTAAATCATACGTCTAACACAGGTCCCCGGATGCAAAGCTCTGTCACTACCAAATAATTTATGTTATCTTCGAGCGTCGGTGTAAATCAAAGCTCATTAGTGTCGGAAAACTGCTGACCCGGGTGGCAGATAGCGCCGATCGTATATATTTGTGTTATTTTCATTCGCTTCTTTGGTTCCCTCAAGTGTCGAAGTCCCATTCTAGAGCATGTGTCCGGATAGAGGGCAATTCTTGCCATTTTTTCTTTGCTATGTACACCACTGCTGCAACCGGCAACTCTCCAACTCTGGCTAATTCAAATGTACAGCCGATGGACCACACAACAGTTTGGACACATTCTACTACTGTTGTTGATAGAGTAGACAGATACGTACGCAACAATCATAATTGTTGGTGATAGCGGTTGGCTTCGGCCCGTTTCTAACAGTGGTGTAAATCGTAGTAGCTGTCGTCGTTGTTGATAGACGACGCTTACAGCTGATGTGAGCTAATTGTGATCACTGCGGATTGGTGGGAGATTCCTCGCCCAGCAAAAAAAATCACAAAACAGCATTCGATTATAGAGTCCATATGATTGCAGACGTAATTACGATTGCTCAGCTGGCAGATATATTTAGCAACTTCCCTTATACTTGATACGATGCATATACACATGCGCTGTTTGTTGTGCTTCACCGCGAAGGTGTTCTTTGAAATTTGAAGCATTGTAGTCCTACCTCAGGTAAGGCTGCAACTTAGGCTTTACAAAAAATAGTATGACCGATTAATTAAGTAATGTGCACAGTGATGTGCATTCCCCAAAGGTTAGACGGCTTGAAAACTAATAAATAAATCGAGTCGCTTTACTTCCGTTGCTCCTGGTGTTCATTATTAATATTATAGAAAAATACAACATAGAGTTTCAGTGAAATACTACATGGTCCCCGTTCTGTTTCTTTTACCTGCAAATTGCCTCGATAAATTTGGCTCATAGCTGTTGTATCGCTAGCCACATACATATATATATATATATATATATATATATATACAATTGTGTGAGAAAGAGAAGAAAGATGAAGATTCGTTCGAAGCACAGCTCGCCTCGTCCCTTTTTGTTCATGTAAGCTCGCTGCATGCTGCAATTTAGCAGCAACGCCGCCGCAACCGATGAGGAGCCAAAAAAATCTTTGCCATCTCGTCTGACGTAAGACGGCTGCGCGAGAGAGCTATCGTCTCAAAGCATTGTGTTGAAGTTGCGTTCGTTCACTGTCCGTCGAATCACGATTTTATTCTTCCTTCGCGAGTTGAAATCATTAATTAGCAGCCACCGACAAAGACGACGAAAGTACGGCTTCTTTTACGGAATCGACAAAAAATGGACGCTCCCGTGCACCCTGAGGCTTTCCTTTAATATATTTTCAACGTCCTGCTACCGTCCAGGCAGGAACAACGCGATGAGGGTCAGCGATGTCGACGATCAGTCCAAGAGCAATCGACACATCTTCACGAGACACAGACACCACTATAATAGCCGTTATTGCACAGAGCACGCAGCTAGATAAATGAATAATACGAATCGGGGTGTATTTTGTTTTTTTTTCAAGAACACAAATATAATAACGAGTGGATTTTTTTCTAATATTTCGTATAATTTTACACGTATCTGTAGATTTTCTAACCTGATCTTAACGTGTTCAGCGGCGTACTCACTAACGCGAGAACACTTTCGACTGCGACGTCTATCCCATAAGCGGAAATCGATCGATATGTAAGCTGCGCCTACACCAGTGCTGCAATAAATTACACGAAATCAATTTATTCGTCCATTAGTTTGATCAGCTTATATAACGATACAGTGGCAACAGCAGAAATCGACACCCCATTTTGGGTCGCGCTAGCAGCACCGCCCTCTGAAACACACATATTTCGTCAATAAGAACAACAACAAACATCAAGCACTCCATGAGAGTCGAATAGATCTGAACCACTGTGGATTTTGCACGTTTCTTTTTCCGATTTATATATTCATTCATTTACTGATCTTCACTACATATTATTTAGCTCGTATGAGCCCATTCGTTCGGTCGGTTGAAAGCATTTAACATGGCTGAAAAAAGTGAAAATGAAAAGCCTCACCGAATCGATGAAGCGGGGTGAAGACAGCGAACTTCGACGACGAGTGAAAGTCTCTCACGTGTGGGAAGCACGAACAAATAAACAAACAACAAACAAACGAGCTTCCGCTGTTGTTATTGTAGCTTTTGGCTTCGGTTTATTGTTGTTGTTGTTGTTGTTGCTGCTGCTGCTGTGGCTGCCGATGTTACAACGGCACACGTAACAAAGGCGGTTCAACTCGTTAGCGCAGTTGGATGGAGAACAGTTGAAAAGAGAAGCGTCAAAAGGCGTCTTGTTGGCAGACTACGTAAACGAACTAGAAAGAGGGTCGTTTTTCCCCTCTTCGAACCGATCGCTAAGGAGGAATTGAATGGTTGGTTGGTGGCGCTGGCTAAACACGATTATTCTTAAACACGTCGTTTTCTTTGGAGACTTTCTCGCGGTTCGTCTTTCTGTTGTTGTTATTACTTCATAGAAGTCGTCCTGCTTATCTGCTACCCATTCGGTTTGTCTAGATTCACCGAACGTTTAATCGTCTTTATGTATCGTTATGTTTTTTTAACACCAAGAGAGAACATAATCATAATAATATTATCTCAGTGAAGACGATCCGCTCGTAGAGAGAGAACAAAAACCTAATTCCGAGTATAAGTTAAAAGTGTTGGTAGAACCCGGCAACAAAAGAGATCATACTCGCAAAACAGAAGCATCTCGAATCAACGACTCGAATCAATCGTTTTAATAGCTGTACACAGATATCTAATAATTCATCATTATTGCGATTAGTTATTCCTTTAGTATTTCACTCATTTGTGAACATAGCACCTATATTTCTGGTCACGGAACGACGGTCCCTGTCTCCTATTAAATAGATGTGGTGGTGCTCACCATCTTATATATGTAACGTGTGCATACGTCCATCCGTCCGTCGGTCTGTGCTATGTATTCACTCAGTCGTAAAGAAACAAATAAACAATCAGGCAAACAGAACGAGAACGCCCTCCATTTATGTTTGAAGATGGCTGATTCATTCCGCATCATAAATAATCTAGCCTGATGTTTTGTTTGTTTGTTACACCTTCGTTTCTCACCTGGATAACTGGTGAGTTCTAGCCGAGCTTGGTTTGTTGCTTTAATTAATTTTCGGCCTTACAATGAACTCCGTTTCACACGTTGCCGAGGGCAACGTCCAAGCGCGACTACACGTATTCTCCGAAATATGCGGGGAAAGACACTATCCAACGACTAAACGCCTATGCATCGTGTAAGTGCTTTTGCCCGTAGATAAAATGTGTCATCTCCGAGGCAGGCAAAACTCGAAGCGAACCGCAAGCGTCCGTTCAAGATGCCCTCAGCATATCACTGCTACTTCTGCCTATTTCTGCCATTTATACCATTTATTCGCTACGATACTGGCCTGTCTCGGGGAGCTGGTACTTCGTCACTTGGCAAACAAGAAGTAGCAGCCGTCGCGCCTGATGGGCCTGCCCATCATCGGTCGCCAGTTCTGTCACACTGGTTATACTGCCGCATGAATTGCACTGACACCATCTTTCTTCAGTAAGTGTCTTCCGCCGGACTGGCAGCGTATCACAGCAGCAGCGAGACAAAATAATAATCACACTGCTACCGAAAAGGGTCGGCCGCTACCTCTGGTACAGGTGGAGGTGACTCTTTAGAAATGTCTTTCATATTCATATTTTTCTGCGCTCTGTACCGACTTTGTTTTGTCTTCCAGATCCCTTCTCTTCACTAGACCCAATCCTCTTCTCTGGGCAACCCTGTACCAGTCCTATATTCAGGCCCCGTATTTGCCACTAGTCGTCGACGTGACTCCTTCCATAAGCGCTTATAATAAAAATAATAATACCGACTGGTGTAATTTCCATCTCTCTCTCTCTCTCTCTCTCTATATATATATATATATATATATATATATATATATATATATATATATATATATATAGATCCAGCTTATTTTCTTTATCTTTCATCATCGTACAGGCGGCGTTTTGATGCTTCCAAGTTTCGCCCGGGTTTAATGATCCGTGTGCGTTGTTTGCATAGCGTTTATTCTGCACAACACTTACACAAGCAATAGGAGAATAGTGATGACAAAACTCTGTGGAGGCGAATGGCGAAGAGCTGTTTTTGACAAACCTGAATATCCATTGCCGCCTCAATATCTCTAGCACGCTACGTGTCTACTACAGATGAGGACGAATCAATGAAAATAGTCTCTCTCTATCATCTCTCAGGGGGCAGTGCTCTTTATTCGTAGTCCGATTTCGTCGCGCCTGCAAAGGTGGTAACGAGAAATCAGAAGCTGGATAGAAGCCAGTGGTCAACGGTGTCGTTAGAGAAAGATCATTATACAATAAGCCTTCCTGAGTGCAACGCATTAGATCTCCCTTCATTATATTTTCTTTATTATGGACTGATGTTTGATTTGGTGATGGTTTTGTTTCATAGGAGAGTAAAAATAGAACCTATTTGACATGTGTTGTAATCTATGAGAGATCCTGTGCACCATGATAAAGGGTGATTCTGGCTGCGACAATGTACACTACAGAAATTAGTCTTTGAGACGGTAGTACACGATTAATATGCTGATGAGCGATCACGCCTCAAGGTTAGTTTGTTGACATGTTATGATAAACACATCGAAACACAGACATATGCGCCACAACAGTTACACTACGATGATTTTGTCAGCCTTGTGCAATATGGAAGAACCAATCATTTAGCAATAAGGTGCGGTGAGTAGTAGTAACACAGAAAGATTTTTAGTGGTAGAACATACATACATACACAATACAAATACACCTTTATTAACCAAAAGGGGGTGGTACAAAGATTATTAAAGAAATTACATAAATTGGTAGAGCGAAGTGAATTTTTTACAATTGTGGTAATGGCAGATGTCCACTTCCTGAGTCTCGTAGGAGACGTGCGACTCTCCAGGAGAACAAATTATTTAGCTTTTCGGTGCGCGCTACTGACGCAGTGCGCACTGTACGTCCACTGCGCAGCGGGTTTGGACGAAATTCGACGAAATGTTTGACAGAACTATTTGGTCTTAGTCGCTGAAACAAGCGTAGGTCCGCAGTATCTAATATGGTCATTAGGGAGGGAAGCTTCACCACTTCCTTCGGAACATCACAACGCAGACTGACTCTTCGGATGAACTTCGATTGCACCCTTTCAAGCGCTAGGATATGTTTTTTGAGATAGGGCCTCCAAACGGGAGAGCAGTAAAGAAATTTTGGAATGACAAGGCTCTTATAGAGCGCAAGATAGAAATCGACATTTTTGATAATAAAACATCTAAAAATTGTGTTACATATTAATGAGGCAGACCGAACTACCTCTGTCACATGCAGATCAAAAACAAGGGAGGAAGTCACTATGACACCCAGATCCCGCATGGAGCTTTCACATTTGATAACATCACCATTGATCGTGTATTCATTTTTGTAAGTAGAGGTGCACAGAACTGCACATTTCGGAATGGAGATCAACATGTCGTTCTTACAACACCACTGTTCAACAGCGGTAATGGCTGATTGAAGGAGGAGTCTGTCCTCAGCACTCCGCACTGGTGCATACAATTTCAAATCATCAGCATAGAACTTGTGTTTTACACCGCTTGGAAAACTATTTTTAAGATCTAACACAAAGATACAGAATAAAAGCGGGCCCACGCACGAACCCTGAGGTACCCCAGATGGGCACCGATCATACGTGCTGAGAGTATTGTTTATTTTTACGCAGAACTTTCTATCCGTTAGATAGCTTCGGATCCACTCAACACTATGTGGATCTACTTTGAGAGATAAAAGTTTGGAGATTAAAAGGCTATGATTGACGCGGTCGAATGCTTTGGAAAAATCAAAGTAAATGCAATCATAGTCGACTTTCTCTTTCTGAAATAGAGCCAAGTCATGGACCATTTCAATCAGCTGGGTTTCGGTCGACTTTCCTTTGGTAAAACCATGTTGTTCGGTGTCAAGGAGGTCATTTATGGAGAGGTATGAGTAAATGTGATCTACGAGTATCTTCTCAAAAATGAGGCACGCTATGGACCCCTGGGCTACAGGTCTATAGTTACCTACATAACTCTTGTCTTTCGCTTTATGGACAGGCGTAACAATTGAGAGCTTAAAGCAGTCAGGGACTGTTCCGTCCTCATAGGAGCGGCAGAAGATCAATTTTAACGGTTCGACAACAGCCAGATCCCAGTTTCTTGTATAGGATCGGCGGCAAGCCATCAGGGGTTTGACTGCATTTTAACGGCAACTCCTGGATCTTTCGTAGGATAAGATCATCCGTAATATCCAGCCTTGGACAGCGTGCTCTCACGTTTATAGTAGCCGTGTGGTTTGCAGCTGTAATTTGGGGCACGAATACTGACCCGAAAAAGGACTTAAAAGCTTCTGCTTTAACCAAATCGTCTGACTCCAGAACACCATTAATTTGTATGGCGCCAACCCCATCTACACCTTTTATCCGTTTGTTCGCATATCTGAAGAATTCTTTGCTGTTTCTGAAATTTAGCGCTGACTCTTGTAAAATACGCAGTCGAGTCGAAGCTTTCTTAAGGCGGGAGGCAAGACGCGGGCTTGGATCCGATTTCACGAGAGCCTCCAGTTTTTGGACACAAAGCCGTATTTGATTTTGCTCTGAGTGAGGACGCCCTTTTGGTATGAACTCCGATATGAGAGCATGCATAATCTTGAGAAACGAGTTGTACATATCATTTACTGAGCGACACCGACGGAAGACATCACGCCAGGATACGTTGAGAAGCCTGGTTTGGTAGTCGTCGTACATACCACTCCAGAAATTGTAACCTATGTGTTCGCGTTTGAGATCGCTGGATTGACATAATACTGTAAAACTAACAGCCGAGTGATCCGTGTTGATCGGAGCAGCACATACTTCAAGATCATCGATAAGAGCGGGCTCGGTGGTGAGTAGTAGGTCTAAAATTGATTGTTCGCGCGTTGGCGAGCCGACCAACTGAAAAAGACCATTTGAGATACACGCGTTTACAAAGACAGATTCTTTTGATTTACTATCGGAGATGACAATTCCATCCCAATCAATGTTTTTAAGATTGAAATCGCCATAAATGACAACCGGGAGAGTGGTATCACAAATGTGGTCAAAGAGCCGTGCGCAATCCGAAACCCTTTGTGAGAAGAACTCAGGATTGTTTGTGAGGTAGCATGACGCAAAGCGGACCGAAATGTCCTCGAAATGAATATCAACGGCAACCGCTTCCATGGCGCTATCCAGATCAACACCACAGCATTTTAGGTTACTGTCAACCAGAGCCAGAGTGCCACCTCCCCTGGAACCTCTGTCTTGGCGAAACACTCTAAACTTGCCATTGAAAGACAGTTCAGTATCTTTTATGTCAGGAGTCAGCCACGTCTCAGAAATGAGCAGGATCTGAACCGCATGGAGGGAGACATATGCAAATAGTGCATCTATCTCGCCCGGACTGCATAGCGAACGAGCGTTGAGTGAAAGACATCTTATGCGAGGGGTAGCATATGTTTCAGGAGGTTTCAGTAACGGAACATTACCGCAGTTCAACGCTGATAGGTGAGGAGGGAGGGGCACCTGCTGAGAATCATGAGGGCATTTTCTATATCTCGAAGTGAAGGCTGAGGGGGAGGATGAAGGGTGGCAGGCATGGGAGATTGGTTTGGCAACCATGGATCCAGGGAGGGAGACGGGGGGCATTCTGGCCTGTGAGGATATGATCGTCGACGGGGGAGGAGCATTTGAGGTGGTGCAGTTTGAGGGTGACGTGAGCGTTGCTGGGAGGTTGCCAGTTGAGACGATGGGTGATGGCAATGACGATGGGAGGAGGAGGGTTTGTGATGGTGAAACCCCAGCATGTTCATACTTGGAGTACCTCCTGTCTTAAAGCCTGAGCGAGGACGTTGACTGTTGGTACCGGTCTCAAGGGTGGACCTCACGTCTATAGCGGTGAGGCGGGGGTCCTTACCTAGAAACTTGCAGGCCCGAGCCGCTATCTTTTGAGCACAGTATTTCTGATATTGGTAACTAGAATGAGTGCCATCCGACTTAAAGCCGTCTTGACGAACGGACAGGATCAGAAAATCATGCTTCTGCTTCTGGAGGGTTGATTGCAATTTACGATTGCATTCGTCAAGCACCACGGGGTGGACGCTGTTTCGTTTTGTGGTGCTAAGTTTTGGAATAGAGCAAACTGTGAGGCTAATACCCTTTTCAGAGCAGAGCATGCCAAAGGAGGAAATCTGCCTCACGATTTGGTCCTTAGCTCGGGAGGGATTTCTGGTAGATGTTAGGTCACTCAAACCAACATGAAGAATTACTTTAATGGAAGCACTCGATGCATAGGAGATGAGATCGGTGACAGCCTTTATTGCTGCATCAAGTCGTAAACCTCGTTTACCCTCAATGACAGTTTCTTCCGAGGAGTCAATCGCCGCATCTATGAGAGGAGCCATGTTTTGCAGATTGGAGTCGCCATAGATTATTACAACCTTGTCACAAGAAGGGGAGGGTGGTGGATCAAGGCTTAATGACGTATTGTTTAACTGGGGCGAGGATTGCTCAGAGCGAGACTTAGTAATCGTACCAGTCGGTGAACGGTGTGGCGATTTCTCATGGGACGCCGCCACACCCAGAGGATTTGCGCTTTTTATCTGGGCTAGAGAATCAGAGATCGACTGAAGCCTAGTATCGTACTCAGCCCCAGATTTCTCTAGTGCCTCTTGAATTCTCCTCAGCGCCGACATAATTTCTTCAAGGAATGCCTTCTTTACTATGACACAGTCTCTTGAGTGGTTATGATCAGATGTCACGGCCTGTGACATCTGCCCACCAGCGCTATCAGCAGCATCAGTAGAAGTACTAAGCTTATTCGATGCATCCACCTCAAGTTCGATTTGCCTTGTACAATGAACACACACGTAGGGGGTGTTCGATGTGATGTGACGAGGAACGTGCGTCTTGCTATAGAGGCCTTTACAGTACGTACACTCAACGGCGTGGGCAATGATGGGTGCCCGATGTGTAGCTGGAGTGGTCATTTCAGGGGGAGAGGGGGACGACCGCTTGTACCGGTTTGAGGGAGTCTCCAGGAAGCTGAACATGATCAACTTATTGGTAGCCTTCCGTGCGTTATCGTGAGGGGCCAAACACTCGCTGCTTTTTATACGTGTGTCAGCCGCGACAGCTGGTGCGAGTTTGGTTGAGTTTAGGTTGACATGTGGGTCACTTAATGGAGAAAACACCTATTTGTAAAGGTATCACCGACAGCATCCGGTCACAACGATGCACTGGAAGTTGGGTAGTGGGTTTCACAATACTGCATCAGGGGACAGGGTGTCTGAACCAGGGTAAAAGGTAAACTAGTAGGAGCACATAAATAACACGACCAAACAGGTGTCACAAACCGACGGAACATCAACTCTTATATATATATATATATACATGGAGTGTGTACGCAGTATATTTTATATTAATTCCATCATAGAGAAGCATATGTGAGCGTTTGCACACTAAGTTACCAAATTAAAAACAAAAATGTCTTCTTTTTGTTCTGTCCCGATTTCAGCCTGTCCATCCGGAGGCGAAAGCTTCGAACTTGTCACTGGATACGTCTATACAGCGCCAACGGAAACGATCGAATTGAAAGCCGGCGTCCTCCAGTTACAGCAGTGTCTACAGATGTGCCGTGACCACGACGCCTGCCGCAGCGTCAACTTTGAGACTGGCCTCTGTGTGCTATTCTCTTCGTCTGCGTCCGAGCGTCCAGAATCCCTTTCACCGTCACAATTTCCTGTCTTCACCATCTACGCAGAGAAAGTCTGCGTTCAAGGTATTTGAAGCAACCACTCGATTCACCGTCAGTTCTAGTTAAATAAATCGCCATCTAATGTCAATGTGCTCTCGGTTGAACGCAAAGAAGTCCACCTGACCCCTTCAAAATCTAGCTTTGACTTGGAGATTGGCAGCAGACATTTCATTCGTTTACAAACGGTTATTGTCTAATCATTTATCCCGTCTATTCCGCATTGTTTTCGAAGGTTCTACGCACATATCTTAACTTGGCTTTTATGGAAATACAGGACTCCGCAAAAGTATTGGGTCAGGCTTGACACGCCACAGTTCCACTGCCAAACATCGATTCCTAATTTGGCCAATTTTTTGAATGAAAATCCACCATATTCCTTCTCCATGTCTCTTCCTGTCTCGCTCACACACACACACACCCATATATACAGCAAACAGTTGCTCCCTCACCTCCTGTATTTTGCACTTCGTATTGACTAAAGACGCATGCGTGGGGGATGGGTCAGCTCTAATATTAGGGTCGCTCGCTCACCCGCTTATCGTCCACAATTTCGTATTTACCATATATATATATATATATATATATATAGCAACATAAAGGTGTGCAGAATGTGCCTTGTTCAACTTAATGTGAGTCCCCTGTATCCTAAGAGAGGGGACTGGTAGAGGAAGGAGCACTTTGTTCCGCCATTGTGTCATTCCTCGATCCAACCATCCATCCATAGCTCAGCAGTGGCCCGGCAGGCACTGAGGCAGGAAGGCAACAAAAGCCGGGAACTTCTTTGGCTCTTGTCTATTGCACATACGCATAGAACGTCACAGACAACACAACGACCGAACGGACCGATAGTTAATTCTGGCTGTCCCGAAACATCGTCTACGAGACGCAACTGGCTCGTGCGAGTAGCCGACGAACAGTATTATGGAACGGAATCAGAAAAGCGGTCAATTTTAACATGGCCACAGCGGGTGTTACGCCTGCGGTGGCTCGAACGATCCACTGCGATTACGGTACAAGTGCTGTGCAAACAGTTACTCCGGTCAAAAATTCCAGTTGTAGTAGTATCCAGTTGGAGTGGCAGTAGCGCAGGATGGTTGAAGCAGATCAGAGCAGAGCCCCGCTGGTACACAGGTTCGATCCCCGTCGTTGCACGTTGAGATTTAAGGGGCCCGTGTTCTGAAGCGATGCCGAAAGCAGCTGTCGAGCAACCGATAGCTGGTTTCATACCTCACAGGACCGTTGTCTGTTTTTTTTTGTTTTTACAACGATGGAGTACCACGGAGCTCTAGTGAGCGGACTGTGTAACCGGTTGTGGCAACGAGACAAAAGGGGAAATTGAGATCCAACACTGGCACATCAATAAGATGAAGATGAAGAAGAAGAGCCTCGTGAAGTAAAGTTTGAAAAAGCCACAGACAAACCAAAGGGATCAATAAAGCAAGTCAGCGAATGATAATAGTTCGATGTAGAGGTATATGATAAGATATAAGATATATCTTCTCGGCCTCATAAGATACCCATAGAACTCTAATCGCGGTCAAACAGCAAAGTGCTACAAGCCACCGACATCACTAAGGGATAGAACAATTACTCAAATTTAGGGAGGAGACTTTTACTTAAGGGCTTGATTGCGTATAAGTAATGATTCGCATATGTTCACAGATAGATGTTATGTAACAGATTCATGAAACGATTCATGGGTCACACCGTGTTATTTTCAAAAGATTTATTTCTAATTTCACAACATCGGCCCCTCAATGGACAAGCGCTCGAACCCACAATCTTGCGAGCCGCTGCATTGTTTATTCTGTTCTTATTGCTGTCAGCTACTATTGGTGTTGTTGTTGCTGTTGTTGTTGTTGTTGTCGGGTATTTGTATCTCGTTGGGATGCTGGTGATGCGGGCGCTCTTGGTGTTGACGGCCAACATGGCCAGGATTTCTCAGTAGCGTTGTCGCACCTCGTTAACTTTGTAGGCTTCGGAGCTGTTGGGCGAATGCGCACTTTGGTCTGTGACGCGCTTTCGGCGCTCGTTCTATTCCAGCGGAGCTCTGGACTGGCTGTGGCGCGCCGCTTTCTCATGGGTCACTTCACACCTCGGTCTCAACTACAATTGGTACCGTTTCTACTACACGACAACAACCACTACTACTACAACTACAATTCCTACCACTACGATTCGTCTCTCGACCAGTGCTGCCGCTTCTGTTGCTATGCTATGTCTCAATCCCCGCTCGTAACTTGGAGCAGGAACAACAACATTCACGTGCCTGATTCACTCACTCATGATCTTTTTGCATCGTTTTACACCTCCCCATCCCTCCCTCCCTCAACCCGTAACGTCGTTATGTACATATACACTCGTGGTGTCGAGTAGTGCATTTTCTGTGCACTAGGGTCCCCTGTATTGTCCGTTCCGGCGGACAGCCATCATCTAATCGAAGGAGTTTGCCATGTTTGTTCTTCTAGTGAGATAGCAAGAGAGAGAGAGACAGAGAGAAGGTGAGCATGGCGTTTATAAATGAGGGAGCGGTGTTCACACACGGACGAGCAGATGTTCTCCGCAGTCCAGTGTATGTATGCATATATAATACATGGATAGAGACATAGACAGACACGAAGGCACACTATGGCAATAATTTAATGATCTGCAAATATCTGTCAAGTCATTCGTCTCCAGAGGGATGTTCTTGCTGGAACACAAAAGAAATCGAACACGATGAAAACAGGCGAGAGAGAGAGATAGATAGAGATCCAATGGAGACGATAGCGACACAAGAACAAAGGACACACATGTTCCATGAATGGGCCGCCAAGCCCATGATGGGTCCAGTTATATGGATTTGGAAGAAGACACACCGCATATGGTCACAGAGGGACAAGCAAATGTCGAACAAATAATATGCCGCCTGTCGTCGATTTTTGTGTTGTTGATTTATTAAGCAAATACGAAATCAGCGATGGACAACAACAGACGACGACAAGGATCGCTGCTTGCATTACGGTTGCACAGTTACATCCTTATGGGGTTTACTGGTGAACCGGTCAACACAACCGTATCTCCTGGAAGATTGGTTCTGATCGAAATGCACGTGATGAACTAATAAATGTAGCACTCTAGACAAAAGCTTGAACGGTGAGAATTGCGAAAGCGCTTAGCTGGAAGAAGAGACATACGTTTCATCACCAGGTCCCTGCAGCAACAAATCAGCAGCACATTGATTTCTTTAGAAGGGTCCGATTCAAGTGTTGCTGTATTGAATGCAATCAGTAAGCGAGACCGTTTGATAGACCTTTTCCTCCTGACGAAGTAGAGACATTTTCGACGAACGTTTCTTCTGCCCGCCGGACCCATTAGCAAGCGTATCTTCATGTTTGGTAAATTACAATTTCTTCAGTTCACGTCAACTCTGGATGCGCACAAAATAAACTACATTCGCAGTTGCTATGAAGAAATCGAATGACCTGGATTCGATAGCAAAAGTTGAAGAACAAAATCCCATTTGAATAGACAGACCACTACGACTTAGACACTTATCGAATATCGAATAGCTTCTAATGAGACTGCTATCAGCGTCACACCTCGGCCCTTCAAGGCGTCCCGTATACTTCGCGGGTTTTCAGCTACAATTTCTCAACAATTAAGAACAAAAGCTCGCATCTTTAAAAATAATACAATTTAAACATCGTTTACCTATCTTTATCGGCTTGTTATCTTGGCCATCAAGTGAGCTGATGGATCAGTCGTGAATTCCGATATTCTTATCTTCTGACTCATGTTTATCAAGGTGATTACAAGCGATGTACGCAAATACCTCATGCGCGGAAATTCGAATCAATGTGACAGTTTTAGTTCATACAGATGATAAAATAAAAACTCACGGGTCTTAGTTATGGCAAAACAAATACAGTAAATGCAGATTCTCTATTTGTACAAATTGATCGAGGCGAATTCTATTTATTTATTTTGACTCTAACCTATGTCAATCATTTTTTCGTCATCTAAGACCCTCCTACGCACCCCGTCCCCCGCCTCCAAACAAAGCCGCAACGTCTTCATTATCCACTTACTACGTAATGATTGGCCAACAATTAAAATGCACTAAACATAGCACATTGATCCACCTTCGTCGTCATGTGTCGACGCGTCATGTAACTGGGCATTTGCTGATCGCGGCAGGAGGCGAAAATATTCTCGTGAGTAATTATCATCGTGTACGGAGGTCAACTGGAGAATAAAAAAACACCACACAAAAAGGAATGACTTTTCCTCTTCATCCTCATCCTCTTCTTCGTATCACGATGTCGTTATTGTCCTTGCAGCTGTTGTTGTTGTGGTTGTTGTCGTTGCCGTCGCTGCGTTCATCGCCCGTTCTCCCTTGCTTTATATATATATATATATAGATCTAATCTAATATGTGGAGACAATTATATTCCGGGTGCAGCGTGACATTGGTCGGCAACGTATTCTCTTCCACTGTCAGGGTTGATCGGGAATCGCCAACTGCATTTGCTGCTGCAATTGGCCTCCGCGGTCGCATACGACAATCTCTGCTTGTCCGTTCGACACTATCGCAGTGGACAGACTACCGCTGTTGCGCCTGATCAGCGAACGATAGGAGATCAGATCTCAGTCGTGAGGCGCCAACAACGGCATTCTTCACTGTGCGTTTTCGTCAACAAAGTCGTTGGCAAGGGACTTTGCTGAGAAGTTGTCGTATATAGTTGGCGGCACTGCTCTTCGTCCATCGAGATTCTCTCAGTTCATGCAGTTGCTTCTGATACTGGCATTGCTAATGTTAACTGGACGGGTGATTGAAGTTCCTTTTATTAGATGATATGGTACACCTATCCTGAGTGAGCTATGAGCAAGGATACAACACCTAACCTAGCTACATCGAAGGCATCAATTAACCTCTAGTGATCTGTCTATGGGCCACGCTCGCTAACACCTCGTTTTCATGCTGGTCAACCCGGAGCAGTCGTGTTCGATAAATTTGGGGGGAGATTGACAACAATTCCATTAATCTCGGGGACCATCAATCTCGATAACTACTTGTCAAACTTAACAACTACGGCGATTAGTAACAATTATGAGCTCGCCATTAATTACATCCCCCACCTAGCCGCGTCCACGCGGTCCATTTTTCGTTGATGATTGTAGCCCGTGATTATTTAACAATTTTTCAATTAAATATTGCCATTAATCACGCAAAAAAAAACAATATTACCACGAACTGATGGTGCATACCAAAGCTATATATAGGTGGTCTATATATAAATAATTATCGGCTATCACCATTGGTTATTGCTATTATTGATAATAATAATAATAGCAGGCCCAGAATAAACTTACCAAAAAAGAAGGAGTACAACGACGTTGTTGTATCTGTTAGAACAGTCTTCGTTTTGGTCAACCGGGAAGCGATCACTAGCTATCATCAACTCGATTGTTATTGTGTTCTCGATATTCATTCCTACGATTCTGTTGGTGGATAATGAATATGGTCATAGCAGGAGGTAATTGACTAAGTCCAACCAGACGCCATCCAGAGAAATAAATAGGATGTGATGATGCAGGGAGAGTACGGACTAATACGGCTGTTGGCCATCCACCCCGAAATTCGCTTGGCCCCTTACGCTGCTGCACAGGCACTTGAAAAATCGGCGCATGTCAGCAGAAATCGTTGCGCGCCCATTTGGGTTATGGTTATAGAGGACTCGAAGCGTTTGTCTTTTTGGACACACTTGAGATGAGCTTGCAGTTTCGTAGGCATTTATGTTCGCGAAAGAAGCAGCGCGTAGTTGCTCTCTGGCGCCGGCTGTGGCTGTCGTAGTCTTGGTTGACCGTGGTTACGTCTGCCTGGATTTGTTTTCATGCTCGTGCCGGCTCGCGCCCATCCACTCTTGTCGAGATGTGGCTGTATTGTCCTGGGGCGGCTACACAACAGACGACCCGCTCCCTGCAAGTGTCCCGGCGACGACATCGTCTGCTGGTCATAGCGATGACACGAAATGTTGCTGTTACGGGGTTCTATTTCTTTGCAGCTGCTACCGTGGCCCGCCGACATCTTAGCCCATAATTCGTTAGCTTAGTATCTGGTGACTGCCTCTCGGTTGGGCTCAATAGCGGCAGCAGAACCCGTGCGAAGGCTCCCCGCGTCCCTGTGCCATTCGTGTGTCATTCAGTTGAGTCGCTTCATCAATCCAGTCAAAGAGACAAACTGCTGCAGCTACCGGCGTCCAGCGGACAGGAGATGTTGACTATTACTACTACTACAACAACAACAACAACAACAATACATATGTGTGTGGCTTTTCTAGGAACCAACCCAGTGAACTCCCCCTGCAAGCTACGGGAGGCAAGGCAAGCAAAGATTTAAGATAGGCATATAGCTAGATAGATAGAAATCGACGGGACAGGCCACACGGCGGCCCCAATCGGAAGCCACCAAGGAGCAAGCGTTCCATAGGAGCAGCAGCAAACAGTAGTAGTCACAGCGACCGTAATACCTAGAACAAATATAACTATGTACTAGTATTCGTGGAATTAGTTGTTGTAGTGGTGACAGTAACAAAGGCTGGAAGAGGAATAAAGTCGATAGCCCAAGTGAACGTTGCTCAAGATGATCTTCCTACTGTCCCACGTTCTGGCTGCCTTTCCTTCAACAGAATCAGCATCACCGACATAATCATCATCATCAGCGGCAGCAGCAGCAGCAGTAGTAGTAACGGTAACTCCTGGAGCAGTTACAACTTCTGTTACGTTCCACCTGTTCCATTTTAGCTCAGTGGACTACTGCTGCAGCTGCTGCTGTGCTCTACTGTTGTTATTGTTGTCGTTCGGTAGTAGGACACAACAGCGCAATGACAGTAGTCTGTCTCTCCCCCTCCGCCCCCGGAGTGAAAGAGTTTTCATTTGCCGTCTAGAGTCGACCGGCCTTCTGGACGGGGTCTTTGGAGCAGCATCGCGATGCACTAGATGTGTATGGGTGCTCTGGCTGGTCCGCGTCGCATTTCTTCTCTATGACCACTTACACAGTAACACAGTTACTTCTCTAACTTTCTTTTCAATGCAGCGCACCCCCAAGCACACACACACACACTCACACACAGTCCACACTCTCCTGTTCGAGCCCATAATTCCCCTCCTCTTACTTCTCCTCTTCTCAGTCAGCCAAGTTCCCGTGCGTTGGGTAGTCCTATCGGATAATGTGTCGCGCGCACATCGCGCTCATTGAGCATTTGCTGCCAATATATGAAGTTTCAGCGGACGGACGGACAGGTGATGATGATGATGATAAGAAAGAAGAAGCTCGCGCCAACCCATTCATCACTACCGACGTGCGCATCGTTACTAGCTATAGTGGCAGAGGTAATAGTAGTAGTAGTAGTAGCTGGCACAAAACCACCCTGCAACCACCCGCTGGCGCTCCTTCATTAGCACCACGCGGTCTGCCCATCACGTATCACACGCACACACACAGTGGCTGGCTTTAAAATCGAAATCAGCCTGACGAAGCCGCTACAACGCAATTGTCAACATAGTGACACCACCGGACCATAACAACAACACGCAGTAGTACTCGGGGCGCGACGACAACAACAGCGGCACTTCCAGCATATGCAGAGGCCGAATGCTGATGTAGCATCGACACCAATAGGAGGCAGACAGCCAACCAACAAAGAGTGATCCCCCCCCCCC
The DNA here is from genome assembly GCA_019614645.1 of Stratiolaelaps scimitus. Lineage (NCBI taxonomy): Eukaryota > Metazoa > Arthropoda > Arachnida > Mesostigmata > Laelapidae > Stratiolaelaps > Stratiolaelaps scimitus. The sequence goes on from JABWDB010000021.1 coordinate 2,964,617, forward strand.
CGGCCTCCAAGCTCTCAGTAGCAGATCTCACCGGGCTGCTTCGCTCGCTTAGCGCCAAATATCCGATTCAAGCAAGAAGAAAACGAAAAATAAAAAAGCAATCTTCAAGCACAGCTGAGTCTATTCGCCGGTGGACGATGGACGACACTTACACCCACCGACCGACAGACAGACAAACAGATGATGATGCGATGATGATGCTATATAATAGCAATGATGAAGAGCAAGGAAAAAGAAAGTTTGTGTCTTCCAAGTGCTTTGTGTCTCGTGCTCGCGCTCGCGCGCGCGCGCTCAAGCTTCAAAGCGATGAGCACGATGGGAGACGTGGTGAAGCCTGCCGAAATTAGGTTCACTGCGTCACCCAGTAGATGACCATTGAACAGTTACACCCACCACTATGATGGTAGTAATCGTGGCTAGAGTATTAAGTTCGCTTTCAAAGAGAGAAAAATAGAAAAAAACGCCCATAAAAATGACCTGCGGCGGCAGCTTCAATGGCATTTGTGTATGTATGACTCTCTCTCTCTCTCTCTCACTTCCCCTGTCTGTCTGTCTGGCTGTGTGTGGTAAATATAACAGTTCACACAGCCGGCCGGTACGCGAGCATCAGTGGTTACCATCAGCCATTTGGCGGTCGACATATATCGACATGAATGAATAGCTCGATAGCTCGATGGATAGATCTATTATTATTTATATTGATGGTGCACCATTGATAGCTGGCTTAGTGTGAAAGTGACTTCTTACAAGCGGTCTCTCTCTCTCTCTCTCTCTCTCTCTCTCTCTCTCTCTCCCGAATAAAGAGCTGTCCCCTCTTCATCTTTATATGATAGAACCGAGATGCGTACCGACGACGGCTGTATACTATCACGCCACATATTGGTATTATATTAAGCTCATCCGGGTGTAATAGCCAATATTCGTCTCGTGCTATGAAGATGTTTCTCTTTTCAAATGCGAGACACATACACAAAGATACACTCACTCATTCACTGACAGCGCAGAGAAACAGTCAGACGAGCGAACTAATGTTCAATCATATATAGTCCAAATGCGCATACATACGTAGATCTGCTCTGTTCACCCCGATACACTTCGAGTGTCCGGGCCATCCCGGTGTTCGTGCCACTCATTGGTGCTGAAGTGGAATAAGGCTTAGATTGGTACAATGGTATCCCAGCAGAACGAGCGAAATCGAACGAACATCCACCCTGTGCCATGATGCCTTTCGTTTTGAGTATGTGCAAATCTGAATGTGTTGACTGCGTATTGTTCATTTGAGTGGCGACACGGTGTGGTCGCTTCTTCCATGTATTAATACAATATAACAACCAGTCGAGTGGTACACGATGGGAGACTGTTGCTTTTGAAGCTGCCACTTCACTCAAGGAATCCGTTTCGACTCTCAACTACCACCGCCCTCTGACATTACAACTTATCCACCACCCCACGCCCCCACTTACTTCTATCATATTATCCATGCTTATTACCTTTGTGTTGTTCTTATAAATAAATAGCATGTTCCGTCCTTATGTCAGCGTCCTCGAGACAACCGCTGCTTCAATCTTCCGTCGGTGAGACCAGCTTTCTTTTTTTTCTTTATTCGATCTCCCCGGCGCAAGTTTGCTGTCCCCACCAGCCGGCTTTAGCAGCCATCGCGTTTGTGAGACAACCTCTATCCGCCAATCCCCCTCCCTTTGTACCGCCACAGCAGAATTTTCGAGCGCTTCCAGTCCACCATGGAAGACACCACCATGGAACGCTGCGATGCTGTTCACTATTAGTGTTCCACACTATGGCACTTCGACATCGTAAATGAGCCAGACGTCGTCATCGTCGTCGTTATCGAACATCGGGAACGAAACAACACCGAGATCGACGAGAGCACACACAACTCACGCATGTACAATTGACAGCGATGAGCACAACGACAACAACGCTACAATCTGCTGTCGTCACTGCCATTATTTTGAAATTATTTTTCTGAAAAGTTCGAGTGGCTCCCAACGTGTTGCGTGCATAGGGAGGGGTACGTTGGCACCGTCGCAGCAATATCGAGCATCATCATAATCAATAATTGCTGGGACGGTCGTCAAGCTCTGTCGGCAGCCAGCAAACATTGCTCCGTTGTCCGTATTTGATATTTACCCAAATGGTTACGTCTGCGGCGGTTGCTTGCTGCTTTGAAGGGTGTGAACAACTTTAGGCAGCGGGTCATGCGTTGTCAGCTTTTTTTTTGACTGTAGTTGGGACAGACTCCGAGTGGTCCATCTCCATTTGGCTACTACACCCGATGGTGATCGTCCATCGTCGATCGTAGCACTGCGCATTATCAAAACAGCTGAAACCTGATCAGTGCGCTGCTACTTGCTCAAACGGGTGTGCTAGACAACGAGAGAGTTTGAGGGAGCTGACTCTAGAGGATTAAAGATAGTGCTTCGTCCAATTGAGTTTGTCTAAGCGGTGACTTGGGTAACGGAATCACCGGCTGAAATGGTCGGAGGTCGCAGGGGTGAGCCCGGTCAACACATATCTTTGAGATAGAAGGTGCTCTTTCATTGTATTTACTGGGAGATATTTGCCAGAGAAATTAATTAGTTTACGGCAACAAAGTTGAAATTGCCGTCGATTTTGTTAATCATTTCGTTACCCTCTGTTAAGAGTAACGTCCATGCCTTGCCCATCAAAATACTATTCGATAATTATAAGGGCCAAAAACACATTTGTTGAAACAGGAAAAATTCCTTGAATTCGTTCGTATAACTGTTTTTAGCTAGTCACAGACATAACATGAACGAAGATTTCTGCGAGGGCTATACGCCGGCTTCGAGGGAGAGGCTCACTTACGACGTGGAGATTTGTTTCCAAATGATCGTTTTGTCTAAAGAAGTTAAATAAACAAAAGTAGTCGACTACTATAATACACGTGCCCACGACATCCGTCACTCAGTCAGTCAGGTGAACTCTCTCTCTCTCTCTCTCTCTTTTGCGCGATCTGGAAGCTGACATGCGCATCGAACGTGGACCACTGCGATAGCCGTTGCCGACACAGAAGTGCCAATCACCCCGCACGGCTGTAACTTGGCGAGTACCCTCTCCACGATATATATATATATATACGTCTCTCTAACGCCTCTCCGTGACAGGCTTACAACCCGCTGCTGGCACAGTTTTTGTACGAGCGAAGCGCGAGTTAACAGCACGCGATGTAAAGTGGTTGGCTGGTTGGACGAGTGCAGATGAAATAAACAACAACGCAAATACATTTACGCCGACCACCATAATCGCTAGAAGTTGCATTACATTTGCTGGCGGTGCGGCCGTCTCCTCCCCCTCCTCTATTCGTAAACGTTGATGTGATGCTGATAGCAAAACAGTTGTTGAGTTAACTCGGCGTCTGACGAGATAGCGGAGGTGTGTATTTCTGTGGCGTTCTATGTGTTTGTGTATGGCCTGTAGCTCTTACAGTTGCAGCACTCCTCGTTGTCGTTGTTACCCGCTGGTGGTGTCTCGTAGCGACGCGTGACTTCCAACGATATGAGGGCTCTACTAAGTCTCTGGTTGAGATTCTCGCTTGCCTCATCCGCGCCACTCTACTCCACTGCACTTCAGTCCACCGATGGTTGAGACCATCATCTTCTTCTTAGCTCTTAACTTATGCAAATGGTCCGTTCGGACATAAGCCGCCGCCGCCGCCACCGCTTGAACGGCGTTCTATCTAACGACAACAACTGTTGAGTCGACCACAGCCCGGTGACAAGTGGTTCCGGTGACGAGGTCAATTATCTCATCGTCGTCGTTGTCGTTGATGAACGTCAAGTGAAGTCCGCGAATGCTAGCTGCTCTGCTGCAGGTACGATCTCTCTGACGGCAGAGGCGGCAACGTTACTATACCTAGGGACACATGGGGTTGAATACACAGACCGGAATGGGGATGTGTCCCAGGTAGCAGGTTTAAATGATGCGGTGGCTACCAAGAGGTGTGGATTTTTCTGCCGATATTTCTTGTAGTAGTGCCGGCATATGGATGAGTTCCCAGAAATGTCTGATGGGAGAATGTGCCCAGTCGCAAACGAAAGTCAATTTTTTAAGCGCTGATATCTAATAGGTACACAGGATATGGTTTGGATGAGTGCCGTGGCGTTTGCCTTGACGCCACTGTAAAAAAAGCAAGGCAAAGCAGGATCATCTGCTCTGGTCTCCCGGTTGCAAAGTGCAGTCTACCAGTTCAATCGTAGCAATGGGGACACAGCTATAGCCTTCAGCTAACAGCCGATGTCAGCCTCAACGGCCACAACCACAGCACTGGTGGAAACTATCCCAAAGGAAATTTCCATTTCCACTCGAACAGCGCGGCATCTTGGTCATGGCGAAGCACGTTCTGCAGTACCGCCACAAACGAGGTCCCTTCGTGGCCAGCAAAAGCGTCACAATCGACTGTTTTTTGATAGTCGGATACTGCTAGCGTCCTTCTAATTGTCGGTTGTAGCTCTATAGCCGACGAGATAACAGGAGCTGATGATGGTGGTGGTGCTGTGCAGTGTCGTTCAGTCTGTCACGACCGCCTTTAGGGACGCAGCTCGAGCTGGTAAACACCTCGGGTGTTCTTGTCGTAACATCCACGAGTGTATTATGGTGTTTCTGGTAAGATCGCTGCTGGCCAAAGGATGCTCCACGCACAGATGGTATATGTTATGCTACTGATAAGATCTCGAAGTGAACGAAATTAGTGGATTGGATGGCAGAACTACTCATCCCAGGAGAAGGAGGCGAAAGAAAGAATGGTGATGTGATTCGATGTGGCCACTGACCACTGAACACTGGCACGATGTCGAACTGTCCACGTCGAAGGCCGCTTCCCATTCGGACAATGGCCTCCTCACAGTATCGGCGAACTGTGGCTATGACTGACGTGCAAAATGTCATCGCGCCTCCACCACATGACTGACATGCGGTGACTTGACCAAGCTTTTAATAGGCTATCGGAGTTAATAGATTTTGGCCGTATGGAATGAGCTCCATAAGTTGTCTCAGATCGAAGTAGTTGACGTGCTATCAGATTTTAGATTGCCAGGAAAAAAAGTCAAGATACAAGATGTGTTACACTTGACACCACAAAAAATTAGAATGACTCTAAATATAATAGCTTCAGCCGGATACAGTCTTTGAGCTCATATCTAAAGAGTATATATAGTATGTATCTCACGCAAAATCGTATGCTCTCAAGTCCCTTATGTCTTCAACCGAAGACGGCACGTGTTGAGGGTGTCCAGTGGTCTTGTGCTGTGCTTTACGTAAAGTATCTACCGAATTAGGTCATCTGAGGTGGAACCCAACAGAACATGACCCGATCTCCAGTGTTGCAGCATTGACTATATTCTGCCTTCTATGTAAGTCACGCTTAGCCACTCGATCATCGTCACATCGCTAAAGATATCCAGTGTAATCCTGCCCTTTAAATATCGTAACAACCGACGAGTACAATTTGATACAGGTCTCTGTTGATTCGCGAGGCGTTGAACAGCAAAGGCAGGCTTGGCAGCATAGAGGCAAATCGGTGTTGTTAATCGACATTGTCTACTTCTGGTCACTCCGAAGCGTAATAACACTTTAGCTAAATTGTAAGAAACAGATCATTCAACTCATTCATTGACGTAAAGTGCTCATCGCGGGCGTTGGTTTAAGTCTGCCCGGCTCTGTTTTCCGTTTACCAGTTGCCCAAGTGTTCTGTTGCACTAAAAAGATCGTTCCTCTCCATTATCTATGGAGCTGGCGTTATTGTCACCCCCTCAGCTGGTTGCGATTATATTGTCGTAACTATGATACCACTGTCATCGTCTTGGTCACTCCCTTCCGATGCTTTGACAACGAGACGAATGGCAAGGAGATGAAATACCACCGGTCGTTTTATATTGTGACCATGTCCCCACTAATACCAGCTTTAAAGAGCAACAATAAAGCAACCGCTGCAAGTGAGCAACTGATGATAAGAATAATCGTACTGCGCATTTAACATTGGCTAGGCGTTTAGCCATGAGCGAACAGTGTCCATGTGTGTGTGTGTGTATATGTGCGTTGACAAAGCTATGTAGGGCTTGCTTGTTACCTTGCTTGATTTGATCACGCCCGGTGTGGTCTGACACTTTTCGCGCTTACACTGCGTTGCTGTTCATGCTGGTGACAGCTTCAAACTGAAGCAACAACAATCTACACCAGCGGCAGAGGGGGCTCAACTCGCTCGCAGTCGGTATAGTGGTGTGACCACACAAAAACACACCGTGAAAGGTATCTACTCTTCGTCGGGATACTGACGCCGTCAGATACTGTTGCACAAAGCTGCTTGAGCAAAGTTGGCGCGTTTTTCTTTGCTATTGGAAAGCCCGACGACAGCTACTGGTGCTACTTAATAACGGCAGAAGGCAGAAGCTGTCTGGTTGGCCAATACAACAAAAACAGCAAAAAAATAATTAGAATACCCTAATACATAGCCGTCTGTGTGCCTCTGCGCGATTACGTTTGTGTCAGGTATAATTGCTGGCCCAAGGGTCGGGATAACAAGACACACGACCCCCCCGGGTTCGTTCAGCTTAGACGAACAGCATTCATTCATACATTGCATTTATTTTAGATGCTATAAAGTAGTTCGTGTGTGCGACGGTAGGGGGAGAACTTGCTGCGACTGTTATTATCCCGAGAGAGCAGTCTTGTGGATTCGTAAATGTTGTACTCGTAGGGTCTTCGGCTGCGGTGTAGCCGAAAACAACAACAACAGACGCTGTAGGAAGCAACGGTGCCGGTAACGGCATCTCGAACGCGCACGTTTTCAACTGTTTGCACCGGTCTCTAGCACTGGTGCTGCTTCTGTTGGCTTTGCCAGTTGCTGTGTTGGAGTCGAATTTGCCGAATTGGCCACGCCGCGTGGACGCCGATGTCCCTGGAAAGAAATAGAATCAGAGACTAGCAAGGGCTGAAGAGCGGGTAATGAACCTGGCAAGCGTACGCCAACTATACGTATATTTATATCTAATTATAATAATGATGATGGCCATCATCATCACGAGAATTTCGACCATAGCTTTCATTTCTTGGATATCGACGTAGCTGGCAATTTGCAGTTTGCTGTAAACTGATACTATCCATTCGTACATTGTGCGCTACATGCAAATATGGCCGCATACAATCTTACCATGAACAACGATGCATAAGCGTATATAGTATAGTTTCAACTTGTAGATTTCTTACTCTCTCTCTCTCTCTCTTCCTTATTCGCTCTGTGTCTGAATGAGACGGCTATTTCGAAAATGACGACCTCTCGACGGCTGCTGTTTCTGCTGCAGCTGTCCCTATCATATTATAGAATATATCATTACATAATCCCCTCTAGTTGATTTGCCGTGCTGGAGACGATAACGTAAGGGGAGCCAGTGCAAACCGTTACTACTCTAATCAACGAAGTCTCGTCTCGAGACATCGTCCGTCTCTCAGATGGTGTGCACGCGCATTTCACACACACACACACACACACACACATATATATATATATATGCGTGTGCAGAATATGGATTGCAACGAACCTTGATTGACAAGCATGGAAATCGACCCCTGTGGGGAGGCGTGCCGTGTCCACAACGTGATGCGTTGCTGATCGCACACATCACACAGACAGACAGCCACAGATGACCATTCCGTATCCAACCTTGCCAAACGTGTTGAGACACGCTGGCTTCGTTTGATCGCTGTGTTCACGGATGAACTCCGATTCCGCCAGTAGTAGGATGAGATGCCAAAGACCAGAGCCGTCCGTTGAAGTCGCTGCCGACTTTAGGGAGTCACGTTAAAATGCGACAGCAGCCTCGAATCGCGTCAGAGACAGATCGTAACGAGCAGCCGTCGATCGCGTCGCGTCTCCGAAGCGTCGATACGTTTCGCTATTTGGTGGTTGGACAAGCGGCCCAGCCGACGATAATTGCATTTGGGCCATTGATTCACGCTGATATTGACACCAGTCGGTGTCACACTGACAACGCGAGATTGCCTAGATAGAATATGTACACTTATCTGTATAAGAGTCACCAACGAATTCTATATAGCATGGCATACGAATTTTTTCTTTATTTATTTTTTCATTTTTGTCAAGTTATCAAGCAAACAAAAACAGTGTTATCATATGGATAATTCGCGATACTTCAGTGAGGTATACTATATCTAGCATTTTGTGCAACTTCAGTACAAAGTATCTAAGATCAGTCGTCCGTCACCTTACCATACCTGTGAAGAGACATATCCTCTTGGAATTAAAGGTTTCAAAATCGAAGTGGTCGACGTCGTGATTACAGAACTGTGAGGATCGCTAGGTACGTGTTGCCATCATGAGGCAGAAATTCGATTGTCTACTATGAACTAGTTGCGAACACACATATACATAGACACAGAGATCAGCTATTGTACTCGTTTACTCGTTGCGTTTCGGTCGTGAAGAGACCGAATTGCAGTCGTCAACGATCAAGATCGACAAGATCACTTCCCTTGTTGTCTCTGTTGATCGTTTTTTCTTCTATTTTTCTTCCTTTCTTCTTGTTTTCGTTGTTGATTGAATTGTCTGATCTCGTGGCCGATGACAACTCCTTGTTGTCACGGCACGGACTGTGTTGTTACTGGTGACTCATCAAATTCACTCAGACATGAGTCGGCGTTTTGTTGGGTGTGCGCCTATCGCGATCAGGAAATTGACTATATCAGAGCACGACAAAGAGACAACAGTTAATTCTAGCTGATTCGGTTTGATAACGAAAGGTTGGATGTAAAATCAGCTCGGCAGATGTTTGGTTGGATGAAGAACAACGGCCGTTGTAATTGCTAGTTTCAATGGAGATCAAAACAATGCAATGCTCGCAGAGAAAGATAACCTTGTTTTGATACCGCAAGTGTAAATCAGAGATCAGAATTTGATAATTATTCACGAGACGGGACCAGTCTGATCTCGTGCGACTCAACTGATGTAACTGACCTTTGATGTAGACGAGTCAATGTATTTATCAAACCAGGTGGAAAATAAGGGATTATGATGAAGTATTTGAGGCGCATAAGTAAGAAGCGACCGGCTCGGGCAACTTTGGCTTATTTCTACTAACGGCTTGTACATCCGACCATAGATACGAGTCGTAACATCTACTGATGTGTAATATCTAGAAGCCATCTACGGCCAACCAGATCCGGGTACCATCAGACTTGGGGACCCTTCTCAAGGTGCGCTATTGATCACCAATGATCAGACCAATGGCTTGTAACAGGCATTTTGAGGAGGTTGCTTTGACGACCCAAATAATGATTAATAAATCGGTCTATTACGGACTGATGAACGAATTCGTTCATTTATTACCTGCAACCATTTATTTCATTACGCTGAGCACCAATCATAGAAAAAGGTCCAATTTCATAACAGTTATACGCCGTCCTATTTAGTTCAGGTTATTTGACGTTAATCAACGTCCCGCTGTCGATATCGACAGTCGTTTCTTATTGCATCATTCGTTAATCGTCGATCCTTAGTAAAAGTAGTTTTCCATGTAGGTATGTATTATGCTACATTATAAGGTGTCTCTGTTCATCAATCCGTTCTAAATGTACGAAGTCGTTGCTAACAGCCTAAAGTGCCATTAGCAGCAGCCGCGGTCAGTTGTTGTTGTTGTCATCATTTCAGTGAGGCTACGCCGATTGATGTCTTCGCCGCTTTCGATGCGAGCTTTTCTAGGTCGTTGCTCGTTTGCGCCCACTCCACTCCAGTTAATGCATTCGTTCCTCATTTTGTCCACGTGACGTGATACATACACCCGCGATCGTTCCCGTTGTTATTCCTTTCATCCATTTATGTTCCTCATTCTGTCCCATCCGATTTGGTTGTTGTAATCCCTCGATGTGTTGAAGCCATCTCTCATCTTCGTTCTCTGTTGCCGTCGCCGTCTCCGCCGCTCATCGGATCGTGTTTTTTCTTCTGTATCTTGACCCAGTCATCGAGGCGACAGCTCGCAGCAGCAGCAGCACTATTATCATCACCGCTGAAGGTCGTGTCCGGTCGCCGACCTTGTGTCATCATCAACATCATCGATCTATAGCGCCGCATCATCGCATGACGGCATAGTATTTCTTCGCCACAACGCGACGGCCTCTAACTGGTGACGGCAATAATACGGCAACAACAACAACAACACCATCGACTACACTAAAGTATCCGGCAGAAGGATGGTCAACGAAATCGACAAGGAGCAACCGTCCGAGTAATTCTGTTCTTCTGCATCAGGGGTAGAAACAGCGGCAGTGGCAGCAATGCCTATGGCTACAATATCTTGCATATCGCTAGATCGTTTGCCTGCGCAAGTGCGTGCGTGCCTACCTACCTCGCTGGCTGGTTGGCTTTCGGAAATTAATCAATGTAGCTAAATAGGGGCGTCTGTTCCGTTGTCATTCACCACGATCACCGCTGCTACTGTTGCTGATGACTTGTCGGTGCGTCCATCTGGCGCTCGTTTCATCTCTAATTTCACCGCTGCTCGGCCTCGACGACATATCCATTGCGTCGTCCGTCCGTGATAGCAACAGCAGCAGCAGCAGCAGCAACAGCAACAAGTGAAGCCTCACTTGTTACACTGCCACTACGGTGTTACCGGGACTGCTGGCGATGCTGTAATCGTTCGCTGCTACCTTGAGATCATCTTTCTTTTGCTCTATAGACTCTGCTACTGCCCGGTGTTGCTTACAGCCGCTGAAGTAACCGGGCTGATACTCGACTCTTTCAGCCTTCCAAGTTTGGTGTCAGTTCAGAGAAAGAAAAAGAGAGAGAGAGAGAAAGAAAAGGACCAAGATATTCCAGCTCCCCATTTTCTCTGAGGTGTTTTCCTCTGCCGTAGCCAGAAAACGAGGGACACACTGCCGCTTTCATGTCTGTTGATCGGTTCATGCAGATGATCTTTTATATCGTCTTCGCCTTCCGCCAGCGACGGCCCTGGAACGCCGTTGTTAGTGTTTCCAGCGTCTATGCGCTATGACTCGTGGCCACTACGGTCATCGCAATGATGCTCTCTTCTCTCTCTCTCTCGCTCTACCTCTTCCTATCTTCCCCGTTCCACCGTCCGTAGTTCGTTCTTTCGGTGTATCTTTGCTTCTCTGATCGTTCTGGATCGCCTGCGCCTTTCGTAATGCCTGCCTATACCACCACGTTGAGTCTCACTGTACGTTTAACATTTGGTAGACAGAGAGAGTGGGAGAGATTCATGGAGAAGGAGATAGGAGAATATAAACGTTGGAAATGCGAGACGCAGCAGCAGCAGCAGCAATCCGGCTTTCGGTCAAATGACTTCGAATCGAAAAGCGAACGTGTTGAGAAGGAGGAAGAAGAAGAAGAGGTGGTGGTGGTGGTCTGCCGTCCACGAAGGGAGCCATCACCGCCAGCACCATCATCACTTTTTGTGAATTTTATCGCTCTCGTAGGAGAAAACGATAGAACGCAATTATTAGATCAGATAACTACAGCGACTGTGGCTGACGTCGCCACCGTTGCTGCTGCCACAGGTCGTTCAGCTCGAGGTGGACTCGGGAGACGTATTCCCATTCGAATCGAGCGACGAGTAAAAAGGCGTCAAAAGCCAAAGCCGTTAAATCTCTTTGTGACCATAGTCCGATAGCGGAGGATCATTTTGAGCTTGTTTCTGTTCAGACATTTCGCCTTTATCTCAGTTTCTAGAGATGCCGCCATTCGCCTGAGGCGTCTGATATTCCGCCGTTGTTCGTGTTGATAATCGCTGTTGCGTTGCGCGCATTCGTTGCTTGCTGTCATTAGGAGCATCACTGCCTGCAGTGTACACATCTCGGCTGAGGAAATGAGACAGGCCAATGAGACAAAACAAACACATCGGTGTTGTAGACATACATATATCATATATATATATATATATAAACACAGGCAAATATTGATAAATGTATCAATATCGATTTCAATCATACGCCCAGAATCCATCCGTTATTTATATATTCATACCATCGTGGAATAGATCAATGTATTATCTGTTAATCAATCTTTGCAGAGGTGAGAACATTTCTCCAATCGACCCCTTCCTCCGCCCCTCCAACACAATCTGTGACATAATTCACTGCTTTGATCATAAACGAATATTAAACGGCGATCGAAAAGCGACAATATACCATTGAAAAAAAAAGCACAATATACCGAACAAAAACCAATCAATCTAAAGATGAGCTTATTTTTTGGGTGATAGTAGCAAAATATGTCATCTCTCCCACCATTCATTTTGTGTGCGCCAAATGATATGTCATATCAGTAGGCCATTCTGTAGCACAAGAACAACAGGCCACAATTGGTAAAAACTAACACAAATGAAAGCCTCATCAGTAGCGGGCATTTCTTTTCGTGTGAATGAATGAATAGTGTGTGTGTGTGTCTGTGTGCGTGTGTTATACCCGTCTATTGAAAACGATGAGTAAGCAAATTTTTAAAGCTTCAGTTAACGATTTGTCTATTCGCATTTCAACATTGATATGTAGTAAATATTTGAATTGGTCTCTCCGAAGTAACAGCGCCGTAAAAAGTAGGCGTCTAACGCCTCTCCTAAGAACAACAACCGGAGCCAATTCTACCTTTAATTCGTCTTGTGCCATTTAGGCAACGGTTTTCGGATGGGTCAATTACGAATGAAAGAAATGTATTCTCATTATGCTATGTGTGAATACATCGATATATATTCTCGCATGCGCTATTTCTGCTTACACCAGTGTATCACGTAGACGGCGGATTTCTACCGTTTAGTAGTCAGCGCTTCCAAATCACAGCGAATGTCTTTTGAACAGAGTGAACGAAGTTGAGGAAGCTTTCTTTATGCATATACATGTATTTACGATGATGAACGACGTTTTGTTCTTGTCATCGCCGAGTTATGCCATAGTGCTGTCTCCGTTCCCCGGTCCTCAGGTCCCTCAGTGTTGATAAAAGTGTCGAGCAAAAGTTGACAAAAGTGAACTGGTATTTCTTTTTTTCTAGCTATGACAAGCAGTTGGCCGTTAAAAGCCTCTATCAAACGTGCAACTGCGGCGCGCTTGGATTCGGGCAGCCACCTAGCTAACTAACAAGCTCTGCTTAAGCTAACTTAAGGAATCCACCATCGTCCTTTATCAATTTTGCCCTCCAAATGGATTTCATTGGCTTGTCGCGCCTGTATCCCCTATAGAAATTGCTGTGAGAGACATGCAGTTGTTGGCCATTATTATGATTATTGCTATGATTGCTGTTGTTCTTATTATTGTAAAAATAATGTTGCGGGTTGTCACAAGCGGGCACTTGTAATTACTGCCGGAAGCACACCGTGTCGAGCAGACATCATGGATGTCTGCTAATTAATGAGAGGAAGAAACGTTTAATATTGCTGCTGTTGCTGCTGCTGCTGCTGCTGATGTTGTAGTAGCCAGCAATAGTAGCATTAATGGTTGCGGCTGAGTTTTTCTCACTGAGATGTTCTTAGAAGGGGGAATTCTAATAGGACCCGCATAGGTCGGTCCGCTAGATGGCTCGCAAGTACACGAAGCATGACCACCACAGACGACCGCGACGAAGCGCTGGGGAACAAGCGCCACTCCGTGACTACGCTTTGCGGTTTTTCACCACATGTTGTCGCTCTTCATATGTGGCTGCTCATTGCGTATTCATAAACGCGTAAATGCGTTTCTGGCCAGGGCGGCTACGAGTCACGTTAATTAAGAAACTTTATTAAACTTCACACTGTAAATCCAAGAGCTGTTAGTTGCAGTAGTATTATAATCATAACTAACTGAACATGGCGGGTTAATGAAGGTAACTCGTCAACGAGATTGGGATCAAGCCGCAAATCTCGTCTGTATCAAAGGCGGCGCGTCTGCCTTACCCAATTGGTTGACGCTGTTTCTGTAGAAGGTAGGCGCCGTTACAATGCTGCTGCCAATGGTAAGCTTATTGTTTGACTAGTTGCGTCAATGGGTGTGATTCGATGATACGCTGGACGTGATAACGTTGTCTAAATGACTGGCGTGGTCTTTCTATATCTCACAAAACGTGCTAACGATATCATTGTCCCGTCCCCACACCGTCATGGGCAAAAGACTCATTAGACCAAATGTTGACTCTGAGAACTTCAACCTTGTGAGATAAATTGTCTAATTTTTTACTCGCCTCCGCGTAGACATTAATAAAGGACCATAGCAGAATAAATCGCGATAACATTTTGTAGGAAGAGAGTGTCTCTTGGAAGACGAAGTTCACGAATGCGACCCGCATAAGGGTCAGGGCGGGGCAGGCGTAGTGGGATATAGCATTAATGTACAGCCAGCAGCAGTAATTAAGTATAAAGAGTAAAAAACTTAACGAGCTAATGAAGCAATCGCTAAACAGCGACAACGAAGGAAGAACCATTAAAATGAGAGAGAATGTCCGCTATTGCAGTCGCCACAATTTAGCGCATCCAACATTAACGACCTGCCGAAAGGCCAAAACATTCTTCAAATATTAGAGACATGCTGGGATGGAAACCCCATGCTTTATTTGCCCATTCTGGTATTTCTAGGAATCTATTGGCATAAAAAACCTGTTAGAACAATTAGTGAAGAGCTGTGTATGATTTTTCGATATGAGTTGAGTACAATTTTTGTCACTGTTATTTAACCGCTATCAACCTTTATAATTTCATTGCCATGGTAGCGGGCTTGGAGCAGGGTCACGAATTGTCTCTCACTCGCCGGAATTCCGAGATCGATTCTCACGCACGTGGGACTATGCTTTCTTTTTTCATGTTTCGCCAGATTGACGAAGCATTTAGTATTGTCTTTCTATGGTTGGGAACCATACGTGATGGTGCTATTACGTGCGTAATTTCGTTTTATGGTACAAAGCTCTTCCTTACCGTATTTATTCGCTAGGTACACAAGGGAACAACGCTATTTCCGATAGCCGACTCTGATGTCTGATTGTGTGTTGCGCCCATAATGATATTGATTTTACTTAAAAACGTACCCCACGACGATTAAGATTAACAAGCCAACATAGAATATACTAGGCGAGATATATATATACTACTATATATAGACTAGGCGAGAATCCCACTTATAGAGTTCTGCTCATGTCGCGGCTTCTTCCATTCACTCTCCACTATTTGCACACAAAATTCTAATTTCGCTTAAGTCCTCGTAAAAATTAAACGGCTTATCCTGTTCAATGACCTTTCTATTTTATCTTGGTATTTCCTTTTTTCTTTACCGAAGAGGTGCTGTCATATCACCACACAAGAAATGTCCATTGTTCATATTTTGACATTAGCTGTAGAATCTCACATCATGTCAATCTATGGTGGACTAACCGCTGAATGCTAGAAGCGAGCGGATAAAGTATTTCTCAAGCTACGAGACGATTGGAGATTATTTGTGCTTGTTTGCAGCTGCCACGAATGAACTAGAGCAAAAACAAACGTCTTTCCTTTTCATTAATCAAACGATGGCTTCAATAATGGATGAAACATTGTCCCATTCTTCATGCCAAATCGTAATGATAGATGAATCCATTGATTAAAGCAGAATATGAATCAATCCATCAGATTAGTCGGATGCGATTAACGCAATCGTAATCTCCGATGCGCTGGGGTGTCATCATCGTCGTCATCTTCTCTACATCTATGCAGGTTTCTGCACGTTTTTGTGAACTGTACCGAATTGTACTCGTACCATAACACACTATTGCTGTTACTATTACTATTATAGTCGTCATTCGGTTTCGAGTATAATATAACAGTAGCTAGGTTATTATTATTATTATTAATGATGCCATTGATGCTGACATCAGTAACGACTACTTTTTATCAATTCCACCGCAAATGAGAGTCCAGGTGGTGGCGGCGTATTATTACTTTCTAAAATAATGATTATAATAATAATAATAATAATAATGATGATGTTACGAAGAGGAAATCGCTTGAATTAGAATACCGATATCAGTATACCATAGTTATATAATAGATTATAATATGATGATATGAAATCAGGACATCTGTCACAAACGATCTTTAATAACCCACTCGTTAATCGGCTGCTGCCTGTTTACAGTAATGCTAATGCTGTGCGTAGTTCTAGAAGCTCATAATTATGACTCATCTATGTTTTTTCTGTCCTGGCCACGACGGTGTTATTGCCCTAACATGGTAATGTTCCTTAGCTTGCTCATCTCGCTACTACCGTTCATACGACTGAGGCAATTATCTCCTTCACTAGCAGTGTGCGTTTGTATCTCTGTGTGTGCAAACGAATTTCATTATTCATTGACAATGCTTGAATGCTTACAGGACAGAGTCACTTGTCTCAATAGTGGCCTGTGTACCGGCTGACGCGCATACGAATTGAGCATATTATTATTATTATATTACGAAGGGTGAGCACAGACTCTGCGCGTGGTCCTCCTCTCTGTCGTACGGCCGTCATTAGCTTTGCTTATCTTCTTCTATTCTATTTATCTATCTATCTGAATTTTGCCGTATAAATACGCTGAGATGGAGGTGAGTGGCGACTTTGCGGCACTATCCCATACTCAACATTCTGCCGTTGTTTTCAAGTCTTGCTGCTACCACAGATACTTATATATATATATATATATATGAACTCTTTCATAGTTACATGCTCATATTGTATCACTGCACCATCAACGCCTCCTTGAGCCTGATGACATATCAATGATTGGCTGGTGTCACGGAGAAACCTCGTGAAGTAAGAGTGCAACTGAGAACAGCAGTAGCAGCAGCAGCATCAAAAACGTGTGATAGATCAGTGCTCCTTGGACAGTACACGCCAGGTCGGTGGGCTGACAAGACATTGCATTAACGACGTCGCGCGCCGTCGACACCGTTACCGCCACTCATGCGGCTGCTGGTGCGAATTAACTCTTCTTTCTGGTACTCAAGAAGCTGAAGTTTGCCTGGTGCAGCGATACGATCACATCGCGTATGTGTCACCCCGTAATGACACCAAGCGCCTATGGACGGGAGTGCAAAGTTTTTTTTCTTCATTCCTCTCAACAGTTTCTTCTTTCTTGTATCCATGACTCTCCTACGAGAGGCAGCTGCCGAGAAGCAGAGCTCCCCAAAAACCTGCCACATAGATGAAATATAATATAATGTATAGTCGCAGGACGATGCGACGTTTTGACATTACTTGTGTAACAACACTCTTTTCTATATATTTCGGCTTGAGTGGAACGCCTTTGACTAGGGTTTCTAGTAATAGACACCAGTGGGTCTATGCTAATGAGAGCACTCTCTCACACACATATACAGACATATACAGGTCGCGTGCCACCGAAGGTGTCTCGTGCAGCAGCGGCTAGGGCTTAATGTCGCCATTATCATCGAGCTTGGTACTGCTACGTGGCTCTCTGGATTACTGTGGGGAGTCTCATTGCTTTCTGCTGCTGGGTCGAGCAACACGGTGCAGCAGAGTTCGCGATTTGGCGCTGCTGAAAGACCCCAGCGTAATTCGCACGAGCCAGCCATGCAAGTATATATTATTCCTGCACCAATTGACGCGTGGCTGACCATTCGTTGACCAAAACGAATAGATGTACAGTTTCTTTTTGTATTGTCCATTGCATATCCGTTTATACTGACAACACCTGTTCTGTTACGCCATCTTAAGCCGATGGCGTAACAGAACAGGTGGCAGAACTCAGCTTTCACAAGATCTGACGGTAGAATTTCCAGATAATGTTATATTACTATGTTTACGCATTTAAGCAATTATGGGTCCGCGCTTCGAAAATGTACGGTGTTTTCTTTCGTTTTGTGATAGTCGCGATCTTGTTGACTTGTGACAAAACAATACCTAAAGCATCAAATTGTAGTTGCGGCATAACAGCACCATCACAATAAGCCAATAGGGTTGCTCGTTTTTAGTTCGTTAAGGCGAACAGCTTCACCCACGTCGAACTGTTCGCTATTTGTTTAGTCGTAGTGTTTCTTCACAATGACACGTTATCGTACTCAAGTCAAAGCAGCGGGATATCGATCACACCTGCGAACATGTCTAGCCGTCAGTCTGCGCTTTCGCGGTGAGCCTCTTCCGAAAAATACGAATGAGAGAAATCGAATCAGCCCAAAGCAACCTTGAAGGGATTCGCCAGGTTCTCCTGCTCTATTAGCATAAACGTGTACTATGTCCCAACAGATGCTTTGATAGTCAGAGGTACCAGTGGGGTACCTTGCTAGTAGTAGTAGCAGTAGCACTAGTGGTTGTAGCCTCTAGATAAGCTAAAACTCGTGGGTTCTATATTGAAGACGTCAGCCTCTAATTATTATTCAGATCGCGTCTGTCTATCATATTTTTTTCCATTTACTTTCCTCTCGGTCGCCGATGGACATGCTGGTGTGCTCTGGACGTGAAAAAATTCACTGTGTCTTTTAAACACAGTAGCACAAGTGGGCCTCTTTTGTCCTTTCAAGTACCTGTCTACCACTAATTGTTGTACTAGTTGTCGTATTAGAAATGATAGTATGTCGTGAACAAAGGATATTGTACCGGCCATTGGACACAGGGTCTTCCTACAATTGCTGAGACCAACCGCTGAGTGGCCTCCCGGGTTCTTGTCCGAATCGTCTATTCAAATTGGTATCGTTCCCTATAGAGACTGCCAGCAACAATCGAAGCGAGTCGAATTGGAAATTGTGACCATCCCTATTGACGTCGCGCCTGACCCATCGAGCTGTTGATATTCCTCGTTTGATGTCTCGCTCTGGTACTGATGTGGTAAATCGAATCACTATTCTTATGTAGACCCTCAACTCCCGGTTGAGCAGTGATTTTCAGCCGCCAACGAGCTCAGGGATTGCAATAAATTAATGAATAATTTATTATTATTCATTATTATTCTTATTATTACTATTATTTTATTATTTCTAATAAACCTCGTGTTTAGTTTGGTCGTTCGTCTAATATTGCGGGTCACTGTCGAGCTTTCGTTGCCGATATGTTTTTATGTGAATCAACGTTTTTACTTGGGCGTTGAGCATTTGCCGATACCTAATGATGATGCATTTCGTACAAACGTGACCAGATATCGATTCAAGTAGCCGTACACTATCATTGCCTTCTAAGTTTAAAAGTTAAAAATACTCATTTTTCACATTGATTATGATGGCCGATGAAACGGCTGATCGAGTTTTTCTCGTTTGTCGTTCTGTTGAGGATACTGAGGAAAGAGTGCGGGAAATAAATGTTGAATTTGGTTTGCCTCAAGAAAGATGAAAAGGAACGCGTGAAAGCTAGGCAGATCTTCTTAATGGAAATCTGATCACGATGACATCGGGCAAGAACGAATGGCAATAGCATGATAAATACAGGTAGTCGAAGAGTGACTCTGCGTATCCGCTTATTCGCCGTTCTGTGACCAAAAAGTCGTTCACTGGGGCCACAACAAACGAACTAAAGTAGATACCCAACAAATTGTACGAAACACTCGTTCTCGGACGGATGCACAAGGAGGCTATTGGTCCTCGGGAAGTGGAGACACAACAGCAGACATAGTACTACCACCGAGAATCACGACAAATAGAGTATGCCAAAGGTTATAACCAGAAATATTGCAGTGTATCACGTTCAGTATCTTGCTTTTCAACGACATGTGTAATGTCTAATCATATCCCGTAGAGTGTTCCTGCATTGTGTTATGTTATACTTCTTTTACTTTTCTTGAATCCGTCGGCTAATGATGATGGAACCGATAAAATTAATCAATAAAACTACATATAATCTATGATATTATTTTTCAGTCAATGATAGATATAATTAAACATACACGTGGTGCACGAGTCAGCGGCCAATTCAAATATCCTACTGTGAAACTAAATAAGATATCAAAAAAAAATGCAGCTTCCATAATCTGCTTGCTGCGATAATTGCCTTCTCCAGATTCCAATGGAAGGGCCTGATACCGGAGCTACACACCATTAATAAACCATTCAAAAACGAGTGCGAGTAAAGTATTATTATTATTATTATCAATATTATGATTATTATTATTCTTAATGACATCCGATTGAGGAAAATTAAATGATATTTGTTTAACCGATCTGCTCTTTCTCGGTAGACTCCAGACAGCCTCTCTCTCTCTCTTCACTCAGCCTTTAGCAGTAGTTGTACGATGATGACTATAATGATTTTGCGTTCGTTTTTCTAATGAACGATAGATGGCACAGAGAAACACAATTTACTAAATACTGTTGCCATCATTACTACTACGACTACTACTACAATTCACCGTACATCGAGTCTATCCGCGACAGACATTTGATACGAGGCGGTGCTCGTCCGTTAGCCCTGTGTCAGTCGATTAATCAACTCAACAACAGGAGGTCGACCCTGTACGGAAGCACGCCAAAGCAGCTTAAGCTGCCGATGACTATCTGATGCAGATCGTCCGTAAATGAAAATACTGAACGTGGTAGTCGCTCTCTCTCTCTCTATCTCTCGCTCGGTCTGTCTCGTGTCATCTCTCAAAGAAAAGAAAAGGGCTTGTGGATAAATGAGACATCGTAGCGAATAAAACCACAACAACAACAACAACAACGACGATCGAAAGAAAGACAACAAAATAACAGAGTCAGCGGGAGGGGGAGGGTTTTTCGCGCAAACCGGCGGGGCCGAGCGAATAAAGAAATGAATGAATGGCACTGTCGAGGTTAAAGAGATGGATAACTACTACTGCTACTACATATGCCAACAACAGAAACAGCAGGAGGCTTTGCTTTACTCTTGGCCACGATGTGCAGGAACGTATTCATGAGTCGCTGTTGCCGTTCCTGCTGTAGGAGCACACTGTCACGAGGCGCTCTTAGAGTTTGTCAAAGTTCTAAACACCTGCTTCAGTTCTGTTGCTAACGAAGATCGCAATATTGCCGACAGTAATTGTTGTGGTCATGCTAACGAAGTGGCCGATGGCGGTTGTTTTGAACGTGGTGGGTGTAATTCATATGTCTGGGTGATTAATTTCCCCATAATTCATATGCAAGCAAACAAATATGATCCAGCGTGTTCAAATGCTGCTCCCGTATCAGACAAATAGTCAAAGATTGTGCTTCCGTGAGAGATGTGAGCTGCTTAGTCGGGCTGAAGCATCAGAAGAGTAAAAAAAAATATCCTACATAAGTCTCGACTGAACAAACAAAGGGGCAGATGAATGGGAGATTTTTGATTCTCTACTAAGACGTTCACTTGGGTACTGTTGTAACTTATTTATATTATAATATGACCAAATTGGCCAGTAAGCGTAGCCAATAGGTGTTCTGACGTAGGACATATCTTATATTAATAGGGCTCAGAGAGGAAATTACAACGACATCCGACTCACTGTATTTTTTTTTCTCTTTCTCTCTTCTTTCAGGTAAACACTGAGATCTACTAAAAATCGATTAATGTCAATGGACTCAAAAGCTTTGTTAAGCCGCCGTCTATCTTTTCCAAACTTCACTGGATTTGATGTTGGCTGTGCCGAATTACGACATTGTATTAAATCCAAAATACCGCATAGCTCATAGGGCTAACGAACGTCTGAGAGCCTTATTACAAGTGAGTGGTGGCAACGCTACAAATTTTAATGTATAATACATAGAGGTTGGGGGTGTGCATGGTGTTCTCTTCAGTCCTACGCGATGTGAAAGATCAATCAACACACATCTATACAGGTCCACATCGATCATGATCGATCGACCGATCGAACAAACAAACGAAGTAAGGCTCAAAGATAACTATAATACAACACTTAGATACACAGGTTGCGGTCGGCAACTCATCCACTTTTATCCATGTTAGCCATTTTTCAGGCCGTGGAGATTAAGCCAACGGTAGTTGTACTCGTAATAACAATAATCATAAACGACATTACATTACAATCAAATTATGGTGTGTGCCGGCAGAGATAGGCCGTTACAGGGCAACTTGGACATCGTTCGTATACAATGATCCCGATAGTTCATTCGCCTGTTGTTGCCGCCGGTCGTTGTTTCGTTATTTTTGTCTATAGAAATCAGAAGACGACAGAAGAAAACCACGAGGATTTCTATGGGGAAGTGCCCCGTCGGCAGAGCTGCTGGCTGTCGCTGGATTTTGTCTCGATCCGGGACGTGGGCTCGTTTTCTGGTAGATATTGGTCGATTCGTAGCGTTGTAGGCCGTTACCCGTCAACTGCTTCCTGGGGGCCCCGTCAAAGTTACGTAGAAGTGATGCACTAAGAACCAACAGTAGTTTAGACGTTACGATAGCAGTAGCCGCAAATACTATGGAGGTATCATTCGGGACTTGGGCGGCTCCATTCGACTCCACTATCTCAATAGGCAGGCAGACACCCAAACCGACAGCCGGATGGAGATCTTAGCTATGGACGATATTACTGTAAACGTTTATGGTCGTCTGCAAGAATTACGAAACAACGTAAACCTCTACACTGCGAGTCGATTGGTATTCCCACTGCTTTTGCAACAAGTAATTGGCTGATACGATATGGGGAATAAATGACTTGCAATTATCTAGCAATTACGTGCACCTTGTCGCGTAGTCAAAAGGTCGAACGGCTGATGATCACAGCACTGTATGCCAATGTCTCAGAAAAGATACGCTGGAACAAGCAAAAGAACAGCGGAATCAGCAGAGATCATTTTGAAACGTAATCGTGTGTTTCTGTGTTAGACGCGTAGTCAGTTTGTCCGTTAGTAGTAACAGTACTGGTACCATGTCCGAATATACATTTGATTGAAATGAATTGAGCGAAACTCTTTTTCCTAAATTCAAACTTCAGTACCTACAAATGAAAGAGATCTCTGTCTGATACGTTGGGCCATAGTGGCGAAGGGTTGGTACACTTCAAAGAATTCGCCGTTCTCGCTCTACCAGAATCCTATAGAGACGTGAATCCCGATTGACCTCCCTAGGTACGCGGACCCATCATTCGAGTAGAACTATACATAAATGCAATTGCACCTTATAACATCGATAGTACGGTACAACCAAGCGCTGTTCACTGTACAATTATACATGATAACTCACAAGTAACTCCGGCAGTACTTTCGTCGCATCTAAAAACAAACTTACGCCTAGCGCCATTTCCACAGAGGTCAAACGGTAAGTGATATTCAGTTCGCATTTTTCAAATTTTGATTCAAGCTGGCCTTTAAAATCGGTCGTTCTGCTACGCTTTTTTTCATTTGGTTATACTGTTGTCTTACGAACAGTGCCGTTCACCTGATGCGCTTTCTCCACATTCTCTCGCTTTCTTAGAAAAATATGCTGGATTCTGTTCCGTTCACATTTTGGCATAGAGTGAGCGTAAATCCAATTCCCGTTATCAGGTCGATTTCTCTTCTTCCTACGCAAGCCCGTCGAAACAAGACTAATGATGCTGTCGAACCCAATAACTCGATCACGATTTATTGATCGCGTTAATCCTCGAAATTAAATTATTCAACCTTTATCAGATTCAACATCTATGCATACAGCATCCTCGTCTTCCTTCTCGGCCTATATCTTCCTTACGCTTCCTTAAAGTAAACATTAATATCGATTTCCTCTTGTATCACCTCCGCTGCCTCTACGCATGGGCAGTTGTCGACGCCAGCAGGGACCCACTCGTTGTTAGCCCCCAGGCAACTATCTTCTCTATTTGTTTATATCTGGGTTGCTCTGCGAAAGAACTGAATAGGTTTCGCACCAGGAGATTGGAGGAAACATGTGCACTTCGTCGTTACCATAAACCGTCAGAGAGCTCCTCAGAAAAATCTCATTTTTTTTTGTTTTGTGACTGAATACCCACATATCATGTCGACGTTCTCTTGGGAATGATGCATCAATGGCGGCGTTTCGGTGCGACGTTTGTCAATGCAAAACTTCAATCGTGCCACGCTGACTTGTTATTCGGCGTGCACGGGATCCATGTTCTGTTTTCGTTGCGGCATCTCAGCAAAGTAGGCGAACCGGGTTGTTGTTGTTGTTGTACATCCACCCGGTGTAGAGTAGAGGCCCGCTATTTTACATTCACACGCGACAAGAAGCCCAAACGGTACGAGACCTGTGTTCTCCTTCTGTTGCGAGTCAATGAGCGTGCGCTCGAATGACACAGAGAGTGAGAAGCACCTTCAGAATCAAGCAATGGAAAACATCGATCTTCTCTATTCATTTTCGGTCAGCCCGATCTCGTTTTTGTCATCCGAAGCTGTTGTCTGCTAGCGATCCCTTGGTTCATCCTCGTGAGATCGCATTGCTCCCGCAATCGACCAGCTGAAGATCTGTAGATGAGATGCCTCACAACAACAGTGTGTAGACGCCGCGCATACGATGATGTTATGCTATATAGCGGGTGTCGACAGTAGTACTAGTAATGGACGTTACAAACGATTATGCTGCTGGCGTAACGCAGCCGCCGTTGGTTAATTTCTCTCGAAACCTATGGGCATCATCACCTTTGTTGCCGTTTACCTTGATATATATATATATATATATGGATGGATGCGTTTCCGTACTGTGCAGCAGTCTCCACAATCGAGGGAGAAAACCTAGTGACAAAGACCAGGGCCCCTTTTCCTGTGGCTTATCCACATCTTCTTCAGCCAGCGTTCAACAGATTCAGCCGCCACCGTCGTCGCCGCCGCCTCTCCCACTGCTCCACGTAATACGTCCGTAAGGGATTGCGGCTGCTGACTCCGGCAGTAGAAGATTATCGTCAGGTAATCCCGTTAGCGAAGAGAGAAATTGTACAGTAGAACACAACAGCGGTATCCTTCTGCCGATTTTTTTTCTGCTACTCATGTCGTTGTCGTAGCTGCCCGTATAGTTGATAGTCATCGTCGAGGGCCACTGCAGTTGCTGATACCAGCCACAACGACGGAGACAACACCACCATCAACATCACCAGTACCGAGTGCCAAAACGCCAACTACAACGTAAACTACAAAAACAATAATAACAGGATTATCTTCTTCTTCTTCGTTGTCGGAATCGTCGTCGTCGTCGTCGTTGTCGATCTTCGCAATAACAGCAGCCACAGCCAACTGACGAAGGAGATACGGCAGCCAACGACAGTCATCGACCTCTATCCAGTCGATGTTGCCGCTGCTGTTGCCGCTGCCCCCCCCCCCCCTGTTTGTTCATACGTTTGTCTATCGGCTCATTCATTGTGACGCCATCTTATTTATGATTTGTTATCGCTTTGTTAGCTGTCCACGACGACAATGATGACATCAAGCTATCGATGACTGTGATGAGATGCCCTCGTGTAGTTGGTTTTGAAGCTGAGTTAAGGGATGAACCTTGTAGCGTCACAGGAGAACGCAATAGATGTAACAACTTTCGGGTGATTCTCCCTTGGTTCACATTGTGTTAAGTTGTAACAAATGGCGGTCGGGCTATCATGATCGGGGTTTAATTAGACGTTAAACAACAGCGGAACAATTGGACAGGATTGGACAAGGATCGAATGGCTCTATTCACAGTCAGATTACCAGTGACTGTGGATCGGACGAGTGCTGCCGTGGCTTACTTCTGTTTTTGTTAGTTAGCCTACACATCAGGAGTCAAGCTTAGCAAGAGGTTCGTTCATTTATCTGATAGTTCTACAGTTGTATTTTCGTTGTGTCAGCACACAGCGTAAATTATGATCAGGCCAAGGTGTGAGGTCTATCAAATTGCGACCGGAGACATCGTTCTTGCTCGTTGCGTGGAGACGTCAGAATTCGATTTTATACAATATTCAACAATTTCACGTGAACACCGCACGTCGCTTGTACACTCGAAGACACCTTGTTGAGTTGTTCACGTACGATTCGTATGATTTCCCAACTTCCGACAAATCCAGTAGTAACTTTCCAGTGGCCACCAGTCAAATTCAACGTTCCTTTGGTTGGGATCCCCAAAATTGGACGACACCAAATGACTTCTTGGTCCGAGTGGGATGGTGCTGCCAGTGGAACTCTCTAGACTCTGTCCCCGCTTATAGTGCTTGGCTGATGCTTCTGTTCCATAATGGACTCTCTGCTGAAGTCGACAGATCATCGGATCTGTGCGTTTGTCTGACATTCTTCTGGAACGACGTTGATTGTTTGTCCGCCTATGTGGCCGTTTATTTGAACTATACCCATGCTCTCCAAGCGGCAAACGGTTGTCCGTTCACAGCAACGGTACACACGCGACACATACGTCAAACATCGGAGGAGACGCTGGTACCGAGCTGCCGACGGAACGGCAACAAATAAACAAACACATCTATAAATGTGTAAATGGCAAAGAATAGAAGGACTGGAAGACGCTTTTGAATCTGAAAGCCGGAGAGTACAGAAGAACAGACGTCGAGCCCACAAGCAATAGAGAGAGCTCGAACATTGGAAGGTAACATGAAATACAAGCTAACAGCAGTAGAGGCACTAGTAACACGGTGTTCAGCGGTGTGAATTCATGCATACAAATCTATCTCTTGATGTGATATACCTGAGCTGTATACGTTTACTATGCGTTCCACCTCGGGCTCACTGACCACTACACTACAGTCTTTTTTTCTATATATGTATAGATATATACATATATATATATATATGGACACAATTTACAAAAAATATCCTCGTCGAACGGTTCAGTCCTTTCTCGTTCGTTGTTTTCTATCATCTTTCGCTACTGGCCCTATTGAAGATGTTCCTGTTTGTCAAATCTGTAGGCGATATATAGTAAGCAGTCTTCGTTCTCGTACCAGAGGTGGACTTTACCTTCTCCTAGCGATACGGCACGTGATCACGATGTGGTTATCTGGCCCTGCTCTAGCAGCACTAGCAGAAGCCAAATCATCAGCAGCAGTGGAAGTCGTCCGAGTTCACCGTGATGTTTGCACTGTTGTCAACATCGGCAGCGAAAACATTTGTTTCCGCTGCCGTTATTTCCTGAAACGGCGGAAGAAAGCCGAGAGAAAAGTGTTGGGAAGATTTTGTCATCACATCGTGCTTGCTAGCACAACTGCCTCAATTCCGTTGTCGTACCTAGCTATGCAAATATCACTATTACGCCATCGCTCATTCAGACACAGTCGAGTTCACTTATCTCGTGCTCGTACGCAACTGTGTAGATCTGTCGACGACTGTAGCCTTCGTTGTCAAGAAGCCAACGAGGCGACGGTGCACGACAAGGACGTCGATCTTACGTGCAATTATGTTATGGTCGTAAAACGCCAATAACAATAAAATTGGTGTGAAACAATCTTATCAAAAAAGCCAGCGGCAGATTGAGAAGCTTGACCCATCGTGTGATGCTCTTGTTTTTGCTATCTTAGTCGAACGACGACACGGATTGTATCGTCTTAATTTTTCCTCTAGCAGTTGCTCCTTCTAGGTTTTTCTCTGAAGCCAAGATCCTGAAGCAAATCTCGATCGAAAACGAAAAGACCAACTAAGGCGCACTGTGTCCTTCGTTCATGACGACGATCATGCAAGTTTTTCGAAACGCGAGTGACTCAAAAATGAGTGAAGGTCCCGTGCTTCTTTCTCTTCCATTGCTCAGCTAACTTTTAGTCCTCTCCGAGGATTTAGTCAAATGGCAATTTCATCAACGGCGATCGAGTCTCTCTCGTCGTATATAATCACGTGGAGGTATGACATTGCGACGGGTGAGGCAGGCAGCTCTGACAGTTACCACCGAGGGGGTTAGCTCTCTCAAACAACCCCTGTGCCTCTGCTAATGAAACTACACACGTTTCGAGCGACTACGAGCGTGATTGATGCTGAGAGACAACGGGGCAACGGAAAAACATCGTTCTATCGTTGTTGCTAAGTTATGCTGCCTGCCAAATCCCATGCCGAAACTTGTCATGCGATGATTTGAAAAAAGACGGTGGAAGGATAAGATCTCTATGTGTGACCACAGCATGGAGAAACTTTAATAGCTAAAGATGAGAACGAAAGTTTCCGAAACATCGCTTAGTGCTCGTTTGCTAAGGGCCGCAATCGTATACATCTTCTTGTAGTTACTCGAAATGGATTGCGAGTTGAAAGCCCTCTAGTCTCTACATTGGCATCCAGACCGCATCGTCATCGCTATGGCTCTTTGCCGTAGGGGCTGTATGGCACTCACGCCATAAGTAATTAGTGGCATCGTGAAAAAGACACAAGTGAAATGGCGTGGGAACACCTCCTATCCTCCCTACTCCGTTTATAATAACAAGAAAAAGAAAACCGATGAGGTTTGTCCCAGTCGACAAATAGAAACTACTTAACTGCATGTAGCTGTCTACCAATTGACCGCAGAAGATGGTCATTTTGCACAGCGTGCGACGACCGAGCCGATGGACCGTTGCAAGCTGTAATCCTTGAAAACATGGCAACTGAACTCATGTTGCCATAGTCTTCTGCCGTTGGTAATGCTCCCAGCCCTGAGGGTAATGCCCTTGATGTGGGCATCACTCCTAGCCATCGCGCTGAATCGGGCTGTTCAGTCTTGCGAACTGCCATCCAGCCTCATGGGATCGGCATCGCGAAGAGTCATCTCCACCTTGCTACGATATGAACCTTGTCCGGCGACTCGGCCCGCTGTACGCAACAATGACTACGCAATGACTACACTAGACTACACGGTACTCACGAGTGAGGCAACAGTGGGAGACGGCTCCATCGCCCCATTCAGCATTGCTATGAACTGACGATGAAGCGCGGTTACGAGACTGAATATAGGCAAAGATGGCAACTCCACAGATGACAGCACTTGCTACATCGACGAACGGAGCACACCCTTTGCCAAAGACATTTACAGAACTACATACAGAACAAATAAGATTGAAACTAAAATCGTTCGTTGCTGTGTAAAGCCAAACGCCTCCAGGGCCGACTGGATCAAGGTGGGCAAGGTTTGCGGAGCTTACGTCTAGTTGACGTAGCTGTCGTTCTTGGTTAGATCCGCTCGCAGCAAATAACAGAACGCTGTATGCATTTGAAGGAAGCACGTCACGGTGATCAAACCAAAGCCTTTGCAGCATTTGGAATCGATGCCGACGACTGGCGTTTCGACAACTCAACGCCACCACCAACATCCCCATCAGCAGCAACAGCAGTGGTACCGGAGCCGCTGTAGAGCATACCGTTGCAGTAGCAACAGCATAACACACAATATAATAAGTCAAGCAAGCAACCTTCATTCTTTGCTTCGTTCTATCCACCCTCTGATAGACGATGCCCTTCTATACATTATCGTTAGAGTCTGGAATCGTGGCTGTCGGTGAATACAGTGGATACGTAACTTACTATTATACAACGTGTTGCTTGCCCCACCGGCTCTGCAAGTCGGGCTCCAACGAGCGGGCGAACATGAGACGACAGTCGATGTGTGGCAGACAAAATAAAAATAATAGACTTTGTTTAGAACATGGCAAGCAAGGCTACAACTGAAGAAGCGACAGCAGCAACAACGGCAGGCAGCAGGGTCTACTGCCGCTTTGCTTGTTCACCCATGGGTAAGGAATTGCTCCCGACGATCTAGAAGTTTGACTCAACTGACCCTTTCAATGTAAAGTGTCAGTTGAATCGAACAGTCAAAACAGCATAGGTCCAACTAGAAGTAGTAGTACTAGTAGAGTAGCCGACCACTATACTATTAGGCTGTCCCCTTCAAACTGTCGCCTCTTTAAATGCCAATAACTTTTGAACTAAATGAGTTAGAATAAAGATATTTTGGTATGAGTTAGAGGCGTATAAGTCTTCAAATTAGATGTCGAACACTCAACACCCATTTTCATCTGCTCAGCACTCAGTATATGGGGAACCCATTTTGCATTGATTTTCTTCATCTTCAGTACATTGGTGACAATTTTATGACATGTCACCCGAGGAATCCCAGTTTCAGCCACAAAGACCTTATGGACCAAGCTCTAGTTTGCTCAAAAGCTGCCTTGATTCTGTCAATCCGTTCGTCCCTCGTTGCACCTGATTTGTGGTCCCCGCCTCGGTGGTCATCGGTGTCCATATCTCCACTGTTAAATCGCTTGCACCAACTTTGCACCGTTCGCAGGCATAAGGCAGACCTGCCGTACGCGTTCACTAATTGTCGATGGATTTCAGCTGGAGGGTGTTTTTGGAGAAACAAAAACTTGGTGTTTTCCCGTTGATTTTTGGGGGAATTTGAACTTTCTGCTGCAGTGTCCATCTTTCTGATCGTATCGAAATCACTTAGTGTTCGAAAGGAAGCCACGTTCCTGCCGCGTGCCCACTCCAAAAATTAACGCATTGTATCGCGTAGTTCGGATTGTGCGCCATTCGAAAGGCGCGACAGTTTGAAGGGGACAGCCTAATATAACGACAGCTGTTATCAGAGCACATGACAACAATATGATAGGAATAACAATAATCAAATGCTTCACATAGATATTTGGTATGCTTCGTTTTGTGCAATCGAATGTTTGCGAAGCAGTTTTCGGAGCACGAACCTGGCCACAGCACCTAATCCTATGTCTGCAGGCAAAATTAGAAATGTGATAGAAACACATTGTAGAAAATGCCTTTTTGTCTCTCAGCTGACCTTACATCTATAATAAAAGGGCCCCAGTACCTATGTGTAGCAGCCTTGCTTCAAAAACTTATCATATAGTTCGCAGTGAGAAGAGTTTAACCAAGATTTGGTGGTATAGTATATTTCACAAGAAAACAGGAAGCGAATAGTTTGAACATGGTCATCACATCGGACGTAAAAGAGTAGTCGAAAACTGACACATTGTAATCGTTGTGAAAGCCCTGTCTATGTGCACAGGTTATTATACTAGAGTTTACATTTTATTATATTTCGGGAGTATCCAAAATCCATATATCCAAAGTGATGCAACATCATCGTTCGTGCAGTTTGATTCTGCTTGGCTTACGGCACAACTAACATAAGAATGGCATCTTGATAGCCAGAAGCTAGAAGCCAGTTGATTAAATATGTGCGCATACAAGTTTTGTGCCACTGAAGAGCTGGCCTTCATTAATCTATCTATCAATTCTGAAGACTTAGACAATTAACATAACGTAAATCATAACGCTTCCATCTTGGAAGCAGCTGCAGCATTTCGAACCACAGCAGGAATTGGGGTTATTTAAAAAAAAACCGTTGCCAATCTCCTATTCACCCCTACTGTACTATGCCATATGTTATACTGTGACCATTCTGCACTTGTCTTTGTTGGAGGTGGATTTTTTTCCATTCTACAATTGTTATTTGTTATTTATAATTTGTTTTTCTTCGTCTCTGTCAGTTTTTCGGCATTTTTTCCAGTCACATTCTATTATCAATCGAAATGGACCCAAACAGTCAGCTTCGAATAGCGTCGGCATGTTCTGCAATAGACGCAAACGTTACTCTCTGCTCGACTACTCAGCAATCTTTCCAAATGCCAGAGACCGCTTCGTTACTGATCTCATTTTCTGTCTTGGTATGATATTATTATTATTATTACTCGTCGACGCTGTTGGCGGCTTTCGCCAGACTCCTCAATGCACTGTCTTCATCCTCCAGGTCGTGTCAGACTAGAGACTCGACGCTGCCGATTGCGTCTGTACGGTCTGTTTTTGATGTCAGCCCAACGATGCTGCCTGCCTTGCCCGTTATGTGTGTGTGTTGCATAAGTCTTTGATATATTTTTTTTGTTATTCACCGTTGTTCTTTTCCGCCACTGCCATAAAGTATTGCAACGCAAAGGTCTGCAATCCAGTCACTCACACATTATTGGCGACGGTGACAATATCTGTCTCAGTTCGACGGGGCAGGTATGAGGTAGCTAGCGGAAATTCTAGAAATAGTAAACACAACCAGACAGAACGTCCGCAAAGCGCTCATAACGATGGGTTTGGAAAGGACCGTTCCCAAAATCGTGTTGC
This sequence comes from Stratiolaelaps scimitus, assembly GCA_019614645.1. Taxonomy (NCBI): domain Eukaryota; kingdom Metazoa; phylum Arthropoda; class Arachnida; order Mesostigmata; family Laelapidae; genus Stratiolaelaps; species Stratiolaelaps scimitus. The sequence continues at coordinate 2,996,542 of JABWDB010000021.1, forward strand.
CGTGTATTCTGGGTGTCGTGCTTGATACTATATGGTGCCAAACAATATCTTTAGACCTTCCTTCTACTTTAGGCATATATATTGTATATATATATATATATATATCATAGACCCAATCGACTCGATGGGCGGCCTCATCGAAGAACAAAGAGAAGCGCGACAATGAGTCGCCTGCCATATTTTTCTATCAGCTGCCGAAGGAGAATACGTTCGAGGAGGAAATCGCTTTCGGAAGAAATGTGCCGCATAACAGCACTGTGGCCATATCGATTACACCGTTGTAGTGGCGCTTCAAGTAGGGAACACTCCGGACAATCGAGCTCTCGACACCCGAAATTTCTTGCAATCATGGCTCTCTCACTCACGATCAGCCTCGATAACAAGCGCCGAGTCTCTACAAGCTCTTCACCCGATCAGGTAACAGACGATTGATTCCTTCCATCTCGAGAAGAGAAACGATTCAATGGGTCGAGTGGTGGCTTGAACAACCGGGGATGGGGGGAGGTTACAGTAGAAAAACTGAGAATGTAAGGCGAATAGATGCTGCTGTTTCTGCTAGAAACGACAAATTGGGCGGCGATGAATCATGATGGGGCATGGAGAAAAAGGACGTTCATTTGGAACATTTTAGGATGTCGCTCACAGAGATGCGATGGTCGCAGTTGCTGCTATATCCGGTTGTTGTAGCAAGAACATTGAAAGATGCACTTAGCAGTCCGGCGCTACGAAGTCGGCTCGCCACTACGGAGTTGGCTATTGTATAATAATATGATTACTAGTATTATTTGTCATTTTTTTCTTAAATCTTCGAAATCAAACAACGGTAGATTACACTAATTTGAAACCACGTACGAGCCCCACGCGAATCGTAGCGTGTCAATTTCATGCAATGGCGTAATTGGCAACGCTCAAACATATTTGACGGCTTATTGATACGGTTTATATGATAGCAACATCCATTTCGATGTCTCCACTATCGTCGCCCGGGATAGGTATTTCCGTTACCGCTTTTAAGTAAAGCGCATCTCTCCGTTCACCTGTGCGAAGAAAGCAGTCACCCAACAGTAACAAGAAGTCGAGCAAAAGATGCCATAATAACGGATTATGATGGAGAAGCTGCCGCTAATGAAGACAGTAGAAAAAAACCAAGAAATTCTTGATCTTCTTCGCCCTGACCTGGCTCTCGCAGGAGTCTATTGCACCCTATCAGTAGCGTGAACATACGAGTAACGATTATTGATTCGTAGTAGTAATAATGATAATAGTATATCCGATAGCAACAACAAGAACAATTACGATAATTATGATAAAAGCCATTCGAGAACGTCATCGTAATATAATAGTATAAGGTGAATCGCAAGCATAAATTAATGGGTAGCCATTTTCCATCGATCAAATATTTTTGTCCGCCGGATGTGACACCGAACGCGCTTCCTCCTTGACAAAGATTAAGATGATAACTTCATAGAAATGATCGATTCATTTGAGAGTACCCGGTTTCATTTGAGATTGCCGAAGCTTCTCTTCTGATTTGTCGCCGGTTCGCTTAGATTATGTCCTTGCTCAATACGTCGAACATAATCTCTCTCTCTCTCTATCTTTCTCCATCGGTCTATCATCTATCTCTTATCGTAGAGGGACTGCGCCTCTGCCAATACGTCTACTCAGTGCAATATCCCTATCGACGGAAATGTGGAAGAGGTATATATATTTTTGGGAATGCTTCTGTATCGTCAGAACATACAATTATACGGAATGGTGTCCATAATTTTATTATATATTAGCGAACGGCTAACTCATTCTAAGACAAATCACTTTGCCGTCCGTTCTCGTGGATTCTCACGCGCATCAATGAACAATGATCGAACTATGAATCTGAGGTTGGCCCATTGAGTGCTACTGAATACAACAGCAGTATTGACCAATGGAGTGACAACTAAAATAGCAGAAATGGGAGAAAGCATTTAATCATTCTACCCTGCCGGAATGATTTGCTTGTCAACATAAGACAAATTCATTCGCTGGTCGGTCGCTATTGCCGGTGATGATATCTGGTCCCCTTCAAATCTGGTCGATATCTCCACACTGTGGCTACCACCACGAAGTATTCGTTTGTCGTTCCGTTCGTTGGGTTGGCTGTCGTTCAATTCTCGTTATCAAATTCTTGCTGCACTCTATCTGTCCCACCTGAATTTCAATGCCGAAAGCAGTTATACCGTGAACATTCAATCTTGGCTGTGAGTCAGCCCGGAAAATTTACTTTACTAGATTTAATTCAAATACACTTTGAATTGCATGCAACAGCAAGAGCGCATCGAGAACGATGCTAGAGAAATAACCGAAATAGCTCATAAGCCACCAGGTGAGCCAACAATGAAAACTGAGAAACTCAGAAACCCATATTTGACTGTCAATGTTTGGTTGATGTTTCTGCCTAAAATGATGCCGTCACATTCTGTACAGCATGTACGTGCGCCGATTAGACAACCGCTTTCCCGGATCTGGTGAAATACATTTATCACACAATATACACAATATGTCTGGCAAAAGTAAATTATTTTTTAAATTATTTATTATATATTAATTTTTATATATTATAGTTTTTATATCGATATAAACTAGTGGATATATAATCTACAAAGCCAGTAAAATATGAGCGAAAGCAATGTTTATAATAAACATAGTACGCACATATACATGATTTGACCAACGCTTAGGTGTGAAATTGCACAGAACTCCTGCTGGATGCTTGTGCAGTTTCTCCACTCCTCGTTTGGTGTACTGTCATTTCCAATAATAATAATAACATTTATCTCTCCTTTTCTAAAATCTCTTTTCCATCACTCGCTTCCTCTGTTTGCGCCTGCTAGCAATTTTTGCTTAAACGGTTCAGCTTGCGTTGTCACCTCGCCTGCCGCTTTGTTGACGAGCTGCCACCTCCAACTTCAGCAGTAGCACACTCACAGACACCAACGGTAGCTCTAGTATGCACCAAGCAATACGTACATTGCACTAGCCACTGACGCGGCTCGTATCTTCGAATCAACGACAAATAAACAAACAGACAGACAGACAGACCGATATCTCTCTCTCTCTCTCTCTGTTTAATTCTCCGTCTCTCGCAACCCACCCCCCGCCCATCGAATCCTATGCTGTTGCCCTCGTGTACAGCCATGAGCGAAATGTCAAATTTGTCGAAAATCTTTTCCGCTCTTCGTGCTTTCGCCCAACGTCTGCTTGTCTACTCCTCTTCATTCTGTGGCATTCCATCTGCTACGCAGCAGCAGCAGCAGCAGCAGCAGAAGAAACAACGGCTGCCGCTGCGATTTCTACTCTCGCATGTCTTCTCGGACTTGTCGTTGAGCGATGAGAGATTGAACGACCGACGGTCGACGAGATCGAGTAGCGATGATGTCTTCTTGTCTTTCCAGAGAGACAGACAGACCGACCGGGTGACGG